>JARYHS010011408.1:30927205-31137774 GCA_031002005.1 Vandiemenella viatica
ATTAATCCCTACAGTCTACAGCCACGGGGTGTTCTTTAACGGCTTTAGAAATCCCGTACAGCCTTCTGAATAGCATATATATATATATATATATGTGTGTGTGTGTGTGTGTGTGTAAATCAACTTGTGTATGTATTTTTTCCAGTATTACTGGGATGCAGTGAGGTGATTTTGGTTAAGCTTATTACACATGTTTCTCATTGGCCGATAGAAACATTGTTTGGTGAAATCATCCCCAACCCACCCTCTTCTGGGTAGTGTGAGGGTAAATGATATAAAAGTGTACCGACTGACATAAAATGATTGACTCCAGCGGTGACTCTTCAAACGCTGCAAGGGAAGCCTTGCTAACAAGAGAACAAGCGTTATTGCTTCGGGGGAGGAGGGGGATGAGCTTACCTGGACCGTACCATAGGGCAGTCGTTGGAGGTGACAGGACATAGCGGTCGTGCCGGGTCCTAGTATCCTAGACAAGCCCTCGGTAGGGCCGCTCGGCGTTTACCCTTAAGCTACTAGCGTACTATCCAATCCCATTAGCTGGGTAGCGAGCGTTTCCAGTAGCATGAAATGTGCGGTAGAGTATCGCTCAAGTCACCGCGACAATGACTGTTCATACTTTGCGAAGGAAGCCTTGCAGACAATAGTATTGAGGCGAGGGGGAGCTCACCAGACGTTGCCCGTGCCCCCTCTAGGCTTTGGCCTCTTAGTGAGTAATAGAATATATAATTAAAACAAATTGTATTATTTTATTATATAATATAATAATCATTATAACTTTTCATTTTATTTATCATTCAATTAACCATATAAAAAGAGAATAGCTAGCATGTAAACGAGTTATTTTGTCCAATAATATTACAAACAAAATATTTGTGACAAAATCTTCTCGGGTGTCCAACCGGATGGTGGAGTAAAAACACGACGTGGGTCGTACGGGGGAGGGGGGGGTTAGTAACCCAAGTACCTCCCATGAAGCACCGGCCCCTCCGGGCGAATGTATAGCTGGGTGAAATGCGTTTGAACGTAATAAGCAGTGGCGTAACAATAGGGTGACAGGACGGGTAAAATGGCACGGGTCACCGCCGGAGGGGGCCCCTTGGCCCCGGACCCCAGCTGGAAGTCTACCGAGGCCCGAGACCTGCCGCCCTTCAAGCAGTTTCCGCCCATTGTCCGCCCGGGGTGGTAATGAAGCTAAAAAAAAACAAACAGGTCGTCCATTAATTGGGCGCCACCCCTAGAACCGGCATGAGGGAGGACCCCATCCGATAAATTATCCACGGGCCCTCAACACAGGCAATAAGTGACACAAAATTAGATTCACATGTGCCAACTTGTCAGAGTAAAAAAATAGTGTGATAATCTACTGTAATCAACCCATCAGGATGATTACTACTCACAGGATTGTTAGGGATGTTTCGTTAGGTTCTGAAATGGCTCTGGAGATTCTGATAAACTTGGCATACGTGTTTCTCACTAGACGACTAAAAATACTGCAGGGGCATTCATCTCAAACCACCCCTCATGGGTAGAGAGAGGGTGAGTAGTTTAAATATATATATAACAAAAATGGGTTGCTTGACATTTAATTTAATTTATAGGTTTTAACCTGCCAAGATATGAAATACAGCATAAGAAAATTACCATATTTTTAATTGTTAACAATATTAAACCAATAAAATAATAATATTAAAAAAGTTTATTTTACTCTCACGCCTAACACTTTGATAAGAAAAAGACACGGCAACGCCAGGTACTCCGTTAGTCAATTATAAAAATTAGAGCAAAATTGCTTTAAATTCGACACTAAAACGTGGATCCAGTATACCTTATTGGTGAAACCATACTGACAATACTGGCAACATTCCCACTTCTTCCTCAAATACTGTAACGTCTATGAAGTTAAGTGAGAGTTTGTGTGTAGTTTTCGTCTGGATGTGAGGCCTGCGTCAACGGTCCAAAGATTGCGCGTTGGCGTCGCGACGCGAGGCAGATCGATGCCGTCAGCAGTCGGCAGAAAGTAGCTGACAGAGCCACCCCGCTCAGAAAACAACTCCACCCCAACTCCGCCCCCGCATCCACCAGCGATAGACGGTTCTTGTCTAGCCTGAGGCAAGGTGGGTTCGGGATAGTCTAGTGACCTCATTAGCAAATACATAGTGAAGGTTCTGCCTAATTTCACAATACAGGCGGTAGCATTATCTCATATGTACATGCTATAAGGTAACGCTTTATATCTGACTTATTTTAATCTGAATTTTTGTAGTTTGGGTATAACATGTATCATTTTGAGAAGGAGGCAGTCAAGTAATATCTATAGATCCGAGAGAATGATTGACAGTACCAGCTGTAGTGAAGCAGGATCTTTGGATGGGGAAGGAGGGGGGGGGGCGCGACAGAGACGTTATGCTCATTGGACTGCAGTCAGATAAAGATAACTAGACGGGCCAGGCGAACAATGATTTATTGGATTATGGAGCAAAGATAGAACTGTATTTCTTTATAAGCTGACACGGCCAACTGAATTGTATGATCTGAAAAGTGAATTATTAAGTAAAAGAGAGGTTTTGTTATTTTTAATGCAAGATGGATTTTTGTAACTGGCATGCGATGCTGACGCAATAACTATGATAGATATGTTGTTTTTCTAATATTATTTCTTCAAATTAAGTAAAATCAAGTAAATCCTGCGAAACTTAAAACGTTCATAAACCTTCTTTCCACGCACTCCTCCACTACCCAAAAAGTGATTCAGTCTTTTGTCGGACTGTTGAAATTACTCAGGGAAGAGTATAGAAAAAATAGCAAACAGAGATTGCAAAAGACCCCGGAACAAATTTCACTATTTCCCACAATTTTTGAATGTATTCACCTACATAAAAACTTGCGTGGAATATATAAAGTGTTTCTAATTCTACGTCCACATGTGAAGCGATGCTGCTTTTAAACCGACTTCAAATTCCCGAATCTTTTTGTTGGTTGACAGAGGCTAGATAATTGAGCCGCGTTGCAAATGCGCATTTGGGAGCGTCCATAAACTATGTGGCTTGGTTTAGGGAGGGGGGAGGTGTTGGCTGAAAAACTACGCTGGGCTACGTAAGGGGGGGGGGGAGTTCCGAACCAGGCCACGTAACTTTTCATTCATATTTTTTGTCACAGTTAAAATGAGGTAGAGAACACACAACAGCATGTGAATATTTATTTACGTCATTTGAATATTTTCGTATGTAATTTACGATAGTCTGAAAAGAGAAAACAATACAAAATGTCTTCTGGAAACGATAGGAAAAAAATACACTACGTGCTACGGGAAAAGTGGGGGGGGGGGGGGGGTTTCACAGGAGGCCAAAATGGCGCTACGTGGTTTATGGACGCTCCCTTTGGCGTCGTGCAGGCTTCAAATAATGTTATGCTGGTTGCATAAAGTAAGGTGGTTGTTTCTGCGCTGTATCTAACATATCGCAGTTGTAAAATGAAAAATAAATGGCGTGAAAATAATTTTAATAGATTTTTGAAAGCGTGTAACACCTAAACCCGTAAAGTGTACCAATATCAAGGGTTGCATCGAACGCGGATCTGTTAACGTAGTCATTTCTCGATTAATCGAATAAACAGATTTTTTTTGCTTATAGCATTACGTCCCGTTGACGTCCTGGGTCATTAGAGGCGAGTAACTGGTTACGCATCCAGTTCACTTTCATAAGATCGAAGTTTCTCTCGGCGTTGAGAATTATACCGTCTTCTCAGGTGACTAAGCGAGTGAGGAGGGCGTTTTCACACGATATTTCGGCGATCGGAAACTTTGTCGCCATCTTCACCCTGCTTACTCGGCTAGTCACCTGAGGAGACTAATTAAGTTCACTTTCATTTTGTTTTTACTGGAATAACGGACCACAAAACATTTTTTTATGTCCCGTGTATGTTGACAGGATTTAGTCGACTTCATGATGCGCGGCAAGTTGTATAAAATAAAAAGATCTTTTACGTGTGCTTTGCACTGCTCCTCGGTTACGAATGAGGGACGTAATTTTTTTTAAAAAATCTTTCTTAAGATAGTGCATGCATCATTACCCGTCCGTTGGCTCAGGTCAGTGCGGCACCACGCTGCTGATCGGTCCCTGACACGGGAGACGCTGGTTCGAGTACGGATGAGGGAAGCGATTTTCATCTCCAGATTTGGCCGGCAGGGAGGTGAGGAGGTCGTGCATGATTCCTAATCATCAGGCCATGAACCAAAGTCAAGAGTTAGAGTGATGGCATACGATATTGTTGACGGTGATTCGTCTGTTGGATAAGGACCTAAAACTTGTTGGTTCCCCTCGGTATCTTCAAAGAATAGGGCTTAAAGTGCGCCCCCCCCCCAGGCTTCACCCTTTCCCCTATCTCATCCAGAACAAAAACAATGCTTCACAATGAACACACACTACATCCATACTTACGAACACTTTCACACTGAGGAAGGCAACGAAAAACCGACTCAGTTGCATTTCCTCCAGATGTTACCACTGAGAGGCAAAATCTTCCATACTAACCGCCTACTACCTTGAGTGATCAGATGGTTCGGTGGTCTGAAAGAGATCCCGGTTAAAATTCTGGCTTTGGCTGAGACTGTCAGAGGCCTTAACCCGGCTTTCACCTCTGGCACAGCTTGCTGTGTAATGTGAAGTACGCCAGAACGCTTCCGCGGTTCGGATTACACGTTAAACTAGTAGGTCCCTTATACCTGGTAGGATTACTGGGCTAAGGCAGGCTACCACAGGGGCTGAATATGCAGCCAATAACAACCCTGTTACCAGGCTATTATGATCACACGAGATTTATTACCGCCTACTTCAGTCTAACGGATTTAGAGGTTTATGAGTAATTTTTTTTAACAGTCCGAAACATTTGCAGTTTGAGAATCTCGGTAGTTAAAGCCGAGCTTCTGGTTTTGATTTCCACTTCGCGTTATCTCCTACTTCCTGCTCCGCTGTGGGATTCCCGTCCGCTTGCTCCTATTTTTGTCTGTATTAACGCATTGAATATTTACTAACTGTGTCGATCTTGTATCTCATTTCTCACACCCGCTGCAGATTATTAAAATGAAGCACTCTGCATATTCATCTGAACCCACGCGGAGCATTCTTCTCTTCAGACCATCAAACACAGAATTCTAAGCTTCATTTCTGTTTCAGCACTCTATTGTGTACACACGTCCCTTTAGTCACTAAGAACTAAATACTCAGATATTGTCGTACAGTACATACAAATTTAAATTATTTATTCAGATTTTAGAATAAGATCCATTTTCACGATCGTTATTTCGGTTATAATTCCTTTTCGTCCTTCTCATCACCTGAAATTAACTTTTATACTGTACCTGGAATTATTTCACGAGTTATCCTTTTAAATAAAATCAATTATACAAAATCTCTTTCAGGATTCTTCCTGTATTAATTCACACTATACATAACTTTACACAGTATGAACAAACAATATTTCACAACTTCAATATTCTCTTTGGCTACCAGGCGTACAAATTATTAATAATTCAGTATCCTTTTACAGCCCGGCTACTCCCTAACGGAAACATTTCTAATTTAAGATCCTCGAGATCTGCTCAATCACTTGCACTCCATCCATCCATTTTCATTCTTCTTTTATTATAATCTATGTAATCGCAATGACCAGCCCACACATTATTTCCATGCGGTAAAAGATTCTTAACAAAAACCTCTTATTAATATTTTATAACATCAATTTATATTTATTTCACAAATAATAAATATTATTAAATCTTATTTCCTATCATTTTATAAATTAACTGGACGTATGACTGCTACAGAAAAAATTTGTAGAGGAAAGGTCATTGGTCGACTAAACTTTCCCTTCAAACGTTACAGGATTGCGGATAGACTGGAACCATACGTAAGAAGAAACGAAGCTGCTTTGCTGTATTTCAGTTTTGATAAGTCGAACTTAAACAAGTACACTGAATACTGAAGTGGTTGCTTGGTGGCTGCCTGATTTGACTCGAGTGGTGTCCCCTTCATTCCCCAGTGACGGGTGTGTATGTACGAGCTACTGTTTCGTATGGAGGACTGTGATGAGTGTTTGTCCAGTGCTGTCTCTTGTTTGCATTCTGAATGAGTGAAAGATGAAGGAAAGGAGAGGGTGAAGCAAGGTGAAGGCTGTAAAACCTGCTGCTCGCTCGGGGTTGTAGCTTACAGCTTGTCTTAGCTATGATCGTGTCTGGTACCCTTAAGTGATGCTATTTACGGTCGCCAATCCCTCGTAATTACCCCAAGGGATAAAGGTCTGTTCTTAAAACACAACTTCAGACTTCCTGATTAATTCCAGATTATATTTTCTTTCAAAAGTCCTTACATAAACTCGGTACCAGCGTAGGCCTAAAAGAAAAGCATCAGACTTCCATCCGAAATAAATGATTACAGGTTAAACCATCCTCTCACAGTAAGCAACTTCCTCCTAACCCCTAGATGAAAGTTAAAAGTTCATCTCGAAGGAAGATTGACCCCGCACCAGTATAACGTCACTACTAAAATTTCTACATCTCCGCGACCAACCAACACGCCGTCCTCTCGGTTCAATTTCTGCCGAAATACTGCTGTCCGCCTAGGCCAGCGGAGGCTCCTTATATTCATATTGGGCCAGCTGACTCAGCAGACGCTTGATTTGACAAAGGGAAACCTTATTTTTATTCCGATAAGTCTGAAATTTTGATATGTTATGAAGCATATTTTAAATGTCAGTTTTAGTTATGACAAGTTTTCTCCTAGGATTTGTGTATTTCGAGTTAAAGTCGTAAAAGCTTTACTCTGTCACCATCCCTACAATTCGTTAGTCTGTGAAATGATTCTGTTATCAGATTGTTCTATAAAAATTTCCTCAACTTTTGACATATAACACGTCTAGATCCCAAATGTATTTGACGGTGAAAATCGACTTTGACTATAAGTGCAAAGTCAGCTAAAAACTTGTATGTTCATTATCTCCAAATATATGAGTGCTACCGATCTGTAATATAGCTCAAACTTTACTAAATTAAATTATCTATCTGATGGTAATATTATTTCCTCATTATCTATTTCCCGTAATGCCAATCCTTTGTTTCCAAAATAATGCTTAGTAGCAGCAATTATTTTCAAACCTTAATTTCCCTTTTACAGCTCATATATTGTCGGAATCTTTACGAAAATCACTCCGTGTGTTCAGTGAAAGCTTCTCTTTAATATAAATGTCTTTTCTATGCCCTCAGATCTGTATGTCTGCAGAAATGTTGAATTGCAGAGTCAGCGAAATCTCTTATTTTGTCTAAAAAACATACTTTCTTTTCACTTATTGATTCTATCTTATACTATGTTGTGTATTATCTTATGCTGAACATTTTGAGCTCTGAATCTTAGCTGTACCTTGAAAAATTAGGTGAAAAAAGTTACTTGTGCAATAAATTCCATGAGCTTGCAAGATCACCAATTTCATGATATTTTCTTAATGTAATCTTCTAAAATGCAAGTGTTGGATCTAATTTGAATTGTCATCTCATTTTACACCTCTGAAAATGAATGTAGCCAAAAGGCTTCTAAAATGTTTAAATTTCTTTATAATATTTTCGAAAACTTACAAAATAGCTCAAACTCTCCTTACTAACATGTTTCCTGACTCTCAAACTACTGACAAATGCTTCTAAAATGATCTGCTATTGGTTTTAAGTGTGTTAAGGACCCTTTGAACTGTTTATGAAAGTACACTGACATAAGTAAGGTTATGTGACAAGGCCCATCCAGGCTTATTCTCCAGACCAACGAATCATCATCGACGGTGTGTAACGCAGATGTCGAGAACTGCCACGAAGGAAACCTAAGCGACAGATTATCTTGGTCAGAGAAATGGCACAGTCGTGAGAAAGCAAAACATAACATATCTGTTCTGCCAGATATATTCTACCATACAAGACGTTTCGACAGCTACCTCCGCTGTCTTCATCAGGTGAAATGTAAGTCGAAGTTGCTACTGCGACAACACGTCTCCGACAGTGAATACCTCGCAAGTCTGGCTCATATTCTCACAAAACATGTACGATGTAAATAGATTACCTTCGGATGGATCGATAGATGGTGGAGTGGCTAGTCTCTGTTTATAGAAGTTGTGATGCGGTCTGGTACCGAGTCATGCAAAGTGAATTTTCAATAAACTTTCGTGTCGATTAGAGTTGTTTTTGCTTTTGATTACTGCAAGATAATGAGATCCTTTTGTGAGAACTGTCACTAAGAGTAACTGGAAAACTTTCCCTAAATAACGGATGGAGGCGGTTTAACCTTCTATTTAGTGCTTGGGACTCAAACTTGCTAGTCGATGTGTTTACTCCATAACCAGATATCACAGAAATGGATTGCAACACGGTCAAAAGAGTGAAGTCAACTATTGTGTTGAATAGTAATAGTAGCATAGGTTCGCGGTCTACTTAAACTTTTACCGTATAATAATCTAAGCAAGCAACAACTTCTTTTAACCGCGACAAGTGTCGTATTCCTTGACTCCATACTCAATGCGGAGGGGTTTGGGATTTAACCCACAACTTTGGTGCCCAATCCGCACCACCACCACCTCTCCCACTATGCCGCCAAGTCAGGATGATGAATATTTCTTCCACCACCAGTGCTGGAACGAGTCAGGCGCTAGACATTATCACGGTGGCTCAACCAGCTGAGCCAACGGGGAGAGCGATTGCTAATACTGCCGTAGTATTTCGCGAATTTGCGTATCTGAAAAAAAAAAACAGGATGTATTTCATATTTATAGGTTCCTTAGTATCGTGTAACATATACACACCACAATTTTCTGTCTGGTTCGGATTACTGAGTACCTACGTACTTCTAAATCAGTACAAAAAGAAATAACCACTTTCGATAGTATTGGGTAGGAACATGGAGAAGGTCATAAAAGAAATTTTATGGTTGAAACCTTCCCCTTGATGAAGTAGTGTAAGTTACGTCTTTTCGCTGCTTGACAGACCTTCACATTGTTTTGTTTCAGGGTTAATCTAAAACGAAAGCAGAAAAGGATTATTTCTTATATTGCAAGAGTCATAAGTGCTGTGTTAATTTGTATCGTACAGTGTTACCTAAGTTTTGGTTAAGCGTAGGAAAAGTTTTTCTTGAAAAGAGAGATACTGAAAATTATTCTTCTTCATTCGATATGTTACGAATAATTTCCTTGTAGATTAGGGTATCACTATTGAACAAATAACAGGCTATTTGTTGGATATTTTTATACAGTGTTGCGTAATTCTACTGCAGATTAAAGGGGAGCCTGTTATTACAAAAGTATATATACATATGTTTCGCCATATTTATTTGATCTTTCTTCCAGTGTAGATAATATATTATGCATCACATTCTGGTACATGATGTCTAAAATAAGAGGTTATTTATGTTTCCATCTAGTAATTGCTTATTAGTGTCTCTGGAACGTCTCGTAAACAGAAAACTTTTAGACAACGGCTGAATAAAACACTACAATCGTTAACGCAGGCACGTCCAAAGCGTAAATCACGATGTTCATATCATAACCGTTTGGATTTTGGTCAGTCACATGATGGAAGCTGAATCTGAGAATACTAAACGCGCGTCCATTCGGTTGTAATCTGATTTAGTTTAGATTTTGAAAGGGGAAGTGCCAACCAGCATTTCCTGTTCTTATTTCCTTACGTGGAACGAGTTTTTAAATTAACCACGAGGAATTCCGTATGACCTCCGTGTGTCAGTTGATTCGTATTTCATCACTCAAGGCCGTCGCAGAAGTCAAAGAGAAGATGCGAACTCCCGCGCATTAGACACAGCCATGTTTACTCATGCAACGCAGCAGCCTCCTTACAGAACACGAGAGTTGCTTTATACCAACATCTATGAAAAGAAAACTTCAGTAATTTTGTGATTTATTTATATTTGTAATTTTACAAGTAAGTTATACAACTATACAATATGATAGTTTTTTTTTTTCAGAAGAGTTCTAATAAAGAAATGAATGTCCAAAAGAAGACCATACTCAAACAAATCCAAATGGGAAGTTAAAAATTTTTTTTCCAAGGTGAAGAATAAATGCTGTTAAATCTTAAACTTCTTAATTTCCTTTCTAGAAAGGTTCTCCACTGTATTAAATATGGTAATATTCAATTCAAAAATTAAATTCTTATTATTATCGATTAATTGTGATGGAGCATGTTCCGCTACACGCTTACATTTTTACTTTTTCGGTGTTTGAGGTTTAACTGGTTAACTGTTAAAGCGAGTACCAGTATTCGATTTTGCATGATTTTGGAAGCCATTCCAAGCGAATGGTTAGGCGATTCCTTTAAAATACCGACACCGCATTCCTTGCAGTCGCTTGCTCTTAGTCCTTTTCCCGGCTCTATTGACCTCGATGTCAACGAGCTGTAAAGCTCTAGACTCTAGAGGTTGGGGTTCAGGATATCGCTTGGTAATTTATTACATTGGTTTTCTCCCTGAAATGCGAACGAAAATTTTCGCACTACCTTATATTTGAAATAAGGTCCTAGTTTATGGAAATGGTAATCCCTTCCCTTCCATATATTCTCGTAATTCTACTAACATTATCCACCCATGCTTCGTTGTCAATATATGCCTTATACATTCTCGGCATTCTTCCCACTTATCTTTCTCTTGTCTTTTGGTGACTCACAATGCAACTCCAATATCATAATATGTCACTCATTGAGTTTTCTGGTAATGTCCATGTAAAAATCTAGCTGTCATTCTTTGCAATCCCTCCAAATACTATATTTGATACCCAAAATGTGGGTCCCATACTATATAGCACTGATTGAGGCTGGTGATAGAAACTGGTTTTGTTATTTTGGAGTTCCAAACGAGATTTGACTACTTCCAAATTATAGTTTATATATTTAGTTTAGAATTTATAGTTTAAATATTTCAAATATGATTTACACATAAAAGTTATTTTAGTGACGATAGATGGAAATTACTTCATTTTCAGGATGCGACGTGTTCGGGATTTGGCCGGCTTGTCGCTTAGCCTAACTCCTCCTTGGGAGGGGGGGGGGAGGGGAGGGGCAAGATGTGTTGCCATCTGTCCGTGAAAGGTGTAACTATGTTCTCTGAGTGATAAGTGTATTTTGCCTGTGACGTGTGTAATTTATGAGGCGGAGATTGGAGACCGTCTCGGCCTTTGCCTTGATGGCTGCGAAAACCAAAGTCAGGACGGCCGGTATCAGGGGACCAGGACTCGATTTTGTCACGCAGTACCTCCCAGATCCAATATGTGGCGGCTGGCGAATCTTTTCAAGATTAGGCAGTAATTCTGAAAAATAACTTTTCCTGAAGTTCTGAAGAGTAATTTTAGACGTTAGGATCAACACAAAAATTTCCCAAACGCCATGAAATTGAACACTCATGATTTGGTTCATCTTATTTACGCAAATATCCATCTTCGTATTAATGTCCCAGGTGACAGATGAAAACCCTCAAGCATCGATGAACATGGTCTTGACACGGCACATTGAGAAATGGAACGCAGCCTCAAATGCCATACTATCGACCATGATAAACGTGTATGATCATATTGTGTTAAAGCAGGTATCCAGTGTCATTATATTTACCAAAGGCTCAGCCAGATATAAGTTTAAGAATGGCAGAGAGAGGGTATTATGGATCAGTCGAAGTTTTGATAACAGGTAGTAGATTACAGGCTCCACTGCCATTCGAGCACAGTTGCACAGGAACAGCTGCTTCGCAGAAGGTTTATTGGATCTTGATAACGCCTGAATCGCTAATTCAAATATGCAACATGCCCGTGAATTGGCCACATCTGTCGTGGTTTTTATGCTCTTTAAGGTAATAATCCAGACAAAAGCTGAGAGGGCTCAAGATTTCATGAAAACAGCAATACACATGGCTACATCGGTGTCACTTGCTTAGTTCAGGTCTTGATAGATTTGACTTAGAAACCCACAAACAAACAAAAAATAAATACGAAAGCAATTTCTGGCACAGATTAGAGAATAAGAGAACCGATTTTTTTCTTTAATAATTTTTCCGAGTTGCGGTAAGGATTTCAGCGTTAAAAACTTAGAATTTGACAGCTGATCCCGAAGAACCTTTGCGGCCATCCCGATCTGGGTTTTCCATGGTTTTTCTAGGTCGCTACAGGCGAATGCCGGGATGATTATGTAAGATAGTTGACGGATGTCTCCGGTTATGTCTCGAACATCCTTTTCTACACATATGCGTTTACATACCGAGGTATAACGCATCATCCACCAACCACCTTGTAGTGAATCGCGAAGTAACAGTAATAGTTATAGAGAAGACAGCCGCTCGATTTATGACTGCTAGTTACAGTCCTTACGAAAGTGTCACAGAATTGATACATAGATTGGGCGGGGATTGTTTGACAGACAGACGACGTCGTTTTGTTTGAATTTATTTGAGAAAATGACAAATTTTTCAATTTACCAGTGCAATGAAAATATTCTGCCAACCTATTTAGGTCGCAATGACAGGAGGGATAAGATTAGAGAAATAAGATGCCCTACTGATGCTTTTATGTATCCTTTCTTTCCTCGTTCTGTTTGAGATTAGAATTTACAGAATTAGGATTGGTGCTTAGCACCCTCTGCCACCCACAATATTTGTGAATTGCAGAGTATTGATGTAGATAGATGCACCTCTAAATGATACTAGTGCTTAGTGAGCAGGTAAATTTACTTCTGAAAAAATACAAATCAATCTGAAAATTTTGACCCAACCCTCATCCACTCCGATCCGAACAGGAAATCGACAAAGGGGGGGGGGGGGACATATACCATGTGGTCAACAAAGTACGAGGGTGAGTCAAATGAAAACCTTAAATATTTTTTTAAATATTATTTATTGTGCAGAAGTGGTACAAAGTTGTATCACTTTTCAACATAATCTCCCCCACGCTCAATGCAAGTCCTCCAGCGCTTACAAAATGCATAAATTTCTTTAGAAAAAAATTCTTTTGTTAGTCCGCGCAACCACTCATGCACCGCGTGGCGTACCTCTTCATTAGAACGGAACTTCTTTCCTCCCATTGCTTCTTTGAGTGGTCCAAACATATGGAAATCACTTGGGGCAAGGTCTGGTGAGTATGGTGGATGAGGAAGACACTCAAAATGCAGGTCTGTGATTGTTGCAACTGTTGTACGGGCAGTGTGGGGCCTTGCATTGTCATGTTGCAAAAGGACACCTGATGACAGCAATCCACATCGCTTTAATTTGATTGCAGGCCGAAGATGATTTTTTAGGAGATCTGTGTATGATGCACTGGTGACAGTGGTCCCTCTAGGCATATAATGCTCCAAAACGGAGCCTTTTTCGTCCCAAAAGAGAGTCAGCATAACCTTCCCTGCTGATGGTTCTGTTCGAAACTTCTTTGGTTTTGGTGATGAGGAATGGCACCATTCCTTGCTCGCTCTCTTCGTTTCCGGTTGGTGGAAGTAAACCCAGGTTTCGTCCCCAGTAACGATTCTTGCAAGGAAGCCATCACCTTCTCGTTCAAAGCGTCGAAGAAGTTCTTCACAAGCATCAACACGTCGTTCTCTCATTTCAGCTGCCGTGGCACCCATCTTGCAGACACTTTGTGAAACTGGAGCACATCATGCACAATGTGGTGCGCTGAACCATGACTAATCTTTAAACATGCTGCAATGTCATTCAGTGTCACTCGGCGGTTTTCCATCACTATGGCTTCAAATGCTGCAATGTTATGTGGAGTCACAATTCGTTGTGCCTGATCTGGACGAGGAGCATCTTCCACTGAAATCACACCATTTGCGAACTTCCTACTCCATTCATAGACTTGCTGTTGTGACAAACATGCATCACCGTACTGAACCTTCATTCTTCGATGAATTTCAATAGGTTTCACATGTTCACTACTCAAAAACCGAATAACAGAACGTTGTTCTTCCCTGGTGCAAGTCTCAAGTGGGGCAGCCATCTTTATACTGATACTGCGACGGTATTTGTGCATCTGCACTATGCTGCCACCTACAGGCCATTCTGCACGCTGCTTGTAGCAACTTACAGGATAACGGCGCGAAATTTCGATTTTTTTATTACAAATTCAAGGTTTTCATTTGACTCACCCTCGTATGAAATTACTTCCACCAATCGTGAGATGGTATAGTCGAGATGATTGGATGCAACTACGTACAAGACTCGGCAACAAGCGCGGTGAGAACTGACACAGGTCTGGCATGCCGTTTCTGTAACTTTTCTTTCTTTTATTTTTAGGATTCTGTTTAATGACGTGTAGCAAAAATAAAACATTATTCGGATGTCAATATAATTTTCATGTACTTATAAAATGACTCATATGAATTTATTACGAAATGATTACATTAATTAAATGGAAATAAGATGAAATTATTATTGAGGATTGTGAAGCTGTTTCTTGCTAACTAAGAATTTCACTTTTGGAGGAAAACGTGATATTTTAATCCTCCGTCCCGGTTCGACTCTAATATGTTTCGATATTTATTTTTTATGAAAACCAGTGTTGGAAATATCGCTTCACACTGACAGGTTGAGAAAAAATCCATCAAAAATTTTACAGCTTTTCTGTTGAAACTGGATATTCCGGACGACACGACAGCCGAAAATGCATCTGTGGTGTTCTCTGGTATATGTCTTTTAGTGATGTGTCACACGATAGTTTAATTATAAAGTCAACAGCTAAATATCTGGCCTCGCATTCGGGAGGACGGCGGTTCGAATCCCCGTCCAGGCATCCAGATTTGGGTTTTCTACGGTTTCCCAAATCACTCCAGGCAAATGCCGGGATGCTTCCTTAAAAAGGCTATGGCCGAATTCCTTCCAATTCCTTGCCCCCATCCTGTCCCGTCTCTAAAGACCTCGCTGTTGAAAGACGTAAAGCAGTTAAAAAACAAACAAACAAAAATCATCTAAATACGTCAATTCTGTCTTGGATTCTACGTTAAATGTAAATTTATTCCTTACACATTCTTTGTCGCTTTCGACTGGAGAAAAATACTCCTCCAGATTAGTCTCCAGGCCTAGAAAATGTTAGTTGATATATCTGAAGCAAAGACGAGGCGATCCGGCATTCCCCCCCCCCTCCCCCCCCCCCCCACTCTAGCAGATTAACTGACGGCTTGATTTTCCGGTTTGTCTACGACCTCGTTCCATATTTGGGCGAAAGTTTTTTGTGACTGAGGCTCTTGACTTCACACACATTTTAAACTGCTGAATGGCTGCATAGGGCTCTCATAAGCAGCAGTAACAAACAGGATCACTTTCAGTGCAGCACCCAAGACGACGTCGATGCAGGATGTGGCGGATGTTCCACTTGACTCTCTGTACTTTCCATAAAATTCACCAGCATGAAATGCACTGTGACGATTTTAAAGTTCTCCTAAAAAGAAAAGTAAATTATTATTCATAGTAATTCCATTAGTAATTCATGTGTGGACCATGTCATTATTACTTAGTGACTAGCGTAAATGAATAGGGAATTTAACAAACGAAACTTCGTGACTGTTTTTCGGTGAGGTTTGAAATAAATAAGTTTAGATCAATTTTCACTTCAAATTAAATATTTCCGTACGTCACCATTTCACTTTAAAGTTCTATAAGCCGTTTAAAAGAAATTATGATGTTCTTCATGCAAACTTACCCAAAAATATCAAGTAAGCGGAAATTATGTGCAACAAATGTTTTTTACTTCCTCCCTTCTGTCCTCATAATAAACAAATTTAACTCGAAAAGAAAATTTAATTTCACAAATTTCAGAAACAGGATTGAATATGTTATCAAATATTAAAGCAAAACAGATGATAGCTAAGACTGGATTTTTAAAACTTGGTGTTTAACTTTCAAGACTGTCCCCTAATAGGCTACATCGTAGGGTCCTTTGATTCAATACTCAGCGCCGCTGCACAGAAATTGTCAAAATAGTAGCTTTGTCTCAAAACAACTTTCTGTAATTTGACACTTTAGCTAAAAAAATAATCCTTTAAACATGTGATATGTAACTATAACAGCTGAAAAATGTTGCATTTGTTATTTGACATAGTAAAACTCAATAATAATCGCTGTGGTGGAAGAAACCTCATCCGGAAAATTCGGCGGACGCGGTCGCTTTTCTACAGACCTACTGTTCTAATTTTTGATGGCATATCTGTGGCACATTCCAGTTTTCAAAAAATTAACCGCGTTATGGGAGGAGAAGGGGAGGTAAATCAGCAAAATGGATAGTTACAACTACGGGTGAACAGGTAACTATTTATTACTGTCACGGAATCGAGGTTACTAAAGAAGAATCTAGAGAAGAAAAGAAAGAATTTTACTGGAAACTCTCGTAAAAGTCTCTATGACTGCGGCAGATTCTTGATACTTATCAGTAATATCTCCTCAAGGGCTAGAGTTGCCAACCTTACCTTATTATACGCTACCATACTTTGTTTGGTCGGTATACTTTACCCTAACCATAAATTACTCGAAAATAGTTTATTTCTGGTAAAATATGCAATTTATGGAACGGAATGCCCTTGTTAATTTATTTATAAATCGATATTTAGGATGTGGCACCACCTACAACATTTTGAAAGGAAAAAAAAAATTAGTACCTGGTTCCATAAACACGGGGGGAAAAAAATACTGTAAAACTTTGGGACAGCAGGGGTAACTTTGCGACACCTACGCTTTTCAAGTGTTTCAGCCACCATTTGGTAAATATTATGTCTTTGTTACGCTCATTCGAAATGTTATTGTTTGCTGCTATCTATTAGCAATTTTTAGAAACTTTGCTCACCAACTTTTATGAAAGGCAGCCATTTTTAATTTGGAGACAATTTTCATAGTACTCCGTTGTAGTGTTAAACTTTCATATCGTAAAGAAAAGTAGTTACAAAAATAGACGCGTGCCCTAGCTGCTTTTTTAGACAATAATTAAACAATATAACCTATAATACCTAAAATATTTTCGAAATGTTTTCAAGTGTCGAGACTTCCGCGGGGCAACTTTGGGACTGTATCAAAGCAATTGAACTGATGGTTTACCAGTAACTTATGAGGCACGCAGACCTGCCATAAGCGGGCGTGCAAGGCTTCACCGCACGCGGGCGGCACGTCCAGGGGGGCGGCAAATCGAGCGATCGATCACCTACAGCATAAGAAATACTTATCCCAATGTCACCGCCGGGGACAGAAGTGGAGGTTAAAAACAAAAAGGTCGCCGCAAAATAAAATTGCCGCCCTTCAACACGATTTTGCCGCCCCCCTAAAACTGAACGTATGGTAGTTAGCTGTTGTAAAACGTGGCGGCATGATCATCAGTATGTTGCACAAGGGCGTTCAAACAGCTAGCAGCGAGCCTGGAGGCACGTTATATTATCTCTAAATAATGTTTGGTAGGCAAGCTGAAAAGTACATTTTCAGTAACAAACAATGTTAATTCTGGCATGTTTGATGGTATTGTTCCCTCACAGCCCCTCCAAAATTTTGCTTTAATAAAATTAGAAGATCAATTATTAAAAATTCATTTGTAAACAGCTCTAAATTTGATTTGACCTGAATAGTTTCTAAATCTGACAAATCCCTAAAGAGGTGGCATTAGATAGCTAATTCTAGCAGTGGTAAAACTTTTAAAAAAAAATTTAAAAAAAAGAGAGAAAAGAAGAAGTTATAATTTGGCTAGTAGTACCATTATTCGAAAGATGAAGGTCAGATTTAACCAAGTAACTCACTGATATTGTTAAATTGGAACAAATTTCTTTGAATTCTCAAAAAGTCTAAAAAGTTTACCAAAGTAGCTACAGTTTACGGTCTGTATTTGAAGCAATAAATACCTAAATATAAAAATATCTTTTTGTCTTCATAAACTTTTTACTATCCTCTTTTTAAACAAGATAAATATACCTTATTTTCTTCCAAACAAGTTAGTAACCCTGTACAGGACAGTAAACAGGTGCCTTAATAGTCTCAACCAATGTGTTCGGTACCAATTCCTTTCCATTCGTGTTGCAGGTCATTTCATAATGTAAGATAATCGAGCAGTCTTGTGCCAAACTCGAATTCCCGGGCAGGCAACTGTTTTCTAGCAGGCCCCAGCTGATGCCAGTGGTGCAGTCAGTATTGGGTGGACTGCGGGTCGCCTTCAGATAGGTCAGGGCGGTTCGCACGGTAGCAGTATAGATAACGAGCGGCACCAAAGATAAACATCCACACCTGAAGAATAGACCAAAGCTACGGATCTGTTGATAAAACCGCATGCTGATCTCTACAGTATACGAGGCAACGTGTGAGCTTAAGAAATTCGGCCATGTTGATGTTCATTGTTGTGAGATAAAAACAACAAATTGAATTTAGTTAAGGTCTAATCCATCTAGCAATCCATACAGTGATACAATTGACAGACTATTTTGACGTGCTATTTATAATTATGTATTCTATTCGGTTGTAAGCCCCGACAGTCAAACATCAATTAATATATTAAAACTTAAAAAAGCGATTTACTTCGTACACAAAATCAGAGTTAGATTAACCAACTGACCAAATTTCAATCTCAGAAGTTTAAATCTACATAACTACACAGCAAAAATAACTTGGCATTAATCTACACTGCAACTAACAAATCAATGAACATAGTTTTAGTTTCTTTTCCCTGAATTGCTACTATGTTAATATATAACGAATAGTTTTTTTAAGCATTAAAAACTTCAATCTATTATAATATGTAAGAGAACATAACTACAGGCAGATCGAGAAGCAACACTGCTACATCGTTTTTGTTGTTACTACAATCTTTAACATTTTCCCACGTGTCCTGCAGTGGACCACTGACCGGATAAAGGACAGATGAACACTACCACGCTCTACACCCAACTGATCGTTAATAATAGACTTCCTAAATCAAGACCGCCACCAGTTCAAAGCAAAAAGCCGAGGAGGGGTAGGCGAGAGTGCCATCATTTGACACGCGGTGTTCGACTTAATGTCAGATAAGCCGGAATGAGTTCGTGTATCTCACATTACACGAGTATGCGTGCCTGCGCGGACTTCAAATATCGCGCGACTGCTGCAGCGTCACTCACCGGCTTTTACGTGGTCGCCAGTAGGAGCAGTAACAGTGGTGGGAGCGGCCTCGACAGCGACGAAGCCTGAACCGCCATCTGAAGGCGACTGGCGTCCGCACGGCCACACACACACTCTCTCGTCTCCCGACCGACCGCCTCACAATCGATATCTCCCCGCCGTAACCTCGCTCTGTCTCACTCCAACAACCGCACTGCTACGCTCCCCCGAAAGAGAGATGAAAAAGTGAACACCGCCCAGGCACTGCCTATCTCACGAAATCCGCCACTCCTGACATCTGGCGGTGATCGGTGGAACTACTGGCGTTCGCGGAGATGGCGACAGGTGGCAGTCACAGTCCACAGCCTTCTGAACTGTGAGCCAGAAGCGGCCACCTAAAATGTCAACAGGCTGTAAAACCGTGTTAATTACAGGCGATGCCGACATTTACGAGAGAAAGGCTGTAAGAATAGACTCCCTCAAGTTTCTGGCCGTTTTTATGCGCCTTCTCGTTGAGTTTATATATAAAGCAGACAGATTTTTTAATGACAAAATTTATCTAGAAAAGCCTGTAGCTTCATATATAAACTGAAAGAATTCCTGATTCAGAACATATTGAAGGTTTTTTTTTATTGGAATTGGCAGTCGCAGCGGACTGATCGAACTGTTTGGAGGTGAGGAAGGGAAACATTTTTTCGGTATCAAATACGGGAGTTGGAAGGGGTGCGAAGGAGGACAGACAGATATTTTTATTGAAATTAACGCAGAACACAATCATGATAATTGAGCTGGGGTTTGAAACAATGGAAAACAGGAGATGGTTGAACAGAGTGTTGCGTGTATAAAGCGTATATTGGCCATGGGAATTGGGTGAATTTTGGTAGAATAATCAGTGGCGGATCTACGAATTTTCCGAGCCGGAGCCAAAATTTTCCGCCTCTTCAAACATGAATCTGCCACCTGGGGCAGCATAGAGCTATTGTTTGATCTTACCGCCCTAAGAATGTTGGCGCTGAGAGGAGTAGAGCTAAAAGAAAATGTCGCCGCCATACGAATTTGCCATTTACCACCCCTTCAAACATGATTTTGCCGCCACCCTGAAGCTACAATACATATACCATTGAAAGTCGGGAGATCCCGAAGTGCAGTTCTGCAGCCTACTGACATAGTGCATCCCACTATTGTAGTGCCTGCACCTATACTTAAACTTACAATTTTAACCACAGTGTTCATGGCGTGTTACACATACACAAAGGAAGCTTTGCCAGTGGTAAATGTTTAATTTTCGATCTAGGATTGTCAGAGTAAAAGGTACTTTTTCATTTATGAACAACTGCCTTTATAATCTCGACCAAGGATCTTTTGTTGACATACTCAATAATTTAACAAAAGCATTTGATACCGTATCTCACAGTATATTATTTTAAAAACATAAGTTTTATTGTTTTGAGGCATATACCTAGGGCCGGCGTTAGGGAGGGGTAAGCGGGTCAAATGCACCTGGGCCCCGCTGACTGATGGAGGCCCTTATCACCGGCTGTAGGGGCCCCCACGCCAGGAGCCAGTTTGTAGAGCTTAAAAAAAAAGGTCGCCCGCCCATTTTACCCCGGGCCCGAAATTCCTAGCGCCGGCCCTGCTGAGATACCATTCTATTTATACATTCTTAATAATCGATATCAAAGGTTGCCCAAAAGACAAAATTTCCTGCCATTCAGTCGTGGGGTTACTCAAGGACATATCTTCAACACTTAATTTAATAACCTAACATATAATATCTGTGATTCTTCAATTGGAATCTATGTGTTTGCAGATAATGTGTTAATGTAAAATACTCAGATGAATTAAATATTATAAACATAAATATTTCACTCTGTAAAAAAACTACACAGCTAATTTGTTTTATTTAAATTCTGATAAAATTGAAAATTCCTGTTTCTCTTTGATAAATAATAAATATACTAACTGAAAACAAATTAAGTAACTAAAAGCAATATTGATGAAATTAAACTGCACAAGCCGAATAGGCATCTCACTTTAATTCCATGAATGCAATATCAAACGGCATGGATACTAGAGTCCATACTAAGGGCATACTGTTGGTATAATCCCTTTAGGATGTACCACCATTTCGACTCTTGATACATAAGCTGCTTCAGCGTGGAAGGAAGTCTTGTAGCCGTTGTATCCATGGTTGTATCCTCTCTTGATATAAATCGCTCCAGAGTTATAACTAGCCGTCAAGATGAGACAGCGTTTGTCCTATTGAAAAACTGAGTCAGATTTCTGTCTCAGGAGAGATAAGACATGGCACTGACGTAGCGCTATACTGTTAGGGTTCTTCAAATGACTTCAATAGTGGACCTGAAGTCATATTCTAGGGCTCCCTAAAGCATGATGCTAAGCTGGTGTGTTTCTCCTCAACACTGGTAAGATTAATTTACTTCTCTCAGCGCCGCCATGTTCACCCACGATGAGTGATCAGGCAGAACCAACATTTTTTGAACATGATGAAATACCTCTCATCCATCGTACATGTCCTCTACGTCTGACACCACTTCAGACCAAGCAGTCTATGCTCCAGTGATAATGACAATTGACGAAGGAGACGGTGTACCCGTAGTCTAGCAAATGTCAATCGCCAAGACACGGTGCGGTTGCCACGGGTACTGCAGAGAGTCCTAAAACTGTGTTTGGATGGCAGATTCAAATGACATAAGAATGTGTAATGTATCATGTTCCTTACGACGATCTTCCCTTGATGTGGTTTGTCTTGGGTTGTATTAATGGTTTACTGTCAGAAGTTAGATTGTTTGCAGATGACATAATGTTATATAAAAGAATCAAACGATAGAAGACTGTCAACAGCTGCAGGGTGATCTAGATAGGACAACTAGCTGGGTGAGTCTAACCTATATGTGTCTACGTCAGTGGTGTAGCTAGGTCAAAACAAGGGCCCTGGTGCAAAAAATTTATTTTGGGCCCTCAGGCCAAATGGGCGACCTTTTTTTTGCTTTTTGTTGCTGGTAGGGGCCCCCTGAGCAGTGAGGGCCTCTTAGTGAGGAGGGGGCTCCCTGTGTCTCAGGGGCCCCCTTACACGACGGTAGAGCTAAAAAAAAAAAGATCGCCAGTTTGCCGTGAAGACCTGTGGGCCCTCTGAACTACGCTTGGGGGTTCCCTAAGGTGCACTTGGGAGCCCCCTGGGCGTAGGGGCCCCGGTGCACTGTACTGCCTAGTCCCATAGTAGCTACGCCCCTGGTCTATGTGCCCAACAATGCCCATTGGTTCCAACATTGGGCCACCTGTGACATGTGTATGCTGCAATTACTTGATGCAAGGAACTGACCCCAAGCAATCCCACATTGGGATCACTATTAAACTCCTTTTATGCACCGATAATGCTGTATATTGCATTACAAGGTATTATATCTGCTGATAGTCTCTGGAGGTGTTGTCTGACTGTTGGACACTCCTGCTGTCAATATCGCTCCAGCTGTCAACAGCACCCCAAGTGTGCTGTCACCATTCGTGCCCTCTGTCCGTTCTTGATGTAACAGCTCTGTAATATTCTACTATGAGGTCACCAATCTTCAGGAGAGAGATTACTAAAACTGCAGAAAATAAATGGTGTGACTGATTTCCTTACAATATTCACTACAGGACTAACACTACAAGATACATTTATGATTCTATCTGCATTGTATATTTTTTAATGTCTATCATGTGTGAAGGATAATTTTGTAAGTATGAATGGTAAAAGGAGTGACACAGCTACAGCACTGGAAATAAGGATGATATAGGTTTGTTCAGATTCAACTATACTAAAACTCGAAAGACATTTTCCTATACATCAATTAAATATTTCAATACACAACCTTCAGCCTGGGGCGTAGATACCATAGGTCTAGGCAGTGCAGTGCACTGTGGCCCCTAAACCCAGGGGGGCCCAAGTGTACCTCAGGGGACCCCCAAGTGGGGCCCTTGTTGACCTAGCTACGCCACTGCCTTCAGCTGTAACCAAACTACCTTACAGTGGTATTAAGAGAAGCATTGAGAGTCTTTTCTGAGGCTTGTTTGTGCTTTGAAGTAACAATCAGTCGACTACCAGTTTGCTATGACTGTCGTAGCTTTATCAGAGCCCTTCTAATTGCCTCTTTTCAGGATTCCTTTAGGACCTTCATGGTTACTGTAGTGGTTCTGTGACACTTCTACCTCAACCCCACTCAGAGGAGGGGCTGGACACAGGGCATAGTGGCAGGTGATCAGTTGAACAAGGTGAATTGTTTGAAATACCTGAAAAGCATTGTGGGAAAAAGTGGTAATAACAATGTTTTTTTTATTTTGCGTATGACGCTACAAGACATTTACACAATTCATTTACAATTATACTGTAATGAACAATTTCAACACACATATATACACATAGTTAGTGTACAATGCCCGCAGCTGGCCACTGAGACAGGATCTCCAGTCGTAACCATTACAATGTGACGTCGAGGCGCTCCAACCAAGCCACCACAGCCGTCGTAGCCAAATTTAGGTCTTACAGACTACTAGGAAAGGCATGCAGTGGGCAGTCCTATATGATGTGTAACACAGTTTGTAAAACCTCACTGCAGTCACAGTATGGAGAATCTGCCTTGCTCCAGGTGTGGAGAGTTGAAGCAGTTCTTCCCCTACCACATCTAATCCGAATTAGTTTACATCAAACTGACCGCGGTATTTCAATCCTGGTAGTTTTTTAGCAGTTATTGGTAATTTTCACTATGCCCTGTGGTGTTGATGATGTCCATTCTGCTGTCCAGCTATCTATAGGGCTGAAGGAGTTAGATGCCAGACTGACAGCAGTCTTCCAGGCAGGGTGACGTGATTCAGCAGTGTTTTGTAATCCTTAACAGCTCCATTGATGGGAAGGGCCTCATTGTTAAAAATTCTCGACCATAATTTTATTAGAACTTTTTGCCTTCTGATATGAGGTGGTGGGATGTTGCTGAGTACTGGCAGCCACTGGATAGGTGATGATAGAAGTGAGCCAGTTATAATGTGCATTGTATGGTGAAGCTGAACATCCACCAAGTTGTTGTGAGAGCTATTAAGCCATATGCTGGAGCAGTATTCAGCTGTTGAGTAAACCAAGGCTAGGGCTGTTGTTCTTAATGTATTTGCATCAGCTCCCCATGAAGTTCCTGCCAGTAGTTGAAGTAAATGGTTCCAACTTTTAAGCTTCGCAGCTGTATTTCGAAGGTGCCTTTTGTAGGTTAGGGACCTGTCTAATGTCACACCCAGGTATTTTGGGGTACTGTTATACTTCAGCATCTGGTCTCTAAACAATATATTTGGATGGTAGTTCATTTGTTTGTTGCTAAGATGGAATGTAGATACTTCTGTGGCCTGGATTGAAAATGCCACCTTCGAAAGTAGGCATCCAATTCCTAAAGGTCATGAGTCAGGATTTCTTCAGCCTCCACAAAGTTAGTTCTTTGCACTGTAAGATTGATGTCATCAGCATATACAAATTTGCGAGAGACAGTGTCTGGCAGGTCATGAGTATATAAATTGAAAAGTATAGGGGAGAGAACCGAGCCTTGTGGTAGACCATTATTTAGCTTGTGAAATCTGCTCCTGCTGAACTCAGTTACAAATAAAAAATGGAAGTAGGCAGAATTTTTTTAAAGAAGTTTCAGAAGTCTGATGTAGAACATAGATGTGCAACAGAGAAGAACAGAAATAATTTGTTGGGAATATCATGCATGCTGAAGCCTAAATTGTGATGAAGTTGGATATTATTAACTTATATAGGAGTGAAATGAAATTTCTCAGAAGTAGTATAGGGTTTACAAGAATAGACAGGTTAGGGTAAAAGGAGAAGGTTAGAGACACAATGAAAAGGAATCCCTTTAGGAAAGGATAGATAAGGCAAGACTATGATGGTGTGGAAATGTTAAGAGAATGGGGGAGCAGAGAGTACTGAGGAAATTATATGAAATGAAGATACGAAATAAACAACCCTGAATAGAAGACTGAAAGGAGAAGTGTGTTCTGGAAAGAGGACTCACAGGACTAGGGTGGCTAGAAGAGAGAGGAAAATGGAGGTGCTTTGTGCAAAGCAGAAACAACCAGTGGCTGAAAACTGAGGATGATAATGATGGTGATTAAAAATCCTATATACAAATTAATTTTTTTTTAAATTTCAAAATCATAAATTATTAAAAGCTTTGCTATTCTATGATTCTATTGATTAAGATGGCAATAAGTTGACTTTGATATGAACTTTGTAGTCTCTTGTTCTTCTGGAATAAAAATGATTCCATTCCATTATCCTTTCTTAGAGATACATTACTTTGACATTTTCCTTTCAACAATGCACTGCCCTTGTTGTGCTCACTGCTGATTCATGATCAAAATGGTAGAGGACTGTAGACAGCTGCAGGGTGATTTGGACAGGATATCTAGTTGGGTTGGTAAACATGGGATAAAGATAAATGCAAAGATGAGTCAGCTTATTAGATAAACAAATAAAAAACTAAAGGTTGATTATGATTATAAGGTGGGGAAAGAATTGCTTATTGAAGACTTGAAATGTAAATCTTGGCATTACATTTGATAACAAGCTTAACTGGGCAGATTACATTGGACAGGTAGTTGGAAAAGGTTTCAAAATTCTGCACTTGGAGAGAGTGACGAGGGGATGTCTGAAAGAGGTAAGGAAACTGGGTTACAAAACTTTCAGACCATTACTCGAATATGGTAGTTGTATGGGACCCACATTTTGAGTTTCAAATACAGCAGTTGGAGAGGGTGCTAAAAAGGGCTGCTAGATTTGTTTCTGGAAATTATTGCAGAATTCAATCAGTAACAGATATGATAAAATAGCTGGAATGGGATTCATTGGAAGACAGGAGGAAGGTGAAGAGGGTGATGGGGGTGTACAAGGCATATATTGGTGGTGGGGTATGGAAAGATATTGATGATAGTGATGATAATTGATCATATTAATGGATTTTCATTGATTCCACATGAGAGCAGTCTTTGGTATGTAGAACATTAAATATAATTTTCACAGTTTAGTATTCCACACCTCTAGACCATGGTTCAGCAGAGGTCATGGCATTTCACCAAAGAATGCTTTCAGCTTTTTCAAAGTGTCTCTGAGCTCTATGACTGTCAGCTGTACACTACTGATTGTTTGCAGATTTCAGAGATAGTGAATCCCTTGAAATCTTCAGTCTTTGATGAAGTAATGAATCCCATTGACTGTGATCTACAAGCTCTTATCAATATGATTACCATCAAATCAACAAGTTAATTTAATGTTCTTTTCACAAGTTTACCATAGAATTTAATGAAAATGGACCAGTAAGCTATGGCAATTTTTTTTAAATCTTTAAAGTCACCAAATAGCCATAACAGTTTATGCAATTTTTAAAAAAATCTATATGTATAACTTAGTTTACTTCTGTGACCTACATAAATTTTAAAAAAAAATTCTGAACTACCCTACATCTTTTGTTAGCTACAGTGAACACAAATATGTATATATTATATAATCAATCAATATAAAACACAATTTAAATAAAAAACATAGCCTTCTTAATCACCAAAATTACCCTATACCACTGTCCTGAACTCACTTAGCTCTATATTTCTTCTGTACTGTGCAAAGAATGCTTAATGAAACCTTCCTAATTTTATTGGTGTAAATTACAACACTATTACTCCAGACAAGTTGACAAAACCTCCTACAATTCATGGAAGCTTTTCATATGTTCATAAATACTATGTAATGTTCAACTACTTCATGTCTGTAATTGACAAAATATTCTGGGATTAGATAGATATCACTGAATGTAAAAACTATATGAAACATTACTGAAAATTTTTCTAGAAATATTCTTTTAAACAATCATAAAATTCCATTCAGTTTAGCCAAAAATTTTAGTTTATATCATATTTAGCCGAAAAAAATGTTTATGTAGCAGATTAACAGAATAAATCACAACTAAACTAGGTGTTACATATATAGCTGGGTAGATCAGCATGAATTAAGATAATTGTCAAAAAGTGTCAGTTTGGATAATGGTGACAGTGAAACTGCCATTAAACACTAAAAATAATATAGGATAGGGGAAGATATCCCATTACTTACCACAGATGAAGGCAGGAAGGCCAGAAAAACAGAAGGCCACAAGAAACAAAGACAAAAAAACAAACAAAAACACACTTCACAAACATTGTGAAGTGTAATTTTGTGTGTGTTTTCTTGTGTTCATTTGGCCCTCCTGCTTTCATGTATGGTAAGTGACAGATTATTTTTCTTATGTTATATTATAAAAGGCAGAGATATTAATTAACTAATAACAACATTAGGGACTATAATTCAGGAATGGGTGCAGCTTGTCCAGAGAAGTAGAAATGAGCAGACTAGCAAACTGAAATACATCCTGAGGATATAATGAAGGAACTGAGAAAGATTTGTAGGCGTAAAGGTGCTGGTATAGATTATATTACTACAGACAGCTGGATGTGTTATTATGCAATGCCTTGAAATATTATTTAGATTAGTCTGGATACTTGCTGCTTACTAGAGGACTGGAATAGTTTGATAATGGTACTGGTCCATAAACGGGGGAGGGGTGGTGACAGAGTTGAAAATCAATGGTACATAAATTGATGTAGAGAATAAGATACAACCACATCAGAAATTTCTGTGAGCAAAGAAACTGATTTTTATATCAACAAAATGGCTTTGGGCATGGATAATCACATGAGTGCCAGTTAGTGGGCTATACATAACACATTTTGGATGAAACTGACCAGAGGCACCAAGTTGATAGAGTAGCATTGACAGAATGAGCCATAAAATGGTGTTAAATAAGATAAAAACTGTTGGAGTGGATGATAGAGTGCAGGGCCAGATTAAAAGAGTGCGGGGCCCATAGTAAATGTGAAGAAGGGGTTTTCGCCATCTGGGGCAGTACGGTAGTAGGTGGGGCACCACTATAGAAGGTGTGGGTACCCCTATAAGGCACGTGGGGGCCCGCAAAAGGCGTGGGGCCTGTAGCATTTGCTAACTCCTGCTACGTGGCTAATCCGGTACTGATAAAATGACATGAAGGGTGGGGGAATTCTTACTATATTTAATTTAATTTTAATTGAAATGGAGCACATCTCATTTTTTCCCTTCCGTTTTCCAGTCTACTTATGCCTGCTATTAATTTCAACTTTAAATTCTTTTAATGTTTTTGGTAAATTATTCACCATTTATCTCGGTAATTTATTCCAATCCCTGACGCCCTTAACTACAAAGGAAATTTTTCCCATATTCTTATGCCTGAAATTGAGTGCCAGTTTGTGGTAATTGTCAACTTTTCCTTTCCATGCACTACTAATTCTTCCACCAATATCTTAACATGCCTCATCACCAACATACACCTTCTACATTCCCATGACTCTCTTCACCCTCCTTTTATTTTCCAGTGAATTCCATTCCAACTCCTTTATCATATCAGTTACTGATTGAGTTCTGTGATAATTTTGAAACAAATCTAGCAGCCCTTCTTTGTATCTCCTTCAACTCCTGTATATAATACCCAAAATGTGACAGACATTTTGTAACCAATTTTCCTTACTTCTCTAACACATCCCCCCCCCCCAAATCACTTTCTCCATCAAGTGAAGTATTTTGAAAGCTTTTCCTACTACCTGACCAGTGTGTCTTGCCCAATTAAGTTCGTTAGCATGTGTTATGTCAAGGCGTTTATATTTCAAATCTTCAAATTCATTCCCCACCTTATAATCAAAATCAATCTTTAGCTTTTTATCTGTGTTCCTTAAACAAGGGTTAGGGCAGGAAATATTGTATCAACAGAGGAGGAAGTGAAAATGGCATTGCCACAGGGTAGTGTACTGGGACCATTGCTATTAATTATTCTAAGGAATCATTATGTCAGTTGCTTACAGTCAAAAGTTAGGTTCTTTCCAGATAACATAATCTTATAATAATAATAATAATAAAAATTTTACTGTCATTAAACTGTCATAGCAATAGACAATGTCAATAATACAAATATGAAAATACAAATATGAAAATACAAACAAGACAAAATTCATAATTAAAAGCAATTTAAATTGCACACTCCACACACAATTATTTCATATTTCCACATTCATAGAATTCATTAACTGAATAAAAAGGATTAGTGACTAACCAGCTATACCATTGTCTGCTTAAATAGATTGAATGGGGCTTCAACCCATTCTAGAGGTAGTATGTTAAACATTTTCATACCCAACACTTCATAACTGTTCAATGATTTCGATAATCTACAGTAAGGTATGTCAATGTGCCTATTATTTCTCGTACTGTGACAGTGTAAATCTTGTCTAAGAAGGTATTCAGCTTGGTTATTTTTTGTGTGCAGGAGAACAGTGTAAATGTACAAGTTTATTACCGTTAATATTTTTAATTCAATAAACAGTGGTCTACAATGGGCAAATTTTTCACAGTTTGACATAATCCTAATTACCTTCTTTTGAAGGACTGAGACATTCTGAACATGTGTGCTATTGCCCCAAAATAAAAGTCCATAGGATATAACACTCTGAAAAAATAAGCAAACTACGCTGATCTTATATAATAGGATCAAAATGGGAGAAGACTTTGAAAAAGTGCCAAGTGATGGACAGGATATCTATCTGAGTATTTCAATCATAATATGAAGATAAATGCCAATAAGAGTCAACTTATTAGGTATGCAGATAAAAAAAAAAGGTTTTTGATGTTTATAGATTGGAGAAGGAATTGTTGATGAAGACTTGGCAAGTAAATATCATCGTATAACATTTGATAATAAACTCAACTGGGCAGGACACATTGTGCAGGTGGTAGGGAAAGGTTTCAAAAGCCTTCATTTACTGGAGAAAGTGATGAGATGATGTACCACAGAAGTGATGGAGTTTAATTACAACACTTTGGTCAGACCATTGCTTGAATATGGTGGTGTGGTATGGGACCCACATTTTGAGTATCAAATAAAGGCTTTCAAGGGCGTGAAAAGCATGGCTGCTATATTCATTTGTGGAAATTACTGCAGAACAAAATGTGTAGTGATATGATGCAGCAGCTGGAATGGGACTAATTGAAAGATAGGAGGAGAGTGCTGGGAGTGTAATAGGTGCAGGGTTAGTAGCAGAGTAATGCATGTAAGGGAAGTGGGGACCAAGACCACTACCCAGCTCATGATTTCAGGCATTTGTAGGGAAATTTCCACTGGAGCAAACACTCCCATAAAATTAAACAGTACTACATAAAACATTCTATGGCTCAAATTTGTTTTAGAAAACTAGTGCTACTCCATCATATTTTCCAATCTTGCCTATTCCATCTGAAATACCATGTAGTAGCCAACTAACTGTGATTCACATTAGTAACCTTCTTAGTCTGCTGTTATTGGCATGTTACAAGCCTCTTTTATTTATCAAAGACATTCCTGATGACATTGGACATCAAGCTCTCCTTCGAATTCCTTGCCATTGGAGTTCAAACTGATAATTGAACAGTCTCCCCTGTTTTATTAATTGATGCTACCATGGCACATTTTCAGATCTCTGGTATGTTATCAAGTCTCCAGAGTCCAGACACAATCTAAATAGGAATGTTATCTTTATCAGCCCGTTTATTTTTCTTTAACCTTCTGAGCTTATTCATGATATTCTTGAAATCAATTCTACTTTGCTTATTTCTACCAACCCTCCTCTGGTATTTCTGGTTTTATTCTGCATGACAGAACCTAAATATATCATCAATGAGTTGCTTAGTGTGTCCACCTTTTCTACATCCTCAATAACTTCTTATTTCTAATCCAAAATTATGGGGATGTCCTTCATTTCCTTCAGTTTCCTTTATTATTATTCTTCTTCAGGAGATCAATGTTCTGGATGTGGAACACTTCATGTATAATATATATACCACAAGGTGATAAAAATCATATTGTCAACCATTATCTGTTACAAACTATCAAATTTAAACATAATAATTTAAAACTACAGTTTTTAGAAGTTTTTCAGATACAGTTAATTGATTTTCCCAAATTCTTGCATGGAATTCAAAGTATTAACAATGAAATAAACATTTGGTTTCTCTTTAAATACCATGATATCTTTTTACTTATAAACTGTTTTATTTTCTATTTCTAAATTATCTACAACTGAACTTAAAAGAAATATAGTATAAAGTTTCATCATTTAATTTGAGTGATTTACTGTTTTTTCTGTTTCATATTTTATTATACTGTATTCTAAATAGTTTTCATTTTATTATTGAAATTCTTTATTTTCTCTTAGATATTTTTGACCTTAGTCATTATATTACTTTGTACTTTAGAATAAAGGTTATAGTCAGCTTTCATTGTATTCAATGTACGAATAACTGTCTGACAGTCTTACTTTTATGTAAAGGTTTCTTATGTGTTAATGCTAATACCCTTTGTAATCCACCCCTTCCACAATTCAGTATCTAGCATTTTGGAGACTTTTTTTTTTAAGTGACATGGAAAAAAAATCGTTAAAAATATGATTAGAAAGTAATCAGTTTTTGAATTAATGCCATATCAAGTGAACACTTCCAAGTAGTTTTCATCATTTAAACATGAAAGGTTTTATATTGCATTTGCCTTCATATACGAAGCTTTCATGTATCTGTATTACAACAGTTTTTCTGGACCATGATCCAAAATATCATTCATTACTGGGAGTATGCTATACTTCCAGTAATGACAGATAGCCTTTTTCTTTCCTTTAAAAAAATGCATTACTTGTGTTATTTTGTAAACTTGTTTGAAAATTTACAACTTTTTTTAAACTGAAGAACAACATGAAGACTTCTACATTTAGTCCTTCATTGCTGTGTCTGAGAAAGTTAACATTTAAATCTCAATGTAGCAGTTTGCTATTTGTTAACCATTATAAGGAAAGGAAAAAAGACTGAAATTTCCAAGAAGGACTTTACCGTACCTCAGTTTTGTAACACGGCATTCAAAGCATTGTTCTACACAGAACTTACAACTTCACTGCTGGATTGATTGTTATTTCTATGGAAAATGGCTGCCCCTTCCCCCCTATCTCCATATTTGATGTAAAATAATAAATGCTTAATTTATAGTTTGCGTTATTACTGTGACAAACAAATGATGCTCAGAGTAACATGTGACATCTCATACCGGAACTTCAACCATCCTGGATTTATTGTCATCTAAACACAAAATAATTTCATTACTTATTATTTAAGTTTAATTGATATCATCAGTACTTTTTATAATGCAACCCAAATATTATATTTAAATTTAACCTTTCATTTTTCTCACATTTTGATATAGATATTGGTCTGAAGACCTTGATTATGAAAGTGTTACTTATATCACCATATGCCTGTACATCAGTTATAATTTTTGATTTAATTCAGCAATAAAACAGATTCTTATTAACAGACAGTTTAGTTCCTTGTTGTCATGTATCTGCTTTATTTACACAAAAAGACCTTGATTGAACTCCACTTGTCACAGGAATACCTGCTCCATTCTCCTGGCATCTTGCATTCTCATCCGCAATAAGAAGCAAAAGCTGGCCTGCAAAATGCAAGTTTATACGAGGGGGGATCAAATATAAACGGTATTGTTGTTCCTGAACATCAACAATTGGCAGTACTGGCCCCGCGCTTCTGCTATGCTTAGGCGGGACCATTAGGAGTGGGGAGAGCGTGCTGTTAGATATTTCCCGCCATTTAGTCAGTAACGCTCGCGATGTCAGAGCAACAGGTGCACACCTCAACTGCGCAACGCATTATTATAAAATTTCTTGCTCTTGAAGGTGTTACAGTGGCGGAAATTTTCCAGAGATTGACTGCACAGTTCGGTGATCAAACTTTGTCAAGGACGCATGTGTTTTTCTGGCATAAAAAGTTCAAGGTAGGACGAGATAGTATGGAAACTCAGCAACACTGTTGCTGTCCCCGGACCAGCGTTACAGACGAAAACATTCCCGCGGTTAAAGACATTATTAACGTCGATCGAGGGGCGAGAGTATCAGAAATTGCAGAACAAGTCGGAATCGGTTATGGGAGCTGTCAAGCAATCATCTCAAAACACCTACAGTTCTGTAAAGTGTGTTCCAGATGGGTCCCTCACCTTTTGACCGAAAATCTGAAGTTGAGACGTTTGGAAGTCTGTCAGAGGCTTACAGCAAGGTTTGCGGAAGAAGGTGATGCATTTTTGAGTCGGATCGTCACCTGCGATGAAACATGGGTTCACCACTACACTCCAGAATCCAAAGAAGCCAGTAAGGAGTGGCGGAGGAAAGGGGAGGCAGCACCAGTCAAAGCCAAGACTCGACTGTCAGCTGGCAAGGTTCTTTCAACCGTTATTTTTTTTTCGATCGGCGAGGCATTTTGCTGATTGATTTTTTGCATGAGCGACGCACAATCAATGCTGCTCACTACTGCTAGTTGTTGAACAAGGCGAGAGTTGCATATCGCCGCAAAAAGAAGAGACCAACCGATTCGACAGGTCATTCTCCTCCACGACAATGCGCGACCCCATACTGTATCTCTAACTGTCTCTAAACCACAGGAAATGCACTGGACTACACTTGATCACCCTCCTTACAGTCCGGACTTATCGCCCTGCGATTTCCATTTGTTCGGACCTCTTAAAGAAGCTCTAGGAGGGCAACGATTCGAAGATGACGAGCGTGTGGAAGACTTCGTGCGCAACTGGCTGCTGACACGACCATGTTCTTTTTATGATGAGGACATCAAAAAGCTGCCTATACGCTGGGGAAAAAGTATTTACAAAGCAGGAAACTATGTGGAAAAATAAATTGTAATTACTTTGTGTTTTTCAATAAATGAATTTGAATAAAAAATAAAATCCCGTTTATATTTGATCCCCCCTCGTATGCCATTTGTTCTCGGAAAAGAAAGCAATGTCTTCCTCAATACAATGAATATTCTGTTCTTTCCGTAATTACAATATTATTGATCTTCATTTGAGAAATCTTTTCTCGAAGCCTTTCCACCTGTCACAACATTCACATTCTGGGTTTGAAATTACTGTAAACTTCATAATCAAGACCCATGTTGGACTAAGCAATCTCACTATTTTCCTTCCAGTAGCTGCTTCTTAACAACAATACTTTTTTGCATTTACTATTTGGTATTCTGTGAACACTTCTAATTTACTGTAGGCCAGATCATTCAGTTCAACTTGTCAGTTCCACCAAAGCAAATTATTTAAAGTCATCAGGGTCAAGTTGCTGTTTTACTCTCTTTGTAATTTCATTCATTACAGTGATGAACAACAGTGGCAATAGTGCACTACCTTGCTGAACACCTTTGGTGGTCACAAACCTGTATTAATAGCAGTCTCCAACTTGTATGCAGCTTTAACAGTTCTTATAAAGCATTTTAACTTTAGTGATCAAGTTAGTTGCTACCTTTTGTTTGGACAGTCATTCCCAAAGTTTATATCTAGTTATGCTGTCATAGACCTTTTCAATATCCAAGAAAATTAAGATGACATCTGTTCCCTTCCCCAATGTTCTTCCTTGATCATCCGAGCAGTGAAAATGAGATCTGTTGTTGATCTGTTAGATCTAAATCGATACTGCTCTTCTTCAAGCTGCAGTTTAATGGTTTCCCTCAGCTTATCTTCTATAATTTTTCAATTAGCTTGAGGTCATGGGATAGAAGTGTTATTCCTCTGTAATTGTTACACTATCTATCACTGCCCTTTTTAAAGATTGGCACTAGGATTCACCTTGTCCATTCAGAGAGGACTTTTTCTTCTATTCAGATGGCATTTGTTACTCTATATATCCAGTGAAGTCCAAAGATTCTTGCTGCTTTGATCATATCCACATTTACTTGATCTAGGCCTGGTGATTTGCCTTTAGCCACACTTTTCAGTGGTTTCTCGACTTCTAACCATGTCAGAGGGAACTCTTTACCTCCAATGTTGTTCCCTGTTCCTGAATTGTTATCTTCTTTGCTTAATGTTTTATTCCCATTGTACAGATGGTCAAAATATTTCCTCATTTCTTCCCTTACTTCATCTACTTTTCCAGTTGATTTAATTTAATTTAATTGAGATGGTGTGCACGCTACGGTGGCAATTTCCCTACCACCCATCCTCCCTCTATCCTGCACCCACCTACATTTGCCCTCTACAAATTTTATCTTTAAATTCTTTCAATGTTTTCGGTAAGTTATTCATCATTTCTTCTTTTTCATTTTTGATTTTAAAATATTGTATAACAGCTTCTTATTGCTCAGGCTATCCTAGATAAGCAGCACTTTTCTTTTTCTTCTTTTATGACTTTTGTTAACTTTTAGTTTCAGTTTCCTGTGAGATTGATCTAGTTCACTTAGTTTATCTTTGCTTCTTCCCAGATCTTTCTGGCTTTCTAGGTCCCTTTGTCTTTTGACTATGTTTCTTTCTTTAATGGCATTTTTACTTTGGTAATTCCCCAAGGTATTTCTTCATCCTTCACTCTTGAACTAGTTTTGCCTGCATCATCAGTAGCTGTGTTTACAAGAGTGCAGTATGAGACCCTCATTTTATGTATCAAATACAGGAGTTGCAGAGGCTGCAAAAAAGGGCTGTTAGAATGCAATCAGTGATGGATATGATAAAGGAGCTGAAATGGGATTCATTGCAAGACAGGAGGAGGATGAGGAGGGTCATGGGAGTGTATAGGGCGTATACTGGTGATGAGGCATGGAAAGATCTTGGAGTAGGTATGAAAAGTAGTGCATGAAAGGAAAAATATGACCATGACCACAAGCTGACACTTGATTTCAGGCACAAGGGTGTTGGAAGATTCTCTTTTTTATGTAAGGATGTCAGGGATTGGAATAAATTACCCAGAGAAATGATGAATAATTTACCGAAAACATTGAAAGAATTTAAAGATAAAATTTGTAGAGGGCAAATGTAGGTGGCTGCAGGATAGGGGGAAGATGGGGGTGTAGGGAAATTGCCACTGGAGCCTGTGCTCCATTGCAATCAAATTAAATTAAATTAATTAATGTCCTATCACATTTTCCTACATTTGCCAACTTGAGCATTAAGGTGCCCCATGATAATAATGTTATCTACTTCAACATGTTCCTCAAGGTTATGAGGAGCTTGTCTTTTTCTTCCTGTGAACAACAAGATTGAGGAACATATACCTGTATTATGGTGAGAGTGTTTTTTAATTTTTTTGATGTATCTTAATTATTCTATCACTAACATATACTGTCTGTCACTGCATCAATATTGTTACTGATGGTAAAAGCTATCCCATTTTGAGATTCTTACTGTATCCCAGATTATGGATATCAAATATGGAAGTTGGAGGGTGTATAAAGGAGTTCAGATAGATTTGTTTGTGAAATTTGCTCTAGATGGAATTTGGTTTATGATATTATAAAGGAACTGGGCTGAGAGTCTTTGGAACAAATGGTGGGTAAGGAGAGCGTGAATGTGATGTGTGTAGGACATACATTGGTGGAGAGGATAAATATTGTACAAAGAATTTGGAGTAGCATGTGGAACAGAAAAGACGATATTTATCATAAATTACCACTAGTTTTCAGATGTAATAGAATAAGAACATTTTTAGGTGATGTGGTGAAACTCTGAAATAAGTGATCAAGGGAATGGATAAACAATTTGCAATAAATAGTAAAAGAGTGTAAAATTTTAAGGTGCATAACATATATAAAGAAATTCCAACTGAGATGTTTATTACATTGAAATCAACAATAATATTACCAGTTTAATGAGAGAATTCTAATAATAAAAGTAGAAGCAAAGCCTGAATCAACCACAGAAGTACTAGAATGCATTTGCATGCTCTAACATAAAAGTTGTTGACAAAAGAGAGAAGATAGCATACTGATATAAATCAGGACTCATGCAGTACCAATTTTATCTAACAGGAAACTGAAAAGTATCACAAATAGAAGGAGATTGGGAGGCAAGAGAAAGAAATTCAATTCTAACTGATACAATCAATTTTGGTGAAAAAAATTTGTGGTAAAAAATGCATTATTGGAAGATTGTATTAGAGGTAGCCTAGAATTACCATGAGATGACAACTATATTGCGTTATCACTAATAAAGATACAGAAAACAAATGTTGGATTGAAATAACCTTAGCTGTTGGTCCGTCAACCAGTGCAGGTGGATTCACACCTGAGCTAGCTGCCAAAATATGTTTTCACACCTGTGAAGATTTCATTACAATCAAATGCCGGGAAGGTCCTTGTACTTACAACAAATTTTGGATTGTAAAACATACCCTGAAGCTAACGCTGATCACAGTTTATTGTTAGTAAATTAGAATTCCAAAGCATAAGAAATTCATGTACAAAAAAATGTTACAAGTAAAAAACCAAAATGAACTACACACGACAGTATGAGTGAAGTACTTAAGCAATGTGACATCTGTTTTCAAGTAAAGAAGAATGGAAGCAGGAAGGAAATAAGAAGATAAAACTGCAATTATTGCATCACAGAGGAGGCAGCAATAGTGTTTAAAATGAGGAAAATTAAGATAGCCACCAGTAGGTTAAGAAATAAAATAACTAATAATGCAATAACTCAAATACAAAGTAACTGTGAACAATCAGACAAAAATAAATAAATAAAATAATAATCTGAGAAAACAAATTCAACTCATAGGAAAATAAAACTAATTGTTTGTAAACAAGATAAAGGTTATTACTAATAGACCCTATAGGAAATCTATTAATCTCTCAAGAAGAGCAAGATCTTGAAAAGAATACATATAAAATTATATCAGTACACTAGAACAGGAAAAATTTGATTGAACTTGATAAAATTAATATCAGTGTATTGGATGGAAATAAATTGATGATTCATTGATATAAGAGATTTGATTTTCAGCGATAATGTTAGAAGGATTTTAACTCATAGAGTTATCATAGATGGTGCAGCAGCTGGGGGATTGTTAAAATATCTTGGAAAAGAAGTAATCAAAATATTATTCAAGGCAATATCATAAGATTCTGCGATCAAGTAGTTTAGACAAATCTCCAAATCCCCAACATTAACAAATGATAACAAACATGAAAATTAATGTATCCGTAGTTCATCTTTCAGCTGTCAGTCAAAGTATAATGAAGAGAACAAATAAATGTCAATTTTGGGTTAGAAAAATTGGAGGTAAAAGAGGAGTAATGCCAGCATTTTGACTAAAATTACAAACTAAGAAATGACCTATGAAGTCATTCGGAGGTTTCGGGGGAGGGGGAGAATTGTAGCATTTTAACAGCAGTCTCCGCTGGCTTCATCATGTTTGCGGCTGTCTATGGAAGTCATCAGGCAACCCATCTGCTATTTCTGGGTTGATAAAGCGTGGGAATTCATCCAGAGGGTTCTCATACTTGGCACAGAAAGTTGCAAAAAAGGTTAATTATGTGTGTAAGTGTTTTTATTCCAGAAGGTCTACATGAATGCATATATAGAGCTAGCTGGCAGAAATGCTGACGATCGCTGTCACAGTTAAAGCTGATGAATTCCTGAGCGCCTCAGAGTTTCACGACGAAGAAATAGTTAAAGTCAATCTTCAGCAGTTTTTAAAGTATGAGTGACTTGAGAAGAGAGTGGCTCTGTGAGCCATTTCATAATTTTCAGGTACTGCCACCAGATGTCCAAGCTGACACTACTAATAAGTTTCCTCGGTATTGTTCAAAGAGCTATTCTTCTGCGATCTTGGTTTTCATCAAACATGCAAAGAGCTTTAATAAATATATATATAAACTGCAAACAGACAGAAATATTTATTGTTAGCCAATGTGTCTTTTCATATTTCTTTTTTCTTTTTTTACTGTCATCAGTCTTTCGACTGGTTTGATGCAATCCTCCATCCCTTCCTATTTTGTGCTAACCTCTTCATCTCTACATATCCCCTACAATCCACATCATCAATTATCTGCTTCATATATTCTAATCTTCCTCTACAGTTCTTACCTTTCAACTGTTCCCTCCACCATCAAAATTAACCAAAATATGACCTACCAACCTGTATCTTCTTTCTGTAAGCTTCTTCCACAAACTTCTTTCCTCACCCTATCATTTCCAAAACTTGTTCATTTGTTACTTTGTCTGTCCACTTAATTTTCAGCATTCTTCTCTAACACCACATTTCAAATGTTTGAATTTTCTTTCTTTCTGGTATTCTTGAAGTTCATGTTTCGCTGCCATAAAGTGCTGTGCTCCACACATAGTTTTTTTTAAAAAGTTCTTTCTAATTCCTAGATCAATGTTTGAAATCAAAAGATTTCTCTTTTTCATGAAGGCTCTTTTCACTAGAGCTATCCTGCTGCGACCATCGGTTGTAATTTTGCTTCTCAAGTAACAGAATCCATTTACTTCTCCTATTGCATCTGATCCTATTTTTATATTTAATCCACTAGTATTGGTATCATTTCTGAAACATTTCATCACTTTTGCCTTGCTTAGATTTATATTCAGTCCAAAATCTTCCTTCTTTATTTTGTTCATGTCATTCAGTAACTTCTCAATATCCTCAGCCTGTTCTGTTAACAAGACAATGTCACCAGCAAATTGTAGCATACTGATTTTTTTCTCCCTGAACACTTATACCACATGAAGATTTTTCTTTTACTTTCTTTATTGCTTCTTCTACATACAAGTTGAATATTAACGGGGATAGACTACAACCTTGTCTTACACCATTTTTAACTGATGCATGTCTCCCATGATTCTCTACTTTTATTATTGGCCTCTTGATCTATATGTTTTATAAATTATTCTTCTATATCGATATTTTAGACCAGGCTTCTTGAACATCTTGTCCCACTTAACATTATCAAAAGCTTTTTTCTAAATCAACAGAAGCCATAAAAGTATCTTTGTTTTCTTTTTGATCCACCCTTCAAGTATTAATCTTAAAGCCAGAATTGCTTTCCTCATCCCACAATTATTCCTAAACCAAAACTGATTTTCTTCTACTATCGCTTCTACTGCCCTTTCCATCCTTCTGTATATTATTCTTGGTCAGTAACTTTGAATTATGTGATGTTAGACTAATGGTGCGATAATTCTCACATTTGTCAGCATGTACTTTCTTTTTGAAGTGTGAAGATAATATTTTTACTAAAATCAGTTGGAATTTCTCCTGTTTCATAACTTTTCGATATCAGTTTGAATAACCTTTTGATCCCTTTTTCTCCTAGGGATTTAAGAAGTTCTGCAGGGATCTCATCAATTCCAATTTTCTCATTTGCTTTCAAGTCATTCAAAGTTGTGTCATATTCTGTCCTCAAAACAGGATCTCCTAAGTCATCAATGTTGACATCACCTTCCTTTTCCATTATACTATTGATCAGGTCATGCCCCTCATACAGTTACTCAGTGAATTCCTTCCATCTGTTAGGTCTATCGTCTGAGCTTAAAAGAAGTTTCCCATTGCAGCGTTAATGTTTACACTGCTTTTCTTCATTTCTCCAAAATTTTGTTTGATGTTCCTATTTGCAACATTTACTTTACCTAGGATTATTTCCTTTTAGATGTCTTTGCACTTTTCTTGTAGCCATTTTTCTTTTGCTTTTCTGCATTTCATCTTTATTTGATTTCTAAATTGCCTGTATAGCTCTTTTCCTGCTTCATCATGAGCATTTTTGTACATTCTCCTCTGATTCGTCAGCTCAAAAATTTCTTCTGTGATCCAAGGTTTTGGCTTGTTCTCTAAAGCATAATTATTCTTTATCAGCTTTCATTATTTCGGTCTTTAATGCATTCCATTCATTCTTGGTTGAGCTCCTTTCAGAATTACTTCTTAGACCCGATTCCACCATTCTGCAATTTTTTTTCTCGTGTTAGATTCTTTCAGTTTATTCACTTCCATTCTGTTCGGCTTATATTGCTTTCTTATTCGCTTGAATTTCAGCCTGGTCTTCATTACTATCAAATTATGGTCAGAGTCTATGTCTGCTCCTGGATACACTTTACAGTCCAGAACTTCATTCCTGAATCTCTGTTTGACCATGATATAATTCTAGCTGATATCTGCCTGTATCCCCAGGACGTTTCCAGGTGTATATTCTTCTTGTATGGTTCTTAAACAGTGTGTTTGCACGACTAGCTTATATTTTTCACAAAATTCTAACAACCTGCTTCCTCGGTCATTTCTTTCTCCTAGACCAAAACTTCCTACATTATTCCCCTCTTTTCCTTCTCCCACTATTGCATTTCAATCACCCATGAGTATTAGATTTTCCTCCCCCTTCATGGGCGTATCCAGCGAGGGGCAGAGGGGGGCTGCTGCCCCCCCCCCCTAGAAGAAAATTAAGTTGCCTTCAGTACGATTCGACGAGTGAAGAACTAGTTCAGGAGCACTTTGAGAGAAGGATTGACTGGATTATGTCTGATGAGTGTGCATCGAAATTTTTGTGAAAGAACACCATGAGATATTGCAAACAAAATTATTGAAATTGAAAATCCGAGACAATTAATGTTTACATAAAAAACTAACTGACTTACGATCTTAATTAACTACGTAGTAGGTCCTTAGATTAAGTAGTTAGGTTACTATATTAATCAATGATCAAAATAGTTTCCTGAATAGGTTTGAGTTTGATTTTGTAATGTGATGTTTCAGTCCCCCAACCCCACTTCCTCGAAACCAAAATGAGTTGCCCCCCCCTAGTTCAAATCCTGCCCCCCTCTAGTTCTGATCCTGGATACGCCCTTGTCCCCCTTCACATATTGGATTCATTCTTCAATTTCAGCATATATTTTCTCTATTTCTTTGTCATCTTCCAGTGACGTTGGCATATGTACTAATGTGGTTGGGACGGGCTTAGTTTCTAACCTCATCAAAATAATCCTGTCACTAAACTGTTCATAAAGGTGTCATATTCGGTAAAAAAAAAAAGGTTGCAAATTGTTATCATGACGTCTGCTCATTAGAATGTAAAACACTTCGAATTCAAGGATCACTCACCTCTAAGCTTTGAATCTCAAGCGAAGACATTTATTGTTGCTTTCGGCTTTCGACTTGCGGCATTCGTTCCGAAAGTTGGTTAGTACTGCTTTTCAGGTGCCACTGAGTATAGTGTACTCTCCAAGTTGCTGTGCCGTTATTTCTGTTGATTTCTACGTCATCTCAAATCACGTTCTTCACAAAAGAAGACCTCCTCGCCAATATTTTCACGTGGCATTCCACCAACACCCGATAGCCAATCGCTGACAGGAAATTGCTTCATGTTTCCGTTTGCAGTCGTCACGTTGACTCTTTTTTTTCCAGACTTAGTGGCTGTGAATTCGCGGAGTCCTTAAAGATAATATTATTTAAGAGTGGTCTTCAGGGTTATTCGAGGTGGAGATCATTAGAGCCAGGCAACGAACAGGAAGAAATGGAACAGCCATCCCGGCATCACATTGAGTGATTTCGAAAAACCATGGAAAACTGAATTAAGTATCAAACTTGCTAAAGCCAGACCAGACCGATAACCATTTATCTACCAGTCTCGGTTCAGGTCGCAACCAAAACCTCATCTTGGTGGGGAGCCTATTTTATCAAATGCATTTCAGGCATTCTGGATGTAATTGTTGCACGACATTTGCTTGTTTCTGTATCCACCCTGACAAGACAAACAACTCTACCGTCAGCGTATCTCCATTGGATATTCGGACATCGTTCTTTCCTCTTGTAATAGTGTTTTTAAGAAATATAATTTTAGTATTTGGAGCAGAAAGTTTACACGTAGGCTAAAGTGAGCAGACACAGGCTGTGGACAGAAAAAAAAAGAACTGCATCAAACCAATCAAGTGACTGAAGACAAGAGAATAAATTTGTCAAGAAGTCTCTAGTTAATTTGACTTATTATTAGGATTGCATGTATACTGGCGTCAATTTCCGCTTTATATTATTTTACTATTGTAGATAAATTGTTTCTTATATGCCACTACAATAATTTGCTCCTGTCACTGAGTCGAATACCGAAAAATGAAAACTTCTTCATTCGCTTATGCTCTAGGTCTTCTTTCATTTACTAATCCTAATTCTTCTCCAACGTCCACCAACGTCTAATCGTGTTTGAGAAAGGACTTATTTTTTCCTTATCGTAATGTGACTGATATTTGTTTCAAAATAAATGCAAAAATCGCAATTGCAATGACTTCATTTTGAGGATCAGTACTGGTAGGCTTGCGTCATTATGATTTTGAGTATTTTATAAACTTCAGAACCGATGAAAGTTACCTTCACATGGTAAATATATAGATGCGACAATACACAAGAATAAGTTTATAATAATAACAAGCTTTTGACCCCAGCTAACACGCTTGTTAATTCTGAACAGCAAAAACAACTTAAAGAGGACGCGTTAACAGATGTCTAACAAAGGATTAGCACTAAAGTAATGTCATATAAGAAGTTTTCCCCCTGCTAGATGGAATAATTCAGAACCACTCCAATGAGCAAAATGGAAAGTCTGTTATTATTAAAAGCCAAAGTTTAATTTAATTTTAATTTAATCTCAATTGTGATGGAGCACACGCTGCGGTGGCAATGGTCTTACTCTCCCACTTTCCCATTAAATGATTTTTCACCACCGACCTCCTTTTGCCCTTTACGAATTCAAAGTTTTAACTCCTTCTGTATTTTTGGTAAATTTTCCATCGTTTCCCTCGGTATTTGATTCCCGACCCAGATTCCGTAACATTCAAAAGAAAATTTCCGCACTCCGTTTCGCCTGAAATCCTGGACGAGTTTATGATTATGGTTAGCTCTGCCCTTCCATGTATACCTCTTAATCCTTCTACCAATATCCAAGCATGCGTCATGACGATTGTAGGCCTTGTACAGTGCAAATACCCTGTCCAGCCGCCGTCTGTCTTCCAATGACTCCCAACGCACATCTTTTATCATATCAGCTACTGATTGCGTTCTGTGGTAATGCCTACAGACAAATGTTGCTGGTCTCCTTCGTACCCTCTACACCTATTGAATTTCTGTAAAACTAAATAGCGAATAGTAGCAAGAAAGAACGCACCCAGAAAAAAAAAATCATGTTCAGAGATTGAACCTAGCGCCTATAGGACGAGAAGCGGGAAACTATTCATTCGTTGCTATTTAAATGATTTCTCTAATGGTAGTCATTGAGCATGTACAATTTTAAAATTTTTAACTCTCGATTTTTCTTAAACGAAGAAGACCCACCAGGGTAACGAGATTAGGGTGGAAACACATGAATTTTGCGTTTCCTGGCTCTGCGTAAGAACATTTTGTTTAAGAATTTGTATTGGTTTTGCTGGCTGAGGCGGGCGGAAATTAAACACACAAGTATGAACCCCGCTCAGCTAGGGGAGCGTGCACAAACCACGTAGCTCCATTTTGGCCTCCTGTGAACCCCCCCTCCCCCCACGTAGCCCTACGTGGCTTTTGCCTCTACCCCCCCCCCCCTCCCACGTAGCACGTAGCTCTTTTTCCCTTTTGATTCCAGAAGACATTTTATACTATTTTCTCTTGCCAGACTATTGTAAATTACATACGGAGATAATTAACTGAGAGAAATAAATATTCACATGCTGTTGTGAGTTCTGTTCCTCATTTCAACTGTGAAAAATGTTATGAAAGGAAAGCTACGTGGTCTGGCTCGGAACCCCCCCCCCCTCCCCCCACGTAGCCTAGCGTAGCCTTCCAACCAACCGAGTCACGTAGTTTGTGCACGGTCCCTAGGCGGGTGGTCTGCTAGCCTCGCGGGGAAGGGGCAGTGCTGCCTTGGCCGTAATGAAGACGGTTAGGAAATGTTTGGCGCTACTGCAAGAGAGGCTACATGTTTATCAAATTGAAGAAAAGTACCAAAACTATTGAGGAATTGGAGTTAAGTAATTATGAACTCGATGAAACATTAGGAACTTTTATGAAAATAAGGAAAGAAGTATCACATCTTTTCCTTGGAGTACCCTCGACACAAACGAACTAACAAAACCAAGAGTTATCTTACAGGGTCATATTATTCATAATCTATTCCCTTACTGAAGACCTGCCAGAACAACGGAACATGCAAAGAAGAAGAAAAAAATGGCGCTAGAAAAGTTTGAGGTTAATTGCTCTCCGGGGGCAGATTTAGTTCAAAGCTATTAAGCTGCGGAAACACCATCAAAATTTGGCCAGTAGTTTTCCCATGATACAGGAGCAAACAGATTTGGCTCCGATTATGTAAATGTTCCGCATTTTTAACGGTAAATTTTGTTGTTGGATCCTTTGTGAAGTAGTAGCTGAGATCGCCATTGTCTGGTGCCGCTCCCCCGCTCGCGGGAGGTAATTAATGGTGGTGCGCTGTCGACCGCAGCTGCGTGAACAAGGCCCCACATCGATCATCACCACAAGTGGACCACACGACCCGCCGGAGAGAGCCAAACACACACTAGTATTCAATGCTTGTGGATACACACTAGTTCTTAAAGTACCACAATTCCGGAGAAGATGATGTGAAACGTTATCAGATTTGAATCTCTGGACCGTCCAGTCAGCCACTCTGCTTGACTGAATTCAATTGAGTTCACCTTGTGGTATGACAGAGTCATCCACAATGAATATTAATAAATAATTAATTAATATTCAGATTTTACTTGTAATATTCATTTATCTAAATTGTAAATATTATAAATATTAGGGTTATTTCATAGGTGAATAATTATGTAAACCCGGGCAGCCAGATTTATTATTATATGATTTAATTTCTGTGCAAAACTTGCCATTCAGAAAATATTAAATGTGGGAAGTTGGAACTGCAGTTTTGACAATGCCCAGTGTCGCCGACATGCTGACGCCTTTGCTCACAAAGGGGTGGCGCGCGGGAACCGTTACCTGCCGACCTCATCCCTTCCCAGTGCCCCGACAAGGTCAAGCAAAATGTGCGGGAACGGGTAGCAAATGTTAGCGACGACACGAAGCACGTGATGGCGGACATATATCGATGCACCAATCGTGAACGGATACAGGGGTTCACAGTTGTTAATTCAAGGCTTCTGTTCCATGTGCGGGGAGAGGAAAGCTGGCTTTGCCGCAACAAGAGGACACGACGCCATATTCGACTTCACTTGCTGCCGAGACGAGCTACAGTGCGGACGTGTCATCCGACACGCCCTTGGCCGTTGATCAGTGACTGTGTCTGGTCGCATAGTCTGGCTCAGTTGGGCTGGAAGCTGAGCGGTCCACCTGCCAGAGGTTGTAAGCTGATGTGCTAGCGCGGACATATCCGCAAATCTGGCATTCGTTGCAGCAGTGGCACAGAGCGTGTCACACCTCGTCGAGAAGATGCGATTACGGTAAAGTACCGACGCGAGGTCCACAGTTCCATTGGGTTTTAACGAGACTTGCTAACCCGTAAACGGCTCCTGAGATAAGACTGTGCTCCCATCATAACAATTACTGAGCTATCCTACGTTTCATATTCTTAACTTCAAATTCGAAGCATCTTGCTCATTGTTTTAAACTCAAACGATGCTTTTAACTTTAAACGGCGCCCCTGGGATTCTTTTGTAAACGTTAACTTTAAGTTGTTGGCCTGTGATGCCACTTTAAAACATGTTGACTTTGCAAAATCATTGAGATATCTAAATCAGTTTTATGTTTGCTTTTATCCGGCGGATTGTAAATGTCGGGTATTGCTTGTTTGTTGTCTTTGGATTATGTTTAACGTAACGTTAACTATACCCGGCCTTGTATAACCCAGAAGACTAAATAAATTGAATATAATTTTGTGTGAAATAACTTCTTGTAGAAATCATGGTTCTAGTTCACCATTTAACCAAATAACCAACTTATTGGATGTCATACATATTATTAATAATTATATTTCATCCAACGTATTGGCTCCCCCCTCCCTAACCAACGGTCCAATACAACCTACCACTAAAAGTGAGTCTTTTTCTTTTACTTCTGACATTATGCCTCGTCGACATCGATATCATTGGAGACGGGAAAAGACTGGAGGCAAGAAACGGCAAAGAATTCGGCCATGGATTTATTTGGGGAAACAGTAGAAAACCCAAATGAGGATGGCCGTACGTTACCGATGACGCCTGGATAGACATTGGGGGAAGAATTAGTAACATTGTGTAGAAGGGAGCAGACGATCAATACTAAAAATCAGTGCTTCATTTTAGGCTCAAGTCCGTGGAAAACTTGTCATTTGTACGTAAGTTGCTACACATTACACCACCAGCATTGAGTCAGATGTCTACAGAAACCGCCGGAATTAATGGTAGCCATAACTGTGTCATTTGTTGTCAAGGTAATCAGCCGTGCGCGTCTATAAAAATGGAGCTTACACGACTGGTTGGTGATTCGGAGCTGAGTGATTCCGGCTCAGCTGTAATCACAAGGCAACAGACACCTGCGAGGCGGGGAACAAAGGACTTGACTCCAAGCAGCCGACACGGACGTATTTGCATTTTATTGCCTACCCTGGCAGATTTAATTAGCTATGTTCCCTGTAACGCTTCGCAAACAAGCGATCCTTTATCACTGTGCAAACAAGGCTCAGCGCTTCATCATGGAAACGGAGTCACGTGCAAGAGTTTAAAGAGATCTAGGATTTCTCGTGAAAGCGTAATGTCAGTTATTTCCTTGTAGTTTTGCCAACTTTTCCCCTGTAACCCTCCTCATTTGGTTTGATGCATTTCTCCAACTTTTCGTATACAGGAATGAACTCTAAGCACACTGTTACACCACCAAAACCAATCCCCACTAATTACAACCCCTGAGATTAACTGAATTTATGTCGTACTAGGAGAGGTCTTCAGTGTGGAAATCGCGATCGTAGAACGAACAAGTCTGATAAAAAATACGTCACCTCTGGTTTCTCACCCTAAAGCAGTTCTGCCTGGCGGGCCTCCGCTTAAGAGAAATATGCGTTTAAAAAGTGTAAAAATTGTGTCTAAATGATTTGTACCAGTACGGAAGGCCATTCCTACATAACGTCTGTTTAGCCATGCGCCTTCAGGCATTCATCTGTAGGAAAGTTAAAGTTTGATCCCACGAACGGCGAATTTTTTTTTTTATTTGTCTTTTTTTAATTGCTATTCGATCTTGTAGCATTATAAATTTGTTTTGAAACAAATTCTAGAATTTAGTTATTTTCCTTTGAGAAATACGCAAATGTTTTGATGATATAAATCATCAAAACCAAAAAAATTACGCGCATTCCAGGAACATTTTATGAAGGATGTCCACATACAGTATTTATTATTGATGTAAGAGAGAAGATTTTATTAACATTTCTAAATTTCGCCCTTTCCTTCGTCAATTTCGACCTATACAAGGAATATTTTATCATGTCATAAAATATAGCCGCTCGCAAAATGTGGTGAATAATTGAATATTTCACAGAGAAGATTTGATCATAGACCGTCGTATCAACGTGTCCACTACACGAATCAACCAACAACAATTATACAACGGCTTATGATCAAGCCTTCTCAAATGAAAACGGAAATGTTACTTGCACATTAAAAGTGATACCACCCAAATGTACGCATTTATGTCAGCCATCTGATGTGTATTCTATCATCAGGAAAAATACTAATAAAAAGGCTTCAAAGACCGCCCAAACTATTGCATGATAATCGTGAAATGTTCAATTATTCACCACATTTTGCGAGCGGCTATATTTTATGACACGGTAAAATATGCCCGGTATGGTTCTAAATTAACGAAGGAAAGGCCGGAATTTACAAATGTTAATGAACTCTTTCCTACATCAATAATAAACACTGTATGTGGCTGTGAAAGTATATCCTTCATAAAATGTTCCTAGAATGCACATAATTCTTGTTTCAAATGTTTTTATGATTTATATCATCCAAACATTTGCGTATTTGTCAAAGGAAAATAAATAATTTGGAGAATTTGTTTTTAAAAAAAAATTTTAATGCCACGAAATCGAATAGCAATAAAAAATACAAATAGGAAAAAATAGCGAGTCAAATTTTTGACCTCCTGCGGATGAATACACCGCTTTAACGCGCACGGATAAACCGATGTAACAATCACATGGTCTTCCGTATTGGTATATTAGTACAGGAATAGCTATCTAATTATCAAGAATATGCTTTTGTACTAATCTTAATATAAATTTTTAATACTTCCATTATCGCATCACACTATTCTGGACCAATTACTGATATTGCCTGTTTCGACATGCAGAAAAAATATTGTAAACTTGTGTATGAATCATTACTTGCTAAAAACATTAATGTAACAAGTAACCTTTCTTTGACGGTTATGTCATGTCACATATATGTATGTGTCTTTCTTTTCGTCTATAGGCTCAATTAGACTCAAAATATGTTCAAAGTGTTCAGTGGCCATATTCACGAAGTTTATTTCTTCTTCGATAGCTATAATCCGTCAAAAATTTGTTTCTGGATTTATAACCATGCTGGTAAAGATTTTTCACCCTCCATCGTGGCGCTTTGCCTTCCGTTTCTGTGTACACAAATTAACCACAATAAACGCAGCGGCAGCAATCTGCTCATTTCGTGGTGGCTGAGCCTTGCTGTGTGCTACGGTTTGCGTTGATCGCATCGTGCATTGCGCCGATCCCATAATTTTGTAACACATGTTTCAAACAGAGCCGTGCGCCGCATGTTGCCTCGCACAGCGCGCCCGACGCTTTAGACCAGTGGTGGCCAACCTTTTCAGCAGCCGGGACAAATTTTAGAAATAAAATTTTCAATCAGGCCGCACTTACTACTTTCCTGGCTAAAAACACTTGAATGTTTTTATGGAGGAAAAAAATAATTGAAAATGAAACATACAAAGTTAATGAGTATTAAAAATATTGTTATTTTAATGCGTTGAAGTCGAAAGGAGTGGTGCTCGTGTTGTAATGTCTGATATTACCGTTGAAAGTTAAAGTTTATCTATACAACGATCCAGCACCGCGGGCCACATGTCGACCTACGGCGGGCCGCGGGTTGGCCACCCCTGCTTTAGACAAACGCAAACATCATTTGTTTATTGTAATGCGCTTTAATCTATGGGTACGAACTATGATGTCCAGCTGATTTATGTTTTTCCGAAGTTATTTACAAAGTTAAAAGCTTATGGATACTATGGTTATTCAGAAGCTACCTGTCACTTAAAACTTCAAGAGATTAAGTAAAATACTTTAGTGGGAATGTAAATCATTTGGCTTTAGAAAAAAAAATGTATATGTTCCTAAATCAGTATAAATCACTACATACCATGTTACTTATCAACACTCACATTAAAAAAAATTGATGTGGAAGTCATTAGAGGAGGGAAAGGAGTGGGGGCGGGGGGCTAGGAACGGGGATGAATTTGGCCATGCCATTCTGAAGGAACCATCCCGGCATTCGCATGGAGTGATTTCGCAAAACCGTAGAAAACCCAAATCTGGAAGGCCAGATAGGGTTCGAGCCCGCATACTCCTAAATACGAGGCCAGAGCGTTACCGCTCACCCGACACTCTGTAACACTCACCTCAGCAATTTTTATTTGGTTCACACAGTCTAGTCTTTGTCTTCCTCTACAATGCTTACCTACGACAGCACCCTCCACTAACCAATAACAAATCCCGCAGGTGTTAAAATGTCAACAAACGTCTCGTGTCTGCTTTGTGTGAGACACTTCAACAAACCTTTTTTCTCCAGTTACCAGTTCCAGAACATATTCATTTAGTAGTTTTTATGTCTATCTAAAATTCAATATCATTCTGCAGCTTTAATTTTCTTGCGTTGCTGAAGTCCGAGATTCACTTCGACAATGTGCTTAATCCCATACTGTTTTTACTATCGAGGGCCCTTTGCCTATTCCGAATACTAAGCTCTTCAATTATATTACAATATTTTTAATATTTCGCCAACTTGTAATACGATTGGTGGTGTTCTTTTAGAGTGTTTTGTTCGCTATCTTGATTTGACAATATTCTCAACAACGTCAAATACGTATTGTTAACACTTTCTATTTTATTTATTTGCTTAACTTCACTAAATAATACTGCAATTTAAGTAATCTTTGTGTTTATGGAATAAAAGTAAATTAAAACGCATCCTAAACTTTCTCATTTAAAATAATCCTGACATAATAGTTGAACAAGTTAATTATCCTAGTGACTTCTTATATTGACTTGATGACCGTTTAACTTACAATTTTTCTGGCGTGTGAAAAATAGGAATCTTTAAAACACAAATAACATTACCTAATAAACGTAAGACAGGTTTAAAATACAGACTTCATAAGTAACATAACACGCATACTCGTGTAAGGACGATTTTAACACAGAAGAACTACTAGAAAAATTACATTACATTAAAGTAGATTCCTTTCTGAAGCGCATCACATACTCCTGTCCAATTTACGTATCGAGGGAAAGAATGACTGCGCAGATCACTAATTCTGTCATCAGACTACAGGTTCCAACCCAATTTCCTTAGCATCCAGAAAGTGAATTGATATCACATTCACAGTGTTTAGTTCGGAACACTGGCAACAAAATGATTCTAACTAATATCTTTATTTAACGCTTACCAGAATAATCAACAGTTTAATTATGGAAACCATAAAACCGCTTTGTTGGTTCTTTAAGTAAGGTACAATTATCCTTTCTAAAAGAATTTGGAAACTGTGATAAATAAATAGAAAGTTTACTTTCGTCATATTCAGTATTAGCATACTTATTTTAGTTATTTCATCTATACGCCGGAATTGTAACTTCAATTGTATTTGTCAAATTTGATTTGGGTTATCCATGACTAAGGCTGATTTTGTGACTGATTGAAAAGGATTGCATGTACTGTGAAGCTCAATAAACGCTTCATAGATGGCACTCATAACGCATCAGCTAGATCTCTATGAGAAAACCAGTTTCTTCGAAAACTGTTATTTTCTGAAGTTATGTGTGGTCGTGATTGTGTAGAAGTTGGTACACTGTGGCGTGCTTTTAGAATGTTACATATACTAATTACAGCGCATTACAAAAATAACTTCTCGCTACCGGAAATGCGGTACGATAAATTATACGGGGCATTAAAACCTTCTGTGAGTGTGTGTGCATTTTAAGAGCCTCATTTCCAGATAACATCGCAGCAGTGACGAAGGAGAAATTTCCTTCTTGCAGCATCTGATTGCAAATTCGACACAGCACGCGTACCATTTAAAAGGAAGGGATAGATTTTGTGGCAACAAACTTTACTGAGATTCGTAATATATTTTCTTAGGAGTCCTTGATACCGACTGGAGAGGTGTGTAGTGTCCAATATGTGTCACAGGGCTATGCCTGTTGTGCGGGCCCTTTGCCCTTTAGGATCTGTAGGCCCCTAGGCTGTGGTGCGAGCCCTATATATAGCAATGTGGATTACTTATTATTAAATCAATAAACCTGTTAATGCAAAATATTGGGAAATGATAGTAAAAAGATACGAGAATTGAAAGTTCGAAACGTGTTTTCTGTATCGTTTCCGAGACTGAACTGAACAAGGTTAGCAACTGATGCTCGCACGTTCAATTTTTCGACTGATGGTCGATAGATAAGGTGCTGCCTATTATAGTTGTGTTGTTGTAACTAAATAGAAAAAGCCCGCGAAATTAAAAACTCAAAAGTTTTAATAACAATATGAAACAGTAGACCTACATATTAAGATAAAACAAACGATAAAAGATTATTAACATCACCAAAGCACACAATATTGATTATTCACATATGCATGTCAACAGGAAGACAGGGACTAATATATTTTTTTTTTAAATATTTTTGCATGTGGTGCGGGGCTCCCTGTGATGCGGGCCGCTAGGCTACAGCCTACGTTGCCTATACCTGCATGCGGCCCTCATGCGTTTTGAGAGCAACGAAAATGTAAAGTCTTTTTTCAGTCGCTTTATATCGCAGATCATTACAGTTCAGTTTTAAATTACGTGAAAATCTTTTGACGTGCAACCGTACAGATCAGCCTCGTGATGCAGTGTGGACGGGGAAGGATGTCGTGGAAATGACGTCACAGTCGCAATCGTCGATCGAAAAGGTATAGTGACCAAAGTTTACTTTGATTGAAGCTAGACGCGACAGAGTAGCCGCCACGACGTAACGCTCGAAGCAAGAACTATGAAAGAGGGTAATTGATAATGGATGCTTAGCAAGACATTAACGACAATGGGCGACAGCTATTTTCAGCTGTTCAGCGCATAAACTATGAATTGTGAACACAGTGAGGATGAGTTTAAAGTAATAGCCTTATTAATAACTGATTCAGAATTGCAGCAGTTTAACCGAAGACTACTAACAAACAAAAACCCAGCGATTATAAAAGCGAAAGAAAATCCTGATTTTCACGGCCATAAAGGCCTGAGATCTGATCATAGTGAAAATATTTAATAGCTTGGATTGCTAACGAAACATAAATTGTCTGCGCTCGAAATGAGTTTGAAGACGAAAGAAGGGAAATAAACTCAAAAAATGGTAGTTTTATATAGCGCATTCAGTATTTTTCAAGCACGAAATTCTCTAGAAGCGAGAGGAAAAAAAATTTCATAGTTTATATTCTGTGGTTATATTTAGATAGGTACGAGAATCCCGTGGTTTTTTCGAGAATCAAGCAGAACCACCGTCCTGCAGTTCCGAGTCTCAGCTTCATGCAGTCGAGAAGTTGCGGAATAATCGCTTGCGGCGCAGCTTGGCAACGAATCAGGAGCGCTCGTCCAAACGACTGCAGAAGAAGAAATGCGTCGGCGCTGCGGATACGCCGAGTCTCAGTCAGTCGCCATCACTGCACTGTGGCAGACCCCAAATACTCTTACACGTTCTCTGAACGACATTTCTTAGAAACTGTACTAAATCCAGCCACAATTTCTTGTCACATTTTTTAAATTTATTTTATTAATGCCTAAGTTTCTCCAATTGAGTAAAAGCATAATTTTGATTGTTCACTATCGACATTTATAAAGGATGTCCTTTAGCTAGTATATTTTTGCCAAAAAGAATAATTACGCTACCTCCCATCTCTTGAGTAATGTTCATGCTGTGATATAAGTCTTCCGCGGCCGGAACGAATACACTGCCAGACAAAAATAAAGTGACGCGCCCAGAAGGGGACAAGGAAAGGAGCTTCTTCCTGGAGTGTCGACATCCAAAGACGATGATGCTTGGTGCATGTTTTCCGAAGATTCAGAAGGAGAAATATGGGTAATGTGCGTTATATGTTCGTTGGGGGCCCATGTAGGTTGTGCTGGGGCTGAAAAGGACGTGTACATCTATAACTTTTGTCGCTAAACGTTTTAATTTATTTGGTATTTTCTGTGTCTTCATATATCGTATATATAGGATATATTTGTATTTAAAAAAAACTAAAACCTGTAATTGTGATATTACATTTGTGCTCTAAAACTATATTATGCTTTCTGTGATTCAGTACATTTTTATAATTTTTATAAATTTTATGACAGGCCAATTTAGGCAACTATTTTTCTAATCGCTAAAACGTAAGATCTTTAAAAACATTTTTTTGTAATCATTTTTAGTGATATGTTTTGAAACTAGAATTTAAAAAGTGCGTAACATAATGAAGTAAATATTTGATGCTTTTAAAAAAAATGTAATTAATTTATACATGTTTTAATAAAAAACAAAATGTGGTTCCGCTTTTTGGCACTTCTCTCTTCTAGTAAATCTATATAAATAAAAATGAACCGCCAAATGTGTTGCTAAGCGCAAAACTCAAGAACAGCTCGACAAATTTGGCTAATTTTTTTTCATATTTTCAATAAGGCACAAAGAAGGTACTTATTGACAGATAAAACGTAAAAATTGGGAGCAAAATAATAAAAACAACATTTTTCTTTTCCCATTCAAACCAGTCAATTAAAACAAAGGAGTATTAGGATTATCTTTGGTATGCCTTCAAGTTGATTAGGCTGTATGGACATTAATCTATGTCTGCCCAAAATAAAGTTCAAAGAAAAAAAGGATTTGCGTGTCATCAACGAAAATAATATTACTGCCAGTCAATCAAAACAAAACAAAGGCGCGTTAGGATTACCTTTGGAATTGCAAAATGATCGATCTGGAGAAATATTTTCAAAACAACTCATTGACATTGGTAATGGCAAAATCCCTGTAGACGTTTTGACTGGCTGCATTACATTTCCTGTCAATTTTTGTCAGTTTCCTGAATGAAAAACCGAGCTCATACAACAGGTGTTACCAAAATTACAGAAATCTTTTTTGGTTGAGCTAACAAGCTATATTAGCTGCCATAAACAAGGATGTAAATGAAATAAAGTTCAAAATGAAATTACCAGTGAATTAAGGCATACAAATCAGTTGATTGCGCAACTAACCAAGATGACGTCATCAACTATCCACAAGAATTTTTGAACTCACTGGATTTGCCAGGATTGCCGCCTCATAATCTTCAATTAAAATTAGGATCGGTGGTCATAATGTTGCGTAATATCAACCAACCGCGTCTTTGTAATGGCACACGGCTATCAGTGAAAAAATTACTGAACAATGTGATCGAAGCAACCATTCAAAAGGGAAAATATAAGGGAGAAGATGTGTTGATACCTCGCAGCCCAATGGTACCAACTGACGTAACATTTGAATTTAAACGACTGCATTTTCCAGAGCGGCTTACTTTCGCTATGACCATAAATAAATTCCAGGGTCAGTTGTTGAGTGGAAAACCGTCAGCTATATTTGTTTACGCGCCAGGTAATCAAACAAAAAATATCGTGTACCGTAAAGCATTACAATAGAAATATCATCACATTATTACTAAAGTCTTGCAGTGTACGAAATAGAAAACTTATTTTTGTAAGTAATCGTTGTTTGTTATTGAAACATGAAATCAATAAATAAAGTGATCATTCTGAAAGACGTTTATTTATTTATTTTTTCTTTGGGCTACGACAGGCCAATAATTTTTGACAGAGAGAAGTCTTTCGTGGCAACTAGTTTAATAATAAAAAATGATTGGGGTTTAATGACCATATTACATGGGCCACCAGATCACTGCTTAAAAGCCATACCGAGGATAGTGGGTGAGTGGTTAACACTCTGTCCTCGCATTCGGGAGGACCGCGATTCGAATCCTCGTCCTGGCATCCAGATTTTGGTTTTCCTTGATTTCCCCAGATCACTCCAGGCGAATGCCGGGATGCTTCCTTCAAAAAGGCCATAGCCGAAATCCTTCCCGTTCCTTGTCTCCAGTCACTTCCCGCCTCTAATGACCTCGACGTCCACGAGGCGTAAAGTCATAAGTAAAAAAAAAAAAAAAATTAAAAGCCATACGCTATGGAGAAAAAAAAATATGGCGGACTCCTGGAGACATCAGCGAGAGAGCTTATACGAACGTTCCATTAATCAAGAGTCCAAAGAAACTTCTTATAACTGCCTACCAGCTGACACGTCGCTGTAAATATGCGATGAGTATTGACGATCATCAATCGTTAGCGCTGTAATCAATATCTCGGAAATCCGTAAAGCTGTGGAATATAGTGCACTTGTATTTCCTCACTGCTCATAAATTCAGCAAATTTCTCTTAATTGCAAAGTATTTTTAGTTTTTTTTCATTACAACACATTGTGATGTACAGACTAGTCTGCGGTCGAAGTCGAGAACTGTCATAGCTTTATGGTAGAGTGCTGAAGGCATTAAGTATATCTTTTTTCTAGTATACTTACGAAGTGTAAAATGCTCAGTATCGAAGTTGACGATAGTCAAATCGATCATTGTGCATTATGTCGACTTAGTGTGCAGCTAATCGATAGTTGCGCTGCAGCTCTGTGTTCCCACGACGCCCTCTGCTGTTCGTAATGGCCTCCATATATCTGGCAGCGTCTCGCAAAAACGGCAGCTGCGAGGGACCAGCGGGCGCATTGCGGCACAGCCGAAGCGCTCTCTCTGGACTTGATGTCCATAGTAGAAGACGCCCGTAATGTGTTAGAGTGAGATGTGCAGTGATTCTCTCCACTGCAGGAAGCAGAATTAGTGTTTTTTTTTATTTGTTTATTTAACTTATGGCTTTACGCCTTGTCGACGTCAAGGTCATTAGAGGTGGACAGGGAACGGGAAGGAATTCGGCCATGACCTTTTGAATGAAGCATCCCGGAATTCGCCTGGAGTAATTTGGGGAAACCCTGGAAAGCGCAAATCTGGATACACGGACGGGGATTCGAACCAGCGTCCTCCCGAATACGAGGCCAGAGCGTTAACCGCTCACCCACCATGTTCGGTAAAACATTCATCTTATAATAATGGACGTCTATACTGATTTCACTTGTTAGTTTAGTTTCCACTGACGCAATCCGTATATAAGAATTATTCCTAATGACAGGCGTTTCGGCTACTTCGCAATCTACAAAATAAGTTTCAAATACATTTTTATGCACCATTTGTGTTTCAGCGCAATGGTTTTTAGAAACAGTTTCTACAGCGTGTTGCGTTTTTTATTCATCAATTTATACATCACTCCTTTGGTGTGCAGTTATTTATGTAGAAATACTGTTGAATATTTCGATTTATTAGCGTTCTTTTGAGCTAATAGCCGATTTTTCAATACCGTTTTTGTTTTCCGGTCGGATAAAACATCGGAGCTGTTTGTAACACTGTTACTTCTACAACAAGCATCATGTAACAGTCTTCATCTTTATTAAATCTACAAGTCGCTTCGAATGCTTCCAGATTGTGATGTATTCTAAAGGAGCAGTCAGTATTATACGACCGAGAATGGTGGTGTAACGGTTAGCGTTCTAGCCTCGCATTCGGGAGGACGGCGGTTCGAATCCCCGTCCGGGCATCCAGATTTGGGTTTCCCATGGTTTTCCAAATCACTCCAGGCAAATGCCAGGATGCTTCCTTCAAAAGGCCATGGCCGAATTCCTTCCCATTCCTTGCCCCCCATCCTTTCCCGTCTCTAAAGACCTCGCTGTTAAGAGACGTAAAGCAGCTAAAAAAAAAAAAAAGTATTATATGGTCGGCAGCTGCGCTCTACAGAAACTTCACGCAACTTCCGTTTCCTGAAACTCAAAATCCCCCAAAACTACTGAAATAATCCAAACAAACTGTTCAAATTAACATGAGACTCTCATATTTAAAACTGTCCTTTCTTATCAAATAGGCACGCCGATCGACATTTAAATTGAAATAAAGTAATCAGATGATTTCACCGCACGATACACCGACTTTAAAAATTATTATATCGCTATTGAAAATTTTCTGTCAGTTGTTATCTCAGCTAAAAAGTTCAAAAATTATTGTCTGTTTGTTACGTAAACACTCCTGAAAGTTCTCGCATAAAAATTCAATCCCTCAATATGCCTCCGCCAAACAGTTTCGTACGGTTACGCAACAACTCACATTCCTCTTTAACAACTTAGTCTCACTTCCCGCATTAATGTTTCATGAAAAACAAAGCACCTGAATATCTTCACTTAACTGAAAAACCAATGCCACTTCCTTTAGTGATAATAATAATATTTTCTTCCAATATCACGCAACCATTCAATTTTTACTCAACTCTCCCACTCGAATCTATCTCTCTGGTAGTGAAACTAAACCAATTAATACTGAAATAGGTTGACTGAATCGTCTCATAAATACTTCTGACGTTAATATACTAGCCCTTGGCAACACATTAAAAGTCGCCGTACTTTCAAAACATTGAAGCTAATCACTGGTTTCAGAAAAATATTCTGAATCCTCAATTAAGTTTTCTGAAAAACTTACGACACCAAACGAACACTCGGACAATCCTTTACTTACTCCCCATCAATCGTTTAGCTAGTTCAGCTACCAAACAAAAACAATATTACACTCCAGTGAAGATTCCGATCCGCAACTTCTCAGATGTCGGGTGTTGATATACGCTCCCTCTCACTGTTCACCATCTTCCCCACTCCCTCCTATTTATAGATTTCTCCAATTTCCTGGCTACGGTGCAACCCGGCTGATGAGGCTAAAGAGTGCGGTTCTTCCACTCGGCACCGACGGTGCAACAATTTACCCCACGCGATTTTTGTAAATATTGTGCCACACACTGAAACAGCAAAAAGAAAAATCCTCATATAAATTATAAATAACCTCAATATTACATGTTTTGCTCATAAGCTCCAAATTACAAACTGAATTCCAAAATTGCGATTTCTTCTGTCGTTCGTACTATTCATTACATTCCTAACTAAACACTTTATATCTTTACTGGGGTAAATATGTGGTAGGTCTGTCTGCATTTGTTACATTCCATTACGCTGTTCTCATGCAACTTATAATTTTCGTGAAACTAATTATATCTAAGACAGTTAGATAGTTTTAAGTGTACATAAAATCATTTAGTACGCAAAAATTGTGAGTCGCAGGTTAATCAATTTGATCACATAAGAATCATTAAACATCGCCATCTATCCAAAAATTCCGCCTCATCACGATTGTCACTTATAGCTGTTATCGAAATCGCCTTTTTATTGGGATCTGAATCTAGCGTTTATGGCACTATTCTTCATTCAGTACCTCCTCAGTAAATAAAATTGACGTCAACGTGGTGAAAAATATATTCTATAAAGTAGCAACTAGCGAAAACAACTCCGTCTGGTAGTGTCCACAGTAGCAGGTAACTGTCAGCTTTTTTAACCACAGAACTCACAGACACGTTTATATATTTATATGGTTACAGCATTAATGCAATCGGTAACAACACACTAGCTTCGTAGTGCACCTAAGAGCAGGTTTTTCTTAACCAGCTGTTAATATTCATTTTCCTCTCTCCTAGAAATGGAGCACCGTCTCAACCATTTAAGTTGATTCAAATGCATTAGAATAAATTAATAATAATGAAACACTTCACATATGCTACTTTTCCTGCCTTTATTCAACGATCCACTATTAGTATTGCATAGTTTACTATTAGTTTTTACTCATTTGGTGTCGACATTGGTATGAAGTAGCAGAAGTTTTGCAAAATCCTTCATTTATTCGAAGCGTTTGATGAGATGATGTATCAGAGAAGTTAGGGAAATGGGTTACAAGACCATTGCTAGAATATGGTGTAGTAGATTGGGACCCACATTTTGGGCGTGTAAGGGAGAGCAGTTAGATCTGTTTGTTAAAATTACTGCAGAACCCAGTCAGCAACACGATCAGAAACCGATATGATAAAGGAGCTGGAATGGGAGTCATTGGAAGACAGGAGGAAAGTGAAGAGAGTCATGGGAGTGTACAGGGCGTATCTTGGTGATGAGGCTTGGAAAGATATTGGTCGAAGAATTAGGAGTAAAGCATGAAAGGGAAAAGATGACCATGACCACAAGCTGACACTCGATTTCTTGCATAAGGCAGTGGGATTTTTTTTTTTTTTTTTTTTTTTTTTTTTTTGTGTGTGTGTTTAAGGTTATCGGGTATTGGAATTAATTACCGAGGAAAGTAATTGATTTACCTAAAACGATGAAAGAATTTAAAATTAAAATTCGTAAATTACAAAAGTAGATGAGTTTAGTAATTTAAAAGAATGTAAGACAATAAATTAAATAATAAGAAAGGGGCAATTCCCACCGGAAGATGCGTCCCATTGCAATTAAGCTCAATTCAGTTCAAATCTGTTTTCGTGCACTAGGATCTGCGCATGCTATATCGCAGTGCGACAGCGTCGTGTTTAATCCGCTTAAGAGATAGAGACGGACATGTACCACCGGGGAGGTAGCAGCAGCAATAACAGACGGCGCGTGTTAACAGGTATGACGTCACCAACATAAACGCCGCACTCGAGACCTAACACAATACGAGCTCAGGTAGCAAAGCAAAGTTAGGCGATTTGTTGTAATGCCACGGAATTTAATAAATTCAATTATTGGTCATTCCTTTATCTATGTTAATTTAAGTTATTAGTTGCTAAAATATCGAATAGTAACCTTTTACACGAGGGAGACAGGAGTAATTGAGAGATAAAGTAACAGTGTGTAAAGATTTCCATGTAGCCATATTTTCTTGGGGTGTCGTCCTCTAGCAGTTCAACCATTTTCCGCATTATACCAGAAGGGTATAACGTGGGAATACCAGCCTTAACCAAATCATTCGCTGACACGATTTCATGTGGGAACCTTCACCATACTGCATAATGCAAGTTAACTGGTGTGAAATTCTCTCTCACTTTTAAGTTTTATAGGGTCCAAAACCTTCTGAGTAATAAGAAACTTTTGTCGATTCATTCTCGTAACTTCTCAAAGCTCCGTGTTGGATATGATGTTAGCCAACCACACCTACTTATGTTTCTCAAGCATCTGTCAGAAAGGTCTGGAGTTTCGTGGTCAATAATTTGGTCACTTTCCACGATTTACTTCCATACAGAACCACCAAATTAACTATTTCACGGACTTATCTTTCCGCTCCTAGTGTCGCCTCACTGTTCTTGATAGTTTGTTTTTTCAACTAATCAACTTAAATGTTCGTTAGTGATATGTATACATCAGTAATTTTATAGAACGTTTCAAAAGTGTTTTATTAAATTTGTACCTAAGTTAAATTTTCAGTTAATGTGGCATCTGGTTGTAAAATTAATAAAATACATTAACATTATATTAGCTGAATTTTGTGGGTAGTATCCTGAAATAAAGTATTTGAAGAATTTATACAATGATCACAAGGGTTCATTAAACATACCAAGACGAATGGATGAGTGATAACGCTCGGGGCCTCATTCGGGAGGACGCGGGTTCGAATCCCCGTCGGTAATGCAGACTTAGGTTTTACTTCGTTTCCCTAAAGCACTGCAGGCGAACGCCGGTATTGTTCCTTATAAATCCCATTGCCGAATTTCTTTTCGTTCTTTGTATCCTCTAAAGACGCCGACGAAACGTAAAGCTAATAAAGGAATAACGTAGAGATCAAGTAAAATGTGCGTACAGAACATAGGACCGACGAAATTGTGATAGGAAGATCGGAGAATATTATATAATTATCCAGTCCAACCCCACCGTGTCGCATCGTTGTTAACCATAGCGGGTTTAAACAGTGAAAAATATCCGACTACAACATCAGGTGCTGTAATTGCAAATCATATCAAATGTCGACTTTGTCACTCCAAGAACATGGTCCACGGAAACGGCTTCTCTGTGCCTCGAGGGAACTTCTCCTGCCTACTTGTGTTACACATTAACAAGAAACCTCCTTGAAACATGCCTACAGTATCGCACCATTTGCTTTATCAGAAGAAGAAATGATTAGACTCCTTCGAGCAGCTGAAGAATCTAGCTGTGAACTGCGGTTACAAATTAATAGAGAGGGTACAACAATAATTATCATTGGCAGACAAAAGAAGAGCCAAAATGCAAAGTTTTTGAACAGCTTTCAGGTATCAATCAAGTATGATCAATTACAAACAAAAGCGATGCCTTCGGGTAATGCTGGAAAAAACTGCAATGGCTCAATTTAAAAAAATAATAATTAATAAAATTGAAAATCGTCAACATTACCAATACCATCAACATGTGCATATTAAACACGTAGGTACTTTTCATCTTCCTGTATATATTTGAATGTTACATACGTAATAGTACTGACTTACTCTATATTGATTGAATGAAAATATTTTGCTAACTATCTCTTAGACTGCTAGAACAACCAACCAGACTATACCACATCAACTGAGATACTTTGATCACATTACACTAATGTGAGGTTAAAGGTCAGTGAATAAGTAAAAAGCATGTATCAGACCAATTATTTTGTATGTGTGAATAATCGGCTTGAACAAAGCAACTCAACAAGAACTTTCATTCTTCTATCTGTACACTGTGTTTCATTTTTTTTTATCGTCAGCCATGAATTAAGTAATGGGTATCTAACAGCTCATTACTAAAGTAATTATCTCTTGATATAAAAACCTCAAGAGATCAGTAAAATAAGGATATAATTTGTCATTAGCGTTCATTTCTAATTTGGGTATACAATAGAGCATCGATTATACGAAACAACTGGGGACAGGGGCTATTGGAATAACTTATTTTTCGGATAACAGATAATTAAGTCACAAGTTTGCTCCGGGGTCATAGGAGGAATACGCAATCAAGAAACAGAGATACATATTAAACCGAAAACTGTATATAATATATGTACTTTGTTGAACATGTCTTACGAATAAAATTATACAAAACTTATAGTATTAATATGGTTTGACGAGTTAAAAACTGCCATAAAAATTTAGCCTATACTGTAGTGTTGGTTGAGAGCGGACACTTGTTTCCTTGTCGCTAAATTTCGCAGACGTTTTAAAGACAGCAATTGGACAGAATCACATTCTTATTGCTGTTGTAACCACTTCACAGCCGTCTCAAGGCAGTGAAAAGCTTCCTTGGTGGATGGTCCTTTTTCGGCTCTTCTTTCTCGTCACTAGGATCTTGATCGTCGATGATGCTGGCAATGATTTCATCGTTCATCATTACTTGATAGTCAGGATCATCGACTCCACGTTCGGGGCAGTTTTGTATATTTTCCTGGTAGTTTTCTTCATCCACATCTATACAAATTGGCTGTACAACACTGCATGAATTTGCCGACTCGAACGCATCCAGTTAACCGATGATTCAGTTGTTATCAGGGCCGCACCACAAAGGGGGGCTCGCAACACAAACAGGGGGCCCGGTCGGAGGGCCCCCTGCCTAGGTCACTGCTGCCGACAGGGGGGCCCCGCACCACATGTACAGTCTAGGAGCCCGCAAAGCACAGGTTGTTCTGTATTCGATAATCGATGCTGTACTATAACATCACACGAATTAAGTGTATAGCCAGAGAAGTAGTAACACGTGCTGGTGTACATCCCTTTAGGGAAGCTTTGTGTCGAATCATCTTGGCTAGGATTATTTTCTGGGGTAGTCTCAAACATCCAATTGGGCGGCAAGAGTGCACCTGAAGGAGAATTCATTAAATTCGCTTTTCTTGCCAGTCAAGTTGACAATGTCTTCAGTGTCATCGCTGATTCTGATTAATAGTAATATTGTAAGTGGCAGTGAGACTGAGAAGCCAACTCTGGTTTAAAATGAAACTTGTATCTCATTGTCATCAGTATTTCGAAAATTTTGTTCACACCACTGATGACTGTAATAAGACTTATGTTTTAACGATGATACAATGGAAAAGTAAACGGGGTATAGTTTCCACGACGAAAGAAATAGAGCAGAATAGTTAGTATTAGTGCAAAATGTTTTCAGAGGCACTTCGCAATAAAACCTTATTCATGGGAAAGGCAATTAGAATATATAGCGTAATGTATTTCAGCCTGATGAATATAGGAATGAATGTTTAGATGAGAGAACAAGGTCGTTCGTTGTAAGTTTTCTCTTCCTAGTTATATGTGTCGCAGTGGAACTATTTCAATTTTTCTAATGCACCGTGCGGAAAGATGATGTAGGGCTGTGCAGTAGTTGGTTGTATCGCAGACAAACTTTGAGGCTGAAGTTGGCCGCCTCGCCGACTCGCCGCGTCAGATAGGATCTCGGTTCTGCTGCTGGCAGGAGACGAGGCTTCACCCACTCTCTCTGTCTGAAGGCTGACAGCCCCATTCACATGACTGTCGCTACGAAATTTCATTTTACACTCCACAGATCCAAATGCATCTACAAGTTCACAAACCAGAGAACACGTAAGAGAATCGAAATATACCAAACACATTTTATTTATTTATTATTATTATTTTATATATATATATATATATATATTTTACCTGAAGCGTCAAATTGCAATATACAGCCATCAGCTGTTTATACAAATTGTCAGGACATTGTACAAATAAGTAAAGCATTATGCATGTAAACAAGCCCTTGCACAACATCATTATACATAAATCAAGGATCTTATATCAAGTCGACTATTTCTCAAATTGATACATACCAAACAATCTAGGTTTGCAGAACACCTCCTGGAACTTAGATTACCAAACTGAGGGACGCAAAGAAAACAAAGTATGGAAGTAAACTCGATATTGCCAAGGATTTACGTTGTACACTTTCTAATGTCAAACCAAGAGAAGGAAATCTTGTTGGAAGAAATGCAAGCTCATTCTTCCCACTGATTTATTTTTTCTTTCTTACTTCTTTTCAGTAAATCTAAAGTTTATAATTTTTTACTTTATCAGAAAAGTTAAAATTTGTAATTTTATAGTCAATAAAAAAATATATATTCGATTTAATGCTTGCTGTTTTTACCATCTTAATAATAAAATTGTAGCTGGTGCGTGAGTTTATTTATTTTTTTTTTTCGTTTGAAGGGGGTGTGGGAATTTTTTTTTTTTGACGGAAAGGTGTACTGGGAAAAAATCTTTTGGAACCTCTAGACCAGAACATAGTCATCAACTAACAGTGATACAAATACTCACCACAAACAATAAAAAACCGTAGACATTAACATTTCAGGAGACTCTCGCAGCCAGAAAGTGTTAGCGGAAGGTAAACTCGTAATTAACGAATACATTAATTTAACCAGTCGAACATTATACTCAGCCGAACAGACATCATACTCATCTAATCAGACATACTACAAACAAAATAAAAATATGCAAAGGTATAAATCATTTCAAATTCCCGCTAATCAACAAGGATAATACGGATGAGACCACAGACCAATGAACCTACACAAAATGAAACTCGAACGTAACAAACATTCCAACGAATAGTGAATTACACAGTGTCATACAGTACTTTGGCACATTTTCAACCCGCAAATATTATCGGGACATGTTGGTAATACAGTGAAAATTAGGACGGTGCAGTGAAGCGTGGTTTAAATTCGTTTTAAATAAAATATGAAAGAAATAAAACTCTTCCAAATCAAAACGCATAGCTGAGACCAAAAAAAAAACAAAAAAAACAAAAACAAAAATAAAAAAAAGTGAGGAACAATAGACCATGTAAGTAAAGTCAATGTCCATGTTGTAATGGTTTGTTGTTTTTCGATGGCATACCACGAGGACCAGATGTCTGCGGTCTTAGAGGATCGACGGTGGTGTGGACACTCGTGAGTCTTCAGAGCGAGAGGTCTCGCTTATACACTGGTACGAGCCTCCCAAGTGAGAGGCTGTGGGTTTTTTGACCAGGACAGTCTGGTTGCTGGTGATCGGCGACGTCTCACCTGCCCACCAGTTTCGCTGTCCGTTACAGTACGGAGAGCCAGGTACCGACGGAGTACACTATTGGCTGTGTACTGCTTCTCCCCGGACGACGCAACAGCCCGAGCCGTCTCATCCACCCGGTAATACGTCATCAAATTCTGCCGTCCACAGCAAGATCTTGGAACTGGACTGAATTAGACCCAGAGCGCCCTGACTAGAATCTCATTGCTACCTTTTGATGGTTCACTAAATAAATATTAATTTCATTATCAGTCAAATAAATTCTACTATTATTTTTGCAGTAGTTAATTGGGGTTTTCATTAATTACCTTTTTCTTTCTATCCCGATCCACAACTTGGAACGTTACAATGTATACTTCGTATTAATATCAATATTGAAATTAACCAACCACGGTGTCACTCAAATAACCGCTCACGATGCTGCAGAAAAATGGTACTTAACGCGAGCGCATAAAATAAACCCAAACATTCAGTTTCATTTACGTAAATATTGATTAACTATACAAACTAAAAATAATAGTTACGCTGGTATAAACTTACGCGACTTATATAATTATTCCATTCTCGAGTGTCGTGTGTATTCAGCGGTGAAACTAAGCACTGAAAGGAAGTATTTTTTCAGTGGTTGCGGTAACACATGTTGCTGTTTGCCTCCGCCTTTGAACTGTGTTGTTGACGTGCCGGCCGCGGAAGGAATTTCTTGAGGCAGGTTGCTTGGGTTAAGAGTGAGCGAACGCCTGCCCGCATACAGAACAGCGCCTATTACGTAGACCTGCCCGCCGCACTACAAAGCAGCTGTAGCTGCAGGCAGGTCAGGGGCAACTGGCACCGTGCAAAATAGTGCGTTTAAAACCTGCATTGTTCTTCACACTAATTTCACAGCAGGATTATTATATTAGTTTAGAAAGGCGTGAACCACATTTAAATTTTCTGCTATGTTTTAAATTTTCGATTAAATAGGCTATTTGACTGTATTTAAACTATATTATAAAGTGTTGTTATTTTTATACATTGATGCTTAAGGAACCTATTTCATGTAAGTTTAATGAGATACAATAGTTATTATTAATGTAAACATAAAATAAAATTCAGCGTAATTTGAACTGCGCTCACGTGATCGAAAACGCTCGGTGATTGGCAGTCGCTTCTGTGATGACAACTGCCACAAAATATGGCTGGGTTGTGTCATTATTGTCTAATCTTTTACGCTGATTGATAATACGCGTGATACTTTAGTGTTTAGTTTTTAATACGAAATGGAGAAGAATTTTGTGAAAGGTAACGGCGGAAATTTACCCAGAATTGACGCATTAATGATTGGACATTTTTTTCAAAAAGAATCCAGACTTAATCTTGAACCATGTTTCACTTACTGATACCAAACATCTTTCGATGTCACCCTTCTTACAATGTGGAGCATGCTGAGCTTTTTTTTAAAAAAAAAAAAAAAAAATTAAAAAAAATGCTATTACAATTTTGGTAGAACACACGATCAGGTACATTTTCCCTCAAATTTAAACATGTAAAGTTTGTCGATTGCATTCTGTTTCAGTGGAAAGTTACCCTTTTCCACTCATCAGATTTTCGTAAGTAAAAAAAGCTAGAAAAATGTTTGATTTTACTTTATTGTTTTTATTTATGGACATTCGCTCAGGTTTGTTTTCCTCAAATTGATCATCTTTGGGTTTCATAGATATTTTTTTTATTGGATTGTATCCATTATCCATTCATTAACTTTATTAGGTAAAAAAAATTTGGGGAATATAGATCCCACAAAACAATTCTTGTAAAAATAGGCCAAGTCTCGTGCTAGCGTAGTGACAGTTATGAGATCTTCTTCTGGCCAAGTCTACAATTTACATGGTTTAGTTAACCTATATAAATACCGTAAATGTGTTGCTTTTTAAAACTACAAATATATAAAAGCAAAGATTTCCCTCACAGTTTTTCGAATTTGACAAGTATATAATATATACTTGTAAAATAATATTATTATGCCTTCCATTTCAGTAAAAATTATGACGTGTATAATGGTCAAGCCACCAAAAAAAAAATGTTATTCTAAATTATCGAGCTATAACATCGAGAGAAACCATTCTGTTTCACAAAGTGAAGTGAAAACACAGAACTTGGCTCAGAAAAAGATCTTATAACATTTTGTTACTACACGAGCACGAGACTTGTCTTATTTTTACAAGAACTGTTTTTATGGGGTCTAATTTCTTTTTATAAGCTTATCGCTTATTCTGAATCGTCGCTCAAATGTAATGATTCCATTTGAAAATCGGTGAATAAGAATATTTCAGAATTAAAGACAGCAATATACGTTACCAACAATGCCCCACTATCTGGAAACAATGGGTGTGCTCCGTAGCCGAGCAATGCAAATTGCCGCTGGTTTAACTACAACCATAAATAAAAAAATAACTAGTAACTTCCAAACTAATCATAGGAACAAAGTAAACTTTAAGATAATTGCTAAATTTGCTGATCTCTAAGCATTAAACAATTCTCAGGCATATAGCTTCATCCGGAGCATAGCAATTATGTCTCAAATATGTGCCAGAATTTTTCATGTTTGGGATTGTAATTAAATAAAAAGGGGAAAAAACTCCGATATTAGACTTTTCTTATGATTTAGGGATGAAACCATATATGTGTACCAAATTACTTGTTTCTAGGATTACTGGAAGTACAGTGGAGTTTTGATAACGGAGTGTCGTGGTAGAAATAACTTCCAAAGTAATGAAAGGAACACATTAGTTAAACTAAACAAGCTTATTCTACAATGAAAATCTGAGGCGTACAAAGTTATTAGAGTATAAAGCGATTTCACATTAGGGGTAGGTAAGGGGTATGTATATAGAAACTTACGAATTCCAGACTATTTTTATAATATGTGGGTAAAATGTGATCTGTGTGCCAAATTTTAGCTTTCTACGGGTACGGGAAGTACCTTGCATGGAGGAAGGAAGGTTTTTGTACATATACCCCGTGTCTGTAGTTTTAACAGCACCGTTAGAATGTAAAATATGATAGAATGTGGACCATTTACTCACATTAAAATGATCCTCATAGAAGAAGATGTTTGTTTTATTCGAAATATCATCTGGATTCCTGAGGGCGAGCTGCAGCCACTTTTTTCGTAGTTTAGCGGGTTTTGGAACACTGACAAACAGTTTTTCGGGGGTTTAATCGTAGTGTTTGTACACTGCGGCACTGCACAGTATTTATAATCCATACTTCCACAAATTTACACACAACTTCAGCCAAGCAAACGACACTTCACTCATAGATAGAGAAATCCCTTACGGACACGGCCAACGATATAGGCCGTGCCGCCATGCTTTGGGGCAGTTGACGTCACGGGCGTCGTTGACATGCAACAGGTTGCGAAGGAGCGTTTTGGCGGGCTTTTAAACGCTTTCAATTTTAACAACGAATTTTGCGTAAAGTAAGCACTTTATTCAAAAACTAGCATTTGCCCGCTGCTTCACGCGCGCGTGCCTTGGCAGGTGTAGAAATTATTTACCGATTTTATTCTCTTATCAGACATTAACGTGGAAAGGCATGAACTGTTAATGTATTCTGAATAGTTTCGTTTGTTTCGGTTAATACGTTAGGTTCGGTTTTCATACTGATGTCAGAGAGTTGTTTTATTCATATTTTAACGTGATGCAATTGATTCAATAGTAGAAAAGGTTCCTGAAAAATTAACAGTAGTAATTCGTGGTTGTAATTATTGTGCGAAGTATAAACATTTATTGTTTAGAAAGGCTTTCACGGTTCAAACGACATTCTTTCTTCTGTGCGCTTTCAGAAGCTATGGATTTAGCGTATAGAACCCGGTTATAGGTCAATCGCTTTTCTCGGTGCAGGTTACTTTCATTTGCTCTAGCTATTTCATCTCGTTCTCTTTGACGTTGCAGACGATGTTGTCGGTCTATTTCACTCTCATTTAGCCGATTTCGGCGACATCTTTTAGCTGCAGAAGTTGACCCCGACAGATTAGATCTCTTTCGCAAGGGCATATCATAAACTTTTATACTTACCCAACTCACAGCACTAACAATTAAAACGTTTTCACAGCTGCAATTATCACTATGCGTGAACTTTGGCTGCGAGTATATAGATGAGCATAAACTTGGTTACAATATAGAATATCTGTGGTAGTAATAAATAATATTATTTCTGAAAGCAATATTTAACTCAGCTAAAACATAATATTTTTAAATGCTGATATGGAGGATTCCACGTTAACCGTGGTACCGAAAATTTAAATGGATATATAACAGTTGTAACGTTAAGAAAGCTGATATTATAATCATTATGTGTAATTTTTTTTGGCGATTTTATGTGTAAACTTTGCCTGGGATTATATAGCTAGGTATAAGCTTTGTTAAGGATGTATCTGTGGATATAATGAAAAATATTGTTTCCATGATACTTAACTAAAAAAAGTTTATTTTTAAATGTGGATACCGAGGATTGCAACATAACCGCGGTGCCATAAATTTATGTAAATATAGCAGTAATCTACGACTTAGTCCTCTTGGAAGTGTGCTGAAATATAAAAATTCGTTACGAATAATCACAGCATCTCAATTTTTCTGATTTATTTATTTTTTGTTGTTTTTTATTTTTTTGTTGTTTTATTTTTTGTTGTTTGGATATTGGTTTTATTTTATGTTGATACACCATCAATTATTCCTGCTTTAAAATAGAAATTTACGTGAATTGGAGCTACTCTTGATTTCAAATCGTCGTATCATTACTGTTCAGTCAGATATAATTAATCCAAAAATGTCGAGATGTGATCATGGTACAGTTTATGTAGTAACGTGCATGTAACTGAAACAATTATTTCTGAGTGGCAACATTATCGCAAGTTGTGAATCGCTTGAAATGCAACCTGACAGCTGATATGATGCTTTGTTATAGGCCTAAGAGACGATGCCTGCAGCTTTATAATCTACGCGGTGTAGCATTAGGATATGAAACATTTTTAATTTAAGTTTCTTTCAATATAGCCGTATTTTCTATGTAATTATTTCAGTCGCATGTAAGTACCTGGCGAAACAACAGCCTGGACCAGATGACAATTGACTCGTTTTGTTTAGCATCAGGCATAACGGGTTTAGTTTTAAAATTTACGCGGTGTAGAATAGAATTTTAGGATGCCTAGTTATATTTGAAATAAAAATTCGTTACCAATAATCACAGCATCTCAATTTTTTCTGATTTATTTATTTTTTGCTGTTTGGATATTGGTTTTTATTTTATGTTGATACACCATCAATTATTCCTGCTTTAAAATAGAAATTTACGTGAATTGGAGTTAATCTTGGTTTCAAAAAAAAGTGTCCTGTGAATAACGTGAACCAATAAACAATTTAAAACAGTTTTCTAAAAACAGTCAAATAGCATATTGTTATGTATTGGGTAGGAGCTAGGATGCACGTCGTATGTTCGATTGTGAATTATGCTCCAGAAGATTATATTAATACATACGCGTGTCAATATAACTTTGAATATAAAATTACGTCAATAATCTTTTTTGTTAACTTATTGGTAATTAGCACCGTTTATTGTATGGACGCGGAAAGTAGCTTTGTAATATATTTATAAAATTTAACTCGAGGACTCGTATCAGCATACCTAACATAATGTTAAATTCAGGATTTACATAATCTTAGAAGACGACAGGAGCTGATTTCGATGAACCTTTCCGGCCATCGATCTGGGTTTTCCGTCATTTCCTAGATCACTCCATGCGAATGTCATGATCGATTCTTAAGATTGCCTCCTCTCATATCCAATACATCCCTTCCCACGCATATTAGTTTACACAGTAGATAGTAATTCGTAGTAAACCACGAAGTAACAGCAATAGCAATAATAATAGTAAAACTTACCACCCCTTCTACCTCACTCCACACGTAACATTTAGTTCAATGATGTTGACCTATAAATAACTAATAATTGCAAAAAAAATTGATATGGAAATGATTTGTCAGACCACACTGCTCAAGCAATTAGTCTGAATGAACCTGATGAGAAACATAATACAAAAAATTTAGTGATTAAAGTAACGCCAATAAATGACTAATTAATAAAATGTTTCCAAATTCTTCATGAGATTTTACCCCGCATCTCTTACGCTCCCTCTTTCTTAAAACATTTCTACAACGGTCTACGGTTTACGACATAAACATTTTAGCTCTAAGACGTACTAGCAATGGTTCTCTTGATAGAGGATTTTTAGATAACTTACTTAAGCTGTCATGGAAACATTAAGAGCCATCTAGCACACCATTAAAGATTAATACCACTACTTTACCATTCTACAAAATACACATAACTTTGATAATAATAATAATTCCGTGTGGCCGTAATGACGTGGTGACGGGGTATCTATTGGCTACGCATTCCGCCCCTGTCGTAGTATCGTTAACCTAATCCAGTAGTCCAACCGGGTACAGGGGACCAACAGTTTAAAGTTGACTCTGAACCGCGGAAGTGTTCTGGCGTACTGCACATTACACAACTAGCTGTGCCAGAGATGATGGTCGAGTTAAAGGTCTTTGAAAATCCCCGCCGACACAGGGATTCGAATCGGAGACCTTTCGAATCTCCAGTCAGGCGCCTTAACCACTGGACCACCAGAACGCTGCACTACTTTGATTAAAAATTGCTCCACATTGAAAAATTTGATTTAAGGCAAGGTGAAATGTTTTCGGCAAAATACGCTTTCATGTATGTTATTAGAGGTTAAATTTATTCTGGACAGGTATTGGTGATATTTTATACCTTTAATTATGAACCCTTGCATCTGGAAACATTTCTTCCTCTATAAACTTCCTCTGGCAATTTTCTGTTGTTTCACGTCTTGTTTTGTGAGAAACCTAATAATGTCTTTGTTCTACACATTGATGTATTTGTACTTCTCACTTCTGATTCCAACTTCGAAATTACTTCCTCTCGTATTTGCTGAGTAAAATCTATAATTAACGTTTAAACAATCTTCATACCTGCGTAATTAATTTCATAAAGATCTCTATGAATTACAGCTGAATAACTTGTTTTATGAATTCTGCATTCTGTTTTACGAATAGTATCTTTTACAACTATCTTGGTCTAATTTGGTTGCTGTCTTTTGCATATGTTTTACGAAATTCTGATTGACGGCGGGAAAGGAGGAAAGGTGAATGCTAAATCTCAATTAATATTGTATTGATTACGGAAGCGGCTTTACGGACGTAACATGGTATTTTGTTAGCAGTTCTATAAAACTCATTTGTACCTCTCCGTAAATAAAAGAGTAGTTGTATGCAACGAAAAGGGGACGTTAATCCTATGCTTGGTGTATCATCTTTGAAATCTGAGGATTACGAACAGGATCCCAAGCTGACAACATATAACACATACGATTATAGAAACAAAAATATTCTGATTCTATTTGTGATTCGGTATTGAATTCTTACTAGACTCAGAAATGACTCGCTGTCATTTATTACCTTTGGGCTTTTTGACTTGGAAATTACAGCAGCGTAGATTGTTTTGTTTGGAAGTAGCTGTTAGCTTCATGCAGATGAGTCTTCGATTGTTGCTCTAACAAGACTTGTTGTTCTCTTTCAGGCTCGCTAACAAGAGAATTTTTAATCTCGCCGAGCCCGGCGTGCAAAGAAAGAGAAGATAAAAAGAAAGCCTGTGTATCTTGCGGCTCTGTAATTGGTTTTACGCTTTCATGCTTGCATTGATTTCATATTTCTGGCCCGACTTACGCGCGGAACGTTTTGCGTGCTGTTTGTAGTTCCCTGTTTCAGATCAATGGCGTTGAGGATCCTCACACTTTCAGTTAATCTGCTTCATTCATTTTGTGCTCAGGAGTAAAAAAAATTGAAGTATAGCGATCGGAGACGTAGACGGTCTCATAATTTCTGTATAACGTGTAACCAATTAATATTTCACTATTGGTAATAACAATGGAATTAGACAATATGGAACGTCCACAAACTAAGTGTCTCAGTCTAGGTAGGAGGGGTTGGGTAGAAAGCTAAGGTGTTCTACGTGGGGGAGGGGGGGGGGAAGGGGAGTTCGGAGACAAGCCACGAAGCTTTTCATTCATATTATTTGTCACAGTTAAAATAAAGTACAGGACACACAACAACATGTGAATATTTACTTCCGTCATTTAATTAGCTCCGTCATTTAGTCATCTCTGTATGTAATTTACGATAGTCTGACAAGAGAAAACAGTACAAAAGTCGTCTGCAATATTAAAGCAAATTAAATCAATAGGGAAAAAGCTACGTGCCACGCGATGGAGGGAGGGTGTAGAGGGAACAGCTACGTCAGGCTACGTGGGGGGGGGGGGGATTTTCTTATTTGGTTGGCAGTGTATCATACCACTAAGTTTTTGAAAAAGGTGGTAACAAGCAAAATAATTTCTCAGAACACAATCCGTGTAAATACACACATTTAATTAAATTTTGTCATGGCAAAACGAAACACAATTGATTAATTTTCAACATGAAGATGATGGTGCCTATAAAATGTTATATTTTTACCATAAATCTCTTTATTACACAATAGATATAAACGTCCTCGTTTTTAGGCATAATAGAACTAAAGAAAAGAGCCTACGTGAAAAATAGTCTTTTAGTTTATAACATTGACTTAGGACTCAAAAACAAGTTTCTTTAAATAGTATATACGGAGCACAACACTGTATGGAAGTCAAGCTTAGACTGGAGAATTAGCAGAAAGAATGAAAACTAAAACATTCGAAATATTGTGCTACGGAGGGATGCTAAAAATAAGGTGAACGGATAAGGTGCGAAACGAACGTGTTTTGAAAATGAAAGTCGAGGAAAGAAGTTTATGGTAGAGTGTCAGAGACAGAATGGTGGGTAATATTGTGAGACACTTGGGACTGACTAATTTGCTAGTCGAGGGAAGGAACTGAAGAGGAAGATAAAGACTATAATATGTGAAGCAGATAAATAAGGATGTAGGTTGTAATGTGCACTTTGAGATGAAGAAATTAGCTCTACATATATAGAGATCGAGGATTGCATGAAATTAGACAAGAGAGTAAATACGAATACCCTTAAGGCTTTAAGCCTCGTAGATGTCTAACTTATTAGGGACTGAAAACGAAAGGGACAGGGAGTGGGAAGGAATTGGGTTCTGGACTTTTGAAAGAATCGTTCCGGCATTCACCTGGAAAGATTTCGTTAAACCAGGAAAACCGAAATTTTTCATGGCCTGTCAGGGATTCGAACGTGTGTTCTCTCACATGTCTGATCCGCTTACCCTCCAGAGTAGATCCAATGTTCTTATATAAATACTGGTTAGGCGTTTCGACATTGTCTGAGGTTCACATGAAATATGCCTTTGCCGCCGTGTAAATACTAAAACTCCTGTAGTTCAAAGTGAATTCAGTTATCTGTTGCTTTATGTAGTGGTTTGCACAATTTATGTTCTGGAACTACAGCAGGATGCGCACGTACAATCTTCCTTAGTGATCATGCTGATGTGTTGAGTGCTTCCTGGTTGCCAACAGCCGCGCAGCAAACTCTGTCGTTGGTTCGACACTAATACGTGAGAAAGTTTTCCACTTTGACACAGCCATCCAAATGTGTTCAAAGAAATGAACACTTATTTTAACATTAAAGAAATAATACAATCTGGACTGAATTGAATATTCTGAGTATTTTGAGAAGTCAGAAAATATTCTGTAGCTATCTTTTGATCAGCAGATGCTAATGAAACAGCCACTGGCGGGGTTGTTGGTCACGTGACCTTGCCACTGTAGCCCGTCTGGAGATTTAGAAGCAATATTGTCTTACAAATACACTCCTAAGCTGGCCGTGGTAATGTTCAATCTATGTTATGTAGAAATGAAATCAACAATTTAAAGATTATTAAAAGTAATTAATAGAACTACTTGTGTACGGTATAAGTTTTGTTGCGAGTGTTTGAAAAATGGAATAAAATCATGACGACCGCAGTGTTTGAAATTACAAGTTTCGTGATTCGTTTCTTCAATGCAAGAGACAGTAAACCGACAGAAATAAGCTACAATATTTTCATTATTTATGGAATGAGCCATTCAGTGCTACAAAGATGGGTGCGACATTTAATAAAAGACGCGAAAATGTGCGCGATGAAACACGGGCTGGCCCATCTCGAGTCTCAACAATTTGACTATCTACCTTTACAGCCAAGAATACCACGTGATTTCTGCAGCATCCGAAATTTTTTACTGATGATGTAAAGGCCAAAGTAGTGTTTATACTTGGCTCAAATCAGAGGCGGGAAATTTCTTTGACGATGGTGAACAAGGTTCGTACCCGACTATTAAAAGAACTACAGCAATGATGAACTATGCGGAAAAGTTAATTTAGGTGTCTACTTCAAACAGCAATAAAACTGTTTTGTAAGTACACAATTTAAAAAAAAAAATCAGCAAAGCGGAATTTACTATCACTCGTAATTTAAGTTTAGTGACCAATAAAAGAAACAGTTGAAGAGATTATTATTTGTTCATCAAGCAATGTGAAGATTATTTTTTTCATAGATATTAACAGAAACAAACGTTGAAAAGTCAGAAATTTGCTAAAGATTTGATGCAATGTTTGAGGAAGGAATTTTGTCTGACACAAGTTTCCATAAATGGAATCAGGATTTCAGAGATGGCCGATAATGTATTCAAAATGAACTTCGTTCTCGATGTCCCAGAACATCGTCAAAGTTAAGAATTTTTCAAATATTTCAGTAGATAGAAAGTGATGCTATTGCATTAAGAAAGACTTTATTAAAAACTAATTATATGTAAAATACTTTACGCATTTTTAATAAATAATAATTACTATTTAAGTTTGAATTCCTTTCTTGTTTCAAACTCGTGTTACGGTTTTGGAGACTGCAGTGACGGACACAATATAAACGCGTAATATAAATGCTCGGTACAGGGCCCTGCCAACATTTCGTTGGGGAAATATCTTCTTACAGCAACGTAATTAGTTCCAAATTTTTGTATGCACAGAATACGTAAATGAGTTGCAAAATACAGCTGCGAATACAGCTTGCATTGTTATTATCGAAATCAAGGTTTCTATTTTTCAAGCTACCGTCAACATAGTTATTGTACAGGTAAATGCGTCTCATTTATGTCAGTACCTAGCCGAACTTAAATATTTAAAATAACCATAGCTAAAACAATTTTGTTTTTAAAAAATAAGATTGTTAGTAGGAGAACATTTATTCCTATGAACACAAAACGTAATCCAAACTGAGAAAACAATGTAAAGTCACGGAATATGAACCATCATTAAAAGCATCATTATGTATTGCTGGAGTTATCTAATGTATGCTGCAGTCTTCCCCATCCATCTTTAAAACTTTAAATCTCTTCAAACACCACAAAATTCTTCAAATTTTGCAGAACAAATCTTTAAGGGCCCTTAAGTGTACACTTCAAGGTCGTATTTCAGCCAAATCAGGTCACGTAGTCATTACTAGTGTTACTAAAAACCCATTTTTTGTTCCTAAAAACTCAATTCTAGTCACTTTCAGAATTTGTAAAATGCATTTTTGCCTAGTACGACCTTAAGATGTGATCAAACAGAAGAAATATATCAGATCAGGTTATGAGAATTTAATTAATCCTGGCAGGGTAGCCAATTATGAGCTTTCCCTTTTAAGTGTGGTTAATTAATGGTAATGATTAATTTTAGCTCTCAATGAATCAACACTAGGTATCTCGTTTCAATATTTCCACTCCAAAGGAAATAGCAGCATGCAACATGTAACATGTCTTCACGGGTTTGCAGCCGTATACTTTCATAAAACGATGACAACGTTTCGACAACGTCATCTGTTGTTTTCATTAGGTAAACCTATCTTGCTATCGAATCTACAAGATCGCTGCGAAACGTTCTCATCGTTTTATGAAGTATGCGGCTGCAAACCAGTGAAGACATGTTGCATTTATACGCCGGGAAAATCTCATTTGACGAAATAGCAGCATGTTATGAACGAATGGCCCAGTTAGTCAATAGTACATATAAGCTGTCGCTCATGAAACATGGTTAATTATGGTATCAGCACAATCGAAAGGATCTATTGTTACTGATCATTTACAAGCACTGTTCTGAAATATTCACTTTATTCCGTAATGTGTTAACATAGACTTTACTTCACTTAACGTAACCTCTTAAAATATTCATGAATTGGTACAGACTGCGGCACATAAATTTCTTACACACCGCCATAATACTAAGACCTTTGCCTCGCACGTCCGTACTTTACGACAGTCATAACGCGAATCTCTCCTACGCTCTTTCGGCAACCAAAGATCTTAATACCATTACAGCTACGAACTGATGTTATCTCCAGAGACTATACACACTACTAACCGTAAATTCCTGCAGTACAATAAATCAAAATACATACATCAGTACATTATTTTGTAAATACATTCAATTAATTAAATACAATAGTATGATTGGTGGGGTGTGATATTGTCACCAAGTCTTGCGATTATTTCTTGTCAAGTTAAAAACTCATTTTTGCTATCATGACTTGTGACCTGATTGTGCTGCTGCCAATATCTAAAATCTAGTTATCCAAGTTTGTTGCTTCTCATTTTTGTTTACATCGACATATGTAAAATCAACAATGTTCAAAGTCAAATATAACATTCACTTCTGTGTGTAGCCATTTTGTAAACCGTTCACATAAAAAACCGGATCATTGTACGAAACTAAATTCGTTATTTATTTCTATACCTGTGATCATACCCAAAATACGATCATGGCCTTAAACCTGGTCATATATATTACAAGATACTATTACTGCGATTTACTAATAATTGTGGACCACGAAAGCCTTTCAAACAATTGTCATCGACGTCACTAGTGTTATTTGAACGAACTCAGAGTTGGGCATTGTAAATGAGAAAGTTAATAAACAACTCGTGTAATTTGTTGTAATTTAATTAATGACTCAGGTTGCCAGGTGATTAATACTATCACCAAAGTATGATACTTAATTTCTGTGACTTCTGAATAATATGGTAGTTGTTGAAGCAACAACACCGTCGTTTCACGTTCTATTTAACATTTTATTCTGCCAAAATCTTCATAAACACATACACGGCTAAGGCATCAACTTTTTCCAAAGATTATAAAGCACATTACTAATTCCACAGATAACGCGTCATATTAGCATCCTTTCAAGCGAACTCAAGAGAAACGATTCCGAACTATGTCGGCAACTAGCGATCTCGCAGAATTATCTAGAAAACATCAGAAACGCCGCCCGACGCTTCTGAATCATTAAAATTGCTCCAAACAATCCAAATAGTACAAAAACAATAAGAACCTGTACAAGATTACTTATAATCATGCTGAAACATTTTAAAATGAAACTTAATAAGACTATTTATACGAATTTAAACATAAACCTGACAGATTTTTCAAAAAAAAAAAAAAAAATTCTATATAGCAGAAAATAATTCCTAAAACACTTTGGCTTACCCAAAATTCATAATTACAGTCTCTTTAATTAATATTTCAAACACTATGAAGTTTTTAACAATATTAAACTTCATTTAAACGATTCATACGAAAAAATATACAAATTTACAATTATCTACTCCTTATCTCGCTCCAACACCAATGTGCTTAATTCAAAAGATAAAAATTAATAGGAAGCTGGTTCTGAGGGCTGTAACAAAGGAACCAGCACTTCAGTGTACTTCAAATCTTATAAATAATGACAACATATTTTGGGAAAGAATTTACGCTTTTATAAATTTTGAGGCTACTCTTGAAAGTAATGCAGAAAACAAAATCGTTGAGAAAATATCCACGCCCCGAAACTGCTGTTAATGGTTAACGGTTAATGGAAATGACTGATCGGAGTCTTGCGGAAAGGGACTTTAAGTCGGCGATTGGCTGCGTCAATAATAATCAGGCCAGAAGAATATGGAACTGCGTTACTCTGGTTTTCAGTCGGGGTTAACATAAACAGTAGCTAGGGGAAGACGATCATAGTTGGCACTGTTGGAAGGAGTAGAGTTAACATTGCTACGTTGTATAAACTCTCACAGTCAGTGTTGATTGCCTTCAGTATAAATCAACACAGACATTTAGATCATTCTCGCTTTTTAAACTTCTTGCACGAGTGCCTGGTTGCAGGAATAAAAGATGAGGAAATTAAAACGAAATACTTTGGAAAAATCACTTGTAGTTCGCAGCTTCTAATTATTACAGCTAAGCTTTTTATTTTTTATCAATTAGTACTACGATACCGTAGTGGAAATTCCAGAATTTGTAGGTTCGTGTGGAACGAGGAAGATTAACATTTATACGTGGGAAGTGTTTAAATTTTAAAGTGCTGACCCAGTTCCTGGCACTCGCATTAGCAAACACTCAGCTTAACGATAGACTAGCTACACTCAATCGCTATACGCATCCTGCAGATTAGACTTGCCAGCTAAACAGCGTGGCGGACAAGTCTATCTGGTCTCCTAGGAAGCAAACAGCACAGTACGCGGTTCCAATATTATTAATCTAAATGTAATACAGAGTATTTAAAATAATATTAAATTTTATTCGTAAAGAAAAAAAACAAATAAATCGTAACGTTCGGTGCTTAATCCAGTAAAATGACACCAAGACCCTGCAGATCCTACTAATCTTTAACAATGCTGTATCGGTGGAAGCAAAAGAAGTATCACTACCAATAAAGCATCAATTCGTCAACAATAATTATGGATTCCATATAAGCGAGAGGAACCGAAGATAGTGGAATGTTTGAGATACTTAAAAGCATGATTTATAAAATGAAGGTAGCTAGATGGCAATAAATTGGCGAGAAATATGTGCAATAGATTTGTGAAGAGGTTTAGAGGACTCGTTTGGAGCAGGAACGTGGCATAAAAATGTAAATGAATTATTTACAGCACTTATTTTGAGCCGATCTTGATTAATGGTTGGTAAACGTGGGTGATGTAGGACAGAGAAATACGTTGAGTGTACACATTGTAAATGAAGTTCCTGATGGCTGCAATAGGAGTAAAAAGAATAGACAAAGTGAACAATGCGTACTCAATGAGATGGTAAGCGCAGAACCACTACAATTAAATTCTGAGGCAGTATTGTTTGTAAGAAATATCGTTATTTGGTCCTCTTCTACAAATACACATCTTACTATAATTGATCCAAATCTTCTTTTATTAAAAACTTTATTACAAGTTGACTCAGTAATCATTAACATTCATTTAAATAACATTTCTTATAAACCCGCTGAAACTCGATGATTACTTCCGCTTGTGTCGCGCCTTCTCATAATAATCTCTCTGTTCATCTGTATCGCTCCATAGAGACCACTCCTTTTCATTTGTCATCTGTCTTGCCAACATACGAAAACATAAACACTTAATAAAATGCAAGATTAAAAATTACAATAACATATTTTAAGGGGAGGGCAAGCCTGTTGCCTGACATGTTCCATATCACCACGTGGGCTTAAAAGTGAATACATCTGTTCTCTGCGGTTAAGCCCCTCGGATAGAGATCGCTTTGTTTATCTATAGTTGGCTAGGGCGCTGTGTGTGTCGGGTTCAGTGCTAAATTGTAGGTTCAGCTTAGCTGGCAGACAACGCGTAGACGGCATGCATGACAGATGAAAGTTCTGTTAAAAGGTTGTTAGGATCACATGAACTTTTTTATACGGGTTTGCGCAAAAGTAACGACATACTTTATATGGTAATCTGATCTATATATGTGTATGGATCTCCAGGAAAACCTGATCTAATACTCTCCGAATGTGCATCTGTATAGGATCAAGTGAAACACTACAGAGTGGAGCTCACGAGAAAAACTACTTAAAAAGTGCTAAAAGACTTTTTGGAAGAACTGGGCAAGTTGTCAAATGCTGTTTCAGATGCAGCTATGGAGGCATATGGGCTGCAGCACAGCCAGCAACATCTCAGTCTACTAAAAGAGGTGTTAGGCATGAATAAAGACATCCAAAACGGATCAAAATAGCTTCTTTGGAGAACTAAGAGAAAACACTGATGCCTAAACTATGGCATCTGGAAAACCGAATCTATTCGTAAGAGGGTGGCATCGTTGAATAAACTTTACCATCAAAATTAGTTTTTTTTTAAAATATGTTTTTAGATGTTGGTGTGTAGTATTGTAAGTAAAAGGTTGTGATACTTCACCGAATTGTAGCCGTATTTGTAAAATAATTATGCCATGTTACGCACAATATAAGATTTTTGTTTATTTTTTTGTAATTAGAATATATACTACAGAATTTAAAATTACACATAAGAGAACAAACTATTCGTATGTACAAATAATAAATATTAAAAAAGTATAAATATATTAATTTAATTTGTGTGTTATCTGTTTCTAGGTTGAAGCAGCAGTACAGTGTCAGAAAAAGTTAACATCGTCATCTGTCGTCAAAATCAGGAATCTGCTGTTTCGAACAGCACATACCTTACGGGGACGACAGATAGCGGTGTTTTCTTTTTATGACACTATCCAGTTGCAAACCCGCGAAGAATACATTGCAATCTCCGTTCACACATGTTTATAGGTTGGTAATACTGTCAGTGAGCAGAGAACAGAATGAAACAGGAAATAACTCATCAGTTACAAGCCCTTCGTGTTAGTTATTCTCCTTGCAATATGTTAACAAAATGGGAGAGAATTATTGTTGTAAATACTAGTTGAAAAGAAGTACAAATATTACATTGAAGGGACGTAGAGAACTTTTAAAATCTAATCCAAGATCTGTAGGTCTGCTTGCACTATATTTTCAAAATTTCAAACTAAAAGTCCTATTTTGAATCCGTCTCGCAGTGGGGGATCTAGGACAGAACAGTCCGGGTAAAACCTACGTTTGAGTATCAAATACTGGAGTTGGAGGAGGTGCAGAAAGGGCTGCATTTGTCTCTGGAAATTACTGCAGAACACAATCAGAAACTGATATGATAAAGGAACTGGAATTGGATTCACTGGAAGACAGGAGAAGAGTGAAGATAGTCCTGGGAGTATACACGGCGTATATAGTAGGTGATGAGGTGTGCAATGATATTAGTGGAAGAATTAACAGTGGTGCATGAAAGGGAAAAGATGATAATGGCCACAAGCTGGCACTTTATGTCAGGCATAAGAGTGTCGGAAACTTTTATTTTTTACGTATGGAATCCACGGATTGGAATAAACAATCAAAAGAAGTGATGAATAATTTAGCAAAACGCTGAAATAATTTAAAATTAAAATTCTTAGAGGGCTAAAGTAGGCGGGTATGAGAAAGAGGGAAAATGGGTGTATAGAGAAATCGGCATTGGAAGCTGCGCTCCATCGCATTTAACTGAAATTAAATGAACTCACCGTCTGTCTGGCTGTCAAGACTAGTGCAAGTAAGTCAATAAAACGAATAACTATAAAATTTCCAGAAATTTGACGTCGGTTAAACAAAAGGATATCGCACAAGAAAAAGTTCAAAGCGCATATTTCAGGCCTGATAAACGGGTTGTTTGAAGATAACCTAAGCAAGCGGCTACAGCTTTGTGAAATTATGCTCGATAAACATTAAGTTGGCCACAATTTGTCTCTTAACATTGTGTGTCGCATGAGGCCACTTTCAGACCAGCGAGATACGTAAGCCTGCATAGCGTTTACTTATTGACACTCAGGAGCCGACATATTGTTTCGGAGTGAGTGATAAATTCACGTAAATGTTTGGGGTGCGCTACTGTCACTTGGTGTAATTGTCTTGTGACTTACTGACGGTCATTTCCATGGAAACAAGTAATTGGCTCTACCTCAAAAGGTTACACCTGAAATCATCATAGATAAGTACAAAATTTGAAAATAGGATTCCCTGACAATTTCTTGGTACAGTTAATTGTGCCGTCTTCTGTGCGACAGCTGGGGCCGTCTTGGTATTCCAGGAGGTCATCTCTTGATGGCCTGGGCGGCTGACTTTGCTGCCGGTTCCAGGGGAGCGCACTCAACAACAAGAAAAATGAACATTAGTGGACCGAAGTGCGGCTGTGACAATTGGTGGTGGTAATAGTAATATTAGTAGTAGTAGTAGTAATGTTAGTAGTAATATTAGGGACAATAGCAGTAGTAGTAGATGTAGTAGTGGTGTGGTACCCATTCTGTTTAAGAACAGTAGATGTAATAGATATTGGAAATCGAATCAAAATTTTCTTGCATTCATTGTTTATATGTTAATACCTTATATATATATGTAAATGTAAAAGAATGGAAATAAGGGCCCAGATTAGATACTAGGTGCTGGGCTACGTTGCATATGGAAAATAAAGGTGATGATGAGTGGACAATAGGAAAAAATAGAGAGCAAAGAGATTTATATCAGCTGCAAGTTATACACTGATGAGCCAAAACATTATTACTACTTGCTTAATAGCGTGTTAATCCATCTTTGGAATGAAATACAGCAACGATTCAGCGTGGCATGGATTCGACAGGTCCTTGTTAGGTTTCCGGAAGTGTCTAATCGCAGGTTACGCGATTCCCTTAAATTTGTGGTTTGCGGATGTGGAGTTGAATTGCGATAATGCCCCAGATGCAAATTTGATTGGGATCAGGTGAGCTTGTTTTCCAAGACAGCTAAGTTGAGTTCACTATCATGCTACTCAAACCACTGTACCACAATCTGGCCCTGTAACACGGACAGTTGTCCTGCTGTAGGATGCCATCGGCGCCGTGCACCAAGGGACGCAGATGGTTCGCAATAACAGCCGACAGCTCACTACAGTAGTTCGCTAACAGTAGCGGTTTCGGAGTTGCTCCTTCCCAGGTGCGGGACTGTAACAATATGCCATTTATGAAAATCGCTGATGTCAGTATTCCCCGTTTGTAACACTCATCGTCTCCAGAATGACTGCCAGTGCTTCTGTGCTCCGCTTCAACACTTTCTATACCACATGATGTACCTACAACGTCAATATCGCGGTGGGCATTGGTCATAATGTTTTGGCTCATAAGTATAGTACCTATAGTAAAATGAAAAGGCTAAGGTGGTACAGTCACATAATGAGAAGGGGCCGGGAACTCAACAAAGACATGTTAGAGATATGTTTAGTAGGAATGAGACCGAGATTCAGGTGGCTTGCTGCAGTCAAGGAGGACGGAATGGATTCCAGAGGAGAAGCGGAGGTACAGAGCTGTTTGGAGAAGGCTAGATGTAGAGGCAATGGACAGGCTGCTGCCTGTGGAGCAGTAACTGCAACGTCAATCAACTTTACTTCCAGCATGATCGAGGTCCCGTGAATTATGCTATATTTGTTCGGAAGTGCCTTGATAACACTTTCGACAGGAGAGCGAATGGACGATGTTGAATTCCAGCCACGGTCCTCCGATTTAATTCCAGTCTACGTCTGTCTTTGGGGTGTTGTTAAAACCCAAGTATATGGAAACTGAAAATTGTTGACGAGCTCAGTGAGGACTCCTTCAAGAATGCGGATAACAACATTCAACTGTTGTAACGTTTGTATCGAAGTATTCCAAATAGACTCCTAAGGTCTATTAATGAAGAAGGCATACACTTTGAACACAAAAAGAATTAAATACGGTCTGTAACATTTTCATATTATGTAAGGAAGTTACTGCCGCGTCCCCAGGTATCATATAGAAAGCAAAAAAGTTAATAATTGAATCCATCCCATCACTGCACATATCGTGTATCTACACTACAGTCCTGTCAATGAATCGTGTTGTTCCCGCCCCTGAATGCCTCATAGATATTCCACGATTTGTTGGTGAAGCAAAGCGCATAATACTCCTGGACAGGTGGAATTGAGCCTCCGCAAACAGTGGACAAACGACAGGCATTAATCAGCCTACAGCTGCGTGTCGCTATCAACAGGCGGCGAGACCGCAACCAGCAAGTACATGGTATAACACGCGTACGAGGCTCATAGCTGTTAGGGAGAACAGTAATAACGGTAACTTCTTGAAGGACGGATATATATACTCTGTGATCATTATATGCTGGGATAATTAAACTGAGCCTATTGGGGACAGGTTTGGGCCCTTGCATTCGGGCCGACATCGGTTCGACCCTCGATTCTATCATGCAGATGTTAGTTTGTCATGATTTCCAGTAATTTCAGTGCAATTGGGATCGTCCCTCGGTTCTGCCTTATAGATGTTGGGTTATCATGATTTCCTCAAATCTCTCCAGATGAATGAAGGGATAAATGTTTCGTCAGGCTATGCCTGAATTTTTCTTTCCCTTTCTTGCTTAAATCTCGTCGACGACCCATCCTAAATAAGAAATACGATTGGAGTGATGTTGTCATTTTTTTTCTCTGTCTTAAATGCTCTACCCTAATGAATCAGATAATTTTGGGGAGCATTATATATTAAACTGTTTTTGGCCAGCCTGTGGAATAGCGGTCTTGTGCAACACAAATAAATTTTTAATTTATTTTATGTATACGGAAATAAAAAATTTTTAAAAATAATCTGTGTGCGCTATATGAGTTCTAAATAGAATTTTCTGCTATTATAAGAATGAAATGTTTCAGGACATTTTAAATTAATAAAATACTCATATTAAATACTCAGTAAAGTTTATGCGCAAAATAGGAAAAATAATTTATTAATGTGAACATATTTACCGTATCTCTTTGTTTACAATGTCAGAATGTAATCAGCTTGAATTTCTTACTTACCATTTTCGGCAATCGAAAAAAACAAAAAATTGTTTATGTATGACTTATATAATCTCGGGTACTGCTAGCCCCAGGAGCTGCCAATGCTGAAGCGACAGTTGAGCATGGCGGATTGCGTTTCACTCACGCAGGCGTTGCGGTGAGATAAACTGTGTCCCAGGCTCCCAAGGGCCTACTTTAAATTTAAGTTTTAAGGAAACAATGAGTTTTAAAGTAAACTGAATATTCTGTCAGTAGCTGCTAACAATTCGTATTCACTGATACCTTATTCACTCCTGTAGGCTTTAAATTAGCTGACCAAAAAGAGTATTGCCAGCAGAACTAATATATCTGTACTATAATTTCACTCACTTACCTCGATAGCTGTTGGCTAGAGAACGGTGACGTCACGGGCCAGTCTTCGCTTGCAAATTAACAGCGACCAGAGATATTACTAGAAATTCAAGGTTATGTCCACAGTGTAATAGCTAAGTAAATGCGATGAAGTGAATTGCCAGAATACATTCAACAAGTTTATTTTATCCAGCATTTCATTCTTAAAAAAAGAATACAACAAAACTTTACGGCTGGAAAAACGTGAAATAAAATAGTGCTTTACGGCTCCATGAAGTCCTTCCCATCACTGTCATTTTTCAATCGCTTCTATCACGCTACTCAGCCCTCATTACGTATGAACGTATATACACCTGACATCAGACAATAATTACATCAGACTTTATGTTAAAGCTATTGAAAGCAAAAAACGAGGGTGATTTATTGAAAGTGTTTTCTTTGCTTTTAACGTTTAATGCGAGTTCGCTGTAGCTGCGTCATTGCTTTATTTACTCTGCCACTTTTAGGTATTTAGCGAGATCGTTTATGTTCGTGTTTAAACTTCTATTATTATTTCTAAGTCCCTTCAGCCTCAATAGGTTCTACTTTCAAATCTTGCAGAGGCAAACCTTAGGGTGAAACACCGGTCATCTTCGTATTTTAGCAAGATCAGGTAAACCTACCATAATAATAATATTTAATTAAATTGCAATGAAGCGTTCGCTCCGGTGACAATTTCCCTACATACCCATTATCCTCCTTTCCTGTACCCACCTACATTTGCCCTCTACAAATTTTAACTTTAAATTGTTTCAACGTTTTTGGTAAATTATTCATCATCCCTCGCGGTAAATTATTCCAATCACAGACCCCCTAACCTAAAAAGAAAATCTTCCTAGACCCTTGTGCCTGAAATCTAGTGTCAGCTTGTGATCATGGTCATCTTTTCCCTTCCAAGCATTACTTTTAATTCTTACACCAATATCTTTCCATGACTCATCACCAATATACGCCTTGTGCACTCCCATGATCCTCTTCACCCTCCTCCTGTCTTTCAATGAATCCCATTCTAGCTCTTTTATCATTTGCGTTCTGTGGTAATTTCGAGAAACATATAGGGATGAGAAATAGAGTAGAAAATTATAGACCAATCAGTCTGACATCAGTGGTAGTAAATTAATTGAGAGATTGATATGCAACCACATCAGAAATATCTGTGAGGAGAGTAGGTGGTTTTCAAGTAGGCAACATGGCTTTAGGCAAGGATATTCATTCGAACCTCAGTTGGTGGGATATATGCAAGATATTTCACATGAAATGGACAAGGAAGGTCAAACTGATATTGTAGCACTAGATCATTCAAAGGATTTTGACAGAGTGAGCCATAAAATGGTAGTAAATAAGATAAAAACCATTGGAGTGGATGAGAAAGTGATTTGCTGGGTAGAAGAATTTAAAAAATTTAGAAAATAGAACGTTAAGGTAGGAAATTCAATATCAAAAGAAGTGGAAGTAAAAATGGTAGTTCCATGACCTTTTATCCTAAAAAACGGATCTATTCTAGATCCGTGACGATACGCGAAACACCCTCATGAACTTGCACTAGTAAGATAGTAAAACAAAGACGGTCGTTGTAGTGTTACTGTTCCTTTATCACAGTTACCTATTAGGCTCTTGTATTTGGATGTAATATTTTCTACAAACTGAAGCAACCCATATAATGTTATATTATTTTAAAAATCTAAACAAGAAAAAAATCTTGAAAATTGATCTCGTATATAATCGTTTACACAAACAGAATTTCATAATATTTAAACCCTCTCCATCAGTACTTAAATTCTTCTTCTTCTTGTATTACAGTATTTAATTATTACAACCCACATTCTCCGTAGTTTCAATAATTTATACATTAACTTCATAAACTAGCAGTTCATATTACTGTCGTTCCTCTTAACTTTTGTCATGAATAATACTGGTCTTATTAGTCTCTATATAACACGCAGTCCATTTCATTTCAATCAGGTCTACAATCACATACCATCTCCAACTTGACATTCAGCAATCATTACTGTAATCCATTGACCAAAGGAAAACAGGTTCCCTTTTTATTTTTACTTTTGGTTTTACGCCTCGTCGACGTAGAGGTCATTAGAGACGGGATCGGACATGGTACAAGGAAAGGTAAGAAATTCGGCCATGGCCTTTTGAAGGAAGCGTCCCGGCGTTCACCCGGAACGATTTGGGGAAACCATGGAAAACCCAAATCTGGATGGCTGGCGGAATTCGAACCGGCGTCCTCTCTACTCAAAGAAACATATTAGACACAAACATTTAAACTTTTTCAAATAGTTCTCTCACAACGTTTGAACAACATTACTGGTCTATGTCCATGTTTTGTAGTGATAGTGGATCTGACGCCACCACTTGACCGCGACTCTCTTTCTCTAGGACGCCTCTGGCAGCCGTCTCTCTTTTTTTGCCTCCGATGTCGGTGATTGATCGGCCGCCGTCGGATGCGGTGATTAATGTTAATGTCGCGCCGAGCAGTGGGCGTCTCGACGCAAATAATGAATGACGTCAGCGCCGGTCAGCCTGGAAGAATGGCAGTGCCCTCTGGCGTCGTTAATAGCGTCCACTGTCCATTGCAGGTGGTGCACTGGGAACACGCCTCGCATTAATAAACATAGCGGCTCCACCGGGGCACATGTTTCGAGTGGCCAGGAAGTAGGTCATACTTCAAGAACCTTTTTATTTTCCTCGTAAAATATAGTGCGAACGTATCAGTCCCTCTCTAAGTGCTTTCAAACTAATCAGAATCGCTTCAAATTTTGCAAAGTTTGCAGGCCAAAAGTGTATTTCAGCCAGATCAGGTAACGTGACCCTTAAAAAAATTATTTTCAAAATTTAATATTGCAGTTTTAATCGGTCGCCAAGGGCCTATTACTCAACACTGAACTAATTAACTATCTCACCTGCCATGATGAGATTAATTTGAATGGGAAAGCAAAAAATGCATTTTACTTTACTTTTATTGCATAAAAAATTTCGAAATAAACATCAGACTTTTTTACCGAAGCTAAATAAGGCGCACTAGATGAGTCGCGCGAAAATTTTGCGAATAAAATGCGATGAATAGTGAGGCTGGTGGTTTGTAAGAGAATGGAAGAAGAACCGACTCATTTATAGCAATTATTTACTTGTTTAGTGTAATATGTACATAAAAAACACTTACAACATGTTACGAAACAATTGGGAAAAAACTTTTGAACACGTAAAACATATGTATGACAAACTGTTACTGACCTTCGTGGAATGCAACTAACCTGAACAAAATGCACACAGCATATCCATTTCTCTGTGATATGTGTTGCTGCGATCACAGCCCGTGAGAAAATTCCACAAATAAAATGTTCACATGTGAAATGTATACCAAAACAGAAGTGTCAAATACCAACAAAAAATCTTTCTTAATTTGTGATGTGACCTTAGTGGGGACCTTAATTTTTTTAATTAGACTTTAATTATCGATTTTGGTAGATATCAAAGGAGTTCTGACAACAACAAAAAAACACGTTGTAGAAATATTCATACTTATCCCCTTTTGCGCTTGAATTCCAAAAAATTACTTTCTTAAAATTTGATGTGACAAAAGCGGAGAGCTTAGTCTTTAAAATTCCATTTATTGATTTCGTTAGGTATCGAGAAAAATAAATGACTCGTGGCAAAAAAAAAAAAAAAAAGGTTTTAGAAATAATAAAACTTTTGCCCTTTCAGGGACGAATTCGAAAAAAATTCTTTCTTAAAATATATGTGACCAAAGCGGAGATCTTTATTTTTTTAAATGATACCTAATAGGTTAAGTATGAAAGGAAATAATTGCTTGTCACCAAAAAACACCTTTTAGAAATACAGTGATTATATATATCACAAAAACGCGTAAATTCCTGCTTGCATTATTCCAAACGAGTCCTGGAGTGTTGCCAGAGCAAAATTTTATATGCAACGTAGAACATTCTAGACCAAAAAAAAACGCGCTGCCCTCCACTTCCAGAACTCCAAACAATCAGCAACTATTAAAAACAATTAATACTTACTTAAAAGTAGCTGTAATAAATTTAAATAATCTTAAATGAAATCATAAAGTATTTATAAGATTCTAAAATCGCACTGATCAACCATGCTTCTAAAACACGCTTAAACATCATAGCTGGTACTACATAAGATATTAATGTCCTTTAATTAAAATTCCAGGTATCGTAATCAATCTAGCACTCATTCAAAGCAGCTTCACATAATATACAAACCTAAATACCACATATTAATTAAATAATTTTACGTATTTACAATAAATCCCTCTATTTTACCCAAAGTTAAGTATTGAAAAGTATTGTTTTGAATGGCAGGGTTCATTACAGCTACCATATTCCTCGCAGAGTGATGTTGAATTACCAACGACATAGCGATTGAACTGAGATAAAAAAATTCTTATTTTCTTTTCCCGTCAGGCTCTTCTAAGAATAACGATATCTAAATTTATTTATTTCACCCTTAAAACTTTAATCACGGCGAAAAAAAAGAGATATCCTTTTTTAAGTAGCTTGCGATAGTGAATTACTTACCACCTTTTTTCCGAAACCAAGTAAAACTGCTGTAAAAAGTATGGAAAAATATGAAAATCCTTAATTATATAACAACAACAGAACTAGATTTTAAATCTCAAAACTACGAAACAGGATTACAAACAACAAAAAAAGCGTTAAAATCTTTGTGGACTTCAAGAAGCATATGACTCGGTAGACAGAGCCTCGTTTCTGAACATTTTACAGGGATTCGGAACTGACTTAAAAATCATTCAGCATAATCAGGCAGACCCTGACTGAAAGAAAGCCAAGAGTGAAATTTATGGGAAAGATCTCAGACGGAGATGGGGTTTCCCCGATTCTTTTCAGTTGTGTCCTGGAGTAGGTAACAAGAGTATCGGATGAGAAACTAAAATGAAGAGAACTCAACCATGAGATGAGATTATGCTCAAAGCATGCAAACTGTTTGGCTTTCGCTGATGATATGGTAATTCTCGCTGGAAGTATAGAAACTTCATTCGAACAAATACACCTTTTGAAAGAAATATCAGGAAAAGTCGGATTTCAGAAGAATAAATTCATGACCTGTATTAGGGATCCACCACAGTATTAAACACAGAGTATGGAAAAATTAACAACGTCAATAAATTTAAATATCTAGGTGTAGTAAATCAGATTGATGGGCTTGATAACGAAACAGACAAATCAAGAGCAAGAAAACCAGAATTAGCATACCGACTATAGAAAGATACAAACAATAATAAGAATCTTATAAGGAAAACTAAAATAAAACACTACAACACAGTAATCAAACCATAGCGTCTCTATGCCTCAAATCGCATTCACTCTATGAAAAATTTGGGAAAACAGAAGAGATAGGGAAAAATTAAAATCTTGAGGGAAATCTGGGGACCTTCGAAAACAGAAAAAGGAGAATTTAGGCACCGAAGGAGTAAAGATTTTTACAAGGAAGAAGAAAATGAAAGGATGTCAGACGCGATCAGGAAGAGGAGAATTAGATTTTTTGGTCACATGATGAGAATGTATAGCAACACTCTTACAAAAAGAACTTTGAACCACGTGTGCAAGAGTAAGAATGGCAACTAGTTGATCCAAGGAGTAAAGAAAGATGTGATAAAGACCGGAATCACAGAAGCTGTAATACCAGACAGAGCAACTTTCAGAAGATTGATACAAAATGTCAAGGGTTTCCAGAAGAAGGAGAAAGAGGAAACGTAGTAACATCTGTACCAAAGAAAGGAAGGAGGAAACAACGACGTGGTTTTACGCCTTTTCGACGTCGATATCAATATAGGCGGGAAAGGACCGGGGGCAAGGAATTTGGCCGTGATGTTTTAAAGGACCCTATGTACGGCATTCGCTTGGATTGATTTGGGAACACCATAAAAAAACACAACTCTGGATTGTCGGACAGGTATTCGAACCCCCGTCCTCCCGAATGCGAGGCAAGAGCGCTAACTCTCACTCACCGCGCTCGGAAGTGAAAGGATGAAGAACTATTGAGAGTTAAGAAAAGAAGCATGAATATGAATGCACTGAATTACTTTTCCAAGTGATTAGAAGGCCAAAATCGAAGAGCTGAATAAAAACTGGTCTATCACAGTTTTGAATAACGAGCTTAAAGGTTTTACTTCAACAAAAAAAATTAAACACCCAATTAAAATTATTTAAGCCCTAATCTGCTGTTAGTCCGAAACAATTTGCCGTTTCTGTAACGATTAACTTCAGATAGCATCACTACAGCCCAAGAACCGTTTTGAATCATAGTATTTAGTCGGAATAATATTCGTGAGGCGTTATAAAATGTGGCGCGCTGCGCCGTTATGGAACTGGACCGGCTCTGCATGCAGGGGCGTAATAGAGGACACGCGTGACATTCGGCTGGTTCTATGTAATGAGCGGGAGTATTAAGTGGCTAAATTTAATTTGGGTTCTCTCTGTGGGTCGATACAAACGCACAGCGAAAAATAACCGAGCTGACGATGCAACCTTTAATCTCCAATCAATGTATATATATATTATTATTTATATCTTCGTATTAATTAATAATTAGTAATTAATAAAAAATGTAAATACTCTGAGATTGTAATATAACGAGTTCCACAGACGTTTTAATATTGTACTGGGGTAGTTGTAAGTTCTTAGGTTTAAGTAGGATTAGTGTTGTTGTCTTTGGAGACTCAGAGAGAGAGGAAGTATTATTGTTTAGAGAGAGAAGAGAAAAATACGTGCAGAAGCACATACAAAAAGTCTTGCTGCGGCTGTGGTGTAACTTTAGAAACGAAATGTGTTAAGTGGTGAGATTAAAAGTGAAGTATACTTATGTAATATTGTTTTTTTTTATTTAGTAGTTGCTAGACTTATAAAAAACTCATTAAAATCGTTGCGCTTAGCATTACGGGCCGGGTTTCAAGCAAAGATATTCTTGGAACCGAATTGTACGTTATTAGTTAACATTTTGGAGCTAATCCTTCCAGTACGCCCCTTCTGAGCGTACAAAACAGGATATAACCTCCCAAATATAATAGCCTCACACAGTAATTAGTTTTACTGTAAATGTGAGAAGGAGAGGTTACATGTGGCTTACCCTGCCATGATCTGAGGTTTTGTGAAGCGGCAGATTGCATGGGACAGGTTGTCAGAATTGGTAAAGCAGCAGAAGTTGTAAGTATTGATTTCTGGCTAGAGGAATCTTCTGATGGTGATGCTGCAGAACGGAGGTGGACAAGTCTGCTGAAACGACAACGTGGCGGACCGAAGAACTACGAAGCGGAAAGGCGCATTTGGCAAGTACCGATCTATGTTTATTTAATCTACGTGGGACTACTAGAAGAGTCGTCGGTAGTTAAAGTGATTGGGAGAGCAATAAGAAGTTGTTGCTGTGTGGTAAACTAAAGACTGAAAATTAACGTAAAAGTTTAACTGTTGAAATTAATTTTGATTGAGAGACAAAGTTTACAGATTTGAACTGCAACAACTTTAAATTCTAATAATAGTAAAGAATTAAATTCAAGGATAACAATAGTTATTGTAAAAGAAGTTAAAAACTAAATTTGTAAAAGGAATCTAGTAGAATGTTTACCTTAAAATTTAGGCGTCTGTGGATATCTCGTAATTAATAAGGCAGAGAAATAAAAGAAAATTATTGAACAAAAAGGGGGGCATTCTATTTATAAGTAATTATATAATTTTTTTTTTATAGTTGTATGTGTGTGTTTGGATTTAAATTTCAGCTCTGTTCTGGAGTGGATTTATTCTGTTCTGCATTTCTGAAATGTTTTACAGAAGCTACAAAGAATAGTAGTAAGTAAAGTTGGTTTCTTGGTTTCTCTTGTCAATGTTATCGGCGTTGATATCAGTGTGTACTAAGGGTATTAATGATTTAATTTGATAAAGCAGGAAATGTTGTGTGTCAAAAGAATTTCTTGTTGTTCCAAATAAATTTTTTTTGGTGTGTGTTGGTACGTCAAGGTATTTTTTTTTTGGAATAAATATGGCAAGTAATTACGTTGATTAATGAAAATGAATGTAGGAAGTGATTTCGAAGATACAAGTAAAATGTCGGGTTGGCGGACAGACAGTACTGGTGCAATTAGTCTAAATGTGGGAGATGCGAGCAATGATTTGCAAGGTCCGACAAGAAATACTAGCAGTCCTAATGGCGAATCCGAGGTAAAGAGGGTGGATGAATATTTTGATAATAGCAGTAATGATCAGAATGTCGAGCTAATGAATGGATGTAATATTAATGGGGGGAGAGAATATCATGATGATGGAGCGATCTCACCAGAATTAAGCCGGTCACTAAAAACTCGAGAAAGGAACCAGGATACCCAATCTGATACCCAATCATTAATGTCGTTTTTGATGAAAATGGAAAAGAAACTAGAAAAGGCAAATCAAGAAATGAAAACAGAAATTAATAAAAGGATCGATTTGAGTCAAAAGAAGATCGAAGAAGGATTACTTTCTGTGAGGGATGAATTAAATAAATTTCAAGAGAAATGGAAGCAAGAAGTGAAAGCAGAATTAAACAATTTTCAAGAAAAGGTACAACGAGAGGTTGCGGTACTGGTGGAACAGGGCGTGCGAAGTAACCATGAGAAACAGTGTGCGGTTATTTGAAGACGTTAAGAGAATTGTTGCTGAGAACCAAAGAAAATGCAAGGAGGAATTAAATGCTGTAAATAAAAATATAGTCTCTGTAGAGCTTGGTATAGCCGAGGGGAAAGAACAAACTAAGGAGAAATGGATCCAGATCGAAAATCAAGCTGTTAAAAATAATGAGAATATGATAAAAATTAAATGGCTTGAAAAATGAAATTGAAAACATTGGGTGTAGATACAAACATGTGGAAGAAAGATTAGAGAAGGTGGAACGAAAACCAACAACCGTTAGTTAGTGGGGCGATGACTACGAGTATTCAATCAATTTACCGGAAGCAATATTCAAGCCATGTGGGAAAATCCATCCGGCAGATTTCGTGAAAATATATGCAAAAGATTTGCCAGAAGAATGGTCTGATATAGAAAAGATTCGTTTCGTGAAGAGCAAATTGAGAGATGAAGCCTTTTCATGGAGCTGCGAAGCAGCAGTTGATTGCTATAATTACGACGAATTTTTGAAAATGTTCCGGGACACTTTCTGGTCTATACAAAAGCAAAGAAAAGTAAAGAGCGAATTTTATAATGCTCGACGATACAGTAGGAGCGATGGACGGATGAGAGAATTTTGTGAATTGATAAGCAAAGACTTGAAATATTTGGATCAACCTGTGGGAGACGTGGAGCAAATAGAGATCTTGCTCCAGAAATTGCCTCGACTAGTACAGGACAAGTTAGTGATTAACCAGTGGAACAGGATGGATGAATTTTTAGATGTGGTTGAACGGATGACCGTTGCAATGAAGTGTACGATAGCAATACGGAGAATTATCGAAATGTCGGATATGGAGGTGAAAGGAACGGAGGTAGATTTTACAATAGCCGTTCACAAAATTGGTTACAGAAGGGAAATAGTGGTTATGGGAGAGGAGGCACACAAGTGCATCAGCAGGGCAAAGAGAATGTGCAGCAATATGAAAATAATACCACAATGGAAATAATCCTAGCCATAGCTTTCACGTGCGTAGTAATCAACAGCCGCAATATAGACAATCAATGTATTTACAAAGCAAGGAAGATATCATCAAAGGAAGCACAGAGGGCGGAAAACTCAAAACCCCGACTGTGACGGCTCTAGCAGAGAAGGGGAAGATATCTAGTGAGCCATTTAATGTTTGTGCTATGGAAAATCTTGGTGCAAAAAATATTTATGAGAGCAAGGAAACAAGTAAGGGAGAGTATTTAAAATGGTGGAAGTGTTTAAATAATATAGAAAATCGCAAGTGTGAGCCCGAATTAATAAGCCACGAAAACAACTGGAAAGGCGATGAAATATCGGAGTTGTGTAGAATCGATTTATGCGAGGAAAGCTATAGAAAAGAGGAAGTTGAATTTGAGGATAATCATGTGAAAAAAAATATAGTCTTATAAAGAATATTTCCACGGAAGATGAATCCGAGGGGGATAGTACCGAGCTACCATTAAACCAGTACGTGAGCGAAGAAGATTTGTCAAGTTGCGAAAGCGAAGATTGTGAAGAAGATAATGACGAGGATAAAATAAGAATATTTTATGTGCGATGTTTCAACGAAGAAGTGAAGAATTCGAAGGTATCTCAAAGAAGAATACTAGAAAACATAAAAAATGGGAACTATAATAAAGCGGAAATGTCTACGGGGCAAAATGATGACAAGGTCGTAGTGCATTCTGAATTCAACAAAAGCGGAGATGGCGAGAATGTTTTGGTCCGAGGTGCAAAGCGGGAGACGCAGCAACAATTAAAGATGAATAACCTAAGAAAGAAAGAATTACACGTGGATGAATGGGCACACAAAGAAATTGCAAATGATTTATTAAAAGAGGAAATTTTCGAAGCTGTAGAAGAAGAAATACGACAGCCTTTACTCAACGTGAAGATATTTGGCACTGAATGTCAGGCTTTAGTCGACACAGGAAGTGACCTTACGGCAATATCGCAAGCATTGTATGAACACGTAAAAGGAAAGCACAAAATTACTGAAATGCCTATAAATTATGTACAGATTATGGGGGCAACTGGGAAGTTAAGCAAGCGGTTAAAAATTCAAATTTGGATGGAGTTAGAGATAAATGAAATTAATATAGAGCACAGATGCATCGTAATACCCGGTCTAAATGTAAACTGTATATTGGGTATAGATTTTTTAATGAAGTATCGAGTTACCATTGATTGTGGCAAAGGAGAAATTAAAATTTTAAAGGATGGAAGAGAACAACTGATAAAATTTTGGCAAGAAGTAGTGAATGATTCCGGAATTTTGGGAAGTATGAAATTACATGCGTACAACAGATATATACTGAGGAAGATGATTTTAATGTTGCTGATAGGTTTGAAGAGGATAATAATTTATCGCGTGATGTTAAGATAAGGGAAAAAATACACGATTTGGAAAATATTACTTGGAAGCAGAAAGAACAAGCTGAGGTAGTGCGGGAAGAAACAACCTTATGTAAAATTATGTCAGCAATAGACGAGGAAAAGATGATAGTTAGGTGGCCCGTCAAGGGGAAGGCAATTACTACTGTTAAAAGCAACAAAACAAAAGCAGTCAAACATATTTTTCAAATGGAAATGGAACCTTATGTAATTTTAGGGTGCAATGGGGATTTCAGAATAGACAACAATTGGCTCACATTGGTGGGAGTGAAGTCGGGCATGAAATGGAGTTCGCCAGAGCTTACAATCAATGCCACACATTTGAAGGTACGCATGGGAAAAGAAACGGGTGCAATACAGGTAGTTTCATGGGGAGATGCAAGGTCAATACGGCACAGGAAGACCATGTCTCGTGTTAGAAATAAATGCCGAAGTTATTGTTCGGGGAGCGCCTGAAACAGTGACTCTACTCCGAACGAAATACTAAACATGCGGACATGCTATACCCAATTTTCCCGGTGAAGGAACACCCTTTTTAGCGACAGCGAAATTTTTCAATCTGTATAAATCTAAAATCTGATCCTAAAAGATAAAGCCCAAAATCCATCTACTTGTCTTTCGCTCAAGTGAGCGGACACCTTTGCACAATCGCCAAGGCGATTTATAAGTACCTAATATATTAAAATACCAGGTGAATACCCTACCACGCTTTAACTGTAGATATCTAACAACAGGAGTGCGAGTGTGATGTACGTCAGTGTTGTGTGTAACAGTGTTGTGGCTTTGTCGAACGAGTGCCAATAGCTGCGGCAGAACGAACGAGTATCAAATTTTATTTTGGTCCAAGTACCAGTCTTCTCTGTATGGTGTCTGTGTACATGCTAAGGGACCATTTAAAGTTACAATAGTAGGTATGTACTGTATGGTTTGCTAAACAATTTTACTATGGCATGAACTGAGCATTGCTAGTAAAGTTAACTTATGATGATTGTGTAATTAAAATTGCCAGAAGCAGGTGTAACATGTGAATGTACTGTAAGATGATTCACACTGAACTTGTAGCAAAAAGGAATGCAGATGGACAAGGGGTATAATACATTTCGACAAATGAATACTGTTTTGGTGGAGTAGAAGTGGTGTGACAGCATTGCATTTGTCTCAATGTGGGGGCAGATGCAACCTTTAATCTCCAATCAATGTATATATATATTATTATTTATATCTTCGTATTAATTAATAATTAATAATTAAAAAAATGTAAATACTCTGAGATTGTAATATAACGAGTTCCACAGACGTTTTTAATATTGTACTGGGGTAGTTGTAAGTTCTTAGGTTTAAGTAGGATTAGTGTTGTTGTCTTTGGAGAGTCAGAGAGAGGAAGTATTATTGTTTAGAAAGAGAAGAGAAATACGTGCAGAAGCACACAAAAAGTCTTGCTGCGGCTGTGGTGTAATTTTAGAAACGAAATGTGTTAGTGGTGATTAAAAGTGAAGTATACTTATGTACTATTGTTTTTTTTATTTAGTAGTTGCTAGACTTATAAAAAACTCATTAAAATCGTTGCGCTTAGCATTACGGGCCGGGTTTCAAGCAAAGATATTCTTGGAACCGAATTGTTACGTTATTAGTTACATTTTGGAGCTAATCCTTCCAGTACGCCCTTCTGAGCGTACAAAACAGGATATAACCTCCCAAATATAATAGCCTCACACAGTAATTAGTTTTACTGTAAATGTGAGAAGGAGAGGTTACAACATATACCGGGTGCAGGAATAGCACCAACGCTGGACAGTAAAACATACGCAAAGATAACTAGGGGACATTATAGGATACTAGCCGCGTACCCGCGACTTCGTACGCGTGTATAAGAATTTTTTTGCCAGAATTAAATATAGAATGTTGTAGGTAACGAAGGATTGGTCCCAAACAATATCGAGTCGGCATAATATGACAGGAAAGCCATCACTATATCATTCTACCGTCGAACCTGCCTCTTGAAGAGAATCAATTTCCAACATATTTCTGACACTATTCGATAAGATCTCAAAATTTCGTGACTACAACTGTTAATCATACTGGAAAAAATATCCTGTGCCCTTCATACAGCTTTCCTTATAAAATCCCATCACAAACGATATAGCCATTCAGTCGTCAAAACGTAACAAAAAGACAGAGACTTACTTCCGTATTTATAATAATATTACTGTGGTTCACACTCACACACTGACTGCGAACAACACCTGAGGGATCATTATAACGTAAAAAAGTGTACACCTACAAATTGCAAGACTACCTACGATTTGCCTCGCATTGCACCCCTAACATTCTAATATCTACAGTTTAACATTCAATCCAAATAACCTACGGCCCAGGCCTGACTCTTACGATGAAAAACAATTTTTAAAAATCTTAGCCTCCACGGGGATTTGAACCAGTGACCACGACGTTCGTAAGCAAGCTCTTTAGCCACAGAGCTGCCAGTACACTACACGGAAACACGGTTTGGAGACGTCCACATCCAAAGTGTCTGTCTATCGCCGTATTTCTAAGTTATGAGACAACATGTGTTATTTATACAGATAATTTTTCAACCAAATGTAGACAGTATTTTTCTCCTTGTTTCAAAGGATAAGTGTGCAAAGTTTCATCGAGATCGGATGAAAACTTGTGGTGGGTGCCTTGGTGGGCAAACCACGTTACAATTATCTTTCATACCTTTATGATTAATAATTGTGGATTTTTAATTTTAATTTTTATGAAGGAGTGAAATTTATTAATTTTGCAAGAATTTCGACGTTAGTTGGAATTCAGGAAAAATTGTCACAATATGACATTTATTTTCTTATCACTGGCGATTACAAGTCTGTGCGAATTTACCGTTAACATTAACACAAATTGGCAAAGTCATAAAAGCAACGCTCAGAGTTACAATTAGCCGTCATGAGCAAGCAAACAATTATATATTTACTTTTAAATATATCTCAGAATCAAAATGCAAGAAATAATGACAATTGGAAACAATAAAAAATACAAGTTATGACGACCTCAGACAAAGGTATCATAATACTGTGACTTTACAGTTAAAAAGGAAAATCATGGGCGCCAGAATGAACAATATATCATTCGAAAATAACTAGTTCTGGCAAATTATGCCGCTAGCTCAGGGGTTTTTACAATTACAAAGTGAGAACATGGACCTATCCTCTCAAAGTCGCTTACGGGTTCTGTTTCACGGAATGCACAATCAGATGGCTTGGTCGTAATAAATTACCATTGTAGTCCTGCGTCTGATGTCTGCGGTGACTGTAGCGGACCCACGATATGTGAGATTATCTCACAAGCCGGCTATAGGCATCTCTGGTCTGACAATGCGCATCATCGCATTACCGGCTGTGTTGCTGCGATAAGCTTGCTCCAGCAAGGCAAGCTGCCAGCCAGAAATCGTACAGCGGCAGTTGGCGAGAGAAGCCAACTTTCCAAGTCCACCTCAGACTAGACTCGCATAGCTTGGACTCGAAGATCGAAGTCAGAATGTCAGAATGTCCAGCTCCTCGCTCTTCGGTCCACGAGGAAACTTCTCGCTCCGCCCCTTTGCAGTCTCGAGGCTCACATACAACAGAAATTCCCAGGATTTTGAGTTATACGCTCATTTTGATTGGATCTTCATGTCGGCACCTAATGTCACGTGATATCCTCGATATGTGATTTGGCCAAAGTATCTAACAGAGGTCGGACATATTCGGCTAAGTTCGCCGGGGTGAGAGAACATTCGGGTTTCGGACGGCAGGCTTTTCCCGCCAGGAGAGTGACGTTGTTGACCGCCCATCCCCAGGGAGCAGAGTGTGTGGTCTGGCAAATCCCAAATCCGCGACTTCTTGTCGCCAAGGCTCGGGAACACCAAGATTAGCTTCAAGCCTACATAGCTCAATAATTCTTGAATATTCGCTTTACCAAGATACACTGTATGTTCATCATTTCATTACAGTCCTCACTTGGAATCTTGCGTACTTTATAAAATTACAACAAAAATCTATTTAGGTGGTCGCCCAAGATTTATGTAAATTACTCTTATATTATTACATATATAATAAAAATGCACCTTGTAACGTGGCGACAGCGCGGCTCGTTACAAACTGTGGATTTGTATGAAGAACAAACAAACCAACAAACAAACAAACATAAATTCATCTTTATATATAAAGATATAAAAGTAATAAACTAAATTAAAATACTTGAATGAAAACGATTTAAAACTTACCATGTATCATCGTTTTAGCTAAGGCTGCCAACATAAAAATGATAAAAAATGGATAATGTTCGACGTGTTATGTCTTATAATACTGTCAAGTCAAAAGAAAATATCAGTGAATACAGTAAGCAAGGGCGTAGCCAGAATTATCTTCAGGGTGGGGCAAAAACAAGGAAACATAATAAAAATATTTTTTGAAAATGGTTTTATTTCAACAAAAACATTAAACACCCAATTAAATTATTTAAGCCTTAACCTGCTGTCAATGTCGGAGCCGACCTTGTTATCTTTATTGGAAATATTGGAACTGTGGGTTAATATTCAGAATCTAAGACATTGAGTTATACATCGGGACAAATTGGTAGACACGCGTTGTAGTATCGGCAGAGGCTGATATACTGAGTACGAAATGCCGATCACTGGCATCTTCCTCAGAGCTTCAGGACTAGAGGTGGGCAAAGTGACTCACTAAAAAGAGCGACTCAGTGAAAAGAACTAGTTCTTTTGAACAGTTCACAAGATCAATTTAAATAAAAATAATGGTTATTTCAGTTTTGAGAGTACTATATGTTCGTTTTATTTACACTTAGATTGATTTCGTGCGCTAATCTCACAAGCGATTAGGTTCATTTATTTTTCTATTTATTCTTAAACATCCACTCCCCCTTTCCCTTAAACCAAACTATTTTCGCGTAGAAAATGTCATTTTAAAACGTCAATGAAATACTGTTTGAATTGCTGGAAATTTTAGAGGGGATAGTTTGATAATAATAAAGAATGGTTAATTATACATTCATTCATTTATTTATAGGAACAAACACAAGCACTTTCACAAATCTTTTTGCCTTAAATCGAATTCAAGCTACTGTTGACAAATAATATTTGAGCCTTTTTTTCGCTCAGCAGCCAACATCATTTTTCTGTGCATATTTGCCCAGCTTTGGAAGACCGGTTCATTCGCAAAGGACAAATCTTTAACCCAAAACAATGAAAAAATATCAAAAAATACATCGCGTCACGATTATGTTTAAAGGTGTAGAGTGGTCATTTAAATACATCTGATTAAAAATGTAACTTAACATGTAGCACAATACAAAAGAGAGAGAGAGAGAAGTGGAGCTGTACATCAGTAAGATTCGAACGAACCACTGGCACTGCTCCGCTGAGCGCTGGAACAGAGAGCGACTCACCCGCCGCCAGAAAGAAAATAGCGAAGACCGAACGAACGAACTAGTTCTTTTCGATCTTAGGAGCGGATAAACAATGACCTGTGTGGTGGTGTAGAGCAGAGAGCGAACCCGGGCGGTGCGTGACGGGCAGTGAAAAAGCCCAAACTGACTTAAGGCCCATTCAGACGACCCGTTCCCGATCACCTTGTCTCGTTCCTTATTTCACTTTCCTCCCGTCGACAGAGTGTTGCATTTAGACGACCCGTCGGTCGGCCAGATCTGGTACTACCGTACTAGCGGCCTTCCACCACGCGTATATCCGTCTTGCACGTTCCATTCAATTTTAATACTAGTAATAAAATTAGTTAGTTACAAATTTTATTAAAGTTTTAATATTTAAATTAAATATGTATAGCCCCATATTTATCAAAACCACAAATTCTTGGTGTATCCCTGGCGGCTTGACATTATGCGAAAAGTCTAGGGAAAAAAAGACGTGTGCCAAGCAATTATATTTACAAAAGGCATACGTTCAGTCACAGTTTTAGATGTTCGATGGTGAAGATCTAACGAATTTCTAGCGGATGACATATGAAATGCCTCATTTCTTGCGTCTTTGTTATGATAGAGGGCTTGGAAGGTTAGGGTTGCTAACCATACTTTATAAAAAGTATCATACTTTATTTTATTCTTTTTCGTACCAATAAAATATACATGTAACTGAACGTCGTTCTGCTAGTTTCACAACATCCTGCAAGAAAAAGTGCCTATCGGCCCGAGATATTTTGTTCGCTCGCATCCTTTGATCGCAGGCGAGGCAATAATAGCGGATCATTCATATTGTTGCGCTGCAGTCGAGTCGTGTCCGCTCGCCGTTATTTCTGAACGGAACGGTGGATTGACAAGTGGAGAATTTGTGGTTTCTTCTGTTTCTCGTCGTTTTGAGGTTGGAGTTTTCAACTGCATTTTATTCTTTTACATTGTTTAAAATGGCAAGTAATTCAGATTCTGTTTGCGATAATGAAAAATGACACACCAGTAACTCCAAAGGAAGCAAAATTGAAGAAACCTAAACAATTTCAAAATCATAAAGATTTGTGGGAGAGAACATATAACCAGATGAGAAGGCATCCTCAAAATAAATTCTTTGCTATTGTGCTCTGTGGGTTTTACTATTCCGTCACCTGGTACTAGACAGTTACGTCAGTCAATATCGATTTTCAGTGATATTCAGAATATTGTCAGTATAATCTTCTGTTGAATAAAATGTAATATAATGTTAAAATGTACCGCACTGATCAGAGGAATAGGGTTGCTTACTTTACTTAAATACAAAAATAATGTATGATACTTTATTTTTGGCCGCTATACATCATCATAACCATAAAGTATTTGGAAATAATTTATTTTTGGTAAACTATACAAATCAATACATCCTAGTGCTTATGATCGAACGAAATAAATGCTAGATGGTGGGGAGAAACAGAGCGTTTTTAAATTTAAAAACGAGTTCTCATTTATTTATAATACTAAATTTAGAATTTGGCCCCAGCTGTATGAAACAAAAAATTAATAGCTAGTCCCGTAAGCCCGAAAATCTATAAATTTAAGACAATAAATAACTATACTTTTTTCCCATCATATACTTTTTATTTTCCTCTTCAAAAGACAAAAATACTTTATTTTTACTAAATTAGTTTGCAACCTTATATGAGGTGTCCCATAAAAATTTGTGGTCTAGTACACCTCCAGCAACTCTGTCCATCTCAAAACAATAGAAAACGCGGAACCAGGCAGTGTGAGTACAACCGGGCGAGGCTTTACACGGCCAGTTTTCAGGCCAGAGTGGTGGGGGCCCGACTTACCCCACCTCTTTGCCCTAAATCGGATGAAATTCCCATCCGACCTCCCTACCTGGTCTCGCCGCAAAAACTTGACCAGGAGCTCACTTTACACTAAATGGGCCTTTATTGTTGGCGCTCATTTGAATAAAGTTAGTTCAAACGATACCGCGCGCCTTTCGATACTCTGGCCAAACAAACGGCTCAGGGACTCCAAGAAGATCTGTTCAAAAGAACTGGTTCACTCGTGAACGACCCATCTCTATTCAAGACCTAGACTCGCTCTCACTATAGCGACAGTCATGGGTTAAATAACAACTTTGGCCGCTCTTACCATTTAGCTTAGCCTGCTGGTATGTCATTATCAGCCAGAAACTGATAGATTTTGTCGGTCTTATTACTATGGGAACTTGGGCAGAATCGACGCTAGTTCGAAACTCGTCCTTGTATCAGTCGTCTATTGTTTGTGTTATGCAACTGTTAGTGGTCTATCAAACAGGATATTATCAGTTGGATATCTTCGTTCCTTTGCTATAATTAGATGTCATTCCCACTTGCACCTGCTATTATCTTGCAAACTACTAATCATTATAGTCAACGGTTCTATACCGGAATTACGGATGGTGTCAGCCTGACGATACTAACATTAGATAGCCCTCAAGCCAAGAAGAATGAAGAACCAACAAGATGACAGGTTAAATACGATCGTCGCAGAAGACAGAAGATGACATTCTACGAGACGAATCGTGGAATGTTAGAAGTCTGAATAGGGCAGGTAGGTTAAAAAACTTAAAAAGGGAGATGTGAGTTAGATGATGTTGGGATTAGTGAGAGTATATGGAAGAACGCAAAGGATTTCTGGTCTGGGGAACACAGGATAATTAACACACAGGCTGTGAATTGAATCACTGGTGTAGGATTTGTAATGAGTAAGTGAGTAGGGAAACGGGCGAGTTGTCGTATTATGAACAGTTTAATGACAGCATTATTTTGATGAGGTTAGAAACTAAGCCCGGCTCAACCACGTTAGTACAAGTGTATATGCCAACGTCACAGAAAGATGACGAAGAAATAGAGAAAATGTACGCCGATATTGAAGAATTAATCTAATATGTCAACGAGGAGGAAAATATAATAATCATGGGTGATTGGAATACGATAGTGGGAGCAGAAAAAGATCGGAATACTGTAGGAAGTTTGGATCTAAGAGAAAGAACTGAGCGAGAAAGCAGTTTGTTAGAATTTTGAGAAAGATATAAGCTAGTTGTGACAAACACATTGTTTAAGAACCATGCAAGAAGGATATACACCTGGAAACATCCTGAGGATACAGGCAGATATCAGCTAGATTATATCATTGTCAAACAGCGATTCAGGAATCAAGTTCTATACTGTAAAGCGTATCCAGGAGCAGACATGGACACTGACCACAATTTGATAATAATGGAGTGCAGGCTGAAATTCAAGCGAATAAGGTAGCAGTATAAACAGAACAGACTGGAAGTTATTGTATTTCCGAAGAGACTTTGTTTATAATTTTCGTGCTTTTATGCTTCTTAATAGCTTCGTGATTTTGCTGCGAAGTGAAGCTATTTATTTTATTTTCTGAATGTGCAGCTAAACTAAATAAATGAACTGATAGTTTTTTATATTCAGCACAGTTTAACTTAGTTTTAATAAACTCCAATACATCACATTAATTACATGGTCGGACTTCTTAATTTGCAGGTTCTCCTTAGCGCTAACAACCTAGGCAATCTCCTAGTTATATCTTTATGTCTTGTTACTATGGAAACGGTTTAAAAGAGTAATACTAACAGACCATGGAACTCTAACATTACAAAGATATAGAATGACATTATAATATGCATTCCCGGGTAACCTGTCTGTTATCCTACAAAGTGAATAAACTGAAACAATCCAGCACGAGAGAAAAATTTGCAGAAATGATAGATTTGGGTCCAAGATGTAACTCTGAAAGGAGCTCAACCGAGGACGAATGGAATGCATTAAATACCGAAATAATGAAAGGTGGTAAAGAAATATTAGGCTTTAGGGAACAAGCCTAAACCTTGGATCACGGAAGAAATTTTGGGGCTGACGGATCAGAGGAGAATGTACAAAAATGCTCAGTATGAAGCAGGAAGAGAGCAATACAGGCAATTTAGAAATCAAATAAACAGGAAATAAAAAAAATAGTCATAGGTAAAGTAGATGTTGCATATGGGAAGATCAAACAGAATTTTGGAGAAATGAAGAAAAGAGGTGTAAATATTAAAGCTGCCGATGGGAAACCTCTTTTAAGCTCAGACGATAGAGTTAACCCACGGAAGAAATACATTGAGAAACTGTATGATGGGGACGACTTGAACAATACGCGTAGTGTAATGGAAAAGGAAGACGATGTCGACATTGAGGACTTAATTTAATATATCTATGAATGGCCTGAAAGCAAATAAAGGAATTGGAATTGATGAGATCCCTGCAGGACTTCTTAAATCCCTAGGAGAAGAAGGAATCAAAAGATTATTTAAGGTGATATCAAAAAGATATGAAACAGGAGAAATTCCAATTGATTTTAATAAAAATGTTATCTTCACACTTCCGAAGATAATATCATACCATTAGTCTAACATCACATCCTTCAAAATTAATAACTAGAATAATATACAGAAGAATGGAAAGGGTAGTAGAAGAGATAGTAGATAAAGATCAGTTTGGGTTTAGGAAAAATTGTGGTACAAGGGAAGCAATTCTGGTTTTAAGATTAATACTTCAAGAGCTGGATTAAGAAAACAAAGATACTTTTATGGCGTTTGTTGATTAAGAAAAATCTTTTGATAATGTTAGGTGGGACAAGATGTTCAGAATTTTATAGAAATCAGGTTTAAAATATCTAGATAGAAGAATATAACTATTTAACAATCAATGGCTATAATAAAAGTAGGCAACCATGAGAGACATGCATCAGTTAAAAAGGGTGTGAGACAAGTTTGTAGTCTATCCCCGTTAATATTCAACTTGTATGTAGAAGAAGCAATAAAGGAAGTAAAAGAAAAATTTACATGTGGCATAAGTGTTCAGGGAGAAAAAAAATCAGTATGCTACGATTTAGCTGATGACATTGTCTTGTTAGCAGAACAGGCTGAAGGATATTGAGAAGTTACTGAATAGCATGAACAAAATACTGAAGGAAGATTTTGGACTGGAATATAATCAAAACAAGACAAAAATGATGAAATGTAGCAGAAATGATACCAATATTACTAGATTAAATATAAAAATAGAATCGGATACAATAGGAGAAGTAAGTGAATTCTGCTACTTGGGATCAAAATTACAACCGATGGCCGATGCTGGAATGATGTTATAAGCAGAATAGCACTAGCAAAAAGAGCCTTCATGAAAAAGAAAAATCTTTTTGTTTCAAGCATTGATCTAGGACTCAGAAAGAATCTTTTAAAGCGTTATGTGTGGAGCACAGAACTTCATGGTAGCGAAGCATGTCCTCTAGTAACACCAGAAAAAGTAAAATTGAAGCATTTGAAATGTGTTTGTATTGAAGGATTCTGAAAATTAAGTGGACAGATAAAGTACGAAATGAAGGAGTTTTGCAATGTGGTGCTTGAGGAAAGAAGTTTGTGGAAGAGTCTTACAGAAAGAAGCGACCGTATGGTGGGTCATATTTTAAGACATGCGGGATTAGTTAATCTGTTAGAACGAACTGTAGAGGAAGACAGAGATTAGAATATATGAAGTATATAATTGAAGATGGAGTATGTAAGGGGTGATGTTGAGATGAAAAGGTTAGAGCAATATAGGAAGGGATGGAGGATCGCATCAAACCAGTCGAAAGACTGCTGACAGCAGAAAAAAATCTTCCTTCACTTATTTAGTTAAATCACCACTAAATTGTAGAACGAAACTCACAAAACTTTACACCTTATCATTTTAAGGCTGAATCTAGAGTTTAAATGGTAAAAAACCATTCAAGATCGGTTCAGCAGTTTTCAAGTTATGCCAGATTTTGTGTAAAAATATTTGATCTTCAGAATAGAGTATAATGTGGTGCCTCTTTACCTAGTTTCATAAGACACCTCGTATTTTAAGTCAGTAGTTTTTAACAGAAATACTGAATGCCCCGTTACAGATATACACAACAGTATGGATACAGATTCAGTCGGTTCAATCCCATTGCCATAATTTTCAGTTTTTTTTTAATATTGGTAGTTTTAGTAAACGTCTGGAGTTCAGTGACGCGATATTTTTTTTACGACCAACTTTCGCATTCACGTCAGTGCAGAGGACTGGGCTGAAAAACGTAAAATACGCGCTCAAACACAGAGAGCCGAATCACACTTTTGCTGAACTGTCGATGGTCCGGTTACCTCGTTTCACTGCAGGTGTCTGCTGGGTCTCTGGGCTTTACAGCACAGCACAGTCGACCAATGAAACGAATCAGAGGTTCACAGAGGGGTGGGGGAAGAGGGCGCAAACGTTCCCTCTTTATTGCCAAATATTCCCAATCCCGCGGGACGCGGGGAATCTCAATATCCTGGACTCCGCAGCGCTCACAGAATATTCAGAGCGAATTCATGAATTTGGATGCTCCCTTGTGGAGCAGGTACACTGTAGTAATAACAGCCTGCAATTCGTACGAAATTAAAAATTAAAACTTTGGTTTATTTCGAGTTGCGGTGGCGCGTGTTAATTCAGTTACTGTGGGAGTAACTTTGACCGGCGACAGAGTTTATACACAATTCATGCGCGCAGTACAATACGTCTGCACGCTGTGTATACTAAAATACATATTTTATAGCTGCGAACCTAAAGTAACAATTAAAGCCTTCATGAGTAATTCATTACAGCGTCCTTGTAAATGCTGGATAACGTACAAAAACACTACAACAAAAATGCTGAGTTATTAATGAAGTAGAAATAAAATGTTGGTTCTGGGGTACGTAAATAAAAACAGTGATTTTTTTTAACACGTCATTGTAATTCAACAACGCACAGAAAATTTAGCTGGTAAAAGAGACTCTAAAAAGTTTTATACCAAGCTGAGTGGAGACGGTTTTATATTTTATTTATTTATTGCCTATGGCCTTACGCCACGTCGACGTCGAGATCATTAAAGGCAGGAAAGGACACTGTACATACATAGTACCACAGCCACCCACACCTACGAAAGTTGTCACACTACGGAAGGCAACGGAAAATCTCCCCAGTTTTGTTCTAAACATCCTCCATTATAACCGCCTACGCTCGACACAGGCAAGGCGTTCGTAACGAGAAGGTAGTATGAAATCTACATTTCTAGAACCATCCCACTTTCGTTATCTTTTATGTCACAGCGGCCGGTAGGAGCTTAAACATGTTTTAATATTTCTTTCGCTTCTTCGTTTGAAAACTTGTTAGCATCAGACATTACCCTGGAACAAAATAACCCACCCCTCTCTTTTGGTAGCCAATTCTCAGCCACGTTTTTTCTCAGCAACTGCGCAGACGACATGCGTTCATTTGAGAATACTGGAAAATCCAAAACAATCAGAAACTGCAGAAACACTAATTTTTTGTGTATCTGAATAACAATAGACTTCACCCCAAAACGCCTTCCACTGTGACAGCCAGAAACAGTGTGGCACAACTAGTATTGAAAATTGAAAAAAAGTTTTATTCAGTTTTTTGAAAAAAAAAACCTGGCACCATTGTTTTTTTTAGTTTAACAATATATTTGATAAATTATTGTTTTGTTTACGGAACTTACGTTTTACATGTGTTTTTTTTTAAAATCTTACTGAATTATATAATGTCTTACATAATGACTGATAAATGTATGTATATAGAAAACAAAATTTTATTCATCCTCTATGTCAGTACCACATTCACTAGTATCAGCACTACCCACACTAGTTCAGTCGGTGTCAGAATTTTCTGTTTCTTCTTTTGTCTGCTCTAGATCCACAACTTCAGAAATACAGTAGTTACATTTTCTTTTACTGGTTGTTCTTGTATTGTACGCAAAAGATTTTGAGATTGCAATTTTAAATTGTAAGCAATATACACGATTTTGGTTGCTCTGTAATTTGTCATTCTATTCAGTTTTTTGGAACGAACGTCACTGTAAGTATTAAATGTTCTCTCAACTGCTGACGATGTAGTTGGAAAGGTTAGTACTCTGATGGCTACTTTAGATAAGGCAGTCAACGTTTTTTTTGCAACACTAGGCATAACTCCACATAGGATGAGGGAATGAGAGGAATCGTTACAAACGTACTTCGAGATCTCCAGTGTATCTTAAAGGCCACCTGGACCTGACTGATCTAAACAGAATTAGGACCAATAATGAATGGCAGATTCACGGGCGGAATCGCTTTTCAAGTGGAACGTGACTTCATCCCGGGACTGTGGTGGCACAGCACCACACAATCCACCACATAGTGCAAGAGTATCCCTTGAGGGAGTTCCCCGTCTAATTTAGAGATCTCCTGAATATGACTGACGCTGCGATCCATTATACTTGTAGTCTAATATTGCAAACTATCCTAGCATTGATCGCCAAATGTAAACTGCCAATTATCTTTGGAAATGGTCAGCCAAGTGTTAGCTGACCACTTAGTTAGTAGATTACGGCGTGTTATTTAGATGGTAACGGCACAAATTCTCCTCTTTCATCACACGCAAGCCATTAGCTGGGATACACAAATTGACAGGTATTTTGATATAGTCTGGAGACGAAAAACTCGCTGTTCTGTTCTAAATACTATTGAATTTACTTAATACTGTTCCTTGATACAACTTTTAAGATACTCATGTCGCATTGAAACAAGATTCCACACATTTCACAAGCTATTTTAGCACTCACTATACAACCTCATCCAAGCGGCGAGGCATACATATTGCCCGCGCCCTGCCATGCTACAATGTAGGCGCCCATATCAACAATCGCTGCCCGCTCAGCTGCGCTGGCCCGCGTCGAAGACTGTACAACACTATACTATCCCCTTCACGAAATAAACTACAGTCTGCGGAAACCCAACAATATTACACATCAAGCTACAAACATTAATACAATTATTCAGGATACTTATAATTAATAAATGCAAATGAAATCATTATTAACATTAATAATAGTAAATTAACAATGAAAAATGATTGGGTGTTAGTGATAATGTTACGGTATAAGATTGTAATATCCAATATGTTTTTTTTTTCAGTTATTTCACGCTGCATTGTTCCCTGAATTGTGATTCGTATCAATGCCAATCGCTTAGTAATATTAATAATTTATCTTAAAAATCATAAATCTGAGTAGTACAGAAGCAGCCAACGATTCTATTGGTGAAATCACACAGTGGAAGTTAGAGGAAAATTTTACGCAGTCGTTATAGGTAATTGCAAAATTCCAATGAAGAACAAACAAACTTTGTGATGAAATTCCAGTTAATCATGCGTGGACTACGCGGGAGAAAGAAGTGGGCAAGATTCTATCAGCTGAGATGACATTTGTCAGAAACGTGACAGAGAAGATAATAAGCAGAGGGACTTCGCCGAAGATGACAGGTCGCAGGATGAATAACCACAGATAGATTCAAATGGCAAAGGCATGTAAAAAGAAAGATCGCTGCCAGAATTCGACCATGTAATATTATCACTAACCTCCAATATTATACGAAGCTTAATCAACACGAAAATTATTTATTAATAGTAAACAGGGAATTGTATTGAAGAGTGGACATAAATAAGCGAGTAACAAATATTTACTAAAGTCATTGTAAAAGGTGCGATTATACCTCATAATAGGATTTTTTTGAGATTGCTGTTAGTTACAGAGGAAAAACAAAAGTGGAAGTGCTGTAAGAAGACGCAGACGAAAAGTACGAAAAGACGAAGTAAGCGTAACGGAACGGAAGGATAATGTGCAAGAAAAACAAACGACTGATAAAAAATGGAACCTCTCACGCTTCACCGTCACAGTAGAAACCCATTGCTTGATCTAAGAATATGGATGTTTTGTTATTTATGGTGCTGATTTATCACCAAGAAGTTGGTGAAATGAAAATACTGGTCTCTCTCTAGCGCCAAGGAGTAAGATACAGTTCGAGAGGACTCCCTTATTCAGAGATGCCATCCCACGACTATTGCGGGACGTATAGTCAGTCAAAGCTGCACAGCCCTCTGTTTAGGCAACCAGTTCTTCACTTATGCAGGTGTTAAAATCGCTTGCGCAGGAGTCACAGTGTGAGCCATCATTATTTCGCCGTTGTTACACCTGAGCGTGGTCAGGAGATTTACTGATTATCAGATAGCACACTGAATGCTGACGATTCATATCCTACAGTCGAAGTGCAAAGAATAATAACTAAAATGATACATACATTATTTAAGCTTTAAACATTGCTTTGTATAACAACTAGATGTTGTGAGCCATTTCCTCAATTGCAAGCGAACTGATTTTTTTTTTTTTTATATATATATATATGTATATATATATAAAGGTTCATAATATGCCAATGCAATTGAATTTTATTTTATTTTTGTGTCGTCCGCGTTTCATTCCATTTTCAGAGCATCTTATGTGACATATGTAATTTTTATTTCATGGTTTCCGCGTCAGGGCTTGCTTTTTCTAACAGGCATCATTGTGAAATCTTCCCCAGACACACAGTCAAGTCAATGTAGTGTAGTGCTGTGTATCTGGGGATGATTTCAAAATGATGCCTGTTAGAAACTACTCGAAAAAGCAAATCCTGACGCTGAGATCATGAAATAAAATTACATATGACACTGATTTTTTTTTTACTTATGGCTTTACGCCTCGTCGACGTCGAGGTCATTAGAGGCGAGATGGGACTGGGGGCAAGGAACTGATAGGAATTCGGCCATGGCCTTTTGAAGGAAGCATCCCGACATTCTCCTAGAGTGATTTGGGGAAACCATGGAAAACCCAAATCTGGATGCCCGGACGGGGATTCGAACTGGCGTCCTCCCGAATGCGTGGCCAGAGCGGTGTCATTGAAGATGCTCTGAAAATGAAGTTAAACCCGTACGGCACAAAAATAAAATAAAATTCAATTCCTTTATAAATAAATTAATTGTCTTGTATCTTTCTACATACCATGGTTAACAAGCGAGTTTACCCTGTTGTAATATTGTTTCATACACACACAACAAAACTGGATATCACACAACAATTTCTTCGCAAAACTTTGCAAGAGAGACAATACAATGTTCGATATCTCATGGGAGTATTATGGAAAGATTTTTCTTTATCGCTGTTTCTTTTTCGTAATAAAATACAAAGATATGTTTGCGTGAAACACATCTTTGAAAAAGAGCTGATGGTTACATAAACATAACGGTTGTGAGCGTTACTCAACAAACTCATTCAACGAAGATACTCATTCTGTTTATAAACAAGCAGTTTCAAAATTTTTAACAACTTCATTCTGGTGTCTTACGCTAGTGACAACTATTGTCGTAATTTTTTGTACCTATGAAATTGTACTTAAGACTTTAGATTTAGTGTATAATGTTTAAGGAGTAACTTTTTCAATGTTAGGGATTAAAGACATGTCAGACATCACTGAATTAAAAAGATGCTTATCCCAGATGCTGACCAGGAATTAGCAATACACGTAACCCAGCGTATCAGCATGAATACAGAATATACGAGGGTGTTTCAAATGAAAACCTTAAAAGTTAAATAAAATTTCGACAAGTATCGTGATGGAGTTGGTAGGTGGCAGCAGTGTTCCTTGAAGTTCACAAAGTGACCGACAGGCGGCACAGTGATGTTACAACGCTAGAGAAGGTGATGAAATACATAACAAGATGGCCGCCCCGCTGTCAACATGCACCGCGATTGAGCAGCGTTCAGTGATACGTTTCTTGAGTAGTGAAGGGGTCAAACCAATTGAAATTCATCGCAGAATAATAGCACAGTATGGTGATTCGTGTTTGTCGTTGCAGCAAGTGTACGAGTGGTGTAGGAAGTTTAAAAGCGGTGTAACGTCTGTGGAGGATGCCCCAAGACCAGGGCAGGCGAACCGCGTAGTGACGGACGAAAACATTGCGTTAGTGGAGGAGCTTGTAAAGGATAATAGACGCATAACTCTGAACGAAATAGCCACAATTTTGAAGATAAGTATTGGTTCAGCGCATAATATTGTTCACAACGTACTGCACTTCAATAAGGTGTCTGCAAGATGGGTGCCACGTCAGTTGACTGCCGAATTGAAAGCACGTCGCATTGATGCCTGTGAAGAACTTTTGCGTCGTTTCCACGCCGAAGGTGATGCCTTTCTGAGCAAAATTGTCACAGGTGATGAGACTTGGGTTCACTACCACCAACCAGAAACGAAAAGGTCAAGCAAGGAATGGCGCCACACCTCATCGCCGAAACCAAAAAAATTCCGCACTCAACCGTCTGCAGGAAAAGTCATGCTCACTGTCTTCTGGGATGCAAATGGAATAATTTTGGAGCATTACATGGATAAGGGGGTTACGGTAACCAGCAATTCCTATTCAAACATGCTGAAACATCACCTCCGCCCTGCAATCAGGAGTAAACGACGAGGACTTCTGACTTCAGGAGTTTTGCTGCAGCATGACAACGCCCGACCACATACAGCCCGTAGGACAGTTGAGACTATTGAGGAAATTAAATTTGAATGTCTGGTACATCCTCCTTATTCACCAGACCTCGCCCCTAGTGACTTTCACCTGTTTGGTGCACTCAAAGAAGGAATAGGGGGCAGGCATTTCAGAAGTGACGAAGAGGTGAAAGCCGCGGTGCATGACTGGCTACACACACGACCAAAAGAATTCTTCCGTCGTGGTATCTATGCACTCCCGAAGCGATGGAATACATGCATTCAACGTCAAGGAGACTACGTCGAAAAATGACATGTAAGTTTTTTGTTCATTGTCACAAATAAAAAAAATATAGCACTTTTAAGGTTTTCATTTGAAACACCCTCGTAGTTACATACTTCACAGACAGATGGCAACACATCTGCTTCCCCATAAAGCCTGCGACTGGCTTAACAAGCCGGCGATACGACTAGTAAAGATGCTTTCAGAAATAAGCATACGCCTCTGGAAAGAGAAAGTGCAAGGGGTGACCCGCCAAAGTAGAAAACGTTCGTAAAAAAGATGATAAAATTGAGATACTACTGTTCAAAAGTTTCTCCCGTAAGATTCGTTCAGTTACCCCTGTAGAGTCGCTGGCGACGTTCCCGCTGCACATCTGATCACTTCTCAGAAGCTTCATGACGTCAACTCCATTCCAGCAAAGGAAGCGGAAACGTTGACTCCATGTCTCTTGGGTCTTTCGAAAGGTAAACTTCTTGCGCGTGTTACCTGAAACTCAGAGCAATGACGATCAGATTTCACAGATATTTGACGCTATTATAAAATGGTGTTCCGCTCTTGTCTATAAGCGTCGCGCATACAGTTTTAAACCCTCACATGGGCTTAGAATAACAACTTGGTGGTGTGGAACGTTTTTATACTATACAAATGCATAGTTTAGGGAGAACGCGAGTTCGAATCCCCGTCCCGTCATCCGAATTTCCATGGTTTCTTGAAGTCACTCCAGGTGAATGCCGGGATGGTTCCTTCAAAAAGATCATGGCTGAATTCCTTCCAGTTCCTTGCAACCAGTTCTTTACCGCCTCTAACCACCTCGACGTCGACAAGGCGTAAAGTCATACTAAAAAAAATCCTGCACCCAGGAAGTTACATTTTTATCTATTCCAATAGTTTTTACTAAATTTACTACCACTTTATCTAGGAAGATCTACTGCTACACTCTCAGTTTGACCTTTGTTGCACTCCTCACCCAAAAAATTATGGAGCTATAGGCTATTAGCTGAGATTTACATAATTATCTTTGCCTAAACCCATGTTCCCGGTTTACTAACCGTTTTCTTTTATCACAAATATACCTCTTTCTGTTTGAAAAAAAAGTCACCCGTAGAAGTCAAGAAAACAGATTCTCTGTTCTGTAAAACATTTCGTTCTGATCGATGACGAATTTGAAGATGATTAGTTGGTACATTGTGAAATTGTGACAATTTTTGTTTCGAGGGTAATAAGGTTGGACTGATTAGCTGCACCGCACCTTGTATACAGTTGACAACATTCCGCCTTTTAAGCTATGCAGTTGTCGACACGCCGTCGCCTCTCACAAACAGTTCACTAATGTCTCCAAGCGTTGCTCGTGGCGTGAGTGATTGATGAGAACATAAGCCACAAACAGGTGGAAACGAGGGGCCCGTCTTCAGTGTTGAAATTCAGTGAAAACCTTCAAACACTAACGCATATGTATTTTGAGTGCTGATCTGTGATGAGCACGGCGTTGATGCTGTTCTTAGCGACTGTAATCCGTTGAGTATAACGAAAATCAGGTGAATAATTTCTATCTTGCAGGTTCCTGGTTTATGCAACAAATCTTTAATTGTTTCTTGGAGCACAAATAATACACTGTGACGTTAGCAAGTCTTAAAATCGTAATCAGCTGGTTTAGCAAGCTATGAGATGTTTACTGCAATTTTGTGCTTGGTACACTAAGACGTTTCATTGGCTAAATAGGCAAGTTTCACACGTTGAAATTGTAACCTACTACCCTGACCACAACACGGGATATAAACCATCAAATCTATCTTCATTCGCAACTATCAATCGTTTACTTTCGATGACCGTGTCTTAAATTAGTTATTACTATTTTAATTTTCGCTTAGTACGAGTATGTGTCTTTGGTTGTTTCCAGCCAGGACGAGAACATCTCACATCTCCTTTTAAACTTAGTTGACTTATTATGTTAAGTGTATGGTAACAATTTTAAAAAATCCTCGTTTCTTCCTATTATAAAATCTCAAAGAAAATGTTTACATTACCTTGTCTTGCTTTTTATTCTTTTACTTCTAAGTACTCCTCAGTACCTTCGTAAGTTAAAGCAAACAGAACATTTATTTTAAAACTTTTCATACTGAATCACAAACTAATTTCAACTACCATTTATTTATAATTACGTAGTCTTTCTCGGCGTTGAGAAAGACTACGTAATTATATATTTTACCTCTACGGGGAGGATATTTATTGTAAAGTCAAGCAGCTGGAGAAGTTACGCAAGAGGAAATCCAGACTTCTCAGCGCGCTCGCCTTTCTTCAGCGCTGCAGGGACCAGGACATCGTCCCACGGTTTGCTGAGATTCGGCACCCGATTGACTCTTTCGCAGCGAAGAAAATTCTGCGGCGGGCCAGCTTGGCTCTAGTGCGGGAAAGGATACGGTATACCAAGCGTGAACTAGACTCCGTGTCTAAAGCACTTTTTGTCGTCCACCTGTTTCTATCAAGCAGGGGGAATCTGGTCTAGCTCAGCAACTTCGCACGTTCCTGACCTCACTTCACCGGAAGATGGCGCCAACGATTGAGAGCGCCGAAATATTGTGTAATTATAACACTCCTATAACTCGGCTAGTCACCCGAGAACATTATTTATACCATTTATTTGTTTATTTAATGGCTATTAGCGCTATCGGCCATACATGCTGCCTTTACGTAAGTTTCCATTGATGTGGACAATAGAATATCCAATTAATTATTAGACTAATAACATGAAGTATAACAGTCCAAGAAACACTTATGAACTAATTGTCAGTCATACGTTAATATTAATGATTATATAATTGAAAATGAACATTTACATATAGATACACCACACACAGTCCGAAACAATGTACATGTGTTAAAGCAGAAGATTCAAAAATGTTTAAAGGATCCAGTTTTATAATATCTATAAGAAAAAATCAAATAAATCATTTCCATCTTTAAAATATGTCATTAATGTCCCACAAATGTTTTTGTCGTTAGAAGATAGCAAAATAGTCACGTTTGTTATAAAATGAATACCAAGGTGTTTTTTTTTAATTCTTTCAGCATTTTGTCTTGTGGTAATCTAAACTTTTGGCAAGAAAAAATAATGTGGTTTAAGTCACCCACTACTGTGTCTGAGCAGTCACTCTGGGAGCTTACCATGATGGAATCGGCTTCTGGTTATGCATGTGATGTAGCGCCTGTTATACACAGACGGAAAAAAAAATCCCAACACCAAGAAAAAATTATTGTAGAGTAATGAAATTTGGACAATGCATTTGTCAAGTTAACATGTTTAATTGATTAAATTTTCAAGATCACAGGTTAATTTAAGCTCAAGAAAATGCATTTCAAATGTGAAATACTGTTAAATTAATAGCCGGTGTAACCTCCAGAATTTTGAATGCAAGCCTGCAAACGTGAATGCATTGTGTCATACAGGTTTCGAATGTCACTTTGTGGTATGGAGTTCCATGCTTGTTGTACTTGTGCTGTCAATACTGGGACGGTCAGTGCTGGCTGTGGATGATGCTGGAGTTGTCGTCCAATGATATCCCATACGTGTTCAATTGGAGACAGATCTGGTGATCTCGCAGGCCAAGGTAACATGTCGACACTCTGTAGAGCACGTTGCGAGACAACAGCGGTATGAGGGCGAGCGTTATCCTGTTGAAAAACTCCCCCTTGAATGCTGTTCATGAATGGCAGCACTACAGAAATTCGAGCTGCAGTTGGTACCACAGTGACACAACGAACTGTTAGAAATCGGTTACTTCAAGGACAGCTCCGAGCCAGGCGCCCTGTAGCGTGCATTCCACTGACTACAAGCCATCGCCGTTTGCGACTCCAGTGGTGTCAAGCCAGAGCTCATTGGAGGACGGAGTGGAGATCTGTTGTGTTTTCTGATGAAAGCAGGTTCTGCCTTGGTGCCAGTGATGGCCGAGTGTTGGTCAGAAGGAGGCCAGGGGAACGCCTGCAACCAAACTGTCTGCGGCCTAGACACACTGGACCTACACCTGGAGTCATGGTCTGGGGAGCAATTTCCTATGACAGCAGGAGCACTCTTGTGGTTATACCAAACACACTGACTGCAAATTTGTACGTCAGTCTGGTAATTCAACCTGTAGTGCTGCCATTCATGAACAGCATTCAAGGGGGAGTTTTTCAACAGGATAACGCTCGCCCTCATACCGCTGTTGTCTCGCAACGTGCTCTACAGAGTGTCGACATGTTACCTTGGCCTGCGAGATCACCAGATCTGTCTCCAATTGAACACGTATGGGATATCATTGGACGACAACTCCAGCATCATCCACAGCCAGCACTGACCGTCCCAGTATTGACAGCACAAGTACAACAAGCATGGAACTCCATACCACAAAGTGACATTCGAAACCTGTATGACACAATGCATTCACGTTTGCAGGCTTGCATTCAAAATTCTGGAGGTTACACCGGCTATTAATTTAACAGTATTTCACATTTGAAATGCATTTTCTTGAGCTTAAATTAACCTGTGATCTTGAAAATTTAATCAATTAAACATGTTAACTTGACAAATGCATTGTCCAAATTTCATTACTCTACAATAATTTTTTCTTGGTGTTGGGATTTTTTTTTCCGTCTGTGTAGTACTGTACCAAGGTTTCGGGGGCAGGTTTGGTTGTGTACGGCCGTAGTGCGAACCTTTTAGTTGTAAAGAACTGCTCCATTCCGTTCACAACTACAACTCAGCGTGACTCAATCCTCCGCGACCGTAATAGACTTCATGTAATCGATTTGGTTTTTCCCTTTACGGTCCAACTAACTGCATTATAATTAGTGCCGCTCCATCCAGGCTGCCGCCGTATTTTTACGATATCCTAGACTTTCTTTTATCTTCTCCAGTCTTCATAATTATTCTTTTTTCTCGGCTCTAAATCGAGCGGTTACTCCTTGCCTTCAGAGATACTCATAAAATAGGGTTAGTACGAGTATTGTACATTTGTAAATCGGAATAAAAATAAATAAATACGGTATTCTATGCACATAATTACTAGAGGAGAAGGTCCAAGTACGGACTACCACCTTTATTTTGGTCCTACTAATTTACCTGGTCACTAAATATAGATAATTTTGATGTCATTTACTTCTATAAACAATTATGAAGGTGATATGATGGTTCAAAACGTCAATAACCAATTTTAATTTTCCAGAATCAAAGGATCAAAAAAGTGTAAAATGACTGATTTCTAGAGGTGGTCCAAATACGGTCTACTTGTATAAAAATGTAAATTTATCTCGTTAATAAATTAAAAACACCAAATTTTGTTCAAAAATTTTATTAAACTGAAATTTCACGTTTTTTTCCATTATATCATATTCAGTCACTGCCCAGCCTTAAAACGTGTAGAACTGAACCCACACTTTGCCTCTTGACATCATCTGAATTAAATCCATCACAGAAATTGAATGCTGCATTGTCGTCACAACGTTTATCCCTCAGAGAAATCGACAACTCGTCCTCGTTATTGTCGTCAGTATCCGAATCCAACTCATAGCTGAGCTTACCTAATGGGCTTTTTGGTTTGGCTTGGCAATTTTGGATTATTTTTATTTGTTGAGGTAACTGATTACACTTTCACAATCATCAGACAGTTGTTCAAAGCTGTACGTTATACGATTTTTTTCAATAATTCGCTGTAAGAAGATCCAGTTATGATGCAAGTCTTGGCGCACTTGTGACCACTATTGCTTTTTCTTTGCAATAGAGAGGATTGAAGGTACATCATGGGCGTTGAAGCTGGAGCAGTTGGTTGTTGATCTGGGTTGCTGAAATCTTGGTGTTTACTCGTCAACAGCTATCCCGTTATTGGACCACCAATGGTAGACCCTGCAGTACTTCAAGTTGATGGTCTCAGCAGCCATTAAAAAACAAACAAATCGAACAGGACAGGAATCCTGTATGAAGCTTAGGTCATGTACTTTGAGATGAGAAGGAAGCCATTTATTTTACTGATTAAGTAATCAAGTGAGAAATTAAATTTTACATACCTTGAAAAGTTTTGAGTTTGTCAAAAGCAATTTTTCCGATAAAACAATTTGCGCCAACGCACGAGTGCCACAGACCAAGTTCATTTGCTCACGACTCTTCCCCCACCATTTGATGTTCCTGTAAGTGCTATTCTCCTGCCTGCGTACAACCCGCTGCCCCACTTCCAGCAAGTAGCCCGTATTTAGACCCTAGCATGTCTTTGGACCTTCTCCTCTAACATATGGGCGTGACGCATACTTGCTACGAAGTCAATTGTTATAAAGCCTTTTTCTCAGCCTTGATCGTCTTCTACTAACGACACAATAAAAATACATGTCTAATGTGTGGTTATTTTCCTTCTCTATTTTCTCTTCTCATACTTTTTTAAATGAAAACTTCTATAGGGGCATTACTCGATATTTTGGAACGGGATAAATCTATGAATTTCTTGATGTCACGTCACCAAGATGCCACCTGTTGCGCGCGTCACCATCACGCCACCTGTGGCACGTATGATATGCGCGTTGGACGCTTTTCGAAAAATCTTTATACAAACAAACAGTTTTTATCCGATTTTGATGGAACTTAAAAAAAAACCACTATTTACGTTTGATTTACAGAAACCTAATCCCTCTCCTTTCCCCCTCACTTTAATTTCTGCCACCGTTGTCCATACAAACCCATAGCTTTTATCCGATTTTGATAGTAGTTAGCACACATATACTTCAAAACAAGGCGGTCTGGTAGCTCAGCGGTTAAGGCGCTTACTTTAGAAAGGTTCTCTCTGCAGTCGCGGGAATTTTTAGGACTTATATTTGATTATATGAGCTACGACAGGACGTTCCGTTGTTCTGATTGCACGTTAAACTGTATTCCCATGAGGAAAGGAATTAGCCTTCTTACCTCTGACACAACAGCTTGGTGCTTCTCCTTCGGGAAGATTCGACGAACCGTCGGGTTGTGGACTGAGTTAGATTTTTAGTTTTTGAAGTGATAACTTCTTTAGGCACGCTGGGCGATTTTTGAATGGGTAACATCTCATGAGTTCGTATTACCGACATGCTAATGTTAACAGTATATCTGTCACGGTCTGGTGGCTGAGTGGTAAGGAGTCTGACTGGTGAACTCCCTGCTCCGAATCTCTGTCTTCCATGGTTCTGATTCCACGTTAAACTGTAGGTCTCTTGTACCTGGTACGCACTACCGGGTTAAGATAAGACGGCTACGACAGGGGCGGAAAACACAGTCAGTAGAAACCCTGTCACCAGGTCATTACGTTCACGTTATTATTATTATTTGGTATATCTTTAGCGATACGTATGACTCGTTGCGCGTATGATATTAATAGTTTTAAGTATTCACTTCTGTCATCAGTCTACAATGACTGCCAATTAGTTTTTTTTATGCATTTTACGCCTCGTCATTAGAGGCGGGAAAGGACTGGGGACAAGGAACGGGAAGTAAATCGTTTATGGCCTTTTGAAGGAAGTATACTGGCATTCACCTCAAATTATTTGGGAAAACCATCAAAAACCAAAATCTGAATGTTAGGACAGGGATGCGAAACGCATACCCGCCACGCTGGTGTTCATAATAATGCACAGTCCAATCAATGCTTTCCTCACACCACACAAGAGACTGAATCCATTAATTTAGTGTTTGTATGATATTTGCATGGACTATTCCGTCGGTTCAGACGGTTGTGATATACCATACGAATGGATCCGTAATTTATATAGTTTCGGAAGGACGAGAAGAAAGTTTCCAAGACGCCATGCAGTAATCAAAGGACTCGATGACTGTGGCAACCTGATATAAAATCACTCCATCAAAAGGGGTTAATGGAGGCATTAGAGAGGGTCCAGAGAAGAGCCGCCCGATTCGTGACAGGTATATATAGTTGGAGGGAAAGCGTAAGTGCGATGCTGAAGGAGTTAGGTTGGGAAGACCTGGAACACCGAAGGCGTTGCTCTCGACAGAAGCTAATTGAAAAATTCAAGACAGATGCATTTCAGAATGACAGCAAAGAAATATTGCTACCAGCAACATTCGTATCTCGGAATGACCGTGAAAATAAGATAAGAGAAATCAGGGTCCGAACCGATTCTTTTCTGTATTCATTTTTTCCATGAGCGATTAGGGAATGGAATAGAAAGGATTTACCGGGCGAGTAAACTTAAAATCCGACAGGAGTAGCTTTCGATAAAGCTCTCCGGCCATCCTGATCTGGGTTTTCCATGGCTTTCCCGGATCATTCCACGCGAATGCTGGGATGGTTCCTCACAATAGCCCATGGGCGCCTCCTACCATATCCCGTATATCCCTTCCAAACTAATACCTTTCGGATAGGTGCAATGCACCATCTGCTACACACTTTTAGTGAATCGCAGAGTAATAGTAATAGTAAAGCCATTGCTGAATTCCTTCCTGATCCTTGAGCCCAGGCCTTTCCCATCTATAATGACGTCAACGTCGAAGAGGCATAGTCATAAGACCCAAAAAATCTCCATCCAGTAAGTCACTTTCTGATCTATTCAAATAGTTTTTACCAAATTTACTACCACTCTATCAAATACCTTAGAAATATCTAGGGCTACACTGTCAGTTTGACTTTCGTTGCATATCCCATCTAAAATATTCTAGACCTATAGACTATTAACAGAGATTTGCATAATTGTCTTTGCCTAAGCCTATTTACTAGTCGCTTTCTTTTCTTACAAATATGCCTCATTTTGTTTTTTTGTTTTGTTTTGTTTTGTTGTTTTTGTTGTGTTCTGTTGTTACTTTGTCGTTGTTTTTGTTTCTTTTGTTGTTGTTTTGTTGTTTTTTATATTATTTTTTATACTTTTGTTTTTGTTTTTGTCATCTATGGAAATCAAGGAAAAGGATTCCGTAAAATATTTCTTTTTCACATGTCGTTCGAGTAGATGAAGAATCTGAAGTCAGTTAAATTGGTATTCAGTAAGACATTATGTACGCGTAAATTAGGTGTAACAATTTTTGTGCCGAGGAAAATAACAGGTTGGACTGATTAGCTGTCTCACCTTAGATACAGTTCAGGACATTTCGCCTTTTAAATTATGCAATCGTCGACACGCCATTACCTCTCACAAACAGTTCACTAATGTCCCTACCGTAGCTCGTGACGTGCGTGAATAATGATAACAGGTGGAAACAAGCGGCCATTTCAAGCGTTGACATGTAGCGGATAACCTTCCAGTACCGAAGCATTTGTGTTTCGAGTGCCTGATTTTTGATGAGCTGGTCTTACCAACTGTAATCCCCGAGTGTAAAGAAAATCAGGGGAATTATTTCCGCATTGTAGATTACCTGTTTATGCAGCAGACGTTTAATTGTTTCATCGGACGCAAATAATAGTCTGTGACGTTGCCCGATATTAAAATCGGAGGTCTCAATTAGCTTAACATGGGATGAGATGTGTATTGCAAGATGGCCGTTGGTATACTCATAATATGCAACCTTCTATTCCGACTTCACGATGAAAGAATCCACTTAACTACCTTTACATTTATATGCAACCATCAAGCGTTTAATTTCCATAATCGTATCTTAACTATTTATAATTAATTTACTTCTACCTTAAATTGTCGTTTTGGTTGTTTCCATCAAGGACTAAAACATCTTAATTCTCCTTTTAAACTCGGTTCACTTTTGATGTTAACAGCTCTCACTCCAAAATTTTCAAAAATTCCTCCTTTTTCTTCTTATAATACCTGAAAGGAAATGTTCAGGCTTTTTACTCTTTTACTTCCAAATACTCGTTGAATACGTTTTCCCCAGTAATTTCGCAAAATTAAACCAAACACAACTTTTATTTCACAACTTTCCATACAATTTCCACTTCCGCGTGACGTATTCGTCCTTTACCGCCGTAATAAGCTTCATAAATCCAATTGGTTTTCCCATTTAGAGTCCAACTAACTGCTTTACAATTTCTGCAGTTGCATTCAGGCAGTCGCCATGTTTTTACGTCATCCTAGGCTTTCTCTTAGCTTCTGCATTTTTGACTTCCTAATTATTTATTTTCCTCGACTAGTTACTCCCTGTCTTCAGAGATACTCTTAAAATGGGATTAGTCTTGTACCTTCATAATTCTTAATACTAATATATAAATACATTATTTCATATATATAATAATTAATATATGAGAGCTACATATGACCTCTAGAAACTCATTTGATATAAAGCGTTTTTGTCAGCCGTTGGAATCTTCTACTGATAACACACGAAAAGTAAATATCGAATGTGTGCGTATTTTATCAATGGGATTAGATAGACAGGGTTGTAGATAATGTTTTATTATTATTATTATTTTGCTGTCATCAGTTTCTGGTGCCATCCTCGATCCCTTCCTATCTTGTGCTAACTTCTTTATCTCAACATACCCCTTACAACCCACGTCCTCAGTTATCTGCTTCATTTATTGTAATCTCTGTCTTCCTCTACAGTTCTTACCTTCGACTGTTCCCTCCACTAACAAATTAACCAATCCAGCATGTCTCAAAATATTACCTACCATCCTGTCTCCTCACCCATCATTTCCAAAACTCCTTCATTTCGTACTTTATCTGTCAACTTAATTTTCAGCATTCTTCTATAGCACCACATTTCAAACGCATCAATTTTTCTTTTTGATATTCCTAAACTCCACACTTCACTACCGTAAAGTGCTATCCTCCACACGTAGTTCTAAAAACTTCTTTCTGAGTCCTACATGAATATTTAAAATTAAAAAAATTCTTTTTTGCATGAAAGCTTTATTGACTTGCGTTATTCTGCCTATAACATTATCCCTGATTCGGTCAACAGTTTTAATTTTACTTCTTAAATAATAGAATTCATTTACTTCTCCTATTGCATTCGATGCTATTTTTATATTTAATCCAATATTACTGCTGTCATTTCTACTACATTTCATAACTCTTGTCTTTCTATGGTTTATATTTAGTCCAAAATCTTTTTTCAGTATTATATTCATGCCATTCAGTAAATTCTCAATATCCTCAGTCTGTTCTGCTAACAGAACAATGTCGTCAGGAAATCGTTGCCTACTGATTTTTTACCGTGAAAGTATAAACGTTCAGGTGGTGGAACCCCATGTCTAGTCACGTGATTGTGCACCAAAGTCCTGGTTTAAATCCCCTACCTCTCCGCAGTCTGCCCGACTGTGATCCGTCCAACTTGTGATCTCTACTGTAAACTGTCGATTCTTCAACAGAAATATTTGATTTTTGGTCGGGTAGTTGGGGATCATCCCAGCATTCACCTGGATGATTATAAAAAATCGCCTAACAAGGACGATTATTACCTTACAACAAAGGTTTCAACCTGGGCGTGTTTTCAACCTGGGCGTGTTGTGTCTGCCTGAGAATGTTGGCGCTGTAACGCGTATGCTAAACTAATAAGTAACACATGAAATAGGAGTGTGTTCAGTAGTCACCCGCCTACTTTGATGGGTTTTTTAATGAAATAGAACAGACTCCACAATTATTATTATTGTTATTAGCTTACTTCCCTAACTTCTTGCACTAGGTGTTTTGTTTTACAAGGGATTATGAGATGAAATTAGGTCTTAAAGATACTCTCACAGTAAATTTAGCCTTTAAATTTACAGATACCGCATAGTCAGTAATTTAACAAGTACGGTGAGAAATCCTGTATTATCACGACTCTTAGACAGAGCTGAACAACTCATGACAGCGAATATCAGTTTTAATTTCGAACAATTTCGGTTATGAATAATATGATGCCACTGGTTGGATTTGAAGAAGGTTGTAACGGACATACGTTACGTTATAAATGTAAAAATAAGAATGGAAAAGAATTTATTTTATGTATATTAAATAGGAATCGCGTGTTTTTTAGAATCTCTGGTGGCACAGAGAAAATGGGGCGCTGGACAAATAGAAGAAAGAATTGAATGATGAAGATGGAAATGGCTTGAATTGTACCGAGAGACTGGTCTAAATCATGTATTATTGCGGATGAAGCCGTATTGTGTTTGCCGGAACACGAAAGAAGTTTGTTTTCTTTCATTTACTTGCGATATAGAGGGTGATTCGGGAGGAATGGTAGTATGAACAGTACGGAGTAAAATAGTTCATATAAACATGTTGACGATTTCCATTTATTTTGGAGATATAGGTGCTGAAATGTTATGCATAAAACAAACCTCAGAAAATGATTAACAGCAGACAAATAACTTATTCAAGTACTTAATAATTCCACCAACGACTACAATACACAAATTGAAGTACGTACTCAGAAGAGCTACACGAACAATTGCGAAGAGAGCTACAAAGTGTATTGAAGTCGATGGTGGGGTTTTCGAACATTTAATTTAAACTGTTGTAAAATGTGAATGTGTTTTTGCATGAATAAAGAACTTCAATAAGTTATTTGTGTGCTCTTGATCATTTTCTGAGATAACATTCCAGCACTTGTATCTCCAAAACGAGTGGAATATGTACTTCTTAACTCAATATTGTTCATACTACCATCTCCTCTAATATTTACCGTTCCTCCTACATCACCCTGTATGTTCCTTTCTTAACGTGCGGTGCTGAATCCTGGACAATGAAGAAGCGGAATATTATCAGGATGCAAGCAAATTAAATGAACTACTAAGAAACAGAAGAGGTGTTGCAAGAAATAGATAATAAGGAACGAAATGGTTAGAGACATAATAAGAGAGGAACCTCTACAGAAAATTATAGAGAATGACAGACAGGTGGTATGGTCATGTTACGAGAATGGAGCACCAGAGAATACTCGTGCATGAGTCACGAAATAAAGATTAAAGTTAAACTGATCTGGGAAAGACCAAGGTGTGGTGGGAAGAGACCGAACATGTTGGGTGAGTGGTAACGCTCTGGACTCGCATTCGGGAGGACGCGAGTCCCCGTGATTTGATGAAACCATGTAAAACCCAAATCTGGATTCCCGGACGGGGTTTCGAACCCGCGTCCTCCCGAATGCGAGGCCAGAACACTAACCATTCGCCCACCACGCTCGGTAAGGATGAAGAGAGTGCTCGGAATGTACAGGGCGTATTTTGATTATGGGCCTTCATAGGATATTGGTCAAATAATTAGGAATAGTGCATGGAAGGGGAAAGACGATCATAACCACAAACTGACGCTCGATTTCATGCATAAGGGAGTGGGAAAATTTCCGTTTGTTGGTAATGATGTCAGAGATTGGAACAAATTACCAGGTGAAGTGATGAATGATTTACCAAAACCCTTAAGTAATTTAAAATTAATATTTGTAAATCGGAAAAGTAAATGGGGAAAGAAGTTTATCTCTCCAAATATAAAATATTTTTTTTATTCAAATAAAAAAATGGATAATAGGTTGGCTAGGGGAATTGCCACCGGAGTGTTAGATCCATCGAAATTAAAAATTAATAATAATAACAAAACCTCCTACTCTGAAAATAAAGCAAATGCTTCACTCTTTCCCCACGATTTTTTTTTCTTCTGGCATTTTCCCTCTGAAAGCGTCGGGCAAAGTTTCGGCACGCTGTGCACTACAGCGCAGTTTCTGAGAGAAGCGAACTGATTATTTACACTGCACGAAAACCTGATGTCTGACACATACTGCGCAACAGTGTCTAGGGTTTGCTCTCACACGTGCTTACATGGGACAAACAATGAGATCGACTCGCTTAATAAGTGTCGCAAGCTTATTGCTACTGTATATGAGCATTTAGACATTGCATTAAAATGAAATATACCTAATTTTACTTCTGGAACCAGGAGCTTCGAAACACCACCCAATTCGGCAAGCAGTTTATGCATTATCGGGTTCAGCGAAACAAACATGTAGACGAAAATCCATTACTCAGTTTCCTGACGCTGCATCAATATTAAAGTTGCCTCATTGTAGTCCTGGGATCCTCAACTGCACAATATTTGAAACAATATGAAAATCGATTTATTTTATATTTATTTTTTTTTTTTTTTTTTTTTTTTTTTTTTTTTTTTTTCAGGTGAAGCCCGGAAGACAGCTGGTGTAGTCTCAGTGACCGCATTCTCTCGATGGTCGGTGTCACTGTCAGCGAATAATAAGTTGCTGCTCGCAGTCAAACAATTTGTAATCGACTATATAAAATAGTCTAATAGGTAGTGTTATTTGGTTTACCGTGATTTTCCTTAGTCAATTTAGGCGAATGCGGGGATGGTTCCCTAAAAAGCCACGGCCAACTTCCATCCCTCCTTCCTCCCTTTATGTTAGTCGCCTGAAAAGGATTCTTGAGATCCTCCAGCAGCCCGATTCCCAGGCTTTACCTGGGAGGAATGAAATTTGTAAAAAGGATGATAGCCAGAGAAGTATGGTTCCTGTTCTCACGAACGCTGTCAAAATCTGAGCTGGGTATTACTAACATACGCTCTGGCCTAGCATTCGGGAGGACGCGGGCTCTAATCCTGGTCCAACTATCCAGATTTGGGTTTTCGCAATCCAGGGGAATCCCGGGACGGTTGATTCAAAGGACCCTGGCCTAATTCCTTCCTGTTCGTTGCCCCTAATCCTTTCCCGCCTCTAATCACCTATGTCGATGAGGTGTAAAGCCATAAGCAGAAAAGAATCACCCCTGCAAGTACGCTTCAAAGCTTCCGTGGTTTGAATTCCGCTTTAAACCGAAGGATTCCGGTACCCGGTAAGATTACCTGGTTAGGTTAGGTAAGGAGCAAAGGAACTGGACACCCTACTAACTTTACCTCTTTTAGAAGGATCCAACGAACCTTCGAGTTGAATACTTACTTATACCCTGTTCACTTCGAACTGGTGGCTCGAGTTGATGTTCCCCTGACCAGCCCCTCTACCAGCTGACCGTTGTGTCAGAGTAGGCTAGTGGTATGTTTCCCCTTCACCTGTGGGGGAGGGCAGCTCAGAGGCCACCTTGAGTCGCCTCTGTTAACTAGCAACCTCCCAGAAATGTACAGTAACTCTAAGCAGCACACTGTATAACCTGGTAACTATAGTAATACGTGTGAACGTTTCGGATGGTTACTGCGATAGTAACGTGATGGGTCAATGATATGTGCGACCATTCATTATATTGACATTTGGAAAGTGACAGGACTGTATTGCGTTACAGACTAGAGTAATCAGAAATACGCACGAAAGGTGTAGAATGTTTAGAAGCCGGATGACTAGAAGTTGAAAAAGAGCCTCAATCTCTGCGTCGGTTCGCGTGACTGGGGGTAGCGTGGATCTCCCGCCCCCAGGGTAACGTTATCACCTGACGGGGCGTGACAGATAGTGATCTGCCGCCCCCTCACACAAGGGCGACCAGGTGACTGCACGGGGGAAATCACGGTAACAGGTGCCAAGGGAGAGCGGCGCAGAGCTCGGTACTGTGGTAAGCGAATCGAGGGGGGAATTATTTGATCATTATCACTGTGTTCTCTACAATAGACTGGTTGCATCAGCTCTCACTGGACACCCTATTAATTAATTTCAACTGTATGAATTAAGCACATTGGTGTTCGATGGAGATCAATATTGATTAACAATATCTTTGTTTATTTTTCGTATGAATGAGTATTGTTTTGTTGGATAGAAATTGTTTATATGAAGTGTGACATGGTTAAAAGCAGTATAAAGTTTTAAATGTTAAATAGAAGCCTGTAATAATTAATTTTTTGTGTGTCATAGTGTATTAAATATAATTTTTATCTACATGGAATTGCTTAAAATTTGTCAATTTTTAAATGCCTGTGAATATTCCATATTTTCCTTTAAAAATGTTTCTTCATTATTATAAGTAATTTTATAAAGGTTCTGGTTATTTTTGTACTATGTCCATTATTTGGAGCGATGTTTAGCGACCCACAAAGCATTAGCGAAAAACCACAAAAAAAATTCCATTCTCTCTTTATTTATGAAATTATTTATCTGAAAACTCTTTCAAATTTACAGTAATATGTGGCCTTCTGAAGTTGAAGGAAAAGTGCAGCGATATTTCTCCGTTCTATGATTTACTAAAAATTCTAAACTAATAAAGTTTACCAAATTAACTACTTCAGCAGACAATATTTGCGATAAAAAGTCATATGCATCATTGGATAGAGAATTTCATGAGTCGATTAAAAATTATTTCGCAAAAATACTTTTTTTACAAATCTCGATATTTTTGTAATACTTTTATTTCAGCTGATGTTCCTTTGATTTATATATATCATTAAAAAAGATTTCTTAAAATGATTAACAACCTCTATTTAAAAATAATTTTTATTCAAATTATTTTTTTTAATTTGTAAAATCAATAAAATATATTGTCCTTGGAGGTAACCCTGAGCACTCGATAGTATCTTACACTTGGCAGTGGCAGGCTTTGCTTGCTTTCTCAAATGGAATGGCAGGAAAGGAACATTACAATGGAGCGTGGGCACATGAGTGTACGCGACTAGAAGGTGGTACTGCATTACAGCGCAGATTTACTCGCAGGTAGTTGTCGGTGTGTTTTCCTCCAGAGAAGGGAGATTTAGCAGCGGCTGAGGTCGTTTTCATAACACACTCCGCAGTAACTCTGCCAGATTACCGCGGAATCTGATTTCCCAGCTGCGCGGCAATCCGGGCCCCATGTGGGCACGAAACTTTGCCGGGACCTCCGCCACAACTCCTCGACTGTATACACGAGCGGCGCGGCGCCCAGTAGGGCGTCCCCGAAAGGGAAAGCAAATTGAGGCGGGCTGCTCGTAATTGAATCTGGACGCCGGAAGAGGTCCGGCCTATTGAGGTCGTGTGATGCTGTTACCGTCACTCCAGACACTTGTCGATAGATCGCCACAGTGGAAGACGGCCGTACAACCCCTCATATCTCCAGGTATTATAGACAATATCTATATAATTATATACTCTGCAATACACAAAATTGTGGGTGGCAGAGGTTGCTTTGCACCAGAACTAATCTCTAATCTGTGCATTTCAATCCCGAATGGCACGAGGGAAGAAAGAATTTATATAACCAGGGGCGGCTCTGGACGTAGTGAAAATGCGATTCAAGAATAAATAAAGAAAATAATAAATGTACTGAAAATAAAAATATTTAGAAATGCGGCATGCTGTAATACGCGATAACTTATGACACCTATGAGAAATATTGAACACTATCTGTTTACCACATCGATGAACTATTTCGCTGTTGTGGAGACAGATTCCACATGTCACAAATCGCGCATGCGCACTGGCATTTTCGTTGGAATATAGAAGAGAGGAGGAACTGCTCTGCTAGTGGCGATTGGTGACAAAACAGTTCTGTCTCGCCAGGCTCCGGCAGTGGGCTGACACACGTACTCCACAATATTATGGATCTCGAAAAAGTTAAAAACACTGTCGGTGAAGTGCAGCAGCAGTTGAGATTTTTGCCACATTCAACTACATTCCCTAGAAGCTTTGTCACTGAGAGGAGGAAATATTGCTTCTATTTCTTAGTTCCTTTGATGGAGTATTACACAAATTTATGATTGCAGTAGCTGTAATCGACTCTCAAGCGAAATGTGTTCCACCCTCGGAAACGGTGCGCCACCGAAAGCACTGGCTGTGACATGTAGGCAGTGCCGGATTAAGAAAGTCTGGGGCCTCAGGCACTCAAAATTTTTGGGACCCTCTGTTTTTGAAAAAATTATCTATATTTTCTAACTAAAAAGAAAAGGTTCCGTAGATGACTGATTGAACAGAACATATTGTTTATTCAATTAAAGAAACGAATTTTATAATTTACAATATTTTGTAAATTACTTTTATTTATTGCACACTACAATGAAAACAAAACATTTAATTTTCATATTACTTTAATTATTTTATTTTGGATGATTTTATTATTTTTATTTAATGAAAAAATGTTAATTCTCAGGGTGGCATTAAAAAATCGATGTCTCCAGCACTGCCTGTAGGTTAACTCGTCAGTTTTTGGCTAGTCAGCCATTGTTTATCTTTTTGTCAATTTTAAAGCATTTATTCCTTCAGTTTCAAAATCATTTGTTTAATCGGGCAGTATACGCAGGTAATGAGACACTCACATACTGCAGATTTTTATGTTGCGAGAGTCTTAGTTAACTCTGAGCTGTTCTTCCAGGCATCTTTCACTTCAACAATGAAGATCAGTAAACCGTCGAAATATTTCAGTGTGATTACTACCTGAACAAATCACTTCAGCCGCCACTGCATATCAGAGTGGCATCTTGTTCCTCTAATTCAGTAGTCGGCAAACTTTAGAAGCTAAAGAGCCAATTCCAATATTAAGGTCGTCGGGAAAAATTTATAATAGGTATAGGCCTGGTTATACTTTAATAACAAGTTTTTAATATAATTTATCGAAAAATCGATTTTTTTTTCTGCAAACATTTTTTTATGTTCTTCCACTACTTTCTTTCGCACTTCACCAACGGGATATGTTGTGGCAAATGAGGCTTGCTTTATTTGTGGCTTTCTACATTGGACTTCTTAGTATTTTCAAGTAGTTACGCAGAAGTCTCAAACCATTCACTTTTGAATTCGCAACGATCATCTATTACTTTTTCATATTTTCTCTTAATAGCAATTTAACAACATCTTTTATTATTCTTGTATCACAAACATCAAAATACACAGTTAAATACTTTGTGCAAATCAAAAACCTTAAACACACTTAACCCAGTACTTCGTAACCTCAATTGCATTGTGTATTGCTTGGAACAGGTCTTCGTTGTTGCAAGATAATGGGCACATAGGGCACTCGAGCATATGTTTCATAGTTTGGTCTTCACCACATTCGCACTTAATACTGGTAGTATCAGTATAAACCCCATCTCATTAGGTTTTCCTTGGACCTGCCCACTCCCGTTCGCAATCGATTTAAAGACCGCCAGACGTTCCAGTCCTCTGTATGACGAGGTGCCAAGCGCTCTGATATGTTAGGAACCTTCATTTTCCACAACTGTACTCTTGTCTTTTCAGGTGACCCAGTTAGTTCCTGTGATGTTCTCAGGAAGCTTTATCTGGACTTGAGTCTCTGGGCTGGTGGTGTATGGCCGTGCAGTGGATGAGCACTTTCCCGTTCTACTTTAGTCCTCTCCTTGTTCCCAGCCACTTCTCATCGGATTGTGGGTGGTGCTATTCCTGAAAGCTGATAAAGCCTGTCCACTGGGGGTGGGCTTTAAGCAAGCTGTCACTAGCCTACAGGTGTTATTGAGGGCTACATCCACCTGCCGGCCAAACCTTTCACACCAGAAACATCAATAAGCGAGCCCTTATCAGGACCACAGTTAAAGATTGTCTCCATCAACATTGAAGGTATGTCATCAGCCAAAGAAGAATTGCTACAAGACCTATGCAATCAACTCAAATGCCACATTTTATGTGTACAGGAGACACATAGAAGTACTCAAATGCGCCAAGCTAAAAAAACATATCTTTAAAGAAAGGTTAAAATATATTTTTGGGAACTAAACAAACAAAAAAATCATATAAATTTAAATATGATACAATACGCGAGATACAAATATTTTAAAATTAGGACCAATTACTAATCAGGCCCAACATCATAACAGTAAAGACAAATAAACGGTGTGAATACATAACAGATGGCTTAAAAGCTACTGAGGTAATTTATTTTATTTGTTGTATTGTCGGTAAAAGTTGGCAAAAGAGGTCTGGTAGCCTGCAAGTCTTTAGATTTTTCCGACGTTTTTACAACTGCTGCTGCTACTAATGTCGTAAAGATGAAAGAGAAAAATATTAAAGAGCGACACTAATATCCTGAAAGAGCCGCAGTTTGGCGACCCCTGCTCTCCCGCCATCTCGATCCATGTAGGAACGAAGTATTTCATCGCACTCGTAAATGAAATCGGGTGTATACACATTTACCAATCAGTCCAACTGAAACTTACACCGTCTGTCTGTCACAGACTCCAACCAAATCTAAGACTCAGTTCTGCGACGCTTTCAAAAAGACTATGACAAACAGTCACGAGCCGAGCGACTCTTCTTTGTATTGCAACATGCCACTGCATGGGAAAATTGTATATTGGTCATATTAAATTGTGTATTGGTAATTTTAGTGTAATAACTTACTAATAATTTGTTAATTTTAATGTGGGAACATTTGATATTAAAGAGATGAGGATTAGGATATGTATATGCATACATGTTGCTTGCTTGGCGGGACAATTTTTTTTTATACTACATCGAAACTAGCCTAACATCTAAAAACACAAAATTAGGCCCTATTACACATTTTTATGCAATTTACATATATATTATAATTTTTTTTAACAAAAACAAAATAAAACAGAGGAAAGATTTGCTAGGCAGGCTGATATTCGTCTAAGGGTCAGACCCACTATCCAGCCAATCCAAATGTATTGTAAGCAACAGCAATAATAATCACGAAAATATACAAAATGATTTCCATTTGTACAATTGCCTCACCGCTTTTACAGAAAATAACAGTACAACTTATAATTATAACAATTTCGAATTGCAACAAGAACTCAAAAAACTACGGGACAGGTGGCTCAGGATAGGCGTGTGTGACGTCAGCCAACTATGAACAGCGAAAAACAGGTGGACTTAAGGGTTATCGCTGACTTTCTACAGGAACTCCCACAAGCCACAGATACTGTTTGTGAACCTGTCAGGTTAAGATGTTAGGGTTCGTACCTTGAGAGTAGGGATGTAACCGATATGCGGAAGTGCGGAACTTTCGCGTGAAATTCTACATTCGCTTTCGCATTCGCAATTTTTAACGCTAATGTTTTGTTTACATTGAAATATATATTATTCTTTTCTCTTTATTCGAGATTCTGTCCATCGTTGCTTAGCTAAAAAAATGGTTGTTTTCTGATGATCTTGCAATGAAAGTAACAAAACTAAACGGAGTTATTAGCTAAGTGACGAATTTACAAGTTTGAACTTGAATGTGCGTGCGTAGTTACGTAAATAATTTAATTCACTTGAGAAATTATCCTACATTTTTTTGTCGTTGAAAGATGAGGTAAAAATAAAAAAAATATGGAAGTATAATATGGAAATAGTATTTACTTATGAAAAAAGATTGATTTTAAATTTATTTATAAAATATTAAAATCTAAACAATTATAAATTTATTTTTCCACATCCGCTTCCGCAAAACATCCGCATCCGCGGATGTCAAGCACTGAACATTCGCTTCCGCAAAGATGACATCCGCAACAACCCTACTTGAGAGCCAACTCATGTTAGTTTTGAACTGATAAAATTGCCCTCCAGAAGAAAGGGAGCATCTTTCTGTTGGCAGCGGTTGAAGTGAACGGGTTTGTGCGTTAGTGATGGCCAGTAAGACACTACAGCACAATGCGACGAGTGACATGAACATCTCCCTCTCATACGTGGATAAACTGAAGTGTCATCAACAATAATTATTTAAGAGAACTATTGCCAGTGTATAAAACTTTGTAAGTTGAACTGTGCAGTATCTTGAGTGATATTTAATGGTGCCATCGTTCAAGCTGAATTTTTTTAGTAACTGTAAATTATTTGTACTAGACTGCTCTATAGAGTAACCTGGTACTGATTTTGGTGATAAGGTCTCTCCTCCCAATGAACGTAGACAAGCTTTGGAGACGACTCCGATAAATTACTATTAAAACAAATAATTAAGGAAAAATGAACAGAAATCAGATTAAGTGAGTCAACGGTATATCAGTGGGGTGGAATACGTATTACAGTTTTCTCTCTTTACTGTCAATCACTCCATTGAGAAAACGATCCCAAACAGTACAACAGTCGAGTAATAAAGAAACTTTCTTGTGATTGTGGAAACCAACAGCAAACTACAACCACATCATCGTGGAATGTTTCAGAGGAACTATCCAGCAGTTTTATGAATCAACCACAGAGGCAGCAGAATCACTGGAAACCCTAAACACCGATTTGTAGAATCATCTTCCTTTTATTCCAAGCGCGTAGCTTCAGGGTGGGGCAAAAACAAGGATACTTAATAAAAATACTTGTTGAAAATGGTTTTACTTGAAAAAAATTACACACTCATTTATCTTATTTAAGCACTAGTATGCAAAGATTCTGACAAAATTTTGACAAAATTTATTTTTCAATCTCAGAAGTGGGAAATTTTATTGTCCTATGTCTTTCGCTCGAGTACTTGAGGGAGAGAGCCAGAATTGGACAAGCGCCCCATCTGCCTCATCCGGCTATGCCCATGTCTTATACCACGGTATACGTAATTAAGCTTGCAATTCTATGTTTTATTACTGTCTTCGCCTCGAGTAATTTTGGGAAACCATGGAAATCAGATTGACAAGACACGATTTCGAAATCGCGTCCGCACGGATACCAGACCAAAGTGTTTACTTCTGACCCACAATACTTTCTGTCTGTATCATTTGGGAAATTTTTATGACATTATGATTTCATTATGTCATCATTAATATTTAACCCGAGGAAGACAATAGACTGTTGAAAGCAGTTGATAAAGTGGTTTATAAGTCAGCCTTTGGTTTTGTAGAACCACTCTGGACGTTTCCCACAGTAGATGTTTTCATTGTTTTGATGCATACGCAAATTTTCTTATTATGCACCTAATTAATCTTCCGTATGTTTTTTTTATTGATAAAACGAGAGTGGTCTGTAAACTGTCTCCAGTATTGGTAGAACTAACGGGCCGACCTCCCAGACCAACTCCCACGTAGCCGGGCTGCAGATCCTACCAGCCTGATCGCGCTGAAAGAGTCCTGCACTAGGTTGAAAATTTATAAAACATGAGTTCAGTGAAAATCGTAACATGGTACTTTTGAGGGTCTCAGGCAAACAGTTTTCATCATTAATATTGCACAAATTGTAACGCACCAGTTGCCCAGTACGCATTACAGCGAATTCGTACTGGATTCAGGGATTCAGTGCCCAGGTTGAATTCGTGGCCTGATGTATTGACGTGCAATTGAGAATTTTTGGCAATTATTCTTGTCAACTGAAGAAACACTAGGATGGTACCTACTTTTTGCCTTGTAAATCATAGCAAAAATGTTAAATCTCAACGCAAATTCCACGACTCATAAATAGGAGGCGACGCTTAAGCTCCTGTATGGGAGGTGACGAAACTATGATCGAGACCAGTGGCGGATCCAGGCTCATGCCCCCCCCCCCCCTCCCAAAAGTATTTAGTTCCACCCCAGACATCGGTAATTTCTGAGATTTGGAAACTTTTTTTTTAGCTCTACTGATTTTTTTAAGGGCGGCATCACTATAAAGCCCCCCCCCCCCAAACGAAATCCACTCAAGCCTCCCCAACCCAAAATCCGGTCAAGAAGCCCCCCCTTCAAACCAAAATCCTGGATCCGTCACTGATCGAGACAGCAGATTAAATAATATTTTTGAGAGTGCCAATGCCACACAATACAAGACTAAATGAGATGTTTAAACACGCAGACGATGGAGCTCTCGTACGAATAAAACAGCAAAAAAAAAATCCACGAAACTCAACCATCGTCTATGGTGGTGTAGGTTTCAAACAGAATCAAATCAATCATCAACCAACAAAGATTGATTTATGGACAATTATTATACCACACTAAAAGCAAATAATTTCACGTGGTGACATCTGCCGTGCTTCATATTAACCAGCGAAATAACTATACAAACTCCATATTTAAATCAACAATCGATCCAATTCTAACATCCGCAGTCGAGTTCTGTAACACGCTCGGCAATGCAGAATCACCGAAAAACAAACCGCAAGCCGGCACAGTATTGTTTAAAACCATAGGGAGAGTCTGTTAATTACGTGAGGTCAGTACAAGGGGGGGGGGGCGGTAGAAATCTCACGTCATTTTTTTATTTCAGTTTGCTTCCCATCAAAGGACAGTAAAGCTAAAAAAAAGTCTCCAAAATCACCTCACGTAATTAATGGACGCCCCCACATAGCTTTCGTTCTCGACGAGACTGCCTCCGCCACCTAAATCAAAATTTTTATTCTTCTCTCCTGATTTTATTGTTTTCAACTTATTTAATATACGTAAACACTAGTCGAAATCCGTGTTTGGTAGCTAGCACAACAGGCGGTTTGTACCGCTGCTATTAACTCGTACGACGAAGAAACCAGGAGTAACATTTCTGCAGAGATGTGGTGCAGTGACGTAAGGCGATAGAGGAATGGCTTTAGGGTTCGTTATGACATTATCCGTCGGTGATGGTGAAGCTTTAACAATAAAAGAGAGTACAGCGTTTGGGACAAACACGTATCAAATCAATAAAATTTTCTCGGGTAACTAGCCGAGTTAGTCCATCGTTTGACCACGACGTTTCGGCGGTCACAAACTCTGCCGCCATTGTCAAGTGACAATGGCGGCAGAGATTGTGACCGCCGAAACGTCGTGGTCAAATGATGGACTAACTCGGCTAGTTACCCGAGAAAATTTTATTCATTTACAACGCCAAGAAAATCTCCAGTCTTACATACGTATCAAATCGTTTCATAAATATTACTAAATGTAATACTTTACCGCAACTTACCTAAATCATCAAATTTTCGCGTTACAATTTTTTTTTTTTTTTGTAAATTAAAATCGCTATATGTATAAATAAGTATGCAGCCATTTCTTTCTCCAAGCATCATACACAAACTACGTAGCCACTTTAAATGGGGTTTTCACATTTCGAAAGCTTAGAGTCTAACTTAAAACCTGATGCATTTTTTTACGACTCTATGTGGACAGTGCACCGAGAGGAATAAATGATAATCTAAGTAGCATACTGTGAAAGATGAACACTCCTTTCGTAACATGAAGCCAAATGTGACACTACATCAAAGATAAACAACCACGATTTGGATTCTGATTACATTGTAGTTATCAGCTTTGGTAATTTAGTCATATTGCTCTCGTGAAGGCTGTTTAAATTATTAAAAACTAAATCCATCGTATCTTATGCGGGAACCACTTGATAAAATCGTGTTTTTTTGTTTGTTTTTTTAGGTCTGTTAAACGTTAGGTCCACACGGGGGAAACTTCCGGGAAATGTGAGTATATTATAAACTTTGTCTAATGGTACTTCTGAATGGTTTCATGTAATGTGCTGCAAGATTTGAATCGAGGTTTGATGGTTTCCTCTGGTTACGACTTCGCCCGGCTGACTTTATCGCTGTGCTGTTAAATGTTTACGACGCTGTGGCTGCCTGGTCTCAATACTTGTCAGCTAATTAAAGCTGGCTGCAGCTTAATTGGAATCTCCAGCTCGTGACCTTTGCGTCCATCTCGCACGCAGGAAATTTGTTGCCCTTTGAGGGCTGCGGAAATAGACATTCACAGCCACATCCTGAGCAGAGAGGCCGACGCCAAAAGGCCTGACACCGAAACGCACCGCCGCGGCCGCTGGAGAGCCGTATTCGGGGACAGAATTTTCGACGGCTCTTAACGAAATACTGCTTTCAGTACAAAGCAAAACGCTAAGGCATTCCGCTGAACAGTTGTTTCTCTGTCGCAGAGCTTGACAACAGTTTTTTGCTTCAAGATTACTGCATCTGAGTTGCATCAACAGTAAAAATCAACGAGTATCAGCCAAAAATATCTTACAAAACCATATATATTATTTCTATAAGGTTTTTGTTGTTGTCAGAAGTCGTTATCTCCCTTCATACCTAACCGAAATCGACAAATGAGGTATCATTTCAAAGATTAAGGTATCTGCTTTGGGCACATAATATTTTAAGAAAGTAATTTTTTCTAAATTCGACACTTAAAGAGCAAAAATTTCAATTTTTCTAAAGTGCTGTTTTTTGTGATACGACTGATTTATCTCCCTGAATATCAACTGAAATCGATAAATGAAAAATCATTTTAAAGATTAAGACTTCCGCTTTTTAGACATCATATATTAAGAAAGGAATTTTTCGGATTTCGACCCTTACATGGCAAAAGTATCAACATTTCTACAACGCGATTTTGTTTCATGAGCCATTTGTCTCTCTTGATATCTAACCGATATAGATATATGAGGTATCATTTTAAAGATTAAGGTTACTGCTTTGGTCAAATCATATTTTAAGAAAGGTATTATTCGGAATTCGACCCTTAAAGGGAAAAATTATCATTATTTCCGTAGTATATTTTTTTTTTTATCATGAGCCATTTATCCCCCTTCTTATCTAAACGGAATAGATAACTAAGGTATCATTTTAAAGATTTATGTTTCTGCTTTGGTCACATCATTTCTTAAGAAAGGAATTTTTCGGAATATGACCCTTAAAGGATAAAATTATTAATATTTCTACAGCGCGCTTTTCTGTCACGAGCCATTCATCTTCCTTGATAACTAACCGAAATCAATAAATGAAGTATCATTTAAAAGATCAAGGTCTCCACTCCTGCAAAATTATAAATTAAGAACGATTTTTTTTTTAATTTGATCATTAAAGGCCAAAAGTAATGATTGTGAATGTCGTGCGTATGAGACGGTTCAGAGCCAAGTTGGCGATTTGAGCCCACGTCCTCTGGAATGTCAGGCTGAAAAGTTACTGTTTACCTATCATGCTCTTTGGTAACCATAGAATCTATACTAATATCATAAATGTGAAAGTAGATCTGTCTGTCTTTGTTACGTTTCTTGGGCTAAACGGCTTGTCCGTTCGTGGTGAAAATTGACAATGATATGCTATTTGCCATTAAGAAGGACATAGTATACTTTTTTCTGTATAAATTATACGTATTGTCGTGTAATTTTGAAAAATTACGCGATAGACGGACGCATAGGATGTGTATGTCTCTGTAGTACCTTCGAGTGTTGCGGTATGGTTGCTTAGTGATTAATGCGTTTGCTTACTAATGTTTGGAACGTGCTCTCGGGTTCAAATCCCAGTGAAAGCAAATATTTTTAATAATTATTTTTGATCGTATGAGTCACGCCTGGACGGTCGGTTTTTCTGGTTCCATGTTAAACTGTAAATCCCACAAATTTAGGAGAGCAATGCGTGGCAAATTGTGGGCGGTCTAACAATGCTGTACGTGTACACTTTTTACGATATATTGATGCCTCAGGATTTGTTTCCCTCCCAGTTAGTCTATGCGTTATCTGCACTAATAACGTTCTGGCCTCGCATTCGGGAGGACGGCGGTTCGAATCCCCGTCCGGGCATCCAGATTTGGGTTTTCCATGGTTTCCCAAATCACTCCAGGCAAATTCCGGGATGCTTCCTTCAGAAGGCCATGGCTGAATTCCTTCCCATTCCTTGCCCCCCATTCTTTCCCGTCTCTAAAGACCTCGCTGTTAGAGAGACGTTAAGCAGATAAAAAAAATGCACTAATACTATTATAAAAGTGAAAGTAATTTTCTGTTTTTTTCCTACGATTTGACGACCAAATGTCTATATTGATGTTGATGGAATGTGACAAGGAAATACTTTGCATCTATAGGAAGGACACAGGACGTATTTTTCGGTGTGAATAACAGTTTTAGTCTCGAAATTTTGAGAACTTAACACATGGTGACAGACAGACGGATGCGTATGTTAGTCTATAATGTTACGTCGGTTGCTCAAGCTGTGCTTCTCTCGCAGTCTTGCTCCTTCATATATTATCCCGAGTTCGTAATTTTTGGGACATCTTTTACGTAACTTACATCTTTCTATATCCAATTCTGGCAAAGAATTCCTAAGTCCACGCGTACGAAGTCACGGGTACCAGCTAGTGAACTAATAAGTGGTAACTCAGAGATTAAGTAACAATGAAGAAACGCGACGGGAATAATTAGAATTGTATTCATTCAGTTAAATCGACCAACGAGGTTTCATATCAAACGGTCTAAGCATTAAAACACACAAAATACCGTAAGAAGATAATTAATTTAATTGGGCTGATGGTTATTAATTAGTTATCATAAGTTAGAATGTTGTTTAATGCCATAGTCTCTATTTGAGGTCCCTAGTCGACTCTTGGTTTTTGAGAAAATTTGAGTTACCAAAGAAAAGAAAAGTTTCGGAATTAGAAACGCTGTTCACAACTCAGTTTATTTATCACACACAGATACATCGATTGGCTCCCAACCAGATTTAGAATTAGCTATCAAAACGGGAAGGAATTCGGCCATGAACTTTTGAAGGAACCATCCCTGTATTTGCCTGGAGTGATTTGAGGAAACCATGGAAAACCCATATCTGGATTCAAACTCGTGTCCTCCCGAATGCGGGGCCAGAGCGCTACCGCTCACCGACCACGCTCGTTGGATCCACTCTTAATCTCCTGCTACCAAGATAACTATCAATACACCGTCTGTTACGACTGATGAAACTAATTTTCACTTGGTGTTGCCGTTACCGCGGACGGCCAACAATATATCCGCACCGCACAGACTCGAAAACCAACGGCGCCTCTCCAGCGCTCGACTCACACTACTCAACCTTTGTATTACTCCGCGTAGTATTACCACTACTTCCATTGGCCGAAAAATCGCTGTGGTTTAGTACATGGAGGAAAGAAATATATGGAGAGGAAATACCGCTTATTCTGTGACGCCGCCTCTAAACTCTCGGCTGATACTGCGCATGCGTAGTGGCGGAGGCAGCCATGTTACGTATCCATAGAATTGCTGTTTGGAGACAGTATGTCCCGAAAACTAAGCAAGATATCGAAAAATTATAGTCTTTATTTTCGATTTTTTTTTCGTTGTGTTACATAAGAATCCATCATCAAATTTGACTTTTTGCGAAATTTTTCTTTTGCATTTCAACTCACTTTTGAGACAATATATCTCGAGAACTAGGCAAGATATCGGAAATTTTTATTCCTTATTTTTTATTTGTCTAGTATTTTTAAATAGGAATCCATCATCAAATTTGACTTTGACCAATTGTTGCTTCTGAATTTCAACCAAAAACATCTCACATTTGAGACAGAATATCTCGAGAACTAGGCAAGATATCGGAAATTTTTATTCCTTATTTTTTTATTTTTCCAGTATTTTTAAATAGGAATCCATCATCAAATTTGACTTTGACCAATTGTTGCTTCTGAATTTCAACCAAAAACATCTCACATTTGAGACAGAATATCTCGAAAACTAAGCAGGATATAAAAAAAAAATTATTCTTAATTTTTTATTTGTCTCATCGAGTTACATAAGAATCCATCATCAGATTGCGGCGTCACCTTTATCCTAGAGTCCCTTTGAGGGTTTTTTGCTCATATTCCCCGTGTCTGTATGGATAGGTAATATGGCGGCCACGCCTCCCCACTCCTCTCCTCCAGGCGTCACTTCAATGCGTGGTGAAGGTCACTTGCGTCGTCTCCATATATTTCTTTCCTCCATGCTCTATACCCGCCCCTTTCTGTGGAGCAAACAACACAATACGGTGTTTATCCATGGCCGGTCGCCAAGTCCCCAGGATCCTAGCGGCGAATTTCGCTCATCCTTCTCGACCTGTAGTCTGTAACTTTACGACAAGAATATTTCCCCAGACAACAAAAGAGTGCGACACAGATGACGCTGTTGTGTTGCCTAAGTCTTCCGATTCTATTAGTGAATCACAAGTACGAAGCCTGGGAAACTTCGGAACGCCTAAGAGAAAGTATATGAATGATCCAATAGTGGAATTAGTTAAGCAATGTTACTATCTGTTTATTATTTTGTTACAAGTTTGAGCCCGTCAGAAAACGAAGTCATCCCTTGATTTTGGACTGGAAAAAGACGCAAGAGGGGTAAGACAGCAGGACCGTCGAGAGGCGAGAGAACACGAGAGTTTCGTGTGGGTATCCTTGGATGTGAAGGGCAGCTTAAGTAACGACCAGTATTTCTAAGTTTGATTTGAAGTGATGAACTTGGGTTTTGTCCAGTAGTGTCTGGAATGATAGAATATCTCAGGCAGCTGTGCCAGAGAACATATGACAGTCTCTACCACGGTACAGTAACTAACTGCATCTGCTTATAAACTGTTTGCACTTATATCAAACCCAAATAACGTCCTGAGCGATCCGCATGATAAAAGTCTCTCCACCAAGTCGAGTCTGATTTATACGAACTTGAATTGAGAGAAAGGGTCACAACTTTAAGTGTAACATTACATTGCGTGTCTGTGATTGTCCCTATTTTGTGTACATTTTGTATTGCCATTAAGTGTTACTAGTACTAATCAACATGGTTGCCATATACAAATCATTCAATTTTATAACACTGCTCGGTAAATTTATGACCGTTATGTGGGACGGAGGTATTGGTGTTCATGCTTTTTGATTGTTTATACATTTAGAGGTAAATGTTCCTACCTTCTGTCACTCATGTTTTTTTTTGTGTAACAAAAGGCAAGGTTATGTCATCTTTTTAGATGAACAGTTTCCTACGCTTTTAATACAAATGTTCGACAACCCTTTAATCCGTAAATTAGCGAATAATTAATATCTTGCAAAATTAATTTAATAGAAAAATAAAAATTAACGTAGAAACCTCCACCGTTACAGTACTAAATCATTTTAAACAGAATTTATAAATACGTAAAAACTTTCGAAGGTCCTTATCATATTGCAACTCGAGTTGACAAAAATTAGAGTTTTAAAGAGTAAAAACTCCATTTGTTTACGTAGTAATGTGGAAAAGAACTTAGTTGCCCTCAGCTAATGCTGGAACAATGGCGTCGCAGCGGTTAATGTTGTGCGAGGCCGTCTGAGCTGAAGCGCCTCTTAATGGAATTCTTTATGCCGGCGCGAGCGCTCGACCCGCGTTACGTATTCATCAAGGTAACGCGATCGGCCGTGGCTCGCATGCACTATTCACCACCGGCAATCAGCAACCACCAAATCTCTGTCGCACACAGCGTCGAGACCAGGCGCTCGTTATAACACAATACCACACAGTAGCACTGGATCAGAAGAGGAGGAATCCTCACTGCTTTCAGTTCTAAGATCCGATGATTGTTTCCTCGTTTATAAACCACTATACAAGTAGCAGCTGAAATATATCGTCATGTTTCAACCTCTGCAAAAATTTAAATAATATCTCTTGAGTTTGAAGGGACTTAGAAATAATAACCGTCAATATACACTGAAGAGCCAAAGAAACTGGAATAGGCATGCGTATGCAAACACAGAGATATGTAAACATTCAGAGTACGGAGCTGCGGTCGGCAACTCCTATATAAGACAACAGGTGTCTGGCGCAGGCGTTAGATCGGTTAGTGCTGCTACAATGGCAGGTTATCACAATTTAAGTGGGTTTGAACGTGGTGTTATAGTCGGCGCACGAGAGATGGGACACACGTCTCCGAGGTAGCGATGAGCTGGGGATTTTCCCGTACGACCATTTCACGAGTGCACCGTGAATATCGGGAATCCGGTAAAACATCAAATCTCCGACATCGCTGAGGCCGGAAAAAGATCTCACAAGAACGGGACCAATGACGACTGAAGAGAATCGTTCAACGTGATACAAGTGCAACCCTTCCGCAAATTGCTGTGGATTTCAATGTTGGCGCATCAACAACTGTCAGTGTGAGAACCATTCAACGAAACATCATCGATATGGGCTTCCAGAGCCGAAGGCCTTCTTGTGTACCCTTGCTGAGTGCACGACAAAAAGCTTTACGCTGGGCCCGTCAACACCAACACTGGGCTGCTGATGATTGGAAACATGTTGGCTGGTCGGACGAGTCTCGTTTCCAATTGTATCGAGCGGATGGACGTGTACGGGTATGGAGACAACCTCATGAATTCATGGACCCTCCATGTCAGCAGGGGACTGTTCAAGCTGGTGGAGGCTCTGTAATGGTGTGGGCATGTGCAGTTGGAGTGACATGGGACCCATGATACGTCTAAATACGACTCTGACAAGTGACTCGTATGTACGCATCCTGGATGATCACCTGCATTCATTCATGTCCACTGTGCATTCCGACGGACTTGGGCAATTCGAGCAGGACAATGCGACACCCCACACGTCCAGAATCGCTACAGAGTGGCTCCAGAAACACTCTTCTGAGTTAAAACTCCTCCACTGGCCACTATACAAGAACATTATTGAGCATGTCTGGGATGCCTTGCAACGTGTCGTTCAGAAGAGATCTCCACCCCCTCGTACTCTTTAATTTAATTTAATTGCAATGGAGCACAGGCTCCGGTGGCAATTTCCCTACACACCCATCTTCCCCCTATCCTGCACCTACCTACATTTGCCCTCTACAAATTTTATCTTTAAGTTCTTTCAAAGTTTTCGGTAAATTATTCATCATTTCTCTTGGTAACTCATTCCAATCCCTGACACCCTTACCTAAAAAAAGAGAATCTTCCCACACCCTTGTGCCTGAAATCGAGTGCCAGCTTGTGGTCTGGTCATCTTTTCCCTTCCATGCACTACTTTTCACACCTATTGCAATATCTTTCCATGCCTCATCGCCAGTATATGCCCTGTACACTCCCATGACCCTCCTCATCCTCCTCCTGTCTTGCAATGAATCCCATTCCAGCTCCTTTATCATATCTGTCACTGATTGCATTCTGCGATAATTTCCAGAAACAAATCTAGCAGCCCTTCTTTGCACCTTCTCCAACTCTTGTATTTGATACTTAAAATGTGGGTCCCATACTACACTACCATATTCGAGCAATGGTCTGACCAAAGTTTTGTAACCCAATTCCTTGACTTCTCTCGTACATCCCCTCATCACTCTCTCCAACAAGTGCAGAACTTTGAAACCTTTTCCAACCATCTGTCTTATGTGTCCTGCCCAGTTAAGTTTGTTATCAAAAGTAATTCCAAGATATTTACATTTCAAGTCTTCAGCAAGCAATTCTTTCCCCACCTTATATTCATAATTAACCTTTTGTTTTTTATTTCTGTATCTAATAAGCTGACTCTTCTTGGCATTTATCTTCATTCCATGTTTACCAACCCAATTAGATATCCTGTCCAGATCACCCTGCAACTGTTTACAATCCTCTATCGTTTTGATTCTTTTATACAGCATTATGTCATCTGCAAACAATCTAATTTCAGATAGTAAACAATCAACACAATTATTCATTAGAATAATGAATAGCAATGGTCCCAATACGCTACCTTGTGGCACACCCATTTTTACTTCCACTTCTTTTGATACTACATTTCCTACACTAACTTTCTGTTTTCTACCTTTTAAAAATTCTTCTACCCAGCAAATGACTTTCTTATCCACTCCAATGGTTTTTACCTTATTTACTACCATTTTATGGCTTACTCTGTCAAACGCCTTAACAGATTTATGGAGAACCCTGTAGGATGCATGGTGTCAATTCCCTCCAGCACTACTTCAGACATTAGTTAAGTCCAAGCCACGTCGTGTTGCGGCACTTCTGCGTGCTCGCGGGGGCCCTACACGATATTAGGCAGGTTCACCAGTTTCTTTGGCTCTTCATTGTATATAAAAATAGACGTGTATATTTCGCTTTGCAGCCCCAACTACCTAGCGGAGACCACTGGTGTTTGTATGTTGTAATAGCCTCGAGTCTCCCATCGTGCAGTATCGTGGTTGCATGTCGGTAGTTGTGTGGGTTGAAAGTGGTAGATCTAAAGCATTTTCATATTTCGACCAAAAAGTTCTAAAAAATATTTCGAATTTTCTAGAATGTTCTTGAATGTAATGAGCTACAATGTTCTAGAATATGACACATATTTCAGATTTTTCAGCTCTGAAGACATATAAATGATTTGTATTTAACATATTTAATGTTGAACTTTTATGGGATTTTTAATGGCGTGTTGCTGATTTTGCAAGGAATAAAATAGGTTACTGTTTATCCCGGAAATATTTAAGATTCCGTTCAAAACCATGAAAACATTCAAAACTCTTGACAAACGCAAACGAAGTTGTGGGCAACAGCTAGTAGAAGTATCAAATACGGGCAGCGTGGATTTCGCTAAATACCTAAAGATGGCACAGTAAATAATGTATTCAATCGCCAATGAACACGCACGAAACATAAAAATTATGGAAAACGCAATAATAAAATCACGAACATTTTTACTTTTATTGGCCTTAACATTAATGCTGATGCAACCTCAAGCCTGATGTCCAGTATAATCGTACAATGTTACCCCATTATTATTATTTTTAGCCATATAGTTGTACAAAATATTTTTTACTAAATTGACGTATTTACTGCGAAAAGAAAAGCAAAATTTATGAAAATATTCTGGCAATTAACTTTTTCGCTACTAAATTGCACTCACAACCTCGAACTTCTAGTAACATCTCTGGCCACTGTTAATTTACAAGCAAAGGCCGGGCGCCTGACGTCACCGGTCTCGAGGCAACAGCCGTCGAGGTGAGTGTGGAGTGATCTTACGGAATTTAAATATTGTACAAGCAATAATGAATGCAACTGCAAACTACTTCGTGTGGTTCAACAGCATGTGCGGTATCCACAGAGTCGTTACTGGGTTTACTGCATACTAAGTCTGCGGTTGACACTAAGTGTTTCTCCGACGAGATAGGGATAGTATTACTGTGCTGTGGTATGTTGTGTCATCACGTTGCGGAATCAGACGCGATGGTGGCGTGCAAACGTACCAACGGCTCCTAGCGTTGGCGTCAAACAATTGCAGAATTCTCATCGCGGCATTTAGTCTCCCTCACTCACACCCAAATCTCGCCTTGCTCATGAAGAGAGATAAGCGAAGAGAATAGAATGAATTCGCAACGTTTTTTTCCTTGTACGTAACCTCGGTGGCGTGATAAGCCTGTAATCCTCGATCACCTTATTTTATTGATATTCAATCATTTCCATCGGCTTGCAGGACTCTGTTTCTTTTCCCACACTTGTAGGCATCGCTATCAGATGCCTCATAGCGCGCGTGTAGTGTAAAGTAATTTCGAGTAATTTGCTACCTCGTGACCGAGTTTCAATTTGCAGCGCACTCCGCCTCTGCTGTGGTTGGACCTACAGTTTAACGTGGAATCCGAATCACGTAACTTCCTGGCGTGGCTTATATGATCTTACACAGCTCTTAAAACTTCCTGTACCCAACGGGCTTTGAACCCGGACTGGACCCCGAACTTTTGATATCAAGCGCCTTAATTACTAAGCCACCAGACCCAGCAGTGTGGTGGTCAACTCGCTGTACAGGTGAAATCTAAAAGTCGCTTGTCGCTCTCTTTGTCACGAGTTGGTCCATATAACTACGAATAAACCGGGTCTCAAATCGGCTGACAGTACCTACAAGACTTTTTTTTGTTACTGCGTTATGCCTCGTCGACGCTGAGGTCATTACAAACGGGAAAATACTGGGTGCTAATGACGGAAATAATTTTGGCTATGACCTTTTTCATGTAACCATCCCGGCATTCAATTGGAATGATTTCGAGAAACCATGGAAAACCCAAATCTGGATCTGCGGATGTGTCACAGAAATAAGACACAGAACGGTGTATCACATTTTAAGAAACGCGGGATTGATTAATTTGTTCGAAGACGGAGCTGTAGGAAGTGTAGTGGAAGACTAATAATGGAATAAGGGAAGAAGATAGCCGAATGCATAGGTTATAATAGGAATGTTGAGATGGAGAGATAAGGGATGGATAGGAAGAGATGAAGCATTCCATTAAATGACTTGATGATTGGATGACAGGAAGTAAAAGAAAAACAACAAAAACAATTCTTGTAAACCATATGGCCATGTCTCGAGGATATCTAGTGATAAAAAGTTATTCGTGGGCACAGATTAGATTTTTTAAATTATTGTTTAGTTGTATGTCCATTCTAGTGATTTTGGCGATCTTTTTCTAGTTTGTTTCTTATTTAAAACCTCGAAATTCAGGGCCCTGTCTTTAAATCCCTGCCCGGCTAGGAAATTTTACGGGGCAATCTTTGCTCAGATAAGACACGCCAAGACGCTTCGGAATAATTGTTAAACAGAATGCGCGACAAATCAAAATGCAGTCACTCGGCGGACGGACAATCCCCCTGGTCTACAAATGTGATATGCTGCTACTGGAATTTTGTCTGGTCCGAGGTGTGACAAGGAGCAAGGCCAAGCTGGATGTAACATCGCTACTATAACTTCCTAAACTTATTCACGGGTTATATACAGCACAAAAGAATAGCAGCTTTGCGAGACATGTAACAGTAACTTACTCACCAACATAAACGTATATGTTACATTAGATGTCCCTCAAGGAAATGTAACAGTACCATTTTTTTACTTAATTTTTATAAACGATCTCGGAGACATTGTTGACATCAGTTTGAGATTATTCGCTGATGATGCAGTCATCTAACGAGAAGTAAAAAATTCGGTTGACTGCTTAAAAATTCAATCCGATCAAAGCAATGTGCTTAAATAACAAAAAGAATCGTTTTGTTCCGGTGTACAAAGTAAAAAGTTCACTTATTAACATTGTTGATTCCCTGGAGTATTGGGTGAAAATGTACAAAGCAACATGAAGCTGGTCATTCGTATAACTTTTCTCGTAGGTAGGGCTGCGATTAATAGATCGACTTTGGAAGAATTGCAACGCTTTTAAAAAGAGACAGCGTACAGAACCCTCGTGCGTCAACATTTGGACTACTGTTGTGCCGTTTAGGATCCGTATAGGAAGGGCTGTAGAGGAAAACAGAGATTGGAATATATGAAGCAGATAATTGAGGACGTGAGTGTAAGGGGTATGTAGAAATGAAGAGGTTAGCACAGGATAGGAAGGGATGGAGGATTGCATCAAACCAGTCGAAAGACTGACGACAACAAAAAAAAAAAAAATAGGAAGGGATCGAGTGATAGTATAGAGAATGTACTGAGAAGAGCCGCTGGATTCGTCGCAAAGATCCGTATGTGATTGTCTTGCAGACAGACGACGTTGGTTTCGATTGGATTTATAGGTAAACATGCGATCAACATCCTTCTTTTACGAGTGCGTTGAAATACTTCTTCCACCAATCATTTCGATTGCAATGACAGGAGAGATAAGATCAGAGAAACTATGTGCCGTACTGATGCTTATACGAATCCTTTCTTCCCTCGTTTTAATCGAAATTGGAATGCACAGGGTTACTTCCAGTGCAAAGCAACATCTACTACCCACAATTTTGTGGAATTGCAGAGTACACATATAGATGTAGACAAAAATGTTTAGAGAATTAGTGTTAATTTAAACAAAAAAAGAATTCAGTTTAAATTTTAAATTAAGTGATTCTTTCATCCATGGCACAAGGCCTCCCTCATCCATACTAATGCTGTCATCTCGCTTATGAGAAATTTTATGATAGTCACTCAAGTCTCTGCGTTCTTGCTGAAGGATATAAGCTGAAGGATACGTGATGGAATCCGTATTTGGCCAGGGCGTATTTAATTAAGCGCTGTGTATTTCTTGTGGTGACCTACATTTCGACGGATAGAAGCGACTCATCTAATTCTAAGAAAACTGATTTGTGAGCCAACACGAACAACACTCTACACCAGTGTTTCTCAAAGTGGGGTTCGCCAGTTGATCGTAGGGGGTTCGACACAAGATTTACCTAATAGTGGACTGGCTATCTCATGCGTATAACAGGCACAATGGTGAATTTTGCTCATTGTTGCTCATTGTCGCTAGTAGTAAAGCTTTTTTTAAAAAAAAGTCGCAGTTTTTTCTGAAGGGGATTCGCCATTGCCAGGAAAATTTTATAGGGGAACGTGGATATAAAAAGTTTGAGAAACAGTACGCACACTGTCACACTAGGTAAGGCAACTAGAAACCACTCCAGTTCATCTTCCCAGACGTTCCCTTGCGGAGGTAAACATCTCCCATAGAAGTCGCCTACACCCGGCCACTGACAACGTCTTCAGAGAAGCAGAAGGTGTTTGAGCGGAGACTTTCTAGATGTACTGCTGCAATGTATTCGTCATGGGTATCCAGTGGGATGGTGTTGTGAAAACATAACGTTTCGACACCTGGCTCTGATGTCTTCATCAGGCGTCGCGTGGAAATCTAGTGGTTGTGAGTCTGATGGTGGCTTCCCACGGCCAGTGGTTTTGTAGGTCGTTCCATTCAGTCGAATTGTACAGATCCGCACTCACCACAGACTAACCCTCGCCCCCTCGCAGAAACCTCCCCACCACTTTGCCCAGAATCGTTTGAGCTACTCGGGCGTTTGATGTTTACGGACTGGGCGACGGATAGAGGCGCGCCATCCCTGCCAGTAGAGGCGGCTCCCTTCCCATGGCCCGCTGTTGATAGCTGGACCGTTGGGGCCGGCAGATGCACGAGCTGTGGCGAGCCACCTTGACGCAGTGTTTTCATTGACCATCAGCCTGGACACCCGTAAAGATTACATTCATGCAAACTGCATCTGTGCGGAAAAGTTCAGTATTTAAACTCAAATTATTTCCGTGCAGTCAGTTTGAGTCGCCTTATGAGTAAATTCTTTGCAGAGTAATCAGCACAGAATCCAACTTTTCACTGGAAGTTTAACGGTTAATGCGGTGTCTCGCATTTGTGAAGTCGTGGCTTCGATGCCCAGTCCGGACATTTCACTCCGGCTTTCTATGTTTCCCCAAAATCATTCCAGGTTCAGTTCCTTTCCGTTTCTTGTCCCATTTTTCTCCCGAATCTAATAATCTCAACGCCGACAAGCCGTAAGATCCTCTATTTATGTACAGTAGAAGTCCGATTATCCGAGGTAAACGGGACCGGGACCACCTCGGATAACCGGAGCTCAAGGAAAGAGGTTACAATGAATCAAAAAACGTATTGAAACTAAAAAAATATAATTTATTTATAGTGTAAAATTAATTTGTGAACAAATAAAGTTGTTTTTTTGTACATTAATACGCCAAAGTTTTTGAAGGCAACATTCTAAAATTGAGCCCTGTTTCATCACAATTAAAAAGCTGCTCTGACGTTAGTCCCAATTTTAAAACAACATCAGCAAGTTTTCTCTGACATTCATAAACTTCACTGGAATATGCAGAAAGCTTTTCACCCGATATGTTTAACTGTCTGACAGCATATTTATTTTTCCAACGATTTATCCATCCCTATCATATTTTTAAAATTTGCCTCGGTTAACCCGGCGGCTCGGATAATCGGAACTCGGATAGCCGGACTTTTACTGTATATATATATATATATATATATATATATATATATATATATATATATATATATATAAAACAGGGAAAAGAAATAATCAACTTGTCACATCAAAATAGCGGATTGTTACGAACTTTCGCTATGAATTATCTTCGGTATCTTCATTAAAATTGTAACAAGTTTTGAGCCACGTAAGTGTTTAGCCCTTTGGTGTAGGGAATCATAAGCTCTAATCGTCATCATCAATGTTTTGCCCGAATGGAGGTTTTTACATGGCTGCTCTCCATGGTCTCTTCCACAAGGAGAGTCATACCAGGTTTTACTAGCGAAATATTAATTTGGTAGTCTCTCCTGATGTTCCACATATATATTGGAGGCATGTTGTGTTGCCACTTCTCTGCGAAACCCGTAGCTATGTTGTGTGTTGTAAGTGTATTTTTGTTTGTGAAATGTGTAAATTATGTAACGAAAATTGGGGACCGTCCCAAAATTCGCCTCGGTGATTGCGTAGAACAGCAAACAGGACGGTCTGTACGCAGGAACCAGGACTCGAACCCAGGCACATACAGACTGTTCTATTTCAAACTCATTGGGTTTGTAGAGGGGACTGAATAGATCAACGTTTGATTAGGAACCCATGTCCGGAAGCAAACTACTTCGTTTTTAAAGTACAAGCGAGTAAAATCGGAGAAATAATAAGCAGTTCCCGTTGAGGCTCTCGGAACTAGTGTTAAATGTCGACGTTTCGGCTTACCAGCAACAGTCTTCTTCTAGCGTGTTCGGTGTGTTCGGTGTTCTCCGAAGCTTTGATCAGCGTGACCAATTCAGTCACGTGGCTGGGTGACTCGCCGGAAACTATTGCTTATGCTGGAGTCTAAATCCCTACATAAATGGTGTCGTGGAACAAGTTTAACTTTCGTTTTACAGTGTTGTTTCGCCGTCGTTTTATCCTGGCTGTGTCGCCTGCCATTGCCACCAAAGACTAAACTGCAATTGACCGTTTGAGAAAGGATGCAGATGCGTGACCAATGTAGGCCTACAATGGCCTTGCATAATGCCGGTTTGTTGCGTGAATTTACTTTACTAACATTTTTCATCTCTTTCCATTAAACGATGATCAAGAACAATACTTCTTGCACTATCACGAGCTTCAGTGTTTGTTGCCCTACACACACACACTTCATTGGCTGTAATCGGTCTATGTTGCAACAAACTGCACTTCGAACTCCGACTATTTGCTTACATTGTGCTATAGTCGTCCACCTCATCAGTTTACATCAAGCAAATGCGGCAGAATACCCAGTATCCAGGTTTTTTGCTTAATGACGTCAGTAAATTCAAAGAGAAAAATAAGTCTGCTGCTGTTGGTCAGGTGAAGACAGAGATTGTGCAAGAAGCAGATACGAGACCTTGGCCACAATATCAAGAGTAATCCATGACGCACTTGTCGCCTTCTTCGCAGTTATATTACCTCTGATTGTCTTCTAATGAGGAGAAAAAAAAAACCTTATGGATTACACCTGCAGCATGAAAAAAAAACCACATACACACACAACCGCTGAAGGTAAGTTTCAACTCCGGCCGGACAAATGTTAATGTAGCATCCTTGGTGATTTCGGGTGCGTCGACTGCGTGGTCATTAGCGCAGGTGTTGGGGATTGTTTTGTCTTCATTCCAGCCTTTCGAAGATGCTGGTAAGATAGTAAGTTGAGATTCATAACGTCTCATAAGTCGCTTGATCTCATAGTCGAATAAAATCAATCACATTACAATCAGTTGTTCGGAATCAACCACTGAAATGCTTAAGTTTCAACCTCATGCTTCAAGTGTTATAGACTTTCCCACACGGCGTGCATACCAAGAATCTTTTAATCTGCATGTCACACTGACTTGCGCGGTTTCGCAATTATATTTTAACTTAATTTAACTGCAATGGAGCACACGCCCAGCGGCAATTTCACTACACGACTACTAGTGTTCCTCTTAACGAACTTTAAACTCCTTCAGTATTTCTGGTAAACTGATCAGTACTACGCTCAGTAATTTTACCAATTCCTAAATCATTTAGATATAAAAGAAAATTTTCCCACTCCGTCATGAATGAGCCAGTTATGGCCATATTCATCTCTTCAGTTCACTACTCCTGATTCTTCTAAGCAATATTCTCACAAGTCTCGTCCGCAATATACACCTTGCACACTTCCAGCATTCTTTCTACCCGCCAGTGACTCCAAACCCAACTCAGTGCCCGGCAAAGCTATCGATTTTAAACCATTTTTGTTTCTGTGTCTACATCAAAAGCGGTGTCATATATTCTTAGATACTTTTTAAATTAAATCACATTAAATTGCAATGGAGCGCATGCTCCGGTGGCCATTTCCCTAAACTTTAAATTGATAAGAAGTATTAATCATATCCTGTAATTAAATGTCAAATACTAAAAATACTTACTTTTAATAAAGATTCTAAGTTTAGATCCAAACAAGAAAAAGTCTTCATTGTTTTATTTTCTCTTCTTCTATCAATGCCTTGCCTGTGTCCGTCCCGTGGTTTACCCCTTGATGTCAAGATCACCTGGGATGGGTGGTTCCACGTTGCCTTCCACACTCACAGTCCGTAAGCGTTGATGACTGTGGTAGTGCAGAGTGTCGTTTCTGTAGTGGATGAGAGGTGACAGAAGGCAGAGGGCGAAACCAGGTGCCGGCCCACTCACGCCTACACTGCCAAGGGCCGCCAGGCTTGAAGTCCCCATTCAACGAACAAATCACCATCAATAGTGTCGTATGACGTCACTCCATACGCACAAGTTTTGTATTTAACCCAGGACACAATCCGATGATGGGAAATTGTGTACCTCCATGTCTCCTCTCCTGCCGGCAAAGCCCAGTGATTTAAAATTTCTTCCACTACAGCTGATCTATGTCAGCGTCGGACAATATAACGATGCCGCGACCAGCTGATCCAACGAGGTAGTCGGGGTTATTTAGCCAAGTATCAACACTATTTCACTCAAAGGTGCTGTTAATCTAGAATTCATTGCATATTAATACTGCTGTAATAAATTTCATTGCATGTGGTCGATTGCACTTGCAGTTCGAGCGGCAAACGTGGAGCATAAAGTTGCGAACAACGGAGAGAATTCCATTGTCTAATCAGAAGACGAGTTAAGCAATGATTTTTGTAGTAAGCGACTACCAAACGATGTCTAATAAATTACCGGAACCCTGACTAAGCGAGTCTCGAATCCCACCTGGCACGTTAGGGAGCGTGCATAAACCACGTACCTCCATTTTGGCCTCCTGTGAACCCCCTCTCCCCCCCACGTAGCCGTACGTGGCTTTTGCCTCAACCCCCTCCCCCCCCCCCACCATGTAGCACGTAGCTTTTTTCCCTTTTGATTCCAGAAGACATTTTGTACTGTTTTCTCTTGTCAGACGATTCTAAATTATATAAGGAGATAATTAACTGAAGGAAATAAATATTCACATGCTGTTATGTGTTCTGTTCCTCATTTTAACTGCGAAAAATGTTTTGAAAGGAAAGCTACGTGGCCTTGCTCGGAACCTCCCCTCCCTCCACGTAGCCTTCAAGCCAACCCCTCCCCCCCCCCCCCTTGGACCGAGACACGTGGTTTGTGCACGCTCCCTTATGTGTGAAGAGCGGGAGAATCAACAGGGTTTCCTTTCATATTTTGGATTAGTGCACTGTTGAAAATAGCTATCTCGTCGCTTCGTATGTGTTTACTCAGCATATGCTTATCAGCATGAAACATATTTCGTTCGTTAGCTCCATGAATACCTCTTCACATAATGTTCTTCTATTTAGAATCTGACAGCGTTCTTCGAGGGCGAGAATGTAGTGTTCAGAATTATTCACTGTTATGATCTGTATCTGCGGAGAAATGAAATATTTCTGAGAAGGGTTTAGCTAATGTGGGGCGAGATTACTTCAGAGCTGTTATGTGTTCTGCGTATTTTGTGCTTCTGTTATGCAGTGTGTAAATGAGTAAGAACAGTAGTATGAATACCGTAAAAAAAATAATAAAATAATCTCGAGAAACAATGAGGTATCGATTGTGCACCAAGCAAAGGGAAGCCACTTCACTGAGCTTTTATCATGGCTCAGAGAGTGATAGCGCGAAAGTTACTGATACCAGTGGAATCGGTTTGAAGATGGGAAGAAAGAATATGAGTTAAAATATACGCCCCCGGGTGGGCTCGAACCACCAACCTATCGGTTAACAGCCGAACGCGCTAGCCGATTGCGCCACGGAGGCTGACAAGTAAAGAACTTCGCCAAATTAATTAGAAACATAATTTTTGTAGTTTTTAATGTACTCAAAAGAATTTTAAGTCCGAATATTGGTACCAGTCAACAACGCTTAAAAATATTGTTGTCTGGCGAGAAAAAATTTCCCTCGAGTTCTGGGTATGTTCTTAATTCGAAAACGTCTGTGAAAATTTAAGGCATCTTAGAACTATTTCTTATTAACTCACTACGTTCTAACTGATGTACCGCTGTAGTACACAAGACTATTTTCTATAACAATAATTTTTGAAAGCTGTGTAAATGTCGGTAAAATGTAATTGGCTTATTTTTCGTATGTTTGTAAATCACATACTTACAACTGAATGAGACAAACAGCTGATAAGAACGCAAAATAAAGGTTATCACTGTATCATCTTCACCATTCATTATTATTTAATAAATACGCCAATACAACTGTTGTTGGATGATATTTATTTCGCGGAGGCGTTTCGCCTCTCGTCGAGGTATCTTCAGCGTACACTCTTATTCTCTCATATATGATTAGTTTTAACTTTTGAATATAATGTTAAATTTTTTTTACGTATAACGAATCTATTCCTATACATAGTAAGCATAATGTGACTTATATTTACATATCAGTTCTTTAATTATCATGTAGAAAGTTTTGTTTACGTAGGTATAACAAGATGTGATTCATATTGTAACTTACATTTACGTTTCAGTTTTGAGGTGTGGTTGTGTACTTGCTTTGCCCTCATCCAGCCATTGCTTCGAATATTGCACTTAATTACACAATTTAGTTGGGATCTTATGATTTCTCTAGCAATCAGTTTTGATGCACAGTTTTTGACGGCCGTCATTATCAATCTTCAGTTTTCATTTTTGCTGGGTTTTTTTTCGGCGGAGCTCTGTCGGAAGTGTTGTGAGCGGGGAGTTTGAATTTTGTAAGTGCATTTGTGTGTGCGTGTTTTGCTTTGTTTTAGCCAAAATGTGCTTGTGTGGTGGGGGAGGGAGGCGCAAAGTGGTGTTAAATTACTGTTGTGGTGAAGTTTTGTGTGTTTAATGCTGTTTTGTTTCAGTATCTTTTGAGCTCTTCCACTTTCACAGGTAGTTCGGCACATCCTCTTCCAGAGGCTGCGCCTATTTTCAAAGCAAGGTTCCATCTACTACTGGCTTGTTGGGGGTGAAGCGCATGTGTTCTATGAAACGTGTAACTTGTGTTCCGTGTAGAAGTGTATCTCTGTAGTTTATTAGGCAGAGATTGGGGACTGCCCCAGCGATCACTTAGATGACTGCAGTAAACCGCCTGAAATCCGTTATGGCGGCGGCCAGTACAGTGGACCCGGGACTTTGCACCTAGCCGACTTAATGTGGTGGCGAGCCACACTGGCGGGTATTTACTAACGTACTGACAAGGGACACCTTTGACCTCAAACGCTCAGAACCGCACGAAAACATGCTTAGAGCAACAAGCGATCATAAACGAAACAGTGGTGTGTGTCATATTGTGAGGTACACAGCCTCACCATTTATAAATTTTTTTTTTAATTTTAAATAAATTGTTTTTTTATTTAGTAGTTATGATTGTAAATACTAACACTGAGCTTTTAAGGTCACAGAATTTCAAGAGAGGTGTACGAGATCTCTGGTGAAAAACAACAGTTGAAGAAAAAAGTTGTTGAAGAGAAAATGAAATGAGAGAAGGTGTGGATGGAAAAAAGTTTATTGGAGAAACTGTAAAAATCCTGGCGTGATTTGAAATTGAAAATATTATCCTGAGGGCAGAAGAATGGTATAATGATAAAGTTAGTGAACCTTAAAAGTTGTATTATATAACTGATTGTCATTTGAAAGTGGAGGATAATGAGATAAGTGGAAAACTTTTGTTTTATGTTGAGATTGTAATAAAGAAAGTGGAGTTGATCCTTAAAGTACATCTGGTATGATTTTCTAATAGTAGTTTAATTTACAATGGTGGTATCTAAGAAAAACCAGCGGTGGACTTAGAGGGTTAAATAAAGATCCTATTTGAACTAATCTGACGCTGGAAACTTAAGGAAAAATAGTATAATTTATATTTTAAAGGTAAAAATAAAAGATCAAGGTAAGATCGTTAGGAAGAACAGAAAACGAAGTGTATTTTTATATCATTTCGAAAATTAAAGAAACCTTACAATTTTCATGTAAAACGTTGCATTCTACCTCAAGTAACATTTTAAGAGACAGAAGCAAAGTAACAAGATATCAAAACCATATGAAGGAAATTATACGTAATTCAATGACGTCAGTGTATCATATCATCTTCAATCAACAGTGCCAAAAACTCTCTGCTTAAAGTATTTAATATAGCGAAAAACACGAATATACAGCAGTACCACACACCTGATAGTGCTTATATTAGGCCTCAAAGTGCAGATGCGGGATTTCGATGAAGTGGTTAAAACAAAGAGGAAGAGAACAATGTGCACACCTCACTAAAGCCACGTTATCACATTTCAAATCACTTTCGTATTCATGCAGTTCAATATCAAAAGCCACACTAATTACATTTTCAAATGATGATGTTTGTATGTCAATGTCATAACCTGGCTTTCGCAAAGCATATTGCAACATAGGCTTATACGTAGGTGCAGCATATTGAATGTAAATAACAGATTGAAGTTTCATGATGAAATAACGATCATGTATCTTCACTTGTGGTTTGGCACATTGTTTAGAAAATCAGTATGTTACTTGAGGTAGAAAGAAACGTTTGGCATGGAAATGATACACACCACTGTTTTGTTTATGATCGCTTGTTATTCTAAGCATGTTTTCGTGCGGTTCCGAACATTTGAGATCAAAGGCGCCCCTTGTGAGTAAAATGAAACTATTGGGCTAATAGTATTCAGGCATCCAAACTGAGTTGTAGGCCAAGAAGTTTTATCGCGTTGTGTACTTCAAAAGTAGAAACAGAAAGTGGCTGACGAAGCGAATTTGTCGTATTTATAAACTCCGTCTTCAAATCACGTGGTAATGATTCTTAATCTCGGCGTTAAATTTAAACTGGTTAGCTAGCAACTACCGAGCCGAATTCTTCGTCGTGATATAATTACCAACCTTTATAATACTGAAATCAAAATAGAGGAAGTTGAGTACAAATAAAATTCTAATCTAGGAAAACAGTGAACAATGTGCAAACATGTCGGTTATAAATACTGGAACAGTTATAAACTCAAAATTACGTACAGAGGAGGCCTACTTCATAGTCTGCATATCTCCTGGTAGCTGCAACTATTTTAATTCAGATTTAAAACTTGCTGTTTCATACATACCAAATACGACAAGGAAGAAAATTATGTTACTTTATCGCGGTTGAATCACTGACAGAATATTAAGCCGTGTTTGTCAGTTAATGGTAATAATCTAGCGGCATGATTCAGAAAGTACACAGAATACCGAAATTTTTATTTCCTTTTTATACATTTTTTTACTGTGTAAATGTTGTTACAGTAAAAACACAAGATTTGAATTTTAAATAAAACATGGTTTCCTGTAACAAAGGTTTTTTTTTTTTACTTATAATGCACACCAAGGGTGCCCAACCAATTTTGGTGATGGCCCACCATTTCGTTTCTAAGTTAGCCTATAGGACACACACAATACTTGCCTACAGTTACAGTAGACATTTAAATTTAACAAAAATATAAGTAACACAGTTAAATTACAATCAAAAACCATCAATGACGCCTTTGCACAGGTTTTATATAATTGTAATCAAAAAGTAAAAGAAAAAGAGAAAAAAAAAAACCATTAATGAAACGTTTGCATATGTTTTTGAGCTAGCATGCTCTAGACCGCTGCTGCTGGCAGGTATGTAAACTCACGGGCCTGGGGTTGAGTAGCCTTTAAACACACATTTGGGAGTTATGTATGCAACAGTGAAAATGGTAAACGGCTTCCTAGGCTATGTTGGCACAAGCGCACTCTTCTGGCAAAATTTTCAATAAAGTTTTGTATAAATGTTGAGATAATTTGTTATACAGCGTTCAATATCGGCCTTTAATGCTTGTGTGATAGTGGCTTTCTTAGCGTACATCTGAGACTTCATAAAATCCCAAAGAAAAAAGTCCATAGGTGTTTAATTGCAAGATAGCGGCGGCCAATTCTGTTCACCAAACCAGGAGATGACACGACCAGGAAAAGACTCGTGCGGGACCGCCAATGTTGCATGAACGGTATGGAAAGTAGCACCTACCTGCTGAGACCACATGTCTTCAAGAGCATTTTTTTCTCTTATGTCTTTACGCCTCGTCGACGTCGAGGTCATTAGAGGCGAAATAGGACTGGGGACAAGGAACGGGAAGTAATTCGGCCATGGCCTATTGAAGGAAGCATCCCGGCATTCGCCTGGAGTGATTTGAGGAAACCATGGGAAACCTAAATCTGGATGCGCGGAAGAGGATTCGATTCGGCGTCCTCCCGAATGCGAGCCACTCACCCACCCCGCTCGGTCCTACAAGAGTAATATCTCACAACAGAGACATAAAGAACTGGATTATCCGTAATGATAACGTTCGCCATTCACCGTTAATGCGTTACCTGCCTCGTATTCAAAGAAAAATGATCCAGTGATTCTTCCAGTCCACAAATAGTGACACTTTCGGGATGTATTTGTTTCTCACGAACCATACATGGACTGTCTGACCCCCAAAGACGACAATTTTGTCTGCTAACGAAGCCATCGAGGTGGCAATGGGCCTCATCGCTGAAGATTATTTCGTCCTCAAAATTTGCATTCACTTCTTGTTGTTCAGTAATCCAACTGGTAAACTCTCTTCGCTGTGCATGGTCTGTTTGCATAAGTTCTGGAGTCAACTGGATTTTATGAGAACGGCGATGTAAATCTTCAGTGAGAATACGGTGGAGAGTTACTACTGCAATGTTCAGTTCTCGTGCACCATGACGAATCGAGGCCTCTGGACTCAGACACACTCTCACCAACTGTTACTACGAACTCGTCCACCAGAATCGGTAAGTCAACTGTGAATTCACTTACCGGACATTACCGTCCTGTTGTTAACAACACTCGGTGGTTAGCGGTGGACTCAACAGCTGACTCAACAACAGCTGCCCGGTGGCCTCGGGCCGTTCGTCAGCATCAGGTGGTACAGTCATTCAGTGTCGCAGTCCGATAAGGCGCTCATCCCAGATGAGACTCTATGTCTTACGGCTTATTTGATGCTGTAGATATTTTCACCTATTCTACGTCGAGATCATTTAGAGGTGGGAGAAAAATTGTGACAAGGAGCGGTTTGGGACTCGACAATGGCCTTTTGAAGAAACCATCCCGGCAGTCGACTGTAGTGATTTGAGGGACCCATGGAAAATCCAAATCTGGATGGCCGGACGGGAATTCGATCCCGTGTTCTCCCGAATGCGAGGCCAGAACGTCACCGTTCACCCACCACGATCGGTTGTTAAAGATCGGTTTGTAGTTTCATTTATATTTATTTTTCTGTCCTCTGTTTCCTCTCATCCGAAAAATAAACCGACTAATGTTATGAAACATTGATGACCACAACGGCTACAGGATCTGGGTACACTGCACTGCACTGCACCTGCCACGTAGAGTCTTAACGAGGAACGAACGTAAAATCTTTTCTGGGAGAAATTCTGGTCATTTTTGAATCTTCATATCTCCCGCCTGGATGATGGTACATGTCTGAAATTTATATTGTGTATAGAGATAGGCAAGTTTACCTAACTCGTTAAATTTTGTTTCGGTCATGTCGTTAGTTTCATTTTTACAAATTTAACCGATTTTGTCACTGAATAAATGATGACCATCACTAGACTCGTTAAGAGGTTTAATTTTGTACACAGATGAGATTTACCCCAAAATCTTAATAAATGTCTGAAAATTGTGATTTTCTGTGTATTTATTCCTTATCTATGCCAACGCTTTCTACCCCAATATCTTTATATGCGGCATATTTTTATTATAAATTGAGCTTACTAAGTTTAACTGGTGCGTTCACCTCGTTGCTTTGGAAATTTGAAATTCAGAATATTTAACTAACTACGACAGTCCATCATCACAATTCTAAAGTACCTCTCATTGTCACAGGAACAAGTAAATTGGTATGTATATGTTGTTTCGTCACAAAAGAATGAGAAAAGTCAAAACTGATTATTTTCTCTGTAATTACGCCATTTGAACCACACACGCGAAATCTTTCGGTGCATATGTGTACGTTAATTTCTTTGTTGTCACTAAACAGCCACGGTATTTCCCACTATTTTTGAAAGAATTGTTTTTGTGCGATAATTTTTACATGGAATCATCGAGCATGGTGGGTGAACGGTCACGGTATGACCTCGCATTCTGGAAGACGTGGGTTCAAATACCCGTCCGGTCATGCCGTTCGGATTTTCCATGGTTTCTCCAAATCACTCTAACCGAATGCAGCCATGGTTCGTTCAAAAGACCATATGCGAATTCCTTCCCATTCCATGACGCCAGTTCTTTACCGCCTCCAATGTCTCTGACCTGCACGAGACGTAAAGGCATAAGAAGAAAAAGTACATGGAACGAAAGTTACAGTTGCAATGTAAAAGTCTTTGAGACAGTCTCAATGTAGTCGATGTACGTATTAGTTACCCTGTTATGTCTGAGTGTTTGGCCAAGTGGTTCGGTTCATGGTCGTCCTGAATGTAGTCATCGTAATATTACTGTATTTATTGCAAAAAAAATCTGCTTAGTCATTACAGCACACCACTTTCTAGACATCGTACGTCATCAGGCACGTGTTTAATTCCAGCTCACTGTCACTTCCTTCTCAGCTTCGAGTCACGTGGCCCAGAAAATCGCTCTCTCCTGTGCCAAAGTTCGCTGCTGTCACGAATGCTTTACGATCGCTTTTTGTGGCTCGATAAGAACACTTGGCCAACGTCCAAATTAAGTGTGAGGGGATTAAGTGCGGATTCCTTAATGAATTAATTCTTTGACAATCTGCTTTAGAGCCCATTTACTGACTGAGAAGTCAGTCATAATTTACACCACTGATTATCTTCCCTCCATACATTGAATCAAGTATTTTCAAAAACTTTGCTCTAAATTTCAATAGTCATAGGTTATAGTAACTTACTTGTGAAACATCTGCAATACGCCCACTACCAAGTTGTTTGAAAATCACTAGAAAACAATTTTACCGTGACTACAGTTTGCTGATCTTCTAGTTTATACGTACTATCAAGTACCCATTTTCTTGAATCGACTTCGGTACATTGGTTTCCCCTACTTAGCACTCTAAATGTGCCTCAAACGATTCGAAACATCACACAAATTATTGCTGCAAACCTGATCGTAATGTGTTCATGGTATTCACCAACTAACTGCTTTAGTACAAGGTTTCTTCTTTGTTTAATTCAGGCTTTATTTCTCCTGATTAGTCTATAGGTAACTGGAGCCGAAGTCACTAACCATGGGAGTAAATAGTGATCCCATACTACTCCAGACCTATCACTATGGGAAAATCGGTAAGGCCTTTGCACTTGCAGGAACAATGGGTCAAGGTACATTGAATGATTTATTTATTTCTATTCTTATTCGGTTAAATTTTCTAGTTATTAGTCCATTTATTTAGTTAGTTAGTTGTTTCTCTCTTTGGATAAATTCGATTATATTGTTATCTTTGGCATTTAACCTCCGCTCCCTTCCTTTTGCTTTGCCGATTCTGAAGCAATCTCCAAAACCGCAAAAACCAGTGTCAGTTACTTACTCCTGGACCCCTATCCCACACACACTACGTTCTTGTGTTAACCAAGGGTTCACATCCCAAAATTTCGATGTTTCCTGTGTCGCCTCATATTGTACGTCAGTCGACGCAGTTCTACTATAATCTCTGATAAATTATGGTCGCTTCCTGTCTTTATTTCAGTTTACTAACCGTTACAATATGTATATCATACTGAATAAAATTATCATTAAAGTAACTTTGGCTTATTTACTAATTTTTAATTACCCGTTTGAAGCAAATACTAAATGTTTCTATAGTTTGTAACAACTTTTTCTATCTGAATAGGACTAATCGTGATGTATTCTTTCCCTGATACTTACGTAAATTATATTTGCACAGTTCTTTCCTATTTTCGGTCGCCATGTTCTTAGGGATATTTTTACTAAAGTTTTTATACTGCAAGAAGTGGCAATGTTAATGTAGACTATTGTTAAAAGAAACAGTATGCCACAATCATCACATTTCACTTAATTTATTCTGAAAAAAGTCGAAGATAATTGCTGATATCAGGAAAATTAATTACTGCTATGAAAGAAACTGTTCATCTGACTTCGAAACATGAAAATTGTATATTATCCTTCGAACAAACGTATATCACAATTATAGCGTTAACTCCTGCAATGTTAATTTCGTTGCAACCTTGATTCAAGTTTGAGTTCAAAAAATTTCTGTCACCTCACAATCCCTACATGCAACATTATTCAAAGTCCCACACACAATAGTGTGGGTCCCGTCCGCGCGCGTAAGATTGTCTGATCGACTGTCTCACTTTTCCCGTTACTCGTGCTTCATGAAACTTTCAAAACTGAATTAGAGATTTAAATAAATTTCTGCGCCAATACTTTCCTTAGATCGAAATGTTTGATTCTAATCGTAGTATTTGTGTGAATGTTTGTAAAGTTTTGCGTTTTGTTTTACCTTTACGCCATGATACCGCTCTGATTTTTTGCTAGAAAATTGATGTAATGTTAAGTTTAGTTTTATACTGACTTCAGTGTTAAAAGCTTTACTCTCTCCGTTCGTTCGAGTGTTAGAAAGCTTTTGCTACTTTATATGTTATGAGTACAGAATACTGTCAGTAAGATATTCGAAACAATAGCAACTTGGCGTCTAGACATTTCCGCCGTTTTTCGCGGATCTGCGTTGGGCACAGGCTGCCGTCATCTGTCCCCTCGGTTTTTAATAACTCCGTCGCAGCACTTGGAGCCGCATTGACCCATCCACAACGAACGTCCGAGACGTGAGAGCTGGCGCAGCACAAACAAAGCAACCACCAGCTGCCCGAGGGCACAGAGCAAGTTGGTGATACGAACAGACTAAATAGTGAATCGTAAGCAAACTAGAAACATATCCCCTCCCGGCCATGCGATGTAAGGAAGAGTGCACAAAGAGTACTAATGACATTTATTGGGCTGTTTGCACTGTGTCAGCTGCTGAGAATATTTCATTTTCTAATATTCTTAAGTTTTCTATAATGCCATGTTGGGCTGCATATGGTTGCACAAACAGACGAGATAGGAAAAAAACTGAAATAGCTTTTCATAAGTAAGTCACATTGTAACTATCGTTCTTGAAGTATCTGACAGGTAACTCCAACATTAGGGCCATTCGCTATAAATTTATTCATTGCTCTCAATAGGATCATACCGTTCTCAAATTATTGTTGGTGTAGTGTAGACAATTAGCATATGTTACTATTTTGCACCTGAAAAGCTAGTCTTATTGTAGACAAGTGTTGAAAATTTAATTTAAGCGGGTCATGTTTACATCGCGACACAGTGAATGAATGCTTTACTCACGTTTAAGTTTACACTGAAAGTGTACGATGAAATTAATTATGATAATTTGTGCTGTGCGAACTACTAAACGTGATTAAATAAACTTTGTTGTCCGCAATGTAGTTCGTGATGCATTTCTTGTGTTTAGATGTGTCTACATAGTTTGATTTTATAGCGGCAATATTAATGGAAATGTTGGCAAGTTGAAATGCGGTGTGTACCAGAAGAGAACAAACAATTTATTTATTATTAGTTGTTAGCTTCTGACGTATGAATGCACTGATTTATCTAGCAAAATATAGGCCACTAACAGTACAATATCTTCTAAGTAAGCTCAGAAACTATAAGATCTTTTGAAGTGATAATTTTTTAAAAAGTTCTAAACATTGACTTAGGCTTATTTTTAAAATTTCAGATATGACTTGTTTCTGTTTGTAAATATGTCTACAACTATATTTCTAGATTTTGAAATCTTTCTTATCAATTACTCAAATAGAATGTGAAAATATAACCTATTTGAACATCAACTAAAATTTAAGGACTGTAGAAATAAACAGTTTGTTATTCAAGATAAAAAGAATTACCTGCTCATTAAGTTACGTCCGAATTCATCATCAAATATGGATATGGCGAAAGTTTTCTTCTGGTCCAGGACGCATTTCAACCTAGCCACGTTAATTGTAAGGTTCAATATCTCGAGAACTAAGCGAGATATCAAAAAAATTTATTCTTTACCTTCAGTTTCTCTCATCGAGTTACATAAATTCGTCATCAAATTGCGGCGCCACGGTTATCGTTGAATCCCCTCATAACCTAACAACCACACTTTTGAGACATTATATATCGCGAACTAAGCGAGATATCGAAATATTTTATTCTTCATTTTTTATGTGTCTCGTCGAGTTACATAATACTCCATCATCAAATTGCGGTGCCACGGTTGTCTTATGATTCCCTTGAGCTTTTTGTGCCTATTCCCCGTGCTTCTACGGCCAAGCAATATGGCGGCCTCCCCTTCCCACTTCTCTCTACCCGGTTTCACTCCAGTATGTGGTGAAGGTCTCTTGCGTCGTTTCCATATATTCCTTCCTCCATGGTGTATAGAGTGTGAGTATCTTTGGTCGCGCAGTCGGCCAAAGAAGTGGAGAAGTGTGTTCGCGATGGAGGTCGCTCGCTGAATGTATTGTTAGACCGCGGAAGCAATAATTTGTTGGAGTAGTGTAAAATGCAAATGTGTAATATCGTGGTTAATTGAAGGAAGTATTAAATTTAACCTGTGTGATCAGGACGGTGTATTTTCTTTGCTGAGATAGTAATAATACCTTCCGATTAACTCGAGGGTATCTACATCTACATATATACTCCGCAATTCACAAAATTGTGGGTGGCAGAGGGTGCTCAGAACCAAAGCTAATCTCTTTGCTGTGCATTCTAATCCCTAATGGTACGAGGGAAAAAAGAATTCATATAAGAATCAGTCCGGCACCTTATTTCTCTAATTTTATCTTTCCTGTCCTTCCGACTCAGATAGGTTGGTGGAAGAAGTATTTCACTACACTCAAAAGTGAAAGTGGGAGTACGCATGTTTACCAATAAGTTTAAACGAAACGTGTGTCGTCTATCTACCAGAGACTCCCAACCTAGTCAACTAATCAGTTCTGTGACGCTTTCATAAGGACTGTAGCAAGCGGTCACGAATCGAGCGGCTCTTCTCTGTACTTTCTCTATACTTTCGATCAACCCCTTACGAAACGGATACCAAATGGCACAACAATAATCCAAATGTGGACGCACAAGAGATTTGTACGCTATCTCCTTTGTTTGTTCATTACAATTTTTCAAGATTCGACCTATGAATCGCAGCCTAGAATTTGCTCTACCTACTAAAAAATTAATGTGTATGTCCCATTTCATGTTCCTTTGTACTGTTACTCCCAAATATTTCATAGAATCGACCATATCAATAACTATATTGTTTAACTCGTATTTCTGAACAATTGGATTCTTTTTGTTGGTTATGCTCATTGTCTTGCACTTTTTACAATTTAGAGTAAGTTGCCACTCAGCGCACCAAGCCAAAATAACATCCAGATCGCGCTGAATTTCTAAGCAATCGGCCAAATTTCTTACTTCCCTATAAATAACCGCATCATCAGCAAACAATCTAAAAAGGCTTTTCACTTTGTCTCCGAGATCGTTTATAAAAATTAAGAAAAGAAGTGGTCCAATTACACTTCCTTGAGGTACACCCGATGTAACATCTAGATTAGAAGAACTTTCTCCTTCAACGACAACATACTGCGACCGACCAGTTAGAAAATCCTTTATCCATTTACAAAGCTGATCCGATATACCGTACGCTCGAAGCTTCGCTAAAACGCGGTTGTGTGGCACAGAGTCAAAGGCTTTCTGGAAATCTAGAAAAATTGCATCTACTTGTGAACCTGCATCGATAACTTTCATTACGTCGTGTGTAAATAGGGCCAGCTGTGTTTCACATGATCTTTTCTTCCGAAATCCGTGTTAATTTGTTGTAAGCAAATTATTATCATCTAGAAAATTCATAATGTTCGAGCATACAATATGCTCCATAACTCTACTACAAACAGATGTTATAGATATGGGACGATAGTTCCCATGATCACTTCGATCACCTTTTTTGAAAATCGGAGTTACTTGCGCGATTTTCCAGTATGAAGGTACTTTTCGCTCTTCTAATGATTTACTGAATATATCAGACAGAAATGGCCCGATTTCCGCCGCATACTCTGAAAATACTCTTACTGGAATTCCATCCGGGCTCGGTGCTTTCCCCCACTTCAGGAGCTCTAATTGCTTAACGATACCTGCAGTATCTATTCGTAATGATTCCATCACCGACTCGCCACGGAGTGGGAAAACGGGAATACTATCCTTATGTTCATTTGTAAATGAATTTTTGAATACAGTATTTAGTACGTTAGCTTTATCGCGGCTTTCATTAACCTCGGAACCTTCACGAATTAGTGCTGGAATATTGCTTTTGGTACAATTAACTTTTCGTACATACGGCCAAAATTTCTTTGGGTTTTCTGTGAGACTCTTAGAGAGAGAGTTGGAGTGAAAATCGTTAAAGGCCTCGCGCATTACATTCTTAATACGTCCTCTTAAATCAGCTAAGGTTTCTAAATCGCTGCGACACCCCTTCCTTCTTGAGCGTGCGTGTATTTTCCTTTGTTTTTTGAGTAATCTTTTGACTTCGCATGTGTACCACGGTGGATCATTCTCCCCCTTTATTGTCCGCTTTGGTATATGTATTTCCATTCCTTCCCTTACTATATGTATAAAACGATGCCACATCTCTTCAACGGTGTCCTTGGTTGACTTGAAGTTATGGTCATTATTCCTCAGGTAGGTTCTAAAACACTCCTTTGAGGCCTTATTGAATATAACAGATACGGTAATAATTCTAAAAAACTATAAGAACTATCGGCTATAGCGAGTATTAGCAGTGGTTAAAGGGCCAAAACCCAAAACACGCCGTATCTGCGCTTAACATGGAGTCCAATTATATTAATAAAGCTGTTAGTTTATGAGGGATGTATTGAAGCAAGATCGCATTCGGGAGGACGACGGTTCGAATCCCCGTCCGGGCATCCAGATTTGGATTTTCCATGGTTTCCCAAATCACTCCAGGCAAATGCCGGGATGCTTCCTTCAAAAGCCCATGGCCGAATTCCTTCCCATTCCTTGCCCCCCATCCTTTCCTGTCTGTAAATACCTCGCTTTTAAGAGACTTTAAGCAGTTAAAAAAATGAAGCAAGAAATAAACAAGGAAAGTTCGCAGTTAACTAAATCTACTAGGATCCACTTTTATACCGGGGCAGTTCACATACTGCGGGAGATTTACATTCCCCTTCCAGCAATCGTTGCCCATACAGTTTCCTCCGACGTACCACTTCTTGCTTTTTAAGAGGCTTCATTCAGTGAGTTACCGTAATTACCAAGTACGCTTTACTTCAAAATCCGCACAAAACTCGCTACCCTTAATAAGGCAAAGTGAACATAGACTATTGAGAAGAGATGACCGAGGCCGTAGAACGCTGCAACAGGCTACACAAAAAATAATATCAACAGGCTGGCTAGGACAAGTAGAATACACTCAAAGATACAAGTGGACTGCCTTGGCAAGTGATCACATTCTGCATAGAAACAGTCTAACGGCTGTCCAGGAATAGAGGCAGACTGGAATTCTCGTCACGGAAAATGACCGCAGACTCCATACGCAAGAGACCACTGACTCACTAATAAACAGCCTACATGGACCGACCAACTGGTTAGGAGATGCACGAGGAAGGATATCAGAGAGCGAACAGAAAAAGTGGATAGCTGATTGGCCAGCGGAAGAAGACAGGTAGTCCACCCAGATATGAAACCTCTGATGAGCGTGGTGAGTGAGCGGTAACGGTGGAACCAGGCATTCAAGTGGACGCAGCTTCTAATCCCCGTCCGGCCATACAGATTTGAGTTTTCCATGGTTCCAGAAATCACTCAGGTGAATGTCTGGGTGATTCCTTCAAAAGAACTATGGCCATATTGCTTCCAGTCCTCTCCCACCGCTAATGAACTCGATGTCGAGAAGCCGTTAAGACCGTAGGTAGAAAATAAATAAAAATCATGAACCATCTTCTGGATACGGACATTAACCCGGATCGCAAAACGAGACGATTCTTGGCCAGGTAACTTAACAACAGAAGCCAAAGAGAAAAGGAGAATACAGACTGTTCAGAGAATTAAATCTTGGCCCGAGAACGTAAACACTGATTGCGCAAGAACCGCGACTGCCTATTAGCCAGGGTCACGCATACAGACTCCACAGAGAGATATACAACCAGCTGTTTTGTTGCTCCATACGTAACTAAAACCTTACAGTTCGTGTTACTTCAGCTAGGGCCGATAGGTCTAACAACACACAGATTTTCTGCAAGGAGTTCGACTTACCACATTTATGTTGTCAAAGAGAAAAAAAAATATTACTTCCATCCACTTCCATCATCTCCAAGCTAGTAATACAATGTGGACAAACATATTCAAATTTGTACGAAACCATTATATTTCATGCAGTGAACGGTCTGCTGGCTCGGTGATTAAGCGTCTGACTAGAGATCTAAAGTTCCCCGGTTCGAATCCCGGACTTGGCAGGGATTATCAAAGGCCCTTAACTCGATCTTCCTCTCTGACACAGCTTTTTGTATTATATGTAGATTATTCGCATTCCACGTTAAGCTGTAGGTCCCCTACACCCTGTAGCATTACCGGGTTAGGTTAGGTAACCACGACAAAAGCGCACTGCGTGGCGACTCGAAAACTCTGTCACTCGGCAACTGAACAATCCTTCTGGATCTGCCAACCAACAATGCCATAAGATAATTTGAATTTTTTACTTCATGGAGTGGGAATCTATAATGAAGGAAGGCTTAATAATTCATCGGAATTCTACTACTATATATTGTTTAGACTTTCCGAAAATAACCTTTAACCGCCACTTGATTTTGATCTTGACTCGATCAGTTCGCCGTACGTAAATCGTAGCATGGAAGTATCATGGGACGCTTCGACATCGCTTAAGGAACTGTTTCTACAGCATCACTCGATTTATGAGCCGAAAGAATAAAAACCACCACAGTAAAAACCTTAATTAGGAGGAGGAAATGGCAATTCGGTTTAATGTAGGAACGCCTGAATACAGCTCAGAGAGAAGCAGCACTGTCGTACAGCACTACAGTCTACAGCTTGATTCCTAAATCTCTGTTTGACTATGATAAAATCAAGTCTGTATCTGTCTGTATCCCCAGGTTGTTTCCAGGTCTATATTCTTCGTGCATGTTTCTTAAATAGTGTGTTCGACACGACCAGTTTATATCTTTCACAAAATTACAACACTCCAACCTGCTCCCTCGCTCATTTCTTTCTCCTGGACTAGGCTTTCTCAAAGTGGAGTCCAAGAACCCCTAGAGGTTCGCCAATTGAACGTAGGGGGTTCGCAACAAGATTTACGATATGGCTTCCGATTGGGTATCTCGAGGGTGCAACACGCAATACGGTGAATAGAGATTGAAAATGTTCCTAAAATCGACTCAAGTGCGACAGGAAACAAGCTCAAACATCAAATTAATTAATAATTAATTAGTTTCTAACCTCAACAAAATAATCCTATCACTGTTCATAGTAATTCTCCCGTTCCCGTACTTTATTGTTCAGTACAAATTCTACACCAGTAACTCCAATGACAGCTTTTGTGTTAATTATTCTTTTTTTTTTTTTTTTTTTTTTTTTTTTTTTTAAAGTCAATTTTTAAGGGGGCTCGCCATTGTTTGGTAAACTTCACAGGGGTATGTAGAGCTATGAGTTGGAGAAATAATGTCTCAGAGCAAAACTTCCTACAGTTTTACCCTCTTTTCCTTCTCCCTCTCCCGCATTCAAATCACCCATGATTATAAGATTTGCCTCCGCCTTCTCATTGGATTACTTCTTTAATTTCAGCGTGTATTTTTTTCTATTTCTTCACTTTCTTCCTGTTTCATTGGCATATACATTTGTACTAATGAATTTGGGGTAGGCTTAATTTCTAACCTTAACAAAATAATCATGTTACTGTTCATAGTAACTCTCCCGTTCCCGTACTTTATTGTTCATTTCAAATTCTACACCGGTAACTCCAATGACAGCTTTTGTGTTAATTATTCTGTGTTCCCCAGATCAGAAATCCTACCACTTAATCTCACTAATCCCAACGGCATCTAACTTACGTCGCTCCATCTCTCGTTTTAAGTTTTCTACTCTGCCTGTCCTGTTCAGACTCCTAACATTCCACTCTCCGACTGATAGAATGTTTTCATCCATTCTGATGACTCCTCCTGAACAGTCCCCACCCGGAGATCCGATTGGGCGACTATTTTACCTCCGGAATATTTTACCCTGTAAGGATCCGAAATTCTACGTTGTGGTGGAAGGAGCCAATAGCCAGTTCAAATCAATTGAAGCAGGCGTACCCCAAGGTTCGGTAATAGCCCCGATTTTGTACAGCATTTATACAAACCAGGCACTTTTTGAAGACGATACAGCAATATACAGGTCCAGCCGAAACCAAAGATTCATTGCCAGGAAATTAACACAACACCTCGAACTCATTACACAATGGTGTAATAAGTGGAAAATCAAAATAAATGCAGGAAAATCCCAAGCAATAATGTTCCCAACTGAAAGATTACCACCGAATGACTGTGTATCACTGGACGGAGAGGATCTCGCATGGAGCGACACAGTCAAATACTTAGGTGTTACTTTTGACAAAAAAACTTAAATGGACCAGTCACATTCAAAATGCATGCAACATAGGCAAAGCCGGAATATTCAAGCTGTACCCCCTCCTCAAGGGGGCCAGCCTCAACACCAAAACAAAGCTGCAGATTTACAAAGCTGTAATAAGGCCAGCAATCGTATATGGTTCGGAGGTATACAGTATGGCATCAGACGGAAACCTCAAAAAGCTGCAAATAATCCAGAACAAATATCTTAGATTAATAGCAAATGCCCCTCGGTACATGACCAACATACGACTCCATAACGAGCTAGGCATACCAACACTGACAGACTATATAAAAGACAAATCAACAAAATTCTTCACAAAAGCTCAAGTTTCTCCCCATGAAATTATTCAAAGCCGAGGACAAGACCCATACGACCCAACATACAACCGACCAATACTGACACTGACACGCCATTACAGGACATGACAAAAATAATAATAATAATAAACTTTATCACTAACCACAAGACTTGACAGCCATTATGAAAAACTTTATCAGACAAAAGTCAGAGGCCAAAGGTCCGGAACTTTAGACGTTACATGAGCCTAGCTCAGACAGATGATGACGATACCATATGTAATTGTATTTTCTCTACATACATTTTGAGTATTTAATGCAGTGGTTTCCCGTTGCCTTCTGCATCCCCACGCTGTTAACCATTTCTGATAATCGCCTTTAGTGGCTGTTTCCAATCCCAAGGGCAAGAGGGCGCCCTGTCCCACACCCCGCTCCTCCTTTAAGAGGTCGTTGGAAAGCATTGGGCGATTCCTTTTATCGGGAATCTTTCAGTCGCCAGAGCCTCGTCCGTGCAAACAAGGTGCACCACGTGAAGGAGAGGTTGACATTTGGTTGGAAGAGGCTAATATAGTCTCCCCTACACCCTTACACCCCGTTTCTTCTCTAATTATGGAAATTTACAATTTAATAATTTTTCTTATTAATTTTTATCTCTTTAATTATTACCATAATTTATGGATGAAAGTTGTGTTTGAAGTGTTCTTATAAGCGCAGGGAAAACCAAAAAAATGTCATAACCTGACCATTTATTAAATAAAAATACGTGACAGACAAAGAGGAGGTACATTTACTTGTAAGATCCATAAACAATCAAAATATAGAAAAACAAGACGTCCATCATACATTAACGGTAGTTATACTATACAATCAATATCATAAAGTATAATGAAAAACAGATGGAATTAGGCCAGTTGAAATTACCACGGCCTTATAAAAATTATAAAGCACTTGTATGGACAACAAACTATGACTTGCAATGTTAGATTTAGCTCCGTTTACAATTTGACATAAAAGCACACGACTATGCTCAGTATTAGTTCATTAAGGAGACTCTTAATCATGTGGATCACTCCACTCAAGGAGAGAAAAGCATTAGTGCAAACACTTTAAATTTAAGTGCAATCTACTGATGTACTGTTGCAGTAGCCGTAGTCACAGACACATAACAGTAATACTGGTACCGAGCGTGGTGGTGTAACGGATAGCGTTCTGGCCTCGCATTCGGGAGGACGGCGGTTCGAATCCCCGTCCGGGCATCCAGATTTGGGTTTTCCATGGTTTCCCCAAATCACTCCAGGTGAATGCCGGGATGCTTCCTTCAAAAGGCCATGGCCGAATACCTTCCCATTCCTTGCCCCCATCCTTTCCCGTCTCTAAAGACCACGTTGTTAAAAAAAAAGGGACGTTAAACTGTTACCAAAGTAATACTGGTTCTCTGGCACAGCATCCGCCGATCAAGGAGGGACTTCGTTTGCCAGATCACGGGATACGCTCCAACATGTAAGCAAAACAGTGATAAATATTAACATTTTTGAACAATTATTCCATTGGCTAAGTCATACACTCTCTCTCAAGCGTTCTGAAAATTTCCAGTACTCGTTGATTTTGGTTGGCTAATCGAATCGTTTGTCTTCGGTAAACCTCGTTTCAGTTCGAGAGTAGCTATATCTTTGACTCTTTTATTCTTTGTCTCTATTTTTCATCGCAGGTTGGGGGAAAGTCCTGCCATAACACTCCATGTTCGAAATTTCGAGACTGATATATGAATTGCATATAGCAACGCTAGCAGCTTAACAGTTATCACACACATAGTAAATACGTGTCCATTCAGGTTTACGTTGTATCCGTCCATGATAGAAGGTGGCGTCCCACGGCCTGTGTATTTGCTGGCAGCGCCGGTCTAGCTATGAGCATCGGGCCTTGGGAAGGGAGCCGCCTCTGCAGGCAGGGATGGCGCGCCTCTATCCGTCACCCAGTCGGTAAACATCAAACGCCCGGGTGGCTGAAATGGCACTAGGCAGCGTGGTGGGGAGGTGGCGAGGACTAGCCTGTGGCGCCTGCTGATCCGTACAATTCAGCTGCATGGTGCGGCCTACAAAGCCACCAAAAGGCTCCTCACCCCCTGTCTCTGTGTCGAGTAAGTAGTGGGCTCCTGCAATCCCACCGGTCCGTTAGACAGCGGTGACGTGCCAAAGGTCCATTCCTTCTCGAATGGGAAATATTTCGACACACGCTGACTGCAAACATATACAGCTAAATAAGGCTCATTTTATTGCATTACCCATCTCAGCCTGTTTATAAAATAAATGTATGGTTTGCATATCATTACGTACAAATAAATGCATGGTTTGAATACCGATACAGTATCAAATGTTGGAGAAAGAGGGGGTGTAAAGGAGGCAGCTAGATTTGAAGTGTGGAAATTACTGCAGGTCACAAGCAGTAAGCGGCTTGAGAGTCACTGGAATACTGGAGGAGGGTACTAATTTTCCGTGTCCAGAAACGCACTAAACTTCTTCCTCCAGCTTTCGGCAGCTCTCTCAGCGTGTCCTTTGGTAAACAAAATAAGTTCTATTGGTTTCCAGGTTCGTCTGAAAAGAGATCGGGTTACTATATCTCCTCGCTCCGGTATTCAGCGGCTTTCACAGCATTGTCCATTGGTGAGATTAAATCCTGCTGATTGTCAGTGGACAGAGGAGTAGGTGAGCTTGTGTTTACGTTGCTCCACACTCGCATGTTTCGTCCTCTACATAGCCCCGTTTCTTCAGGAGGAGGGAGAAGAGAGTGCATGGAGCGTACAAGGCGTTTATTGGTGATGAGGCGAGGAAAGATACTGTTGGAAGAATTAAGAGAGATGTATGGAAGGGAAAAGATGACCATGACCACAAGCTGGCACTCGATTTCAGGCATAAGGGTGTGGGAAAATTTTATTTCGTTGGTAAGGGAGTCAGTGATTGTGATAAATTCCGTCATACTCGGGGTCCCAGAAGGTGATGAGCTCCGTAGCGCCTTCAGCTGACCGCTCCATGATATACGGAAGACGTTTTAATACGGCCATAAAATTCTGGACTGCGCACTGCGCTTTGATCCTGGCGCCTTTATTTGCTCCCTCATCTTCCCCCTACACCAGCTTTCACGCAATCCGCGTCGGCCAGACACGATTGAATCCGTTAATGGTCTGTCATAAAAGATGATGACCTTCGGTAATCTTGGTCCGCTTAATGAAAAACTCAGGTAAGTGCCAGTGAAGCCACGTGCATTGGGGATTCTGTTATCTAACTATCTAAACAAAAATCTCGTATGTGGTGGGCCAGACGGCGGAGTACAGCTCATCACCGCACCACGTTGCCGCTAATGCATTCGTTAAGATACAGTAAAATCTATTATACGTACCTTTAGAATGAATGCACTCAGAATTTAGAGCACTTTACATAAAATTATATCAATACTGATCTACACACCCGTCAAAAATTACGGGTATCGCCTATAATTGTAGTACGAATTTGCTCTGGAAAAGTTTCTGAGCAAAAACGAACAAGAATTAAATCATTAATCTTTTTATTAGTATTTTTAGTGATGTGAGTAAACTTCCTGGGATTAGATTCTCGGAGTATTTGGCTAGGATGTTTTTCAACAACTGAATTTGATTTTGAATGACGAAATGTTTATTGCAATGAAAAAGTTAGTGAATAAAATATAATTTCAAAAACTAATTTCTATTGATTAATTAATTATTGGTAAATTACGTGATTACGCACATTTCGTGGAAACTTTCTCTGAGTTTTAATAAACTTCCCTGCTTGTTATCTTCTATCAAAAATATCTCAGGTTATGTTCTCACATGGTTCCAGTAACTGTTACTAGAGCGCTAATGACCTCGCTGTCGACGTGCCCTAAAGCCACAACAACAACACCAAACCGAACGTTCTGGCCACGCATTTGGGAGGATGCCGGTTCGAATCCCCATCCGGGCATCCAGGTTTGGGTTTTCATTGGTTTCCCCAAATCACTCCAGGCGAATGCCGGGATGCTTCCTTCAAAAGGCCATTGCCGTATCGCTTCCCATTCCTTGCCCCCAACCCTCTCCCGCCTCTAATGACCTCGACTTCGACGAGGCGTAAAGCCATAAAAAAAAACCGAAAAACGCAATTGTTCCGATGAGAAGAAAGGAGAACTTGGCAGTAGAACTCAGAAGTTCGCTTCGATCTGGCTGTAGCCTTGCTCAAAATATTCGGTTTTCATTAATGGAATCTCGTTTGTTCAGCGTCTGCCCCAGTATGGGCAATGGGTGAATCGTCATTAGTAAATAACTGCTGGCTCTCCACACCAAAGCGTAAGCCGTAGATGGAAATTAGGCGGGTTTGCTTTCGGCTTTGTAGGCATTCAGCCAGCAGCAGCTGTGTAGTATCTTCACTCTTTCGATGTTTACATGTTGATTTTTCAATAGTATGAATATACGGCAAATATTTTGATTGATTAATTTTATTAATTGTAATTGCTATGGAGTATATGTCCCAGAGGTTAATTTCCTACACATCTGCTTTTACATTTAACGGATTTTTTACTCTAACGTTACTTCAATGTTTGAAAGAAATTGTCCAGGTTCTTCCTCCGTCCCAGACGTCTTCACAAACAAGAGAAAATTTTTACCGCTCTCCTAGTATACGGATGAAACCAACTGGTAGTTCACGGCCATGTTCGCCTCGTCCCCTTCCAGTATTACTCCTAATTCTTCTACCATCTCTGGAGGATGCGGGTTCAAATCACCGTCCGGCCATCATGATTTCATTTTTCCACCGTTTTCTGAAATCAGCCCAGACGAACGCCGGAATGGTTCCTTTAGAAGGCTGTGACCGAATTCCTTCCCGTTCCTTGAGTTCCCCTCCCCCTAAAAAACCATCTCCCTGTTTTAACGATCCCCACGTCAAAAAAAGAAAGAAAAAAACATAAAGCCGTAAGAAAAAAAAATATGTCTTCCATTATCCATCCTGGACTTAACCCAACATTTTGAAGCGTTACCTTCATTTTGGGGCTTGGACCCTTTTGGTTATTTATAAAATTGTTCGCCCAGGTATAAAAAATGCTTTCAGTAGCTGTGTTTTGAAGCTGAATCAAGTGCTGAATTTTAAAAAAAGCAGAAGATAACCTGCCGAATACATATTTGTAGTATTATTGCAACCTGTTCTGTGTTGTCTCTTGAAATTAATCTACGAAGAGCATGAACCGCAGGCTATCTCTGATTTTTGTTGCCTTATTTAGTGAAGCTGAGATAACACTTCGTCGCGTAGGAACCACTGAAGGCCAGTTAAACTGGATCGCGAGGTCGAGGCCAAATTCACAGGTCAAGAGGCGTTAAGTATTTACTGGACGTATTTTGAAGCCTTTATTTCCAGCAACGACACAGCCCGCCGTTAAATTGCCGTTGCATCACCACACAAGGTGCGGGGATTCCCACAAGGCAGCACACGCAAACATTCCTCCACCCGGCACTCAGCAAAGTGTCAGAATTAACTGAAACGCCACCACCACTCTCAAGTTTTTTTGGGGGGGGGGCTTAAGTCATGCCGCCCTTAAAAGATTAGTAGAGCTAAAAGAAATAAGGTCCCCAAATCTCAGAAATTACGATGTCGGGGGTGGGGGGGGGGGGTGGACCTAAATACTTTGAGGGGGGTTAAGTCCGATAGCCCCCCTGTGGATCCGCCACTGCTAATCACCAACTATGCTCATGTGCTTGATACAATTATTGTGACTACTTACCGAGAAATCCTTTTCTGCAGCTCATAATATTATCACGAACTAATTTTTTTTTTAAATTGTTTGAATCTACAGATTTTTCCTCTATTATGTAAAGGTAGTTGTTCAGAAAATATCGAAATGCGAGAGAAGAGTTAAGACTAATATTGAAGGATGGATACAGATACATACTAGGCATGTATTGGTGATAAGGTCTGGATGGATACTGATAGAAGGGCTAAGAGTAGCACGCCAGGTGAATATAGAAATACCTTAGTTGAAGGGGGTGCAAAGAAGAGCAGCTAGTTTTGTTTGTGTAAACTATCGCAGTACCCAATCAGTAACTGATATGATAAATGAGTTGGATTGAGAGGCATTGGAGGAATAAGGAGGAGTGTGAAAAGAGCTCTGGGAATGTACAAGGCATATGTTGGTGATGGAGCTCGGAGGGATATTGGTCAAAGAATTAGAAATAGTGCATGGAACGGGAAAGGCGACCATGACCACAAGCTAGCACTCGATTTCATGCATAAGGGAATGGGAAATTTTTCTTTTGTTAGTAAGTGTTTCAAGGAATGGAACAAATTACCAAGTGATGAATAATTTTCAAAAAACGCTTTAAGAATTTAAAATTAAAATTTTAAATCGGAAAAGTAAATGAGAGAGGAAATAAAGACTCCAATTATAAAAATAAATAATAAACAAATAAAAAAGGGGTAGTTAAATGACTAAGGGACAAACCACCGCAGTGTTAGCTCCATCACAATTAAAAATTAACAACAATAGTAATAAGTGTACCAGATGACCATGATCACAAATTGGCACCCGATTTCCGGCGTAAAGAAGTGAAAAGTCATTTTTTTAAAAATACGAATTGATGACAGGGACTGCAGTGAATTACCGAGGGAAAAGGTTGACAAGTTATCTGAATCTGATAAAATTTCTTGAAAAGGGAAGGTAATTGTGCAGGGAAATTTTTACTTAGACTTATGCTGCATCGTAAATAACGCAGAATTTATTGACTTAGGAAAAGCTGTATAAACAGGCGGATGTTTGTCATTACCACAACGTGGATTCGTGAGTGAATGGTAAGACATTAACCAACATTGCATTATCGACCCGACGAAAATTCTCTGAGTGTGGGTTGGAGCCGGACGCAAGTGACACAGCATTTCGGAAGAGGTCACCAGATTTAGTATTCCACGCCCCACGATGTCAAGGGTGACCGAAAATTTGTCAAGGACGTTACTACATCAGGCGGCCAGGTGTTCTGGGTAATCGAGAGCTGCCACAGATGAGGAGATGTATTATACAGACTAACGACACTACACGAACTAACTTCTACTGTCCATGAGAGACGAAGTAGAATCGTATCCATGGGGTCCCTGCAGTGATATGCGACGTTTCTTATTCCTTTATTTTTTTAGCTTATGGCAAAATACACGATAGAAGAGAATAAATAACAATGCGTTATTCTAAAACAATCAGCAAGCCACCTGAAATAAAAGTTTTAAGTCCAGACTGTCCAACCATTCTGTAGCAAGTGTAGAAGCTTTAACAGTGAACCTGGGTACGTCCTGATACAACACTCAGTGTCAATATGGCGCAGTCACAGTTGGGTGAGGTTCTCATGCCGCACCGCCCATGATTGTTAATAGCAACCCATTTTTTACGTGCTAGGTCAAAACCTGCTGCAGTGCTGTCAGCCAAAGATCTACAGATTTTTTTTAAAATTAGGTTTTTAGGACTTTTTTAGAATATCTTCGGTTTTTTGCCTCTTTTTTTTATTACTTATTGGGTTTTACGCGGCTGTTCAAATCCTGTTGAGCACTAAATAGTGACTGCCACTCCTTTGGAGCTACATTCTTGCAGCCATTCTGCTGTAGCATTAAAACCAGCGACATTGATGGAACATGGCAGAAGAAGACTCAAGGGTGCATCTTCTGACAGATCATCACTGACATCAGCGGGGCCCGTGAAAGATGGTTCTGTGAAGTTGGTTTGGTTCGATGGGCCATGTTTGTGATTTTCTCCAGTGGTTTGATTCGGCGGTGGCGCAGACTCCATGCGGTCATGGGTCCAATTTGTAAGCAAGGCATCGTCGTTCCATATCATATCAAGGAAAAAACGACAACTTGACTTGACCACCTGACTTTTTGCATTCAGTGTGTAGGTGTTTTTGGCTTAACTCATGTTTTTGTTTCATATATGTCCAAAATAAATATATAACATCTGCGCGTTGTTATCTTCGACGTCAAAATATCGTACCTGGCATAGCACCAGTTCTTTGCGCTCTTTGTTTGACCAAATTTCTCTTTAAACCTGCCGCCGCGCCATTCAAACAGAATTTGAAATCTCCCTGACCAAGTTTGCAGTCAAGGAACTTTGAATGTTTATAGGTCCCTACAGATGAATGCTCTCGATAGTTTTATTACGAAACTGATTCAGATTATGCCATGACTCTAATGAAATAATCGTGTTTCAACAATATCACGAATCAAGTCACAGAACTGGCACCGCTGTGCATTTACAACATTAAGCCTTTGCTGATTGACGAAAGTGTTAGTTAATTATCAGTAAACACGTGAGAAAGTTTTGCATATTCAACCTTCCCCCATTAGAGAGTTTGTTAATGTGATCGTATTTACAATACCTTTTTGTATATAGTATCTGATGTCAGAATGGGATCATCTTGAATGTTTTTTTATCACTTTCTGTAATCGATACAAAATATTGTTTATACAGGAATCGACAGCTGTTAAACGCCGAAACTGCCGCAGCCGAAAGGCTGTTGAACAGAGGCAGTTGTGATTCAACATGTTACCCCGGGAGAGTCTCTAGTGATTTAACTTTTAATTTTTTTTTTCAATAGGGCTTGACACCTTATCTATGTAGATGTCTTTAGAGATTTGGGGAGAAGGAACGGGAAAGAAATTGACCATTGTCAATTGGAGGAATTTTTTTCCGGTATCCGCCTGGAGTGATTTCGGTAAGCTAAGGAAACCTGGATGACCGGACGGGAGTTTGAACCTGCGTCCTCCCGACTGTCCGGCACGTACATTAACCGCTCTGATGATCCTCGATACAGCCCGTCTCCCTACCAGCTACTACTGACTGCCTACCTCTCCTCAGAACAATCGAGAATTGGCGCTCTTTTTGACGCCAAATGGAAATAACAGACCATTTAATTTAATTGCAATGGGGTGTACCCTCCGGTGGCAATTTCCCTACACACCCATCTTCCTCTCCCCCTTTGCTGTACCCTCTACGGTTGCCGCCTACAAATTTCAACTTTAAATTCTTTCAACATTTTTGGTAAATTATTCATCATTTGTCTTGGTAACTTATTCCAATCCCTGACAACTTTACCTAAAAAAGAGGATCTTCCTGCACCCTTGTGCCTGTACTCGAGTGCCAGCTTGTGGTCATGGTCATCTTTCCCCTTCCATGTATTACTTTTAATTCTTACATCAATATCTTTCCATTCCTCATCACCAATTTATGCATTGTACACTCCCTTGACCCTATTCACCCTCCTCCTGCCTTCCAATGAATCCAATTCCAGCTCTTTTATCATATCTGTTACTGATTACGTTCTGTGGTAATTTCCAGAAACAAATCTAGCAGCGCTTTTTTTGCAACCACTCCAACTCCTGTATTTGGTTCCCATATTATACTACCATAATCAAGCAATGGTCTGACCAAAGTTTTGTAACCCAATTCCTTTACTTCTCTCGTGCATCCTCTCATCACTCTCTCCAACAAGTGCAGAATTTTGAAACCTTTTCCTACCACCTGTCCTATGTGTCCTGCCCAGTTTGTTATCAAATGAAATGCCAAGATATTTACATCTCAAGTCTTCAAAAAGCAATTCTTTCTCCACCTTATAATAATAACCAACCTTTAGTTTTTTTATCTGTGTATCTAACAATTTGATTCTTTTTTTTGCATTTATCTTTATCCCATGTTTACCAACCCAACTTGATATCCTGTCCAGATCACCCTATCTATTGTAGGAGCAATGCTGTTGTAACCTCATGCTGGAAATGTCAGATTTTTGCCTGGTCATTGAAATATTTGTGGCTTTTAAATATCTAGGCTTATAGTTTATACTCACTTATAACCTTATACACTACAAATACGGTATCTAAATTTAAAATATTCTCCCTGGGGACCATCGGAACCATCTTCGCAGACCACAGGTTTAGAAGCAGTGAGGTAGTGGCTATCTTTCAGCCCAGCAGGAAAGTTCGGAGCAGCCCAGTTCATGTCCACCTCAACATCAATCTTCCGGGTGCTGTTCCGAGAAGGGACGAGAATAGAGAAGAGATATCTGCATCCCGACCCGAACCAGGGGCAATGTGTCAGCGGAGGGTGGGGCGAGAGGGGTCCCGCCCCTTCGGCAGCGCCAGCAGCAGCAGCAGTAGCCGTCGACATGGCAACCGTGCGCCCCCTCCCCGCGCCTCCCCTCCGGTGTCGCCGGCGGGAGCCAAAGCTGCGCCGCCCGGCAGTCTTGTGTTTGGTGGCATGCCGACAGCAGCGCTGCAGTGATCAATAGAGCCAGGATCCCGGGCCCCATCTTCTCGCTGCCAGGTCAGTCGTCCTCTATCGTCCACTGTGCTCGCTGCTTCCCTTTGTTTCCCCGCAGGCGACGGCGCCATAGTCTCGCTCACCCTGCATTATTTTAAAGGCGACTGCGTCACTGGGTCACCCTTACTTTTTTTTTTTAAAGCTGAATAAAGTTGAAAAGTTCCCAAGTGTAGAAGTAGCACAGAAAGCTAGCACAACTAAAGCAAATGTCCGAGGCCGCTGGTGTCTGAAAGTGGAATATCTTTTTTATTTGAGGGTCCATCTTATCGTTTTTATAGATGAAAATTGTCCATGAGTATATAACTGTTTTTACCTCCCAGAATTTTATTTACTTTCAGTTGCCAAAAAATACTTTTCTAAACATACTTCTAAGGTTTAAATCGAAGTAGAAGGCTGCATTACTTAACTAAAACTTGACAATGGTATTTGTGTAAAGTGTTTACGGCGTTGTAGCGGCATCGCGATATAGAATTAAACCCTTGATTCCTTGTTTCATTACATATTTAGCGGCATGAATTGTATTATATGTATCGACTAGTTTCGATTTATAACTATTTCTCTACGATTACTTGACATTCCTGTTGCTGAATTTTGAATGTTGACATCAATGATTTTAAGCTGATACTTTATATCTCGCATGTGACAGCTGAAGAAGTTTTATGGAGGGAGAAACCGCTATCGCCTGAATACCACCCGAGTAGCTTTCGCCGTTGCCTGTTGCGGCTACCCGGAATGGAAAATAACGGATTTTCCCGACCACGTTGTACGACGGAATCGTTACTACCAACGTTTGCTTGTAAAAGTCTCGTATTTCTTAAGGAACAATAGTTATTTAGGTAAATAACACTGATATAAATTCAGCATATACTGTGTGTACGTAGAAGAACGTGTTTCGTTTGAAAAAACATGTTTCATAGTTTATTGTGAAATAACCAATATCCTCAGTAACATATTTCCGCCTACTTATTGTCAGACTGAAAACCACGTGCCTAGTAGTTGCTAAAGGTACGTAAGTGACAGCTAGCGGTGCTAACACACGTATGCGCTGTTTTGCAGTAAAAATTTTCGTTTTAGCGGAATTCTGTAAAAGGGTAACATTCCCGATACAGTTGGGCTTCTCCAGTTTTAGGATTTGGAATTTCATATTTTTCCGTAACGTTGATGTCTGAATGAAAGTCTTGTCATGTTTTATTCAAATCCAAACTTGTAGAGATTGTTGTAGACATCTTTTTAGAAATATTTATTTAAATAGAACATTTAAAATAAAAAAAAATGTCTGGTTATTCTTTTTTAACCTTACATAAAAATAGTTTTTTTTCAGTATGAAGCTGTTATAGAAAAATTTATTTTGTTATAAAGGCCTACACGTCTTAGTCTGCTATATCTTAATATTTATAGTTTACTAGGAAACTAGTAAATATTTAGCTAAACTATTGTGAACATTATGCACCAATTTCGACTTTAAATTATATAATTACCGGTACGTTGCATTACCTAACAACTTGCAACACTTTCAGGTGCTTCATTGTACTCTTAATACATTCTTCCTGCTAGAAATAGGTTTAAACTAAATATTCTGATATACTTTTAATCGTTGTGGTTCATACGAGTTATGATTTCCATAACAGTGTACTCATACATGCTTTGTGTTATCTCATTTAATCATTGTTCGAATGTCTGAAAATGTGTATCCTTATTTGGTGATTTAGGAACTGAATAAAAACAATATACTTTTTTCAGAGCTGCTATTTTCATTGTTGAAAGTTGTAAGGGAATAGTTTTAGAAATGTTAGTAAGAGATTGGAATTTAATCATCTGTGATATGGAAGGGCAAGTTTAGAAGCCATTCATGGATAAACAACATTAATTAATATCATAAGTAAAGAAACGGTGTATTGTAAATGATAAGAAACTCTCGACTGTTCTCTATCAAGACAGATAATTGAGGTATTTTCAACAGGACACCCGCAGTCTACATGAAATTGTATCAGGTTCGATTTTAAGGAAACTGCGAGGATCTAGAAAACTGTTCATAAAACCAGCAACACTGTCAGATTTACTCGTCAGTACACGTGTTCGATGTTGGTCTCATCTGTCGGTGGTGAACACTTTTTGTAGAGCGTGTGCTTACCATAGTCATGTGCGCGTAAACGAGGAGTGTTCAAAAAGTAATGGAAATTTTGAAATTTCGCGGGCTATATTATTCCGATTTGCACGATTTTCTCGTTGTTGTGTTGGCAAATATGTCTCAGAAGCAACTGTGCATTTTGAGCTATACTGGATGTTTAGTCTCTTGTCAGTTGTTAAAAGGATAGCACGTGGTTTGATACAGTTGGCGATTTTTTATTTGTATAATTCATGGCTAAACGATCAATTAGGAATACTACCTACAAGTTCAACGCCGTTTGCGTGAAGCAGTCCGAAGAAAACGCCCAGATTTGTGGCAAAATAATGCACCTGCTCACGCATCGTTGGTTGTCAGTGAATTTTTGGCCAAAAAAATTTGTTATATGCCCTTGCCTTCATATTCGCTAGACATGGTCCCGTGTCACTTTCTCCTGTTCCCAAAATAAAGAGAATTGTCGTTTTTCAAACATAAATGAGATTAAAAGTGCATCGCCGAAAGAGCTCAAAGCTATGCCTGTGGTGTTCTGGGGATTGGAAGAAGCGCTGGCATTAGTATATAATATCTACTGAGGACTATAAATAAAGTTTTCCCCCCCCCCCCCAAAATGAAAATTCCCGTTATTTTTTGACATATCTCGTATTGTTAGCGAAATCGTAACGTCGGAAAGTACTTTGACTCTCAGCTAACGTAAGTTTGCTTTATTTTCTATTTTCTGAAAATTAAGTGGACAGACAATGTAAGAAATGAACGCGTTTTGGAAATGATGGGTGAGAAAAGAAGTTTGTTGAAGAAGCTTACGGAAAGAAGAGACAGGCTGGTAGGTCATATTTTGAGACATGCTGGATTGGTTAATTTGTTAGTGGAGGGAACAGTTGAAGGTAAGAACTGTAGAGGAAGACAGAGATTAGAATATATGAAACAGATAATTGAGGACGTGGGCTTTAAGGGGTATGTATGTAGAAATGAAGAGGTTAGCACAGGATAGGAAAGGATGGAGGATTGCATCAAACCAGTCGAAAGACTGACGACAGCAAAAAAAAAAAAAAAAAAAAAAAAAAAAAAAATGCAAATATGATCACGATGAAGTAAATAGGTGTACGCTTTCTTAGTTTGAACGAGAAGAATATAGGAACCTAAATTCTTGCGCGTTTCTTAAATTGAGCCTTAATTACAAACTAAATAAATCTTCGTGTCCTTCGACATCATATTTAACTTAAGAGCCTGTAGTGACGTCTTATGCTGTAGGGAGATAGTGAAATACTTGCTAAGTACTACATGCAAAGCCAGCAGATATATACATTCGTTGAGGCCAACTAGGACCACATTGCAATTTGAAGCGAGTTTCAATCTTCTTTTGGGCTTTTTTTTTATTTATAAATGGACTTAGCGTAAAGCTACCTCTCTTGATCTGCTGTTTCCCCCAAAGTTCACGACTTGTGGGCCCTGGGTTACCACCCATGGGACTCCATCTGTGTTTGGATTTGCGTCCATTTGGTGAACACTTGTTTGTTTTTCCTGGCCCTGGTGGTTGTGGAAAGGGTGTATCTCGACTATAGGTGTAAAATGTGTCGACTTTAGGAGGCTGTCTGCTATCGACCTTAAGAGCAAAAGCAGAGGTTCGGCTTTTAAAATAATTATATATGTTTATACTTACAATTTACCAGCAACTGTTATATATAACGGAATAGGAATATTAATGATGCAGAAAACGACTTGAGAATGCATAGTTTGAATAGTATGGTCAGAGGATTGGAAAATAAAAATAAATTCTCAACGTATCAACAGTAGAGGCGCTTTCCTCATCAGAGTTAATGTTTGTCAACAGGAAACGCAGCTGGGCGCTAATGACCTCGAAGTCGTCGCGCCCTAACAACAACTACAAAGAAACGGAATTAAAATTACGGTTAAGATTTTAGATTTGCTCATCATGCGAAAAGGTCCAAGACTGCGTCAATCGGAAAATTCAGGATACGTAATATGTGTAATCTGTAACGAATACTGTGTAATCATCCTAGGTCGGTTCACCGAAACAATATAGATTTATGTGGAAGGCAAATTCGGATGATTTAAAGAAAGAATACAATCTGGTTCATAGAAAAGTGTTTATCGTTCAATTGGAGCCGTCTTAAATAAAAACTATAATTTGAAGAAGCTTCTTGAAAACTGAGGCTGTCTGTTTGGACTTATGTCTGCTAGACAAATGAATCTTGAAAAATTATAATGCTTGCAAATATACATTCTTTCTGAGATCGCGAAATAAGTGACGTATTTACTAAACTTTTACGCAGATTTCTTTTTAGGATAGGAAGTTGAGTGAAGCCGGCCGTGGTAATGTAGGGGCTAGAGATGGCTGAGGTCGTTGGTTCGAGTCCGGTTACGGGCATAGATGGTTTTCATTAAGTGTTGTCTATGTACAATGTGTCCCTGACAGTGACGGGCACAAACGCTTTGAAATAATAGAAACATGCTCATTAATAATGTAAACTGGCTGTAGGCTTGATCAGCCAACGCCATCTGTAATATATAAAGTCAAAGCGGTCGGTCAGCCATATTTATTAGCAGGAAAAAAATGTAAACTTTCGAATGCAGTTCTGGATATACAAAGAAGTCAACGAGAATATGTTAGGAGGCTTTGTGTATACTGAGCTGTTTATGTGTTGAGCTATGTTTACTACTTCGATCAGTGCCCCCAGTCGTGTGTGGAGCTAAGCATTGTTCCGTTTACGACGTAAAGTGTTTGTTTGCACAGAGACAAACCACTCCGTCACTCGTTTACCTGCACAATACAGTTATGTCGGATTCACAAATCACTGGAGGCAAATTCCAGGATTGTCCCTTCAAAAACCGTGGCCGAATACTTTCTCGTTCCTTTCTTACAATCCTCTTCCAACTCTAATGACTTCGGCGATCCCTAACTTTTTGTATAAAAATAAATTTAAAAAATTGTTCAGTAGTTCTTTGAAAATCAGAACTACGCATCGTAAAACGTGCAAATATTTTCCAGGAAACATGTGTTCCAATAAGAAGTGGCCAGCTACCTCAATCCCAAGGCATCCACCTTAAAAAACCCTGAACTATCCCTTTCGAATCCTTGTCTGGGCGCGTATTTTTGCCGCCACTTTACTGAACTTTAGTGCTTTCAGAACTTGCTTTGTGGTTGTGAAGTACGCGAAAGTATTCCTGGTTAGCATTCCGCTTTAAACTGTAGGTCCGGTCCATTACAGAGGCGGAATGCGTGACAGCGTGAAACCGTGTTACATCGTCGTAAAGAACACATGAATTCACTGTCGTTTAGTAAAAACCTACATCCTCGTACTTTAAGACGGTTATGAAGGTCGTCCCAAGAATTTTCCATTTGCCTTGTCTATGCCGAACGCCGATTTTAGATTCTTTAGGTATAGATCTCAACAGATCAGCCATTTTTAGGTTTATCCTATTTCCTTGGACGAACCTGACAGTGAAAGTACTGTAATTGCTAAGATAAGATCGGTTTAGGATGTCGGCAGTCAGTATTATAATGTCAACACAATGATGTCTTAATCGTCAACACTGATCCACGCGTGCATCGGTAAAGAGGCGGTGATCCAAAGCTATGAATCTTCCCCACCTTAGACATCCTTCCTGCTTTGTGTAGAAGCTGCTTATTTCTTAGGAAAGATTGACTACCATGACTAGTTGTTTTGTTCTCGGAGGAACAATGGAATGTTGTCATAACGAAAACGATTTATGGCGTAATTTGAATCGGCAGCACTTTTAAGTTAACCTATAAGGCTACCCGTTCTCTGTTTCTTTGCTCTGGATTGACGCCTCATACACATCGACGTCATTAAAGATTAGAGACGGTAAAGGACTGGGGGCAAGAATTTGGAAGGATTTCGGCCATAGTATTTTGAAGGAACCATCCCGGCATACACCTGTACTGACTTGGAGAAACCGTGAAAACCCCAAATCCGAATGGCCAGACGGGGATTCAAACCCGCGTTCTCCCGAATGCGAGGCCAGACCGTTACTTCACCCACCACGCTCGGCAGCTACCTGTTGTCTTTGAATGCGTTCCGCATATTCTGGTCTGTGTTGATTAATTACATTTCTCGTTGCGTATCAGGAGAGTTGTAAATATACTCTTGATTTAGGGAGAAAACAACTACTACCAGTCTGAAGCAGCAAAGAATGAAAAAATATAAGAATTAATATACAAAATTTTTAATACAAATGACAGAATATTGGCGGTTTAGTTATGATTAAAAAGTACATTTTCTGACCAAACGTCGTAAATGAAATTTCTTTACGTATAATAAAACATTAGATATTATTATTTTAATCTGCCCATTGATAATTCCCTGCAGTAAAATTTTATAAATAAAAGTTCACCACATTAAAATTAAAAAATTATTAGATTATTACATTTTCGTATACAGATTACAAATCTGCTCTTTTTCGTTGCTTTATTCGTCATGAATTCAGAAAAATTAATATATATTAAATTCATTGATACCACCGTTAAATTATTTGTATTATGAATCTCAAATACAACGCACAATACTTTGAAGTTCTTTAGCGTTGCGTAGCGTCTCGTTGAGTGACGTTTTCTATGGATCAAAGAACGTACGACTAATTCCTTTTCACCTTACGCCTCGTCGATCTCATTAAAGGCTGAAAAGAACTGGGGGCAACGAACGGGAAGGAAACCGGTCGTGTCCTTTTGAAGAAACCATCCCGGTAATCGTCTGGAGTGATTTCGGAGAACCTTGGAAAACCCAAATTTGGATGGTCGGACGGAGATTCAAATTTGAGTCCTCCAGAATGAGAGGCCCGAGCGTTACCGGTTTTATGTTCCTCTACAGCTCTTATCTTGCCCTGTACCTTCCACCAACCAATTCCGCATGTCTTGAAATGTAACTCATCATACTGTATCTTTTTTTCTGTCAGACAGTTCTACAAAGTACTCGCGCACTATTTCCTAGACATGTTCATCTCGTACTTTGTCTAACAACTAAAACTGAAATCTCTCTCTTTCTGAAAGTGCAGAACCCTAATTGATAATAAATTACCGGTAATTCTTAATACACGAAAAATGGAAAAGTTTAGTTACATTGCGCTGCTATTTCCTCTGTAGCTTAACATATTGTCTTGAATGGTCTGTAAGAAGAATCTGAGCTAAGAGAGGGAATCGGTTGTTATAGTCACTTCATGTTTGCCCTGGCCGTTATGCTTGTAAAACGGCAATTCGTTTTGTCTTGATGGTTAACAATAACCTAATACAACCCTATCGGCACTTCCCTGGACTCTGTGGTGTGGAAACGTTTACCACGTAGTTACGCCTTCACGTTATAAGCCAAACTTGTTGTTTTTGTGTAGCAGCGCTAAGTCCAGCTACCTCTACCTAGATGGGAGATCAAAACACCAATATCAATTCTCAAATTTCTGTGTTGTATCAAAGAGTTAGTGTTTGCATTTGGAGTACTGTAATAGTACGACTGGTCAAAAGGTACTGTACAATTTAGTTGTCTAAATTTCATCTGAGGATACTGGTCATCTTGAAGTCATACTCTTTGTTAGGACAGTGGATGATGGTGGGACCCAGCGTACGCTGTCTGCAGGGAGCTCTTCCCACACGAGTAGCAATTAAGTTCCGCCCAGTGACCGAGGTTAGCCTTGACGGTGATGAGAGGTTACACGTTTCGAATGCCACTGGTGGAAGGAATTTTCGTCAGCAGTAAGTAGTCTACCAGACGGTCCAACACGCTTATGGAGCATCCATAAACTACGTGGCTCAATTTTGTCTCCCCCCCCCCCCCCCCACGTCCCCTTACGTGACTTTTGCTTCTGCACGCCCCCTCCCCCACCCTCCCCCGCTTCCCCGCGTGGCACGTAGCCTTTTTCCCTATTAATTCCAGAAGACATTTTGTGTTGTTTTCTCTTGACAGACTATCGTTAGAATTATTGCGTATTTAATGAGCGCGACGAATATTTGCGTTGTGTACTTTTCAATGATTATAAATATTCTAAACAAAATTTGGACGCCAGCCACTCCTGCAAATGATCATTATTTAAAAAACCTGTTTCTCAGGTACAGTTAGGGATCTTTTTCTTCTTGAGGTGACAGTAAAAACATTCTCCTTATCTCATTCATCATTGTTAATTATTGATGAAATTGAACAAATCTTACATGCCAAATAAAAAAACTTAGAAGAGCTGCGGTTTTTTGTTTTCTGTTGCTGCAGTTCTGTCACCTTTCTTTCTACATTACCGGGGAATGATTCTTTGATCTGCTTCAAAAGATTTCTATTACTCATTTGATGAAGAAAACGCTCTGGTAAACATTTTAGATAAGGCTCGTAAAGTTTATTGCACAGCGCCAGTTCACACCACACTTTGAACTTCAAATAACACTTTACAGAACACTATAATTAAAGTTTCACTGAAATTCAGTTGACAGAACAAAATTAGCATTATTTTATAAACGAGCGGTATACTCACAGGCGTACAATTGTAATAGAAACAGCTCAAATGATCAAAACAGTACGAACTGTGACTGCCTTGGAAAATCCCGCGTTACGTCTGTGAGCGAATTTGAGTCTCGGTACGGCATGTCTAAAGGCGCTATACCATGGCACGCCCCTGCTAGGGAACGCCTCTCACCTTGCCGCATATGCTAGCAGGTACAGCGCGCCTCGACCCACCGCCAGGCGGTAGAAGATGAAAGGCGCGTCCTGCCTACCACGCGCCGTGGGAATGGGCCTTAATATTTATCGAATCGTAATGCGCCGTCGCGTGTCGGTTAGTTCAAATACTCCGGCCGGTGCAATCCAATGCTGAGATTTGAATTCACACGCGGCACTGTCAGTATGTAGGAGATAACTAAATGGCGATAATAAATGTCCTCATGCAGTACCATTATTTTGACTGTGACAAATAAAATCAACGAAACACTACTTGGCTTGGCTTGGTCCTCCCCCCCCCCCCCCCCCTCCCGTAGCCCAGCCTATTTTCTACCACCACCCCTTTTACCCTAGACTGAGTTACGTAATTTATGGACGCTCCATGAGCGGTGGTGATGAAACTGAAATTCGAAACCGTGAATACGCCAGGACCAGTGTTTGGTGGGTTAAATGTATTAGTTGGAAAGGGCGCAAAAGAGTGCGGCTACATTTGGTTGTTGAAATTAGCGTAGATCATAATCAGTAACTGATATGTTTAATTAACTGAGTAGAAAGTCACTGAAAAACAAGAGGCGGGTGAAGAGAGTGCTTGGTGTGCATAACTGATAAACTGGCAATGACAGCGATATGGATATTTGGAGAAGAATTACGGACTGGAAGGGAAGAAATGATCATAACCAATAAACTAGCTCTTAATTTCAGGTATAATTGAGTAGGAAAGTTTCCATTTCTAATTACACCTGATGTATGCTGTCCTGCAGCCCTCTATTCTGACGTAAACACCCGAATCTATGCCTTCCCGGAAGCCGAACTGTCACAGACCTCACCGGAATACAACTAAGCCGAACAAAACACACGCAGTATATCCATATCTCTGCGATATGTGGTGTTGGTATCTAGCAGTAACGCGATCAATCCTTAATCACGCCAGCAAAGCCTAGCGGCCGAAATCTGAACTGTCTCGTACGCGTGACCTTGTTAGTTTACACTTTTGCCCTTTAAGGACCGATTTCAGAAAAATTCCTTTCTTAATGCAATATGTTACCAAAGCAGTAACATTAGTGATTACTAATTTATCGATTTTGGTTTGCTATGAAGGGAGATAAGTTGATCGCAACTAAAAACACCTGTTAGAAATGATGATACTTTTGCCTTTCACGGGTCGAATTCAGAAAAAATTCCTGTCTTAATTTATGATGGAGACCTTAAGTTTTAAGCTAAAACTTCATTTACCGATTTCTTTTAGATATAAACGAATAACTGGCTAGCCATAATAAATATAAATAATATATATATGACGATACCGGGGAATATGCTGCATCGCGATTATATATATACATATACAAAAATCAGGTACTGTTTCGTCTGGAGGCGAATAGTGATAAACATGTGCGACCACGCTGAGCATGGTATTGGCCTTGAGGCTGCGGTAGATTTCAGCGTCTCCTGAGATTTCCGAGGATATAAAGTGATTTTAACGACGCGCTTTCTACCCGCGAAATTGCTTTGCACCTCGGTCAACTCCTCCCACCCGTTTATATACTGCCATCAGCACACCAACCGCATCTAATACGTGTTGCTGCGCAGAATTAGGCCACGCTGCTCTAAAGGCGTTCAGCTAGTAAAAAGGAAACTGAGTGTACAGTAACGGCCGGGCCTTTCTATCAGTTTCCATAGTGAGCTTTTTATGTATACATTAGTCTTTATAGACATATTTCATTCAAAGTTAAATTTTATGATTGACCAAGGTTAGATACCAATTCTCATTTATCGACTTCCTAGCAACTTGTATAAATGGAACTGATGATTTAAACCGGTGTTTACTTGGTACGAGGATTTAACTAGGCATTACCATACCTGCCAACTTTTACGATTGTACCGACGGACCGTGAATTTTCAAATAAAAATTAGATCGCCCAGGTAAGACATATGGGAGAAGATTAGTGCTGTTTTTATGGTCAGTTATGGTAGGTTTCTAATTTCTTTCATGGGTGTAAGTGCTCTTTTCTGTGCGTTGAAGCTTCTTGACTGTAAAATTACGCCAAGAAACGCTATATTTTAGTGCAGTCAGTAATTAATCAATATGTGTCTCCTATTTTACATCGATACCATTTCTGAAAGTCGAATCACCCTGGTGAGATCTGGTGAGATTTCGCCGAACCCCCCCCCCCTATTTCAACTCACGTAATTAATGAATGTCCCCTAACATCTTATATCTTCTGTAAGTCCTTCCAGAATCTACGTTCCTCAGAAATTCTTCTGAATACTTCATCATTAGTGATATAATCCATCCAGCTTATCTTCAGCATTCGTCGGTAGCACCAGACCTCAAATGCCTCCAGTCGTTTCTTTCCCGCCATCCGTATGGCCCATGATTCACTTCCATATAGTGTTATCCTCCAGACATATGTTTTTAGAAGGGCTGATGTTGTTCTAAGGGCCCTATCTCACCGCGACGCCATGGAAACGTGGCCAGCAGTTCTGTTTTGGCCACCTCTGGCAACCGAAGGGGCCGTCAAACAGAGTAGCCAAGCCACGAATGTCGAATCAGTCAGTGCCAACGTCCCCCATTGCATTGGTGCCATTGATGGCAGACAAATGAGAATTATTCAACCTATGCATACCGGATCATTATACTTAAATTATAAACATTATTTTTCGTATGTTTTACTGACTGTGTGATGCTCATTACAATTTCACTTATACAGACGTTGGTGCGTACCGGAAAAATAGTGATTCAGCCATTTTTAAAGACAGTGCTTTTTTATACTAATCTCAATAACAAACCTCTAAATATTCCTAAGGCCAGACCACAGAATATATATGATAGAAGGAGATCAAGCTTTTGGTTTCATGTAAACCTCATGAGACCATACGGAGGACATAATCTCAGTTATGAGAAAGAAATATTCAATTACCGATTATTAAGAGCACGCCTTTACATCAGATGAACAGTTGGTATGTTATCCAATAAGTGGAGGATATAACACACGCCAATGAATGTACCTGTAGATTTAGCAAAGACGATTTTATAGACATGTTGCATTTTGCACAATTTCGTACGTTCCAGAGATGGAATTTCTTACGAAGTTACTGTGACGGTAACGGGATTTGAACCTGCTACAGATCGGGATCGCCAATCACAGTTCGAGACAAACTAGCAGAATATTTTGTAACTGAAAACCCACTACCATGACAGGCGTGTTTACATAAATAAAAGCTAATTAATTTACACTTACATAATTGTATTTTTTAATTTATTTATTTAATTATTATTACTATTATTTTTGATCATCATTCGTCTTTTTGTTTGAATAAATTATCTATTTCGTCGAAACATTTAATTTTTAAATTACGGTCTGGATAATCTTTTGATGCACTATCTCATAAACACAGACGGTTTTAAATTTCCACGATAAATGTTTCGATATGAAAACTCATTTTTTACAACACAAATCACACCTTTTACAATATCGTGGCGAGCGTGGAAGTTGGCAGCTGGTTGGCCACTGAGTGAGTGAGGTGCTGCTTACACGTCGCCAGCGCGCCAGAGTATCCAGACACGGTGTAGCGAGCCGCTAATCAGTGAGTTAGCTGCCATATATTTCAATATTAATTGTTTGGACACGTTGCTGGCAACGTCGCCATGGCGTCCCGGTGAGGTAGGTGAAACACCTAGTTGGAAGTAAAGAAAAGCGAGATAAAGATGGACACCCTTCTTGCCGTTCTTCTCGCACTGCTGACTTGCTTCATTGAAACTGAATGAGGTTGGTTACGTGATGCTCCTAAGTGGTGTCATTCTGTGCCTCTATACAGAGTTAAGAGGCTAGTTACATCCTTCATTGTGTCACAACTCAATAAGTATTGTATGTGTATAGAACAGAGTTTCTCTTTTACAGACCATTCACTTCTTCTTCTTTAGGCGCCTTATCGTGTCGGAGGTTGGCGATCCACGTCTCTGTACGTGGTATTCCAGTATGGAAAACCTCATCTGATGTGCAATTATACCATCTCCGAATGAATCAGTATTTTTTGCAAGGGCATAATCGACACTTTTTCACATTTGTCTTTTCTGGCGTTTTTTTCCTTGAGGATAGAGCTTTCAGTTTCTGTTTAAAAGGCACAGTGAAACATGTTAAAGTAACTTTTTTTTTTACGACTCGTCGAAGGCTAAGGTCGTTAGCGGCGGGATGAGAGTGGGGACAAGGAACGGGAAGGAATTCGGCCATGGTATTTTTGAAGGAAGCATCCCGGAATTCGCCTAGAGTGATTTGGGGAAAGTTAAGGTAACATATTTCAAATGAAAATACCATATAAAGCAAAACAAAAAATTCTAATAAGGCTTCTGGGTTGGTTTTTTCTTAGCTTTCGGTCACATACACCCTTTCAAAAAACACTGATTCAAATGTCCTTCAGCCATGAATTCCTTCTCCTTCCAACAGATCCTTTCCACTGTATCTACCCTTCAACGATGAGTAGTAATAGCTGGTACTTCTCGCCTCCCATAATGGGTCCTAGCTATTGAGTTTTCCTCTGCTTTATAGTGGGCAGCAGTTCGTTGATTCTCCATCCAATGAAGTACTTCTTCGATGAGATTTTCAGCACCCAAGGTGTGGGTGAGAAACAATGATACATATACATTTCAAAAGCTTCGATTCTTTTCTCTTAGATTTTGATCCAGGGTCCAGCATTCATGTACCGTTGAACAATAACACATATGGGTCTAATTTTTCACCTATGAATATATTATTAAATTTTTGGACATATTGTATAGAACCATGGTTTTAATTTCTACGGAAACACAGTTATTAAATTGGAAATGAGCTATTAAAAATGAATTATATATTGGACACAAACTTAATATTTATCAACCAATTAAATAATATTGTTACACGTGTGAATCGCTGATATTGTCAACATAAGTGTTACTAATACTGGTGTATCCTGTGTATGAAAGAAGATAATAAGCGAAATCGAGTGCTGGTTCATTCAGAACCAAACGTTACCAAGAGAGCCGCTAATTTATGCATTCGACAGACGTATCACAGTTAAAGTTGTTATATCCCAAGGCTGCCCAACCCCAAGAAGTGTCCCGTCAGCGCATTTGAATTTGCCCACCAACAGCAGCAGCCTAGAATATACTAGCTAAGAAACCTCTGCAAAGGTCTCAATGATGTCTTCTCCTTTTTGACTAAAATTAAAAAAAAAAAAACTCTGCAAAGGTCTCATTAACGTTTTTACTTTTTGATTGCAACTAAGCGATGCTAGTTGTATCTTTGTTATATTTAAAAATCTATTGAAAGTATAGGCACGCTAACATAGAATCGAAATTGTGGCTCATCTCCAAAATTGGTTGGGCAGCCGTGTTCTATCCTCTCTTGTTGTAAAGCTGCATTTCTGAACCTTTTTATCAAAAATAATGATGCGTGCCACTAACTTACATTGCCCTAGTTTGTTTGTTTTTTGTTTTGTTTTTTTTTTTTTTAACTATGTTTTCATTATTAACATCTGGGATATATTTTACTTTACCATTAAAACGCAACAAATATAAAGACGTACTTTGAATCCCTGCGGAAACCCTGTGATGATATTGGAAGTGAACTATTAAAAGTTAGTTACTTATTGGTCAGACTCTTTAATATTTAGTAACTAGACGAATAATAATGTTACAGCTGGTTGGATGCTACATTACATCACCAACCTACATGCACAAAACAAAACAAAATAAAAGACACTACGCCTTACACCCTTTAATTTCATCACTCTTATGTTTCTGTGGGCCTTTACACCTACTTCAAGACCCTCAGGAAGCGGTCATTTACGTAATTAATCCTTAGAAGAACGGCACTCTTTATTATGATGCCAACTGGAAATGAATAGACCATTATACAAACAAAACTGGCCTGTCCTCATCCTGGAAATTCTAGACTTTTGTCTGGTCACTGAAATATTCGTGGCTTTTAAAAAATTGGGTTTATAGTTTATACCGTATCTAAATTTATAATATTCTGAATGCGGATCATCCTAACCATCTTCGCGGACCACCAGAGGTTGAGAAAAACTGATCTAAAATTAAAATTTACAAATCTGAAAAGTAAGTGGGAGAGGAATTTAACACTCTAATTATAAAATATAATTTAAAAAAATTAGAATAAAAAGAGGTAATTAGATGACAAGGGGTGTTAGCTCCATCTAAATTAATATTAATAAAAACAAAGTAATTTGTCGAAAGCTTTGCAGTACGTTATCAGTTCACCAATACCAGTCCTACGCAGCTGGCCAAGTCTCTACTGACAAAGAATTCCTCTGGCACCGAGCCTCGAACTAGATAGTTCCGTATGGAGCGCGGTAACTAGCGTCTTAGGATGTCAGCCATAGGATGTGAACTTATTGGCTAACAGAAAAATTTATAAAATACAGAGGATTTCGCTTAAGATAGTGGGTACCGGTTCGAATCTCATTTGTGTGAGAAATTATTTTCAGTCGCTAGCAGTAAAATACGGCTATTAAGCACCAGATTCTGCAGAATGTAAAGTAATTAATTTCTTAAATCTTCTAGCACGTTTGTATTGCGATTGGTGTGTTGTTTCGGCAGCAAAACCTTGTAACTAAGGATTGCAATCCCGCATTGTTTTCAATCCCGCGGGATTTTTGCGGGATTGGCGCTAACAGTTTTTCAACGCATACTTTTAAAAGATGGTTATTTAAAGCGTTAATAAATTAAATAATAAACGTCTGTTAGTTAAATTAATTAATCAATTTTAATGTTAAACGATAAAAATTAACAGTTAAGATTATTTTAATTGCCAAAATCACATTAAAATTTTTAGCATGTCTTAAGTATATTTCGAAGTTTTACATTATAAAAATCTAAACCAATTTTTAAATAAATAATCAAACTGCAAAATATTCAATCTTAGGTCATATTATGTACATTACAATAAGTCATATTAGTTTGAAAACATGGTATGCATAATAGCCAAGTCAGCACAGTTTTTTTAGTTTCAATTAACGACATATAACACCGAGAGAAAGCATTTTGTTTCACAAAGTGAAGTTAATATAGAGTATAGACGTCGCTCAGAACATCTCATAATTTATTTCACTGCACCAGCTCGAGACTTCGCTTATTTTTACAAGAATTGTTTTGTGGGATTCATTATTATGTCTCCTGATTCCTTGATTGGTCTTATAGTTAATTCATTGTTATTAAAAGAAACTACTTACCAAGACATAAACTGTCAAGTATATCAGTTTTACTATAATTGCCGTAACGACTTTTTTTAGTGGAAATTAATTTTTTATGTAAGAAAAGAGACTTTCTCATCGTATAATTGCAATGAAGTCCTCACTGGTGTATCGGCGGACGGCGATGTTAAAACACAATTCGGCGATACACCCATGAAGATTTCATTATAACTTTTGTTGCCTTTAGTCGAAATAGTAACAAAGAATTGAAAGGAGGCATGCTATTCATTACTCGTAAGCAGGCGGCTTTCGTCAAAGAAGACGTCCAAGGCATTGAGGCGTCGGTCGAGACAGCAATAAGTAAAAGAATATACAATTTCCTTCTGATAACTGGTAAATAAATAGGTACGCCATCGTTAAAATTACAATAACATTAGTTTCTTATCAACGAATAGTCAAATTTTTAGCCGCAAATTCAGGAAGTTGTCACAAATACAGATGACGTGTGCGACACATAAAAATACTAATTACATAGTAAGAAAATCGTACTAAACACACAACATAACTCAAATTATAGAAATGTTTACTGAAAACAAACTTAAGTTTTAATGAATACGTAAAAGTGGATCTATTTACTTATGAATGATGAAGGTTGACAAAAACAAACGTATGTGCACATTAGTCAAGTGGAACTGCAAGGGTACAGACAAACAGTGTAATACACAGACGGAAAAAAAAATCCCAACACCAAGAAAAAATTATTGTAGAGTAATGAAATTTGGACAATGCATTTGTCAAGTTAACATGTTTAATTGATTAAATTTTCAAGATCACAGGTTAATTTAAGCTCAAGAAAATGCATTTCAAATGTGAAATACTGTTAAATTAATAGCCGGTGTAATCTCCAGAATTTTGAATGCAAGCCTGCAAACGTGAATGCATTGTGTCATACAGGTTTCGAATGTAACTTTGTGGTATGGAGTTCCATGCTTGTTGTACTTGTGCTGTCAATACTGGGACGGTCAGTGCTGGCTGTGGATGATGCTGGAGTTGTCGTCCAATGATATCCCATACGTGTTCAATTGGAGACAGATCTGGTGATCTCGCAGGCCAAGGTAACATGTCGACACTCTGTAGAGCACGTTGCGAGACAACAGCGGTATGAGGGCGAGCGTTATCCTGTTGAAAAACTCCCCCTTGAATGCTGTTCATGAATGGCAGCACTACAGGTTGAATTACCAGACTGACGTACAAATTTGCAGTCAGTGTGTTTGGTATAACCACAAGAGTGCTCCTGCTGTCATAGGAAATTGCTCCCCAGACCATGACTCCAGGTGTAGGTCCAGTGTGTCTAGGCCGCAGACAGTTTGGTTGCAGGCGTTCCCCTGGCCTCCTTCTGACCAACACTCGGCCATCACTGGCACCAAGGCAGAACCTGCTTTCATCAGAAAACACAACAGATCTCCACTCCGTCCTCCAATGAGCTCTGGCTTGACACCACTGGAGTCGCAAACGGCGATGGCTTGTAGTCAGTGGAATGCACGCTACAGGGCGCCTGGCTCGGAGCTGTCCTTGAAGTAACCGATTTCTAACAGTTCGTTGTGTCACTGTGGTACCAACTGCAGCTCGAATTTCTGCCGCAGACGCAGTACGATGCGCCACAGCTGTACGCCGAATACGGCGGTCTTCCCTCTCAGTAGTGCCACGTGGCCTCCCGGAACCCGGTCTTCTTGAGGCAGTACCATCCCTTGACCACTGCACCCAACAATCATGCACAGTGGATACATTCCGGCCAAGTCTTTCTGCAATATCGCGAAAAGAAAATCCACCTTCTCGTAGCCCTATTACACGACCTCGTTCAAACTCGGTGAGCTGTTGATAATGGCTTCTTCGTCTTCTTAAAGGCATTCTTGGCTAACATCAACTCACTATGTCAAATCTCAGCGGTAAATAACGTTCACAAACTTTACAGCGCGTATTTAAAGCAAACCTGATTTGCAAGCTCTGAGTAGCGCTACTAGCGCCACACTTATGCGCGAAGCGCGAAATTTGAATCGATGTCATCTTTCAGATGTATAAACACGCCTACCAAATTTCGTTTATCTAACACAAGTCTTTCTTGGTGTTGGGATTTTTTTTTCCGTCTGTGTACATCCGATAGAGACCGAGTGGGGCAGTGAGTCACGCAGACTGACACGCGTTTTCGCCGCATTTTGTGGATCCGCTTAATTTTGTGCGGGATCCGCCAGACTGTCTGATGATGTGGGATCCCGCTTTGATGGATTGCAATCCCTACTTGTAACATATTTATTTGGTATTTTTTAAAAGTTCCTTTAGTTAGATATAGACGAATGTAACTGTAATCTCACAACAGTACACAGAAGTGGTTAGTGAACTATAGGCCTACAGAGGAACACGGTACAGTGCGTAAATATTGTCACAACGATATATACACTGAAGACCTGAAATGGAACCGGGAACCTCCCGATCAACAGTCGCACACCTTAACCAACTTAGCCATCAGACATATAACATCTTCGACCATGTGAATAAGTGGTTGTTCCTGTTGTTGTTGAAATAGTAACGTCCAAGCTGACAAAGAAATAGATAAGATAATACTAGTTTCCTGTGACCTTCCCCAACGGCGCTAGGTCGGAGGTGATAACACTAGTTCGCTGGCATAGCGGGGCTCCCGGCCGTTGCGTTGCGGTTGACCCTATCTGTTACGTGTCTCAGCTTACAATCCAAACAGGTAGACTCAGCAACACGAGTAGCACGGAAAGGACGCGATCAAGATCATAAACCAGTGTATAGGGGAGCGTGCATGAACTATGCGGCTCGGTCAGAGGGAGGAGGGGGAGTTAGGGTAGAAAGCTACGCTGTGCTACGTTGGGGGTGGGGGTTTAGAGACAAGGGACCGAGCACAAACTACGTGGCTCCGTGCAGGGGGGAGGGAGGGGTTGGCTGGAAGGCTACGCTAGACTACGTGGGCGGAGGTAAGGGGGGTTTCCGAGCCAGGCCACGTAGCTTTCCTTTCATAACATTTTTCACAGTTAAAATGAAGAATAGAACTCACAACGGCATGTGAAGATTTATTTAACTCAGTTAATTACCTCCGCATGTAATTTACAATAGTCTGACAACAGAAAACAGTACAAAATGTCTTCTGGAATGAAAAGTGAAAAAAGCTACGTGGTGGGAGGGGGGTAGAGGCAAAAGCCAAGTAGGGCTACGTGGGGGGGGGGGGGGGGGAGTCACAGGAGGCCAAAATCGAGCTACGTGGTTTATGCACGCTCCCCAAGCTACGTAGCTTTTCATTCATTCTGTTAACCACAGTTACCTTTTTTTGTACTTATGGCTTTACGCCTCGTCGACGTCGAGGTCATTAGAGGCGGGATGGGACTGAGGACAAGGAACGGGAAGGAATTCGGCCATGGCATTTTTTAAGAAGCATCCCGACATTCGCTTGGAGTGATTTGGGGAAACTCGGTTACTGTTGTACTGAATACACAACAGCATACGGATATTTATTTCCATTATCTCCTTATTTCAGTTATCCTATATACGAGGGTGGACCAAATATAGACGGGACTTTTTTAACTGAGCGCACAGTAATGGTGCGAATGGTCACGCTCTTGTTGGGGATATCAGGACTTGTCACAGTTGTTGTTGGCTTTATCACATGCAGCCAGTAGTACAGATAACAATGTCGGAGCAAGACGTGCCCCCCTCAATTGCGTAACGTGTAATTATTAAATGTCTCACTTGTGAAGGCGAGAAACCAACCCAAATTCTGCGGAGATTAAAGACACAGTTCGGGGTCGTACACTGTCAAGGACTCGTTTGTTTGCCTGGCATAAGGAATTCTTGAAAGGCCGCGAAGATGTTAAAAATCCACGGACGTTCATTACAGAGCAGCATAATTTGTGACTTTATTTTGCATATTGATTTTTACATGGACGTCGCACATCAGCGCAGCATGCTACTGCAACCAATAATTGTTCAAAGATTGAGTAAAGGAGAACTGGCCCTGTTTGATTGGTTGAGGTTAGATCCGTGCCAGCATCCGCCAGGTCAGCGTATCTCAACCTTTTTCAACCCGAGTACCAGTAAATTATAAAAAAAAAAAAAACTATCGTATCGTCACGGGTCTAGAATAGTTCAAGTTTTTAGTATGAAAGATTATGACAGATTGACCTCATTTGATCAAATATAAACTTGACCTTTGTTTCAGGGTGAATAAAATTTCTTGAGCTTAAAGAACTCAGAAGCATTAATAAGGGTAGATATTAAACACGAACAGGGACGATAGCGCAGTCGTATAATTGCTTAAATACAAACTTGACTTGTATTTGACCCTTAAAGTTCATTCTGCAAAATTTAAAAAATTCCTGTTTGCTTCGAAAGCATCACGTTGTTTTTTTTTTATTGAGACTGGGCAAACACTCATAATGTAATCATTGATCATAGTATCTGTAATAGCCAGAGAACTTAATACAGATTTCATATTATTAAACAGTTGAGCAACTTCGAAGAAATGAATTGCCAGAATAGTTAATTCGGTAACATATTTGGTCTGATGACCACTTAAAATAACCTAATAACTCACGTACTGGGAACATGAACAAAGACCATTAACGAAAGTGGTCGGTAAAATACCTTAAAAGCAAATAAACCGTAATGCATAAACTTTGGTCATGCAAAAATATTAGTGAACGTTTTAATTGAATTGAAATTTATCCTAAGACGGAATAACAATTGGCATTCGCTGTTACAGCAGACACAATGAGTAATTTAATTTTTAAAAGTGTTTTTTACGTTGCTTTCATTAGCAATATGTTACTGAAAAGCAGGTCCACGTTTTTTCAGCCGCAAAATTTATCAATATTTTTTTAACTATGAAACGCTACGAAAAGCAAACTTATTTGAATGCATTATGGATATTAATTTGGTAGCAGTTGCTTAGCTATTAAATTGTGGACATTACCTCGAATCTTTTTTAATGGTATCTCTGGTGGCTGTTTTTTGCGAACGAAGGCTGTCACGTGACACCATTCTCCAGCCAATAGCAATCGAGGTGAGTGAATGAGTGACTTATATAGTAGATAATGCTGCTGTCTACTAACATATGTGGACATAATTTTTATATCATTAACATCTGGGACAAATTTATTCTACCATTATAGCATAAAAATCTAAAAGCATGTTTTGAATTCCTACGGAAACACCATTATGAAACTGGAAGTGAATTATTAAAAGTTAATTACACATTGACCAGCCTCTTAATATTTAGTAATCAAAAGAATAATGTTACTATAGGCTGGATGCTACACTATTCCACCAAACTACATGTAGTCGCTAGACCTTACAGTTTTTACCTACTTCACCACTCCTATACCAGGTGTGTAAATATGAATCCGGATTTTTTTTGATCAGAAATACACGTTCATTGCATAAAAATGGTACGACATACCTTATTCAAAATATTTTCCATTGCAAGATATACATTTTTCCCATCTCTCTGGTAATTTATGAATGCCACGCCAAAAAAAAAAAATTTCACCTTTGATGCAAACCAGTCATCAAGCCATTTTCGTAAGAAGTGAAGGCTGCTCAGCGAGTGCGTGTCCCATCGATGCAAAGAGATAGTAATCCGACGGAGCTAGGTCAGGTGAGTAAGCCGCATGCGTCAGTATCTCCCAACTAAGTAACTCAATCATTTCCTTGACTGGTTTTGATGTGTGTGATGGTGCGTTGTCGTGTCCCAAATCCCTCCAGGCGACTTCCGGGATGGTTCCTTTAAAAATGCCGTGGCCGAAAGTATTCATTGACGCAGCTCGACACAGGCATGCTACTGCTGCATTGTCGAGATTAAAAGGCGGGCGGAACATTAACATTTATAGAGTGACAATCATGTAAAACTTCAATTCTTGACTAGTGAAGTCTGACCAATTTAATGACAATTAGTTTTACTTTTTCCTCCAATATATACTAAGAGTACAATATCTTAATTTCTTCTCATATATAACTTCTAGTGATTTCTGGGTGCCATTAAAAATTTCCAGATTTTCACTCAAAATATGACCATAAATATTATTATAGTAATATGACAAAAATTAGGAAAATGGCCTGAATATCCATTTATATGCTATATAAAATACATTTAAATACAATTAGAAACGTACAATCAGTGTTTATTTCGGCATTACAGTCCAAAAAGAAGGCAGGAATAATATATGACTTGTCCTAAAGATCCGAAACCTAGACATAAGGAACTTTTAATCGGCTAAGGAGTCGCAACGTGGGAGCACATTGAGGCAGCTGATCGCCTGAGGAGGTATAGCCCGTATCGCTTGTGCCTGCCCGTATGGTGTATCCCGCGCGCTGTGTTCTCTCGGCGTGCTGACTGCTGACTGAAACCAGACACCGCGCGGGAGGCGGCGCGGCTCCACATGTGTCGAGCTGCTGACGAGTCAGCGGGTCACAGCTCTCCCAGGAAGCACCGCTCATACAGCAATCAACAACTGTTCCCTCCACACTTTAAGTTAATTATTCCATCTGTTCTTGCAAGTGCTTTTCTTACATTTTTCCGATCTGATTCGGTCAGCAAGGATCACGTGACCAATGGCGACGCCGGTGTGAATCATGACAGTGGGGAGAAACTCGGTTCCTGCCCGCCAAGTCTAACAGAGCCTGTTAGGCCCGACGTAAGTTCGTAACTAATAAACTGGAAGTAAGTCTCGTGAGGCGATATGTATGCGTAACGTGTAACTTTGTGTCTTTATTTGTGAAACATGTGGATTATGGAGCGGTGATTGGGGACTGTCCAGCAATCGCCTAGATCGGGGTTTCTCAGAGTTCGCGAAACCCTAGGGGTTCGGCTGTTGATCGTAGGGGGTTCGCGACAAGATTTACGTAATGACGGCTGACTGGCTGTCTCGCTCGTGCATCACGTAGCATGTTGAATTGAGATTAGATCGACTCAACTTGCTACAAGAAACAAGATCATCCATCACATTAATCAATAACATACTGCTCTTTGTGACTGTATTACTTTTTAAAATAAAAGTCCTTATTTAAAAAATACTAATAATAAATAGCCAGTTTTTTTTTAGGGAGTTTGCCATTGTCTGGGAGCTAAGTTTGAGGAACCCTGGCCTGGATGATTCTG
>JARYHS010011408.1:31138774-31183653 GCA_031002005.1 Vandiemenella viatica
CAACAGCTGTTTTGTTGCTCCATACGTAACTAAAACCTTACAGTTCGTGTTACTTCAACTAGGGCCGATAGGTCTAACAACACACAGATTTATTGCAAGGAGTTCGACTTACCACATTTATGTTGTCAAAGAGAAAAAAATATTGTTTCCATCCACTTCCAGCATCTCCAAGCTAGTAATACAATGTGGACAAAGATATTCAAATTTGTACGAAACCGTTTCATGCAGTGAACGGTCTGCTGGCTCGGTGATTAAGCGTCTGACTAGAGATCTAAAGTTTCCCGGTTCGAATCCCGGTCTTGGCAGGGATTATCAAAGGCCCTTAACTCGATCTTCCTCTCTGACGGAGCTTTTTGTATTATATGTAGGTTATTCGCATTCCACGTTAAGCTGTAGGTCCCCTACACCCTGTAGCATTACCGGGTCAGGTTAGGTAACCACGACACGAGCGCATTGCGCGGCGACTCGAAAACTCTGTCGCTCGACACCTGAACAATCCTTCTGGATCTGCCAACCAACAATGCCATAAGATAATTTGAATTTTCACTTCTTGGAGTGGGAATCTATAATGAAGGAAGGCTTAATAATTCATCGGAATTCTACTACTATATATTGCTTACACTTTCCGAAAATAACCTTTAACCGCCACTTGATTTTGATCTTGATTCGATCAGTTCGCCGTACGTAAATCGTATCATGGGAAGCTTCTACGTCGCTTAAGGAACTGTTTCTACAGCATCACTCGATTTGTGAGCCGAAAGAATAAAAACCACCACAGTAAAAACCTTAATTAGGAGGAGGAAATGGCAATTCGGTTTAATGTAGGAACGCCTGAATACAGCTCAGAGAGAAGCAGCACTGTCGTACAGCACTACAGTCTACAGCTTGATTCCTAAATCTCTGTTTGACTATGATAAAATCAAGTCTGTATCTGTCTGTATCCCCAGGTTGTTTCCAGGTCTATATTCTTCGTGCATGTTTCTTAAATAGTTTGTTCGACACGACCATTTATATCTTTCACAAAATTACAACACTCCAACCTGCTCCCTCGCTCATTTCTTTCTCCTGGACTAGGCTTTCTCAAAGTGGAGTCCAAGAACCCCTAGAGGTTCGCCAATTGAACGTAGGGGGTTCGCAACAAGATTTACGATATGGCTTCCGATTGGGTATCTCGAGGGTGCAACACGCAATACGGTGAATAGAGATTGAAAATGTTCCTAAAATCGACTCAAGTGCGACAGGAAACAAGCTCAAACATCAAATTAATTAATAATTAATTAGTTTCTAACCTCAACAAAATAATCCTATCACTGTTCATAGTAATTCTCCCGTACTTTATTGTTCATTACAAATTCTACACCAGTAACTCCAATGACAGCTTTTGTGTTAATTATTCTTTTTAGACTAGACACTGACAGTTTTTTTTTTTTTTTTTTTTTAAGTCAATTTTTAAGGGGGCTCGCCATTGTTTGGTAAACTTCACAGGGGTATGTAGAGCTATGAGTTGGAGAAATAATGTCTCAGAGCAAAACTTCCTACAGTTTTACCCTCTTTTCCTTCTCCCTCTCCCGCATTCAAATCACCCATGATTATAAGATTTGCCTCCACCTTCTCATTGGATTACTTCTTTAATTTCAGCGTGTATTTTTTTCTATTTCTTCACTTTCTTCCTGTTTCATTGGCATATACATTTGTACTAATGAATTTGGGGTAGGCTTAATTTCTAACCTCAACAAAATAATCATGTTACTGTTCATAGTAACTCTCCCGTTCCCGTACTTTATTGTTCATTTCAAATTCTACACCGGTAACTTCAATGACAGCTTTTGTGTTAATTATTCTGTGTTCCCCAGATCAGAAATCCTACCACTTAATCTCACTAATCCCAACGGCATCTAACTTACGTCGCTCCATCTCTCGTTTTAAGTTTTCTACTCTGCCTGTCCTGTTCAGACTCCTAACATTCCACTCTCCGACTGATAGAATGTTTTCATCCATTCTGATGACTCCTCCTGAGCAGTCACCACCCGGAGATCCGACTGGGCGACTATTTTACCTCCGGAATATTTTACCCGGGAAGGATCCGAAATTCTACGTTGTGGTGGAAGGAGCCAATAGCCAGTTCAAATCAATTGAAGCAGGCGTACCCCAAGGTTCGGTAATAGCCCCGATTTTGTACAGCATTTATAGAAACCAGGCACTTTTGCAGACGATACAGCAATATACAGGTCCAGCCGAAACCAAAGATTCATTGTCAGGAAATTAACACAACACCTCGAACTTATTACACAATGGTGTAATAAGTGGAAAATCAAAATAAATGCAGGAAAATCCCAAGCAATAATGTTCTCAACAAAAAGATTAGCACCGAATAACTGTGTATCACTGGACGGAGAGGATCTCGCATGAAGCGACACAGTCAAATACTTAGGTGTTAATTTTGACAAAAACTTAAATGGACCAGTCACATTCAAAATGCTTGTAACTTAGGCAAAGCCGGAACATTCAAGCTGTACCCCCTCCTCAACACCAAAACAAAGCTGGAGATTTACAAAGATATAATAAGGACAGCAATCCTATATGACTCTGAGGAATACAGTATGGCATCAGACGGAAACCTCAAAAAGCTGCAAATAATCCAGAACAAATATCTTAGATTAATAGCAAATGCCCCTCGGTACATGACCAACCAACATACGACTCCATAACGAGCTAGGCATACCAACACTGACAGACTATATAAAAGACAAATCAACAAAATTCTTCACAAAACCTCAAGTTTCTCCCCATGAGATTATTTAAAGCCTAGGACAAGACCCATATGACCCAACATACAACCGACCAATACTGACACTGATACGCCATTACAGGACATGACAAAAAAAAAAAACTTTATCACTTACCACAAGACTTGACTAGACAGCCATTATGAAAAACTTTATCAGACAAAAGTCAGAGGCCAAAGGTCCGGAACTTTAGACTTTACATGAGCCTAGCTCAGACAGATGACGACGATACCATATGTAATTATATTTTCTCGAAATACATTTTGAGTATTTAATGCAGTGGTTTCCCGTTGCCTTCTGCATCCACACGCTGTTAACCATTCTAATCATCGCCTTTAGTGGCTGTTTCCAACATTTGGTTGGAAGAGGCTAATATAGTCTCCCCTACACCCTTACACCCAGTTTCTTCTCTAATTATGCAAATTTACAATTTAATCATTTTTCTTATTAATTTTTATCTCTTTAATTATTAACATAATTTATGGATGGAAGTTGTGTTTGAAGTGTTCTTATAAGCGCAGGGAAAACCAAAAAAATGTCATAACCTGCCCATTTATTAAATAAAAATACGTGACAGACAAACAGGAGGTACATTTACTTGTAAGATCTATAAAAAATCAAAATATAGAAAAACAAGACCTCCGTCATACATTAACGGTAGTTATACTATACAATCAATATCATAAAGTATAATGAAAAACAGATGAAAGTAGGCCAGTTGAAATTACCACGGCTTTACAAAAATTATAAAGCACTTGTATGGACAACAAACTATGACTTGTAATGTTAGATTTAGCTCCGTTTACAATTTGACATAAAAGCACACGACTATGCTCAGTATTAGTTCATTAAGGAGACTCTTAATCATGTGGATCACTCCACTCAAGGAGAGAACAGCATTAGTGCAAACACTTTAAATTTAAATGCAATCTACTGATGTACCGTTGCAGTAGCCGTAGTCACCGACACATAACAGTAATACTGGTTCTCTGGCACAGCATCCGCCGATCAAGGGGTGACTTCGTTTGCCAGATCACGGGATACGCTCCAACATGTAAACAAAACAGTGATAAATATTAACATTTTTGAACAATTATTCCATTGGCTAAGTCATACACTCTCTCTCTCTCAAGCGTTCTGAAAATTTCCAGTACTCGTTGATTTTGGTTGGCTAATCGAATCGTTTGTCTTCGGTAAACCTCGTTTCAGTTCGAGAGTAGCTATGTCTTTGACTCTTTTATTCTTTGTCTCTATTTTTCATCGCAGGTTGGGGGAAAGTCCTGCCATAACACTCCATGTTCGACATTTCGAGACTGATATATGAATTGCATATAGCAACGCTAGCAGTTTAACAGTTATCACACACTTAGTAAATACGTGTCCATTCAGGTTTACGTTGTATCCGTCCATGATAAAAGGTGACTTCCCACGGCCTGTGTATTTGCCGGCAGCGCCGGTCTAGCTATGAACAGCGGGCCGTGGGAAGGGAGCCGCCTCTGCAGGCAGGGATGGCGCGCCTCAATCCGTCACCCAGTCGGTAAACATCAAACGCCCGGATAGCTGAAACGACACTAGGCAGGTAGGTGCGAGTGGCGAGGGCTAGCCTGTGGCGCGTGCTGATCCGTACAATTCAGCTGCATGGTGCGGCCTACAAAGCCACCAAAAGGCTCCTCACCCCCTGTCTCTGTGTCGAGTAAGTAGTGGACTCCTGCAATCCCGCGGTCCGTTAGACAGCAGTGACGTGCCAAAGGTCCATTCCTTCTCGAGTGGGAAATACTTCGACACACGCTGACTGCAAACATATACCGCTAAATAAGGCGCTGTGGGCATTTTATTGCATTGCCCATCTCAGCCTGTTTATAAAATAAATGTATGGTTTGCATATCATTACGTACAAATAAATGCATGATTTGAATACCGATACAGTATCAAATGTTGGAGAAAGAGGGGGTGTAAAGGAGGCAGCTAGATTTGAAGTGTGGAAATTACTGCAGATCACGAGCAGTAAGCGGCTTGAGAGTCACTGGAATACTGGAGGAGGGTACTAACTTTCCGTGTCCAGAAACGCACTAAACTTCTTCCTCCAGCTTTCGGCAGCTCTCTCAGCGCTGTCCTTTGGCAAACAAATTAAGTTCTGTTGGTTCCAGGTTAGTCTGAAAAGAGATCGGGTTACTATATCTCCTCGCTCCGGTATTCAGCGGCTTTCACAGCATTGTCCTTTGGTGAGATTAAATCCTGCTGATTGTCAGTGGACAGAGGAGTAGGTGAGCTTGTGTTTGCGTTGCTCCACACTCGCATGTTTCGTCCTCTACGTAGCCCCGTTTCTTCAGGAGGAGGGAGAAAAGAGTGCATGGAGCGGACAAGGCGTTTATTGGTGATGAGGCGAAGAAAGATACTGTTGGAAGAATTAAGAGAGATGTATGGAAGGGAAAAGATGACCATGACCACAAGTTGGCACTCGATTTCAGGCATAAGGGTGTGGGAAAATTTTATTTCGTTGGTAAGGGAGTCAGTGATTGTGATAAATTCCGTCATACTCGGGGTCCCAGAAGGTGATGAGCTCCGTAGCGCCTTCAGCTGACCGCTCCATGATATACGGAAGACGTTTTAATACGGCCATAAAATTCTGGACTGCGCACTGCGCTTTGATCCTGGCGCCTTTATTTGCTCCCTCATCTTCCCCCTACACCTGCTTTCACGCAATCCGCGTCCGCCAGACACGATTGAATCCGTTAATGGTCTGTCATAAAAGATGATGACCTTCGGTAATCTTGGTCCGCTTAATGAAAAACTCAGGTAAGTGCCAGTGAAGCCACGTGCATTGGGGATTCTGTTATCTAACTATCTAAACAAAAATCTCGTATGTGGTAGGCCAGGCGGCGGAGTACAGCTCATCACCGCACCACGTTGCCGCGCGTTCTGCTAATGCATTCGTTAAGATACAGTAAAATCTATTATACGTACCTTTAGAATGAATGCACTCAGAATTTAGAGCATTTTTACATAAAATTATATCAATACTGATCTACACACCCGTCAAAAATTACGGGTATCGCCTATAATTGCAGTACGAATTTGCTCTGGAAAAGTTTCTGAGCAAAAACGAACAAGAATTAAATCATTAATCTTTTTATTAATATTTTTAGTGATGTGAGTAAACTTCCTGGGATTAGATTCTCGGAGTGTTTGTGGCTAGGATGTTTTTCAACAACTGAATTTGATTTAGAATGACTAAATGTTTATTGCAATGAAAAAGTTAGTGAACAAAGTATAGTTTCAAAAACTAATAACTATTGATTAATTAATTATTGGTAAATTACGGTATTACGTAGATTTCTTGGAAACTTTCTCTGAGTTTTAATAAACTTCCCTGCTTGTTACCTTCTATCAAAAATATCTCAGGTTATGTTCTCAGACGGTTCCAGTACTAGGGCGCCAATGACCTCGCTGCCGACGCGCCCTAAAGCCACAATAACAACAACAACAAAAACAATACCAAACCGAACGTTCTGGCCTCGCATTTGGGAGGATGCCGGTTCGAATCCCCGTCCGGGCATCCAGATTTGGGTTTTCATTGGTTTCCCCAAATCACTCCAGGTGAATGCCGGGATGCTTCCTTCAAAAGGCCATTACCGAATTCCTTCTCATTCCTTGCACCCAACCCTCTCCCGCCTCTAATGACCTCAACTTCGACGAGGCGTAAAGCCATAAAAAAACTGAAAACGCAATTGTTCCGATGAGAAGAAAGGAGAACTTGGCAGTAGAACTCAGAAGTACGCTTTGATCTGGCTGTAGCCTTGCTCAAATTATTCGGTTTATCATGAATGGAATCCCGTTTGTTTAGCGTCTGCCCCATTATGGGCAATGGGTGAATCGTCATTAGTAAATAACTGCTGGTTCTCCACACCAAAGCGTAAGCCGTAGATGGATATTAGGCGGTATTGCATTCGGCTTTGTAGGCATTCAGCCAGCAGCAGCTGTGTAGTATCTTCACTCTTTCGATGTTTACATGTTGATTTTTCGATAGTATGAATATACGGCAAATATTTTGATTGATTAATTTTATTAATTGTAATTGCTATGGAGTATATGTCCCCGAGGTTAATTTGCTACACATCTGCTTTTACATTTAACGGATTTTTTACTCTAACGTTACTTCAATGTTTGAAAGAAATTGTCCAGGTTCTTCCTTCGTCCCAAACGTCTTCACAAACAAGAGAAAATTTTACCGCTCTCCTAGTATACGGATGAAACCAACTGGTAGTTCACGGCCATGTTCACCTCGTCCCCTTCCAGTATTACTCCTAATTCTTCTACCATCTCTGGAGGATGCGGGTTAAAATCACCGTCCCATCATGATTTCATTTTTCCACCTTTTTCTGAAATCAGCCCAGAGGAACGCCGGGATGGTTCCTTTAGAAGGCCGTGACCGAATTCCTTCCCGTTCCTTGAGTTCCCCTCCCCCTAAAAAACCATCTCCCTGTTTTAACGATCCACACGTCAAAAAAAGAAAGAAAAAAACATAAAGCCGTAAGAAAAAAAATATTCTTCCATTATCCATCCTGGACTCAACCCAACATTTTGAAGCGTTACCTTCATTTTGGGGCTTGGACCCTTTTGGTTATTTATAAAATTGTTCGCCCAGGTATAAAAAATGCTTTCAGTAGCTGTGTTTTGAAGCTGAATCAAGTGCTGAATTTTTTTTAAAAAAAAAGCAGAAGATAACCTGCCGAATACATATTTGTAGTATTATTGCAACCTGTTCTGTGTTGTCTCTTGAAATTAATCTACGAAGAGCATGAACCGCAGGCTATCTCTGATTTTTGTTGCCTTATTTAGTGAAGCTCAGATAACACTTCGTCGCGTAGTAACCACTGAAGACTAGTTAAACTTGACCGCGAGGTCGAGGCCAAATTCACAGGTCAAGAGGCGTTAAGTATTTACTGGACGTATTTTGAAGCCTTTATTTCCAGCAACGGCACAGTGCGCCGTTAAATTGCCGTTGTATCACCACACAAGGTGCGGGGATTCCCACAAGGCAGCACACGCAAACATTCCTCCACCCGGCACTCAGCAAAGTGTCAGACCTAACTGGAACGCCACCACCACTCTCATTGGTTTGGCACCACCATCAATGTAACCTAATCACCAGTGGCGGATCCAGGATTTTGGTTTGGGGGGGGGGGGACTTAAGTCATGCCGCCCTTAAAAGATTAGTAGAGCTAAAGGAAAATAGGTCCCCAAATCTCAGAAATTACGATGTCGGGGATGGGGGGGGGGGTGGGGGGGGTGGACCTAAATACTTTCAGGGGGGTTAAGTCCCATAGCCCCACTCCCCCCTGTGGATCCGCCACTGCTAATCACCAACTATGCTCATGTGCTTGATACAATTATTGTGACTACTTACCGAGAAATCCTTTTCTGTAGCTCATAATATTATCACGAACTATTTTTTTTTTTAAGTAGTTTGAATCTACATATTTTTCCACTATTATGTAAAGGTAGTTGTTCAGAAAATATCGAAATGCGAGAGAAGAGTTAAGACTAATATTGAAGGATGGATAAAGATACATACTAGGCATGTATTGGTGATAAGGTCTGGATGGATACTGATAGAAGGGCTAAGAGTAGCACGTCAGGTGAATATAGAAATACCTTAGGTGGAGGGGGTGCAAAGAAGAGCAGCTAGTTTTGTTTGTGCAAACTATCGCAGTACCCAATCAGTAACTGATATGATAAATGAGTTGGATTGAGAGGCATTGGAGGAATAAGGAGGAGTGTGAAAAGAGTTCTGGGAATGTACAAGGCATATGTTGGTGATGGAGCTCGGAGGGATATTGGTTAAAGAATTAGGATTAGCGCATGGAACGGGAAAGGCGACCATGACCACAAGCTAGCACTCGATTTCATGCATAAGGGAATGGGAAATTTTTCTTTTGTTAGTAAGTGTTTCAAGGAATGGAACAAATTACCAAGTGATGAATAATTTTCAAAAAACACTTTAAGAATTTAAAATTTTAAATCGGAAAAGTAAATGAGAGAGGAAATAAACACTCCAATTATAAAAAAAATAATAATAAACAAATAAAAAAGGGGTAGTTAAATGACTAAGGGACAAACCACCGCAGTGTTAGCTCCATCACAATTAAAAATTAACAACAATAGTAATAAGTGTACCAGATGACCATGATCACAAATTGGCACCCGATTTCCGGCGTAAAGAAGTGAAAAATCATTTTTTTTAAAAAATACGAATTGATGACAGGGACTGCAGTCAATTACGGAGGGAAAAGATTGACAAGTTATCTGAATCTGATAAAATTTCTTGAAAAGGGAAGGTAATTGTGCAGGGAAATTGTTACTTAGACGTATGCTGCATCGTAAATAACGCAGAATTTATTGACTTAGGAAAAGCTGTATAAACAGGCGGATGTTTGTCATTACCACAACGTGGATTCGTGAGTGAATGGTAAGACATAACCAACATTGCATTATCGACCCGACGAAAATTCTGTGAGTGTGGGTTGGAGCCGGACGCAAGTGACACAGCATTTCGGAAGAGGTCACCAGATTTAGTATTCCACGCCCCACGATGTCAGTCAAGGGTGACCGAAAATATGTCAAGGGCGTTACTACATCAGGCGGCCAGGTGTTCTGGGTAATCGAGAGCTGCCACAGATGAGGAGATGTATTATACAGACTAACGACACTACACGAACCAACTTCTACTGTCAATGAGAGACGAAGTAGAATCCTATCCATGGGGTCCCTGCAGTGATATGCGACGTTTCTTATTCCTATTTCTTTTTTTAGCTTATGGTAAAATACACGATAGAAGAAAATAAATAACAATGCGTTATTCTAAAACAATCAGCAAGGCACCTGAAATAAAAGTTTTAAGTCCAGACTGTCGAACCATTCTGTAGCAAGAGTAGATGATTTAACAGTGAACCTGGGTACGTCCTGATACAACACTCAGTGTCAATATGGGTGAGGTTCTCATGCCGCACCGCCCATGATTGTTAATAGCAACCCATTTTTTACGTGCTAGGTCAAAAACCTGCTGCAGTGCTGTCAGCCAAAGATCTACAGGTTTTTTTAAAATTAGGTTTTTAGGACTTTTTTAGAATATCTTCGGTTTTTGCCTCTTTTTTATTACTTATTGGGTTTTACGCGGCTGTTCAAATCCTGTTGAGCACTAAATAGTGACTGCCACTCCTTTGGAGCTACATTCTTGCAGCCATTCTGTTGTAGCATTAAAACCAGCGACATTGATGGAACATGGCAGAAGAAGACTCAAGGGTGCATCTTCTGACAGATCATCACTGACATCAGCGGGGCCCGTGAAAGATGGTTCTGTGAAGTTGGTTTGGTTCGATAGGCCATGTTTGTGATTTTCTCCAGTGGTTTGATTCGGCGGTGGCGCAGACTCCATGCGGTCATGGGTCCAATTTGTAAGCAAGGCATCGTCGTTCCATATCATATCAAGGAAAAAACGACAACTTGACTTGACCACCTGACTTTTTGCATGTCAGTGTGTAGGTGTTTTTGGCTTAACTCATGTTTTTGTTTCATATATGATCAATGTCCAAAATAAATATATAACATCTGCGCGTTGTCATCTTCGACGTCAAAATATCGTACCTGGCATAGCACCAGTTCTTTGCGCTCTTTGTTTGACCAAATTTCTCTTTAAACCTGCCGCCGCGCCATTCAAACAGAATTTGAAATCTCCCTGACCAAGTTTGCAGTCAAGGAACTTTGAATGTTTATAGGTCCCTCCAGATGAATGCTCTCGATAGTTTTATTACGAAACTGATTCCAGACCATGCCATGACTCTAATGAAATAATCGTGTTTCAACAATATCACGAAACAAGTCACAGAAACTGGCACCACTGTGCATTTACAACATTAAGCCTTTGCTGATTAACAAAAGTGTTAGTTAATTATCAGTAAACATGTGAGAAAGTTTTGCATATTCAACCTTTCCCATTAGAAAGTTTGTTAATGTGATCGTATTTACAATACCTTTTTGTATACAATATCTGATGACAGAATGAGATCATCTTGAATGTTTTTTTATCATTTTCTGAAATCGATACAAAATATTATTTATACAGGAATCGGATGCGGTTAAACCCTGAAATTGCCGCAGCCAAAAGGCTGTTGAACAGAGGCAGTTGTGATTCAACATTTTCCCATGGAGAGTCTCTAGGGATTTAACTTTTAATTATTTATTTTTTTTCAGTAGAGCTGACACCTTGTCTATGTAGATGTCTTTAGAGATTTGGGAAGAAGGAACGGGAAAGAATTTGAGCATCGTCAATTGGAGGAATTTTTTCCGGTATCCGCCTGGAGTGATTTCGGTAAGCTAAGGAAACCTGGATGACCGGACGGGAGTTTGAACCTGCGTCCTCCCGACTGTCCGGCACGTACATTAACCGCTCTGATGATCCTCGATACACGCCCGTCTCGCTACCAGCTACTACTATCTACCTCTCCTCAGAACAATCGAGAACTGGCGCTCTTTTTGACGCCAAATGGAAATAACAGACCATTTAATTGCAATGGGGTGTACCCTCCGGTGGCAATTTCCCTACACACCCATCTTCCTCTCCCCCTTTGCTGCACCCTTTACGCTTGCCCCCTACAAATTTCAACTTTAAATTCTTTCAACATTTTTGGTAAATTATTCATCATTTCTCTTGGTAACTAATTCCAATCCCTGACAACTTTACCTAAAAAAGAGAATCTTCCTACACCCTTGTGCCTGTACTCGAGTGCCAGCTTGTGGTCATGGTCATCTTTCCCCTTCCATGCATTACTTTTCATTCTTACATCAATATCTTTCCATTCCTCATCACCAATTTATGCATTGTACACTCCCTTGATCCTATTCACCCTCCTCCTGCCTTCCAATGAATCCAATTCCAGCTCTTTTATCATATCTGTTACTGATTACGTTCTGTGGTAATTTCCAAACAAATCTAGCAGCGCTTTTTTTGCAACCTCTCCAACTCCTGGATTTGGTTCCCATATTATACTGCCATATTCAAGCAATGGTCTGACCAAAGTTTTGTAACCCAATTCCTTTACTTCTCTTGTACATCCCTTTCTTCACTATCTCCAACAACTGCAGAATTTTGAAACCTTTTCCTACTACCTGTCCAATGTGTCCTGCCCAGTTTGTTATCAAATGAAATGCCAAGATATTTACATCTCAAGTCTTCAAAAAGCAATTCTTTCGCCACCTTATAATCATAACCAACCTTTAGTTTTTTATCTGTGTATCTAACAATTTGACTCTTTTTTTTTTGCATTTATCTTCATCCCATGTTTACCAACCCAACTCGATATCCTGTCCAGATCACCCTATCTATTGTAGGACCAATGCTGTCGTAACCTCATGCTGGAAATGTCAGATTTTTGCCTGGTCATTGAAATATTTGTGGCTTTTAAATATCTAGGCTTATAGTTTATACTCACTTATAATCTTATACACTACAAATACGGTATCTAAATTTAAAATATTCTCCCTGGGGACCATCGGAACCATCTTCGCGGACCACAGGTTTAGAAGCAGTGAGGTAGTGGCTATCTTTCAGCCCAGCAGGAAAGTTGGGAGCAGCCCAGTTCATGTCCACCTCAACATCAATCTTCCGGGTGCTGTTCCGAGAAGGGACGAGAATAGAGAGGAGATATCTGCATCCCGACCCGAACCAGGGGCAATGTGTCAGCGGAGGGTGGGGCGAGAGGGGAGAGGGGTCCCGCCCCTTCGGCAGCGCCAGCAGCAGCAGCAGTAGCCGTCGACATGGCAACCGTGCGCCCCCTCCCCGCGCCGCCCCTCCGGTGTCGCCGGCGGGAGCCAAAGCTGCGCCGCCCGGCAGTCTTGTGTTTGGTGGCATGCCGACAGCAGCGCTGCAGTGATCAATAGAGCCAGGATCCCGGGCCCCATCTTCTCGCTGCCAGGTCAGTCGTCCGTCCTCTATCGTCCACTGTGCTCGCTGCTTCCATTTGTTTCCCCGCAGGCGACGGCGCCATAGTCTCGCACACGCCTCCCTCGCTCACCCTGCATTATTTTAAAGGCGACCGCGTCACTGGGTCACCCTTACTTTTTTTTTTCAAAGCTGAATAAAGTTGAAAAGTTCCCAAGTGAAGAAGTAGCACTGAAAGCTAGCACAACTAAAGCAAATGTCCGAGGCCGCTGGTGTCTGCAAGTGGAATATCTTTTTTATTTGAAGGTCCATCTTATCGTTTTTGTAGATGAAAATTGGCCATGAATATATAACTGTTTTTATCTCCCAGAATTTTATTTGCTTTCAGTTGCCAAAAAATACTTTTCTAAACATACTTCTAAGGTTTAAATCGTAGTAGAAGGCTGCATTACTTAACTAAAATTTGACAATGGTATTTGTGTAAAGTGTTTACGGCGTTGTAGCGGCATCGCGATGTAGAATTAAACCCTTGATTTCTTGTTTCATTACATATTTAGCGGCATGAATTGTATTATATGTATCGACTAGTTTCGATTTATAACTATTTCTCTACGATTACTCGACATTTCTGTTGCTGAATTTTGAATGTTGACATCAATGATTTTAAGCTGATCCTTTATATCTCGCATGTGACAGCTGAAGAAGTTTTATGGAGGGAGAAACCGCTATCGCCTGAATACCACCCGAGTAGCTTTCGCCGTTGCCTGTTGCGGCTACCCGGAATGGAAAATAACGGATTTTCCCGACCACGTTGTACGACGGAATCGCTGCTACCAACGTTCGCTTGTAAAAGTCTCTTTATTTCTTAAGGAACAAAAGTTATTTAGGTAAATAACAGATTGATATAAATTCAACTGATACAGTGTATACGTAGAATAACGTGTTTCGTTTGAAAAAGCATGTTTCATAGTTTATTGTGAAATAACCAATATCCTCAGTAACATATTTCCGCCTACTTATTGTCAGACCGAAAACCACGTGCCTAGTAGTTGCTAAAGGTACGTAAGTGACAGCTAGCGGTGTTAACACACGTCTGCGCTGTTTTGCAGTAAAAAAATTCGTTTTGGCGAAATTCTGTAAAAGGGTAACATTCCCGATACAGTTGGGCTTCTCCAGTTTTAGGATTTGGAATTTCATTTTTTTCCGTAACGTTGATGTCTGAATGAAAGACTTGTCATATTTTATTCAAATCCAAACTTGTAGAGATTGTTGTAGACATCTTTTTAGAAATATTTATTTAAATAGAAAATTTGTTTAAAAAAATTTCTGGTTATTCTTTTTTAACCTTACATAAAAGCATTTTTTTTTCAGTATGAAGCTGCTATAAGAAAAATTTATTTTCTTATAAAGGCCTACACGTCTTAGTCTGCTATATCTTAATATTTATAGTTTACTAGGAAACTAGTAAATATTTAGCTAAACTATTGTGAACATTATGCACCAATTTCGACTTTAAATTATATATTACAATAATAATTACCGGTAACGTTGCATTACCTAACAACTTGCAACACTTTCAGGTGCCTCATTGTACTCTTAATACATTCTTCCTGCTAGAAATAGATTTAAACTAAATATTCTGATATACTTTTAATCGTTGTGGTTCATACTAGTTATGATTTCCATAACAGTGTACTCATATATGCTTTGTGTTATCTCATTTAATCAAATTGTTCGAATGTCTGAAAATGTGTATCCTTATTTGGTGATTTAGGAACTGAATAAAAACAGTATACTTTTTTCAGAGCTGCTATTTTCATTGTTGAAAGTTGTAAGGAAATAGTTTTAGAAATGTTAGTATGAGATTGGAATTTAATCATCTGTGATATGGAAGGGCAAGTTTAGAAGCCATTCATGGATAAATAACATTAATTAATATCATAAGTAAAAAAACGGTGTATTGTACATGATAAGAAACTCTCGTCTGTTCTCTATCAAGACAGATAATTGAGGTATTTTCAACAGTACACCCGCAGTCTACATGAAATTGTATCAGGTTCGATTTTAAAGAAACTGCGAGGGTCTAGAAAACTGTTCATAAAACCAGCAACACTGTCAGATTTACTCGTCAGTACACGTGTTCAGTGTTGGTCTCATCTGTCGGTGGTGAACACTTTTTGTAGAGCGTGTGCTTACCATAGTCATGTGCGCGTAAACGAGGAGTGTTCAAAAAGTAATGGAAATTTTGAAATTTCGCGGGCTATATTAGTCCGATTTGCACGATTTTCTCGTTGTTGTGTTGGCAAATATGTCTCAGAAGCAACTGTGCATTTTGAGCTATACTGGATGTTTAGTCTCTTGTCAGTTGTTAAAAGGATAGCACGTGGTTTGATACAGTTGCCGATTTTTTATTTGTATAATTCATGGCTAAAGGATAGCACGTGGTTTGATACAGTTGGCGATTTTTTATTTGTATAATTCATGGCTAAACGATCAATTAGGAATACTACCTACAAGTTCAACGCCGTTTGCGTGAAGCAGTCCGAAGAAAACGCCCAGATTTGTGGCAAAACAATTCATGGCTTTCACGATAATGCACCTGCTCACGCATCGTTGGTTGTCAGTGAATTTTTGGCCAAAAAAATTTGTTATATGCCCTTGCCTCCATATTCGGTAGACATGGTCCCGTGTCACTTTCTCCTGTTCCCAAAATAAAGAGAATTGTCGTTTTTCGAACATAAATGAGATTAAAAGTGCATCGCCGAAAGAGCTCAAAGCTATGCCTGAGGTGTTCTGGGGATTGGAAGAAGCGCTGGCATTAGTGTATAATATCTACTGAGGACTATAAATAAAGTTTTTTCCCCCAAAAAATAAAAAACCCGTTATTTTTTGAACATATCTCGTATTGTTAGCGAAATCGTAACGTCGGAAAGTACTTTGACTCTCAACTAACGTAAGTTTGCTTTATTTTCTATTTTCTGAAAATTAAGTGGACAGACAAAGTAAGAAATGAACGCGTTTTGGAAATGATGGGTGAAAAAAGAACTTTGTTGAAGAAGCTTACGGAAAGAAGAGACAGGCTGGTAGGTCATATTTTCAGACATGCAGGATTGGTTAATTTGTTAGTGGAGGGAACAGTTGAAGGTAAGAACTGTAGAGAAAGGCAGAGATTAGAATATATGAAACAGATAATTGAGGACGTGGGCTTTAAGGGGTATGTATGTAGAAATGAAGAGGTTAGCACAGGATAGGAAAGGATGGAGGATTGCATCAAACCAGTCGAAAGACTGACGACAGCAAAAAAATAAATAAAAAAAATAAAAATAAAAAATGCAAATATGATCACGATTAAATAAATAGGTGTACGCTTTCTTAGTTTGAACGAGAAGAATATAGGAACCTAAATTCTTGCGTGTTTCTTAAATTGAGCCTTAATTACAAACTAAATAAATCTTCGTGTCCTTCGACATCATATTTAACTTAAGAGCCTGTAGTGACGTCTTATGTTGTAGGGAGATAGTGAAATACTACATGCAAAGCCAGCAGATATATACATTCGTTGAGGCCAACTAGGACCACATTTAAGCCTTGTTGCAATATGAAGCAAGTTTCAATCTTCTTTTGGACTTTTATTTTTTATTTATAAATGGACTTAGCGTAAAGCTACCTCTCTTGATCTGCTGTATCCCCCAAAGTTCACGACTTGTGGGCCCTGGGTTAGCACCCATGGGACTCCATCTGTGTTTGGATTTGCGTCCAATTGGTCCAGGTACCATCTGTCAATTTTTGTCTCTACCTCATTTGGTGAACACTTGTTTGTTTTTCCTGACCCTGGTGGTTGTGGAAAGGGTGTATCTCGACTATAGGTGTAAAATGTGTCGACTTTAGGAGGCTGTCTGCTATCGACCTTAAGAGCAAAAGTAGAGGTTCGGCTTTTAAAATAATTATATATGTTTGTACTTACAATTTACCAGCAACTGTTATATATAACGGAATATTAATGATGCAGAAAACGACTTGAGAATGCCTAGTTTGAATAGTATGGTCAGAGGATTGGAAAATAAAAATAAATTCTCAACGTATCAACAGTAGATGCGCTTTCCTCATCAGAGTTAATGTTTCTCAACAGGAAACGCAGCTGGGCGCTAATGACCTCGAAGTCGTCGCGCCCTAACAACAACTGCAAAGAAACGGAATTAGAATTACTGTTAAGATTTTAGATTTGCTCATCATGCGAAAAGGTCCAAGACTGCGTCAATCGCAAAAGTCAGGATACGTAATATGTGTAATCAGTAACGAATACTGTGTAATCATCCTAGGTCCGTTCACAGAAACAATATAGATTTATGTGGAAGGCAAATTCGGATGATTTAAAGAAAGAATACAATCTGGTTCATAGAAAAGTGTTTATCGTTCAATTGGAGCAATCTTAAATAAAAACTATAATTTGAAGAAGCTTCTTGAAAACTGGGGCTGTCTGTTTGGACTTATGTCTGCTAGACAGATGAATCCTGAAAAATTATAATGCCTGCAATTATACATTCTTTCTGAGATCGAGAAATGAATGACGTATTTACTAAACTTTTACGCAGATTTCTTTTTAGGATAGGAAGTTGAATGAAGCCGGTCGTGGTAGTGTAGGGGCTAGAGAGTTAAATATAGATGGCTGAGGTCGTTGGTTCGAGTCCGGTTACGGGCATAGATGGTTTTCATTAAGTGTTGTCTATGTACAATGTGTCCCTGACAGTGACGGGCACAAACGCTTTGAAATAATAGAAACATGCTCATCAATAATGTAAACTGGCTGTAGGCTTGATCAGCCAACGCCATCTGTAATATATAAAGTGAAAGCGGTCGGTCAGCCATATTTATTAGCAGGAAAAAAATGTAATCTTTCGAATGCAGTTCTGGATATACAAAGAAGAGATTATGTTAGGAGGCTTTGTGTATACTGAGCTGTTTATGTGTTGAGCTATGTTTACTACTTCGATCAATGCTCCCAGTCCTGTGTGGAGCTAAGCATTGTTCCGTTTACGACGTAAAGTGTTTGTTTGCACAGAGACAAACCACTCCGTCACTCGTTTACCTGCACAATACAGTTATGTCGGATTCACAAATCACTGGAGGCAAATTCCCGGACTGTTCCTTCAAAAACCATGGCCGAATGCTTTCTCGTTCCTTTCTTACAATCCTCTTCCAACTCTAATGACTTTGGCATCGGCGAGCCCTAATTTTTTGCAAAAATATACATTTAAAAAACTGGTCAGTAGTACTTTGAAGATGAAAACTACGCATCGGAAAACGCGCAATTATCTCTGTGTAAATATTTTCCAGGAAACATTTGTTCCAATAAGAAGTGGCCAGCTAGCTCAGTCTCAAGGCATCCACCTTAAAAACCCTGAACTATCCCTTTCGAATCCCTGTCTGGGCGCGTATTTTTGTCGCCACTTTACTGAACTTTAGTGCTTTCAAAACTTGCTTTGTGGTTGTGCAGTGCGCGAAGAAGTATTCCTGGTTAGCATTCCGCTTTAAACTGTAGGTACCGAGCGTGGCGGTGTAACGGTTAGCGTTCTCGCCTCGCATTCGGGAGGACGGCGGTTCGAATCCCCGTCCGGGCATCCAGATTTGGGTTTTCCATGGTTTCCCAAATCACTCCAGGCAAATGCCGGGATGCTTCCTCAAAAGGCCATGGCCGAATTCCTTCCTATTCCTTGCCCCCATCCTTGCCCCCCATCCTTTCCCGTCTCTAAAGACCTCGCTGTTGAGAGACATAAAGCAGTTAAAAAAAAAAAAAAAAAAACAAACAAAAAAAAACTGTAGGTCCGGTCCATTACAGAGGCGGAAAGCGTGGCAGCGTGAAACCGTGTTACATGGTCATAAAGAACACGTGAATTCACTGTCGTTTAGTAAAAACCAACATCCTCGACCTTTAAGACGGTTAGCAAGGTCGTCCCAAGACTTTTCCATTTGCCTTGTCTATGCCGAACGCCGATTTTAGATTCTTTAGGTATAGATCTCAACAGATGAGCTATCTTTAGGTTTATCCTATTTCCTTGGACGAACCTGACAGTGAAAGTACGGTAATTGCTAAGATAAGATCTGTTTAGGATGTCGGCAGTCAATATTATAAAGTCAACAAAATGATGTCTTAATCGTCAACACTGATTCACGCGTGCATCGGTAAAGAGGCGGTGATCCAAAGCTATGAATCTTCCCCACCTTAGACATTCTTCCTGCTTTCTGTAGAAGCTGCTTATTTCTTAGGAAAGATTGACTACGGTGACTACTTGTTTTGTTCTCGGAGGAACAATAGAATGTTGTCATAACGAAAATGTTTTATGGCGTAATTTGAATCGGCAGCACTTTTAAGTTAACCTATAAGGCTACTTGTTCTCTGTTTCTTTGCTCTGGATTGACGCCTCATACACATCGACGTCATTAAAGATTAGAGACGGTAAAGGACTGGGGGCAAGAATTTGGAAGGATTTCGGCCATAGTCTTTTGAAGGAACCATCCCGGCATACACCTGTACTGACTTGGAGATACCGTGAAAACCCCAAATCCGAATGGCCAGACGGGGATTCAAACCCGCGTCCTCCCGAATGCGAGGCCAGACCGTTACTTCACCCACCACGCTCGGCAGCTACCTGTTGTCTTTGAATGCGTTCCGCATATTCTGGTCTGTGTTGATTAATTACATTGCTCGTTACGTATCAGGAGAGTTGTAAATATACTCTTGATTTAGGGAGAAAACAACTACTACCAGTCTGAAGCAGCAAAGAATGAAAAAAATATAAGAATTAATATACAAAATTTTTAATACAAATGACAGAATATTGGCGGTTTAGTTATGATTAAAAAGTACATTTTCAGACAAAACGTCGTAAATGAAATTTCTTTACGTATAATAAAACATTATTATTTTAATCTGCCCATTGATAATTCCCTGCAGTAAAATTTTATAAATAAAAGTTCACCACATTAAAATTAAAAAAAATTATTCAATGATTATTACATTTTCGTATACAGATTACGAATCTGCTCTTTTTCGTTGCTTTATTCGTCATGAATTCAGAAAAAAAAACATATATTAAATTCATTGATAACACCGTTAAATTATTTGTATTATGAATCTCAAATACAACGCACAATACTTTGAAGTTCTTTAGCGTTGCGTAGCGTCTCGTTGAGTGACGTTTTCTATGGATCAAAGAACGTACGACTAATTCCTTTTCACCTTACGCCTCGTCGAGGTCATTAAAGGCTGAAAAGAACTGGGGGCAACGAACGGGAAGGAACCCGGTCGTGTCCTTTAGAAGAAACCATCCCGGCAATCGTCTGGAGCGATTTCGGAGAACCTTGGAAAACCCAAATTTGGATGGTCGGACGGAGATTCAAATTTGAGTCCTCCAGAATGCGAGGCCCGAGCGTTACCGGTTTTATGTTCCTCTACAGCTCTTCCACCAACCAATTCCGCATGTCTTGAAATGTAACTCATCATACTGTACCTTTTTCCTGTCAGACACTTCTACAAAGTACTCGCGCACTATTTCCTAGACATGTTCATCTCCTACTTTGTCTAACAATTTTTTTATGGCTTTACCCCTCGTGCTTCGTCGACTTTGAGGTCATTAAAGGCTTGAAGGGGTGGGGGCAAGGAACGGAGTTCGGCCATAGTCTTTTTTGAAGGAACCATCCCGACATTCGCCTGGAGTGATTTGGGGAAACCATCGTAAAACCCAAATCTGGATGCCCGAACGGAGATTCAAACCTGCGTCCTGCCGAATGTGAGGCCAGAGCGTTACTTCTTACCCACTACGCTCGGTCCTCGCTACTTAATTTTACCATCCTGCTTAATCCCCATATTTCAAATGCTTAATTTTTTCTTCTTTCTCATTTTGCTGTCGGTCATGAAGTGCTGAACGTTATTCGTATAATTTCTGGAATTTCTTCTTGACTCTTAAGGTTAGTGTTTAAAACTAAAATTGAAATCTCTCTTTTTCTGAAAGTGCAGAACCCTAATTGATAATAAATTACCGGTAATTCTTAATACAGGAAAAATGGAAAAGTTTAGTTACATTGGGCTGCTATTTCCTCTGTAGCTTAACATATTATATTGAATGGTCTGTAAGAAGAATCTGAGCTAAGAGAGGGAGTCGGTTGTTATAATCACTTCATGTTTGCCCTGGTCGTTATGCTTGTAAAACGGCAATTCGTTTTGTCTTGATGGTTAAGGAAAACCTGATACAACCCGATCGTCACTTCCCTGGACTCTGTGGTGTGGAAACATTTACCACGTAGTTACGCCTTCACGTTATAAGCCAAACTTGTTGTTTTTGTGTAGCACGCTAGGTCCAGCTACCTCTACCTAGATGGGAGATCAAAACACTAATATCAATTCTCAAATTTCTGTGTTGTATCAAAGAGTTAGTGGTTGCATTTGGAGTACTGTAATAGTACGACTGGTCAAAAGGTACTGTACAATTTAGTTGTCTAAATTTCATCTGAGGATACTGGTCATCTTGAAGAGCGAAGTCATACCCTTTGTTAGGACAGTGGGTGATGGTGGGACCCAGCGTACGCTGTCTGCAGGGAGCTCTTCCCACACGAGTAGCAATTAAGTTCCGCCAGTGACCGAGGTTAGCCTTGACGGTGATGAGAGGTTACACGTTTGGAATGCCACTGGTCGAAGGAATTTTCGTCAGCAGTAAGTAGTCTACCAGACGGTCCAACACGCTTATGGAGCATCCATAAACTACGCGGCTCAATTTTGGCTCCCCCCACGTCGCCTGACGTGGCTTTTGCTTCTGCAGGCTCCCCCCCCCCCGCTTCCCCGCGTGGCACGTAGCCTTTTTCCCTATTAATTCCAGAAGACGTTTTGTGTTGTTTTTTCTTGTCAGACTATCGTTAAAATTATTGCGTATTTAATGAACGCGACCAATATTTGCGTTAGGGGACATCCGTAAATTACGTGAGGTGTTTTTTCCGGCTTTTCGGACCCCCCCCCCCCCCCCTGTGGTGAGATTTGGTCCCGTGAGACCCCCCCCCCCTCTACAGATCGTCTTTGCAACATTTTGAGACTTTTTTTTTTTTAAGGTCTCGCCCACACTTTTCAGCCAAATACCCCCCAAAATCGACTTTCGCGTCAATTGTAGACCTTTTTCTTTCTTTTTTTTTAGCTCTACAGTCCCTCCCCCCTATTTCACCTCACGTAATTTATGGATGCCCCCTTATGTACTTTTCTATGATTATAAATATTCTGAACCAAATGTTGCCACCAGCCACTGCTGCAAATGATCATTATTTGGAAAAACCTGTTTCTCACGTACAGTTAGGGATCCTTTTATCTACATCTACATCTATCTACATATATACTCTGCAAATCACAAAACTGTGGGTGGCAGAGGGTGCTCAGCACCAAACCTAATCTCTTTGTTGTGCATTCCAATCCCTAATGGTACGAGGAAAAAAAGGAATTCATATAAGAATCAGTGCGGCACCTTATTTCTCTAATTTTATCTTTCCTGTCATGCCGACCCAAATAGGTTGGTGGACGAAGTATTTCACTACACTCTTCAGGCGTTAATAAAAACATTCTCCTTATTTCATTCATCATTGTTAATTATTGATAAAATAGAACAAATCTTACATGACACATGAAAAAACTAAGAAGAGCTGCGGTTTTTTTTATTAATTTTTTTTTATTTCTATGGCTGCAGTTCTGTCGCGTTTCTTTCTACATTACCAGGAAATGATTTTCTGACCTCCTTAAAAGATTTATATTACTCATTTGATGAAGAAATCGCTCTCGAAAAACATTTTTGATAAGACTCGTATAGTTTATTGCACAGCGCCAGTTCAGACCACACTTTGAACTTGAAATAACACTTTACAGAGCACTATAATTAAAGTTGCACTGAAATTCAGTTGACAGAACAAAATTAGAATTATTTTATAAACGAGCAGTATAGTCACACGCGTACAGTTCTAATAAAAACAGCTCAAACGATCAAAACATTACGAACTGCCACTGCTTCGGAAAATCCCGCGTTACATCTGTGAGCGAATTTGAGTCCAGATACGGCATGTCTAAAGGCGCGATACCATGGCACGTTCCTCGGTGCGTGTTAGGGGACGCCTCTCACCTTTGCCGCATATGCTAGCAGGGACGGCGCGCTTCGACCCACCGCCAGGCGGTAGAAGATGAAAGGTGCGTACTTCCTACTACGCGCCGTGGGAATGGGCCTTAATATTTATCGAATCGTAATGCGTCGTCGCGTGTCGGTTAGTTCAAATGCTCCGACCGGTGCAATCCAATGCTAAGATTTGAATTCACACGCGGCACTGTCAGTATGTAGGAGATAGCTAAATTACGAAAATAAATGTCCTCATGCTGTACCATTATTTTGACTGTGACAAATAAAATCAACGAAACACTACTTGGCTTGGCTCGGTCCTCCCCCCCCCCCCCTCCCTGTATCCCTCACGTTAGCCCAGCCTATTTTCTATCACCACCCCATTTTCCCTAGACCGAGTTACGTAATTTATGGACGCTCCATGAGAGGGGGTTAAGAAACTGAAATACGAAACCGTGAATACGCCAGGACGAGTGTTTGGTGGGTTAAATGTATTAGTTGGAAAGGGCGCAAAAGAGTGCGGCTACATTTGGTTGTTGAAATTAGCGTAGATCATAATCAGTAACTGATATGTTTAATTAACTGAGTAGAGAGTCACTGAAAAACAAGAGGCGGGTGAAGAGAGTGCTTGGTGTGCATAACTGATAAACTGGCAATGACAGCGATATGGATATTTGGAGAAGAATTACGGACTGGAAGGGAAGAAATGATCATAACCAATAAACTAGCTCTTAATTTCAGGCATAATTGAGTAGGAAAGTTTCCATTCCTAGTGACGGCAGTCAGCGACAGGAATCGTGTATTGTCGTATATTGCTGAACGATTTGCCAGAAACAATGAGAGAATTAAAATAAATATCAACTGGATGACCCGTGAGAAAATTTCTATAATAAAATACGCTGAATAGCGCGGTTGGTGGTTTGTAGCAGGTTGAAGGTAGACCCGGCTGATTTGTAGTAATATCTCTAATTACACCTGATGTATGCTGTCCTGCAGCCCTCCATTCTGACGTAAACACCTGAATCTATGCCTTCCCGGAAGCCGAACTGTCACAGACCTCACCGGAATACAACTAAGCCGAACAAAACACACGCAGTATATCCATATCTATGTGATATGTGGTGTTGCTATCTAGCAGTAACGCGATCAATCCTTAATGACGCCAGCGAAGCCTAGCGGCCGAACTCTGAACTGTCTCGTACGCGTGACCTTGATAGTTAACACTTTTGCCCTTTAAGGGCCGATTTCAGAAAAATTCCTTTCTTAATGCAATATGTTACCAAAGCAGTAACATTAGTGATTACTAATTTATCGATTTTGCTTTGTTATGAAGGGAGATAAGTTGATCGCAACTAAAAACACCTGTTAGAAATGATGATACTTTTGCCTTTCACGGGTCGAATTCAGAAAAAATTCCTGTCTTAATTTATGATGGAGACCTTAAGTTTTAAGCTAAAACTTCATTTACCGATTTCTTTTAGATATAAACGAATAACTGGCTAGCCATAATAAATGAACGTCTTTTATAAATAATATATATATGACGATACCGGGGAATATGCTGCATCGCGATTATATATATATATATATATATATATATATATATATACATATATAAAAATCAGGTACTGTCTGGTCTGGAGGCGAATAGTGATAAACATGTGCGACCACGCTGAGCATGGTATTGGCCTTGAGGCTGCGGTAGATTTCAGCGTCTCCTGAGATTTCCGAGGATATAAAGTGATTTTAACGACGCGCTTTCTACCCTCGAAATTGCTTTGCACCTCGGTCAACTCCTCCCACCCGTTTATATACTGCCATCAGCACAGCAACCGCATCTAATACGTGTTGCTGCGCAGAATTAGGCCACGCTGCTCTAAAGGCGTTCAGCTAGTAAAAAGGAAACTGAGTGTACAGTAACGGCCGAGCCTTTTTATCAGATTCCATAGTGAGCTTTTTATGTATACATTAGTCTTTATAGACATATTTCATTCAAAGTTAAATTTTATGATTGACCAAGGTTAGATACCAATTCTCATTTATCGACTTCCTCGCAACTTGTATAAATGGAACTGATGATTTAAACCGGTGTTTACTTGGTACGAGGATTTAACTAGGCATTACCATACCTGCCAAGTTTTACGATTGTACCGACGGACCGTGAATTTTCAAATAAAAATTAGATCGCCCAGGTAAGACATATGGAAGAAGATTAGTGCTGTTTTTATGGACAGTTATGGTAGGTTTCTAATTTCTTTCATGGGTGTAAGTGCTCTTTTATGTGCGTTGAAGCTTCTTGACTGTAAAATTACGCCAAGAAACGCCATATTTTAGTGCACTCAGTAATTAATCAATATGTGTCTCCGATTTTACATCGATACCATTTCTGAAAGTCGAATCACCCTGGTGAGATCTGGTGAGATTTCGCCGGACCCCCCCCCCCCCCTTATTTCAACTCACGTAATTAATGGATGTCCCCTAACATCTTGTATCTTCTGTAAGTCCTTCCAGAATCTACGTTCCTCAGAAATTCTTCTGAATACTTCATCATTATTGACATAATCCATCCAGCTTATTTTCATCATTCGTCTGTAGCACCAGACCTTAAATACCTCCAGTCGTTTCTTTCCCGCCATCCGTATGGCCCATGATTCACTTCCATATATTGCTATCCTCCAGACATATGTTTTTAGAAGGGCTGATGTTGTTCTAAGGGCCCTACCTCACCGCGACGCCATGGCAACGTGGCCAGCAGTTCAGTTTTGGCCACCTCTGGCAACCGAAGGGCCGCCAAACAGAGTAGCCAAGCCACGAATGTCGAGTCAATCAGCGCCAACGTCCCCCATTGCATTGGTGCCATTGATGGCAGACAAATGAGAATTATTCAACCTATGCATACCGGATCATTATACTTAAATTATAAACATTATTTTTCGTATGTTTTACTGACTGTGTGATGCTCATTACAATTTCACTTATACAGACGTTGGTGCGTACCGGAAAAATAGTGATTCAGCCATTTTTAAAGACAGTGCTTTTTTATACTAATCTCAATAACAAACCTCTAAATATTCCTGAGGTCAGAACACTGACAGAATATATATGATAGAAGGAGATCAAGCTTTTGGTTTCATGTAAACCTCATGAGACCATACGGAGGACATAATCTCAGTTATGAGAAAGAAATATTCAATTACCGATTATTAAGAGCACGCCTTTACATCAGATGAACAGTTGGTATGTTATCCAATAAGTGGAGGATATATCACACGCCAATGAATGTACCTGTAGATTTAGCAAAAACGATTTTATAGACATGTTGCATTTTACACAATTTCGTACGTTCCAGAGATGGAATTTCTTACGAAGTTACTGTGACGGTAACGGGATTTGAACCTGCTACAGATCGGAATCGCCAATCACAGTTCGAGACAAACTAGCAGAATATTTTGTAACTGAAAACCCACTACCATGACAGGCGTGTTTACATAAATAAAAGCTAATTAATTTACACTTACATAATTGTATTTTTTAATTTATTTATTTAATTATTATTACTATTATTTTTGATCATCATTCGTCTTTTTGTTTGAATAAATTATCTATTTCGTTGAAACATTTAATTTTTAAATTACGGTCTGGATAATCTTTTGATGCACTATCTCATAAACACAGACGGTTTTAAATTTCCACGATAAATGTTTTGATATGAAAACTCATTTTTTACAACACAAATCACACCTTTTACAATATCGTGGCGAGCGTGGAAGTTGGCAGCTGGTTGGCCACTGAGTGAGTGAGGTGCTGCTTACACGTCGCCAGCGCGCCAGAGTATCCAGACACGGCGCAGCGAGCCGCTGATCAGTGAGTTAGCTGCCATATATTTCAATATTAATTGTTTGGACACGTTGCTGGCAACGTCGCCATGCCGTCCCGGTGAGGTAGGTGAAACACCTAGTTGGAAGTAAAGAAAAGCGAGATAAAGATGGACACCCTTCTTGCCGTTCTTCTCGCACTGCTGACTTGCTTCATTGAAACTGAATGAGGTTGGTTACGTGATGCTCCTAAGTGGTGTCATTCTGTGCCTCTATACAGAGTTAAGACGGCTAGTTCCCTCCTTCATTGTGTCACAACTCAGTAAGTATTGTATATGTATAGAGCAGAGTTTCTCAACCCGACGACCAGTAACATGTAAAAATAATTTTACAGACCGCTCACTTCTTCTTCTTTAGGCGCCTTATCGTATCGGAGGTTGGTGATCCACGTCTGTGAACGTGGTATTCCAGTATGGAAAACCTCCTCTGATGTTCAATTATACCATCTCCAAATGAATCGGTATTTTTGAAAGGGCATAATCGACACTTTTTCACATTTGTCTTTTCTGGCGTTTTTTTCCTTGAGGATAGAGCTTTCAGTTTCTGTTTAAAAGGCACAGTGAAACATGTTAAAGTAACTTTTTTTATTTTTATTTTTACGACTCGTTGAAGGCTAAGATCGTTAGCAGCAGGATGAGAGTGGGGACATGGAACGGGAAGGAATTCGGCCATGGTCTTTTTTAAGGAAGCTTCCCGGCATTCGCCTGGAGTAGTTATGGTAACATATTTCAAATGAAAATACCATATAAAGCAAAACAAAAAATTCTAATAAGGCTTCTGGGTTGGTTTTTTCTTAGCTTTCGGTCACATACGCTCTTTCAAAAAAAAAAAAAAAAAAAAAAAAAAAAAACTGATTCAAATGTCCTTTAGCCATGAATTCCTTCCCCTTCCAACAGATCCTTTCCACTTTATCTACCCTTCAACGATGAATAGTAATAGCTGGTACCTCTCGCCTCCCATAATGAGTCCTAGATATTGAGTTTTCCTCTGCTTTATAGTGAGCAGCAGTTCGTTGATTCTCCATCCAATGAAGTACTTCTTCGATGAGATTTTCAGCACCCAAGGTGTGGGTGAGAAACAACGATACAGATACATTTCAAAAGCATCGATTCTTTTCTCTTAGATTTTGATCCAGGGTCCAGCATTCATGGACCGTTGAACAATAACATATATTGGTCTAATTTTTCACCTATGAATATATTATTAACTTTTTGGACATATTGTATAGAACCATGGTTTTAATTTATACGGAAACACAGTTATTAAATTGGAAATGAGCTATTAAAAATGAATTATATATTGGACAGAAACTTAATATTTATCAACCAATTAAATAATATTGTTACACGTGTGAATCGCTGATATTGTCAATATAAGTGTTACCAATACTGGTGTATCGTGTGTATGAAAGAAGATAATAAGCGAAATCGAGTGCTGGTTCATTCAGAACCAAACGTTACCAAGAGAGCCGCTAATTTATGCATTCGACAGACGTATCACAGTTAAAGTTGTTATACCCCAAGGCTGCCCAACCCCAAGAAGTGTCCCGTCAGCGCATTTGAATTTGCCCACCAACAGCAGCAGCCTAGAATATACTAGCTAAGAAACCTCTGCAAAGGTCTCAATGATGTCTTCTCCTTTTTGACTAAAATAAAAAAAAAAAACATCTGCAAAGGTCTCATTGAACGTTTTTACTTTTTGATTGCAATTAAGCGATGCTAGTTGTATCTTTGTTATATTTAAAAATCTATTGAAAGTATAGGCACGCTAACATAGAATCGAAATTGTGGCTCATCTCCAAAATTGGTTGGGCAGCCGTGTTCTATCCTCTCTTGTTGTAAAGCTGCATTTCTGAACCTTTTTATCAAAAATAATGATGCGTGCCACTAATTTACATTGCCCTAGTTTGTTTTTTTTTTTTTTTTTTTTTTTTTTTTTAACTATGTTTTCATTATTAACATCTGGGATATATTTTACTTTACCATTAAAACGCAACAAATATAAAGGCGTACTTTGAATCCCTGCGGAAACCCTGTGATGATATTGGAAGTGAACTATTAAAAGTTAGTTACTTATTGGTCAGACTCTTTAATATTTAGTAACTAGACGAATAATAATGTTACAGCTGGTTGGATGCTACATTACATCACCAACCTACATGCACAAAACAAAACAAAATAAAAGACACTACGCCTTACACCCTTTAATTTCATCTCTCTTATGTTTCTGTGGGCCTTTACACCTACTTCAAGACCCTCAGGAAGCGGTCATTTACGTAATTAATCCTTAGAAGAACGGCACTCTTTATTATGATGCCAACTGGAAATGAATAGACCATTATACAAACAAAACTGGCCTGTCCTCATCCTGGAAATTCTAGACTTTTGTCTGGTCACTGAAATATTCGTGGCTTTTAAAAAATTGGGTTTATAGTTTATACCGTATCTAAATTTATAATATTCTGAATGCGGATCATCCTAACCATCTTCGCGGACCACCAGAGGTTGAGAAAAACTGATCTAAAATTAAAATTTACAAATCTGAAAAGTAAGTGGGAGAGGAATTTAACACTCTAATTATAAAATATAATTTAAAAAATTAGAATAAAAAGAGGTAATTAGATGACAAGGGGTGTTAGCTCCATCTAAATTAATATTAATAAAAACAAAGTAATTTGTCGAAAGCTTTGCAGTACGTTATCAGTTCACCAATACCAGTCCTACGCAGCTGGCCAAGTCTCTACTGACAAAGAATTCCTCTGGCACCAAGCCTCGAACTAGATAGTTCCGTATGGAGCGCGGTAATAGCGTCTTAGGATGTCAGCCATAGGATGTGAACTTATTGGCTAACAGAAAAATTTATAAAATACAGAGGATTTCGCTTAAGATAGTGGGTAGCCGGTTCGAATCTCATTTGTGTGAGAAATTATTTTCAGTCGCTAGCAGTAAAATATGGCTATTAAGCACCAGATTCTGCAGAATGTAAAGTAATTAATTTCTATAATCTTCTAGCACGTTTGTATTGCGAATGGTGAGTTGTTTCGGCAGCAAAACCTTGTAACTAAGGATTGCAATCCCGCATTGTTTTCAATCCCGCGGGATTTTTGCGGGATTGGCGCTAACAGTTTTTCAACGCATACTTTTAAAAGATGGTTATTTAAAGCGTTAATAAATTAAATAATAAACGTCTGTTAGTTAAATTAATTAATCAATTTTAATGTTAAACGATAAAAATTAACAGTTAAGATTATTTTAATTGCCAAAATCACATTAAAATTTTTAGCATGTCTTAAGTATATTTCGAAGTTTTACATTATAAAAATCTAAACCAATTTTTAAATAAATAATCAAACTGCAAAATATTCAATCTTAGGTCATATTATGTACATTACAATAAGTCATATTAGTTTGAAAACATGGTATGCATAATAGCCAAGTCAGCACAGTTTTTTTAGTTTTAATTAACGACATATAACACCGAGAGAAAGCATTTTGTTTCACAAAGTGAAGTTAATATAGAGTATAGACGTCGCTCAGAACATCTCATAATTTATTTCACTGCACCAGCTCGAGACTTCGCTTATTTTTACAAGAATTGTTTTGTGGGATTCATTATTATGTCTCCTGATTCCTTGATTGGTCTTATAGTTAATTCATTGTTATTAAAAGAAACTACTTACCAAGACATAAACTGTCAAGTATATCAGTTTTACTATAAGTGCCGTAACGACTTTTTTTTAGTGGAAATTAATTTTTTATGTAAGAAAAGAGACTTTCTCGTCGTATAATTGCAATGAAGTCCTCACTGGTGTATCGGCGGACGGCGATGTTAAAACACAATTCGGCGATACACCCATGAAGATTTCATTATAACTTTTGTTGCCTTTAGTCGAAATAGTAACAAAGAATTGAAAGGAGGCATGCTATTCATTACTCGTAAGCAGGCGGCTTTCGTCAAAGAAGACGTCCAAGGCATTGAGGCGTCGGTCGAGACAGCAATAAGTAAAAGAATATACAATTTCCTTCTGATAACTGGTAAATAAATAGGTACGCCATCGTTAAAATTACAATAACATTAGTTTCGTATCAACGAATAGTCAAATTTTTAGCCGCAAATTCAGGAAGTTGTCACAATTACTTTATCTGCAAATACAGATGACGTGTGCGACATATAAAAATACTAATTATATAGTAAGAAAATCGTATTAAACACACAACATAACTCAAATTATAGAAATGCGTACTGAAAACAAACTTAAGTTTTAATGAATACGTAAAAGTGGATCTATTTACTTATGAATGATGAAGGTTGATAAAAACAAACGTATGTGCACATTAGTCAAGTGGAACTGTAAGGTTACAGGCAAACAGTGTAATACATCCGACAGAGACCGAGTGAGGCAGTGAGTCACGCAGACTGACACGCGTTTTCGCCGCATTTTGCGGATTGCGGATCCGCTTAATTTTGTGCGGGATCCGCCAGACTGTCTGATGATGCAGGATCCCGCTTTGTTGGATTGCAATCCCTACTTGTAACATATTTATTTGGTATTTTTGAAAAGTTCCTATAGTTATATATAGACGAATGTAACTGTAATCTCACAACAGTACACAGAAGTGATTAGTGAACTATACAGAGGTACACGGTACAGTGCTTAAATATTGTCACAGCGATGTATACACTGAAGACCTGAATTGGAACCTGGAACCTCCCGATCATCAGTCGCATTCCTTAACCAACTTAACCATCAGACATATAACATCTTCGACCATGTGAATAAGTGGTTGTTCCTGTTGTTGTTGAAATAGTAACGTCCAGCTGACAAAGAAATAGATAAGATAATACTAGTTTCCTGTGACCTTCCCCAACGGCGCTAGGTCGGAGGTGATAACACTAGTTCGCTGGCATAGCGGGGCTCCCGGCCGTTGCGTTGCGGTTGACCCTATCTGTTACGTGTCTCAGCTTACACTCCACACAGGTAGACTCAGCAACACGAGTAGCACGGAAAGGACGCGATCAAGATCATAAACCAGTGTATAGGGGAGCGTGCATAAACTATGGGGCTCGGTCAGAGGGAGGAGGGGGAGTTAGGGTAGAAAGCTACGCTGTGCTACGTTGGGGGTGGGGGTTTAGAGACAAGGGACCGTGCACAAACTACGTGGCTCCGTGCAGGGGGGAGGGGTTGGCTGAAAGGCTACACTAGACAACGTGGGGGGAGAGGGGGGGGGGTTCCGAGCCAGGCCACGTAGCTTTCCTTTCATAACATTTTTCACAGTTAAAATGAAGAATAGAACTCATAACAGCATGTGAAGATTTATTTATCTCAGTTAATTACCTCCGCATGTAATTTACAATAGTCTGACAACAGAAAACAGTACAAAATGTCTTCTGGAATGAAAAGTGAAAAAAGCTACGTGATACGTGGGGGGAGGGGGGTAGAGGCAAAAGCCACGTAGTGCTACGTGGGGAGAGGAGGGGGGGTTCACAGGAGGCCAAAATCGAGCTACGTGGTATATGCACGCTCCCCAAGCTACGTAGCTTTTCATTCATTCTGTTAACCACAGTTACCTTTTTTTGTACTTATGGCTTTACGCCTCGTCGACGTCGAGGTCATTAGAGGCGGGATGGGACTGAGGACAAGGAACGAAGGAATTCGGCCATGGCATTTTTTAGGAAGCATCCCGGCATTCGTTTGGAGTGATTTGGGGAAACTCAGTTACGGTTTACTGAATACACAACAGCATACGGATATTTATTTCCATTATCTCCTTATTTCAGTTATCCTATATACGAGGGTGGACCAAATATAGACGGGACTTTTTTAACTGAGCGCACAGTAATGGTGCGAATGATCACGCTCTTGTTGGGGATATCAGGACTTGGGACAGTTGTTGTTGGCCTTATCACATGCAGCCAGTAGTACAGATAACAATGTCGGAGCAAGACGTGCCCCCCTCAACTGCACAACGTGTAATTATTAAATGTCTCACATGTGAAGGCGAGAAACCAACCCAAATTCTGCGGAGATTAAAGACACAGTTCGGGGTCGTACACTGTCAAGGACTCGTTTGTTTGCCTGGCATAAGAAATTCTTGAAAGGCCGCGAAGATGTTAAAAATCCACGGACGTTCATTACAGAGCAGCATAATTTGTGACTTTATTTTGCATATTGATTTTTACATGGACGTCGCACCATCAGCGCAGCATACTACTGCAACCAATAATTATTCAAAGATTGAGTAAAGGATAACTGGCCCTGTTTGATTGGCTGAGGTTAGATCCGTGCCAGCATCCGCCAGGTCAGCGTATCTCAACCTTTTTCAACCCGAGTACCAGTAAATTATAAAAAAAAAAAACTATCGTATCGTCACGGGTCTAGAATAGTTCAAGTTTTTAGTATGAAAGATTATGACAGATTGACCTCATTTGATCAAATATAAACTTGACCTTTGTTTCAGGGTGAATAAAATTTCTTGAGCTTAAAGAACTCAGAAGCATTAATAAGGGTAGATATTAAACACGAACAGGGACGATAGCGCAGTCGTATAATTGCTTAAATACAAACTTGACTTGTATTTGACCCTTAAAGTTCATTCTGCAAAATTTAAAAAATTCCTGTTTGCTTCGAAAGCATCACGCTTGTTTTTTTTTTATTGAGACTGGGCAAACACTCATAATGTAATCATTGATCATAGTATCTGTAATAGCCAGAGAACTTAATACATATTCCATATTATTAAACAGTTGAGCAACTTCGAAGAAATGAATTGCCAGAATAGTTAATTCGATAACATATTTGGTCTGATGACCACTTAAAATAACCTAATAACTCACGTAGTGGGAACATGAACAAAGACCATTAACGAAAGTGGTCGGTGAAATACCTAAAAAGCAAATAAACCGTAATGCATAAACTTTGGTCATGCAAAAATATTAGTGAACGTTTTAATTGAATTGAAATTTATCCTAAGCCGGAATAACAATTGGCATTCGCTGTTACAGCAGACACAATGAGTAATTTAATTTTTAAAAGTGTTTTTTACGTTGCTTTCATTAGCAACATGTTACTGAAAAGCAGGTCCAAGTTTTTTCAGCCGCAAAATTTATCAATATTTTTTTAACTATGAAACGCTACGAAAAGCAAACTTATTGAATGCATTATGGAAATTAATTTGGTAGCAGTTGCTTAGCTATTAAATTGTGGACATTACCTCGAATTTTTTTAATGGTATCTCTGGTGGCTGTTTTTTGCGAACGAAGGCTGACACGTGACACCATTCTCCAGCCAATAGCAATCGAGGTGAGTGAATGAGTGACTTATATAGTAGATAATGCTGCTGTCTACTAACATATGTGGGCATAATTGTTATGTCATTAACATCTGGGACAAATTTATTCTACCGTTATAGCATAAAAATCTAAAAGCATGTTTTGAATTCCTGCGGAAACACAATTATGAAACTGGAAGTGAATTATTAAAAGTTAATTACATATTGACCAGCCTCTTAATATTTAGTAATCAAATTAATAATGTTACTATAGGCTGGATGCTACACTATTCCACCGAACTACATGTAGACGCTAGACCTTACAGTTTTTACCTACTTCACCACTCCTATACCAGGTGTGTAAATATGAAACCGGAATTTTTTGATCAAAAATACACGTTCATTGCATAAAAATGGTGCGACATACCTTATTCAAAATATTGTCCATTGCAAGATATACATTTTTTCCCATCTCTCTGGTAATTTATGAATGCCACGCCAAAAAAAAAAAAAATATCCTTTGATGCAAACCAGTCATCAAGCCATTTTCGTAAGAAGTGAAGGCTGCTCAGCGAGTGCGTGTCCCATCGATGCAAAGAGATAGTAATCCGACGGAGCTAGGTCAGGTGAGTAAGCCGCATGCGTCAGTATCTCCCAACTAAGTAACTCAATCATTTCCTTGACTGGTTTTGATGTGTGTGATGGTGCGTTGTCGTGTCCCAAATCCCTCCAGGCGACTTCCGGGATGGTTCCTTTAAAAAGGCCGTGGGCCGAAAGTATTCATTGACGCAGCTCGACACAGGCATGCTGCTGCTGCATTGTCGAGATTAAAAGGCGGGCGGAACATTAACATTTATAGAGTGACAATCATGTAAAACTTCAATTCTTGACTAGTGAAGTCTGACCAATTTAATGACAATTAGTTTTCCTTTTTCCTCCAATATATACTAAGAGTACAATATCTTAATTTCTTCTCATATATAACTTCTAGTGATTTCTGGATGCCATTAAAAATTTCCAGATTTTCACTCAAAATATCAAAAATCAAATTATTATAGTAATATGACAAAAATTAGGAAAATGGCCTGAATATCCATTTATATGCTATATAAAATATATTTAAATACAATTAGAAACGTACAATCAGTGTTTATTTCGGCATTACAGTCCAAAAAGAAGACAGGAATAATATATGACTTGTCCTAAAGATCCGAAACCTAGACATAAGGAACTTTTAATCGGCTAAGGAGTCGCAACGTGGGAGCACATTGAGGCAGCTGATCGCCTGAGGAGGTATAGCCCGTATCGCTTGTGCCTGCCCGGGCGCTGTGTTCTCTCAGCGTGCTGACTGCTGACTGAAACCAGACACCGCGCGGGAGGCGGCGCGGCTCCACATGTGTCGAGCTGCTGACGAGTCAGCGGGTCACAGCACTCCCAGGAAGCACCGCTCATACAGCAATCAACAACTGTTACCTCCACGCTTTAAGTTAATTATTCCCTCTGTTCTTGCAAGTGCTTTTCTTACATTTTTCCGATCTGATTCGGTCAGCAAGGATCACGTGACCAATGGCGACGCCGGTGTGAATCATGAGAGTGGGGAGAAACTCGGTTCCTGCCCGCCAAGTCTAACAGAGCCTGTTAGGCCCTACGTAAGTTCGTAACTAATAAACTGGAAGAAAGTCTCGTGAGGCGATATGTATGCGTAACGTGTAACTTTGTGTATTTGTTTGTGAAATATGTGGTTTATGGAGCGGTGATTGGGGACCGTCCAGCATTCGCCTAGATCGGGGTTTCTCAGAGTTCGCGAAACCCTAGGGGTTCGGCTGTTGATCGTAGGGGGTTCGCGACAAGATTTACGTAATGACGGCTGACTGGCTGTCTCGCTCGTGCATCACGTAGCATGTTGAATTGAGATTAGATCGACTCAACTTGCTACAAGAAACAAGATCATCCATCACATTAATCAATAACATACTGCTCTTTGTGACTGTATTACTTTTTAAAATAAAAGTCCTTATTTAAAAAATACTAATAATAAATAGCCAGTTTTTTTTAGGGAGTTTGCCATTGTCTGGGAGCTAAGTTTGAGGAACCCTGGCCTGGATGATTCTGGGAAACCGCCTAAAAACAGCAATTTGGACGACTGCTAGGCGGGCGGGGGGGGAGGGGGGGGGGGGTCGTGTACCTACCCGATCCAATATGTGGCACTGAGTCACACTTGTGCACATTTTCACATAATTATTAGCTTTTCTGAGTTAAATGTCGAGATAAGAATAATCTCTATAAGAATCAGTTGGCTGTAATAAAAGTAAAGAATCATATGCCGAGACGCTTCATTTAAAAAGTGTGTGAAACAGGGCTGTAATATATTCCAAATATTAATAAGGTTGTATGCAGTGAAAGCAATCAAAGAAAGGAAGAATTCGATGTGGAATAAAAAAAGCGTCTAAGAAGAAACAATCTGCGATTTCCTAATAACATCATCTTGTTAGGAGAAAAGAGTGAGAATTAGTCTATTCCAACGGAAAAAAAACATTTTACATCGATATATATTATAACTATAAAATGGACATAATGATTACTACTTATAACCAATTAATTACAGCGAAAACAAGAAATGGTAGAAAATAGCAATTACGGAATAAAATTACGGAAACAAGGAAATAATTACACGAGAGAAACTATTAGATATTAAAGAACTAATAATAAGACTCAACATACAGCTGAAGAAAAATAAAAATTGTTATAGGAAATAAAAAAGACAGAAACAAATAATAGGGGGAGAACTAAATAATTATGACAGTACTGTACTTTATAGTAAGACTATCATTGCTGATTCCAGTCACGTATGAGCACTCGCTTGAAAACAGCGACACTGTCACTGAAGATATGAAGTTGGGGGGGTGCACTAGTACCTAATCTCTGTATGCGTTCTAATGTGCTACTCGCCTCATAGTTCCTAGCTCTCTCAACCGCGTACGAGACGGGCAGCGAAAATACACATGTCTGAGAATATTAGAGCAATCTACGAGAGCAAGTCAATTATTATTAAATTTAGTTATATTTTTGTACCGAGCGTGGTGGGTGAGCGGTTAACGCTCTGGGTTCGCATTCGCGAGGACGCGGGTTCGAATCCCCGCCCGGGCATCCAGATTTGGGTTTTACATGCTTTCCCCAAATCACTCCAGGCGAATGCCGGGATGCTTTCTTCAAAAAGGCTATGGCTGAATTCCTTCCCGTTCCTTGTTCCCAGTCCCATCCCGCCTCTAATGACACCGACAAGGCATAAAACTATAAGTAAATATATTATATATATATTTGTTTATGTTGGTAGTACTGTCTTGTTACGCAGCTGACGCATGCGTGGTTTAATTGTTGTTATTTCTGTGCAGGTTTGATGCTGCTAGGTTAGTTCCATTACCGCTGTCCTATCGTTAACTTTCTGTTTGCACCAAAGATGAGCAACGTTCAGTGATCCGTTTTTTTGTGGTCGGAACGTGGACCAGGGGCCGAAATTCATCGAAGACTTTCGGTATAGTACGGGAACAGTGTGTCGCCGCAACGGAGTGTCTACGAATGGATTGAAAAATTAAAAAATGGTCGCACAAGTGTTACGCACGACGAAGGAGCCGGGTGACCGTTTACCGCCACAAATGACATCGTTCTGATAGACAGAGGAGTAACTATTGATGAAGTGGCATATCGTCTGCAAATTAGTCATGGTTCTACGTACGAAATCATCCTTAACAGACTTGGGTTTCATAAAGTCAGTGCAAGATGGGTCCCAAAACAACTCACACACAGTTGCATAAACAAACGCGTTTGGACATCTGCCAAAACCATTTGGATCTATGGTAACGAACGTGACATGTTTCTAGACAGAATCATCACTGGTGAAGAAACATGGATCCATCATTACGAGCCGGAGAGGCAGAGTATGGAATGTAAACATCCAAATTCGCCCTGCAAGAAAAAGTTCAAAACCCAAGCATCCGCAAGTAAACTGATGCTTACAGTATTTTGGGGCTCACGAGGCCCAGCACTGGAACATTAAGGGGCACAACAATAAACAGTGCGCCTTACAGTGAGATGCTTACTGACTAGCTGAAGTCTGCAACTCCGACGAGGACTGCTGTCGAAAGGTGTGTTGCACGACAATGCCGGTCTACATACTACTGCCCACACTGCTGAAACGCTCCAGAAACACAACTTTGAAGTACTGGCTCATCCTTCGCCCCTTCTGACTACCACTTGTTCGGTCCACTCAAAGAGGAATTAGGGACCGTCGATTTACCTCGGACAAAACAGTGAAAGAAGCGGTGCATTCCAGGCTCGCAGCTCAACCGAAAACCTTCTTTTGTGAGGGCATCAGGTAGCTTGTGCTACGATGGACTGAGTGCGTTGAAATGCGAAGGGACTGTGTTGAAAAATGATGTACGTGTAAGTTTCCTATTTGTATTACAACAAAATTTATAGTTACATTGCGGGTAATAATTGACTTACTCTCTTATAACACCAGAACTTACTGGAGGAAATGAACAAAGAATGTGAATTGTATACAAATCAAATCTAGAGAAAAGTCATGATGTATAACATAAATCAGTGGTTACTAATCAGTGGTACCCGTACCCCCAGGGGTACCTGAGGTTGCTTCACGGGGTACGCGCGGTTATCTCTTTGCTAGTTAATCACTAAGATAATTGAAAAAAAAAATAGACACTAAAATATTACTTTCACCAATATATATTTAAGATAGTCAAATTCTATTTGTGTGTGGATTATATTACTGTAATAAGTGTCGTAAAACTAGTTTAATTTTTTATTTAGCATTTCAACTTTTAGGGGTACACGATGTTAAGTTGTTTCTTGAAGTGGTACTAGGGAAAAACTAATTGGAAACTACTGACATAAATGATAGTATGAACATTATGTTAGGGGGCGTCCATAAACTACGTGGCTCGGTCTAGAGGAGAGGAGAGGGGAGGGATTGGCTGGAAGGCTACGCTGCACTACGTGGGGGAGGGGTCCTTGATCAGGCCACGTAGCTTTCCATACATTCATTTTTCACAGTTAAAATGAGGTACAGAACACACAACAGCATGTGAAATTCATTTCCTTCATTTAATTACCGCCGTATGTAATTTTCAATAGTCTGAGAAGAGAAAACGGTAAAAAATATCAAAAGCTACGTGGGGGGGGGGGCCAAAATGGAGCAACGTGGTTTATGGACGTTCTCTTAAGTATAAAAATAGGATCAAAGTTAGTGAGCTCTGAAGCATAATAGCAATGATGAAAAGGGCTCTCTTCGAAAAATATAAATCTTTTAATTTCAAGAACTGACCTGGGACTCATCTTCTTAAAACTCCATCCAAGCATCATAGCACATTACGAAAAACATGAAGAATGACCGCTGTTCGACATCGTACAAGAAGCGAGAGGAAGTATTATTTTCTCTTCACGTACCGTGATTCACTTTGGAAAGACTCATTTTCGAATAGCTGTTGCCGAGAACTCTGAACATTTATTTTCCACGAGCAGGTTAAGAACAGCACTAATGACCTTGTTACCGTGGTTTTCATAACATCTTGTGACACGCGCTATATGCTTCCCGCTAATGAGTAAAGTCTTAACTGCTCGACTTTCAAGCTAGAATCGGACACTCAAAGCTAACATCACACGAAATACAGCACTGCAGCTTCTGTTTACGTAATAGGACGACCTTATATATTGAAGATTACGTTCCATTAGACTGTTTAAGCGAATGATTGCGTCCTTGACCTTTGACAAAAGATGCATTGTGCAAGTGAAGAAAGATGGAATTGTTCTGTGGTTAGTATTCCAAGTTTAACTGCTGGTCCCCTTAATCAACTATCGCTATACTTCGCCCTAATTTATTGTAACTTAGTTAATAAGGCCTTGGATTTATGGTTTAAGTGCGTAACAAAACTCGACGCCAGTGAAGTAATTTTTTAATATTTCTGTGATACTTGCTGCTATCTAGAGGCTTGGCTCTGAACTGTCTCATATGCATGACTTTCACAGTTGTTACTTTTGTCCTTCAAGGGTCATATTCCGAAAAATTTCGTTCTTAATTTATAATGCTGAGTGGAGACCTTAATCCATTGGTCGTCAAACTGCGGCCCGCGGGCCGCATGCGGCCCGAATGAAGTTTTCGTGCGGCCCGCGGCCCTCCTCGGCTTCGCACGGGCAGCATTAGTTATCTACTTGTCTGGCGTAGCCGTGTTTTGTTTGCGGAAACTGCGTAGAATTGTGATTAAAGTCGGGGCCACTTGCGGCGTTCCGCAGCGCTCAGAGGCGTGAGCGCACTGCTAGCCAACAATGTAAGCCGTGCATCAAACGCGCCGCGCCCCTACGGCCGCTCGTTTGTCGGCGGGTTTGTCGGCGGCTGCCTCAGTGTTAGCTTTGGCGTGTCAATCGTGCAGTAAGTTTCGGTGCTCCTGAGCGTTCGTCGCGTCTTGAGTGTATTTGTGCTCATATTTTGTGCTATCATTAGTAGTGGAATAAATGATGTCTGGTGTACCCTCAAAAACAGTGACTAAGAGGAAAATAAGTGAAGAGAAAAGAAGTTTCCAAGAAATATGGGAAGAAGAGTTTTGTTTTATAAGTGGGCACAACGAAGGTGCTGCTACTTGCTTAATATGCCGAGATACCATCGTGGGACTGAATCGATACAATTTATTTCGCCACTACACAAGTAAGTACAGTTCATTTACAGTAGCTTTTCCTTTGAATTCAAATGAAAGAAAGGTAAAAAATTGCTCATCTAAAATCTTACCATTCGTCGTCAACAAAACGTTATGTTAGCAGCAGTTGGGCAAAGTGAGGCTGTCACAAAAGCATCATACCAAGTATGTAATATTCTAGCAAAAAATATGAAACCTTTTACTGATGCTGAATTAGTGAAGAAATGTATGATGACTGTTTCTGACACTTTGTTTCAAAATTTCTCTAACAGTAAGCAAATATTAGCTGAAATAAATAAGCTCACACTTTCAGAATCCTACCTGTCGACGCCGTATAGAAGATATTTCAAAATATATGTTTGAGAAGTAATTAATAAAGTAAAACTATGCAAATACTTCAGTCTTGCATGTGATTCCAGTACAGATTTAGCTTCAATGGCTCAGTTTTCATTATTTGTGCGTTACTGCACATATGATGGTGTAATAGAGGAAGATTTTTTAGCAATTATAACCATGAAAGGTCACACAAAAGGTTCTGATTTTATGGATGCAATTAAGAGTTTGTAGAAAAAAATGACTTACCTATGAGCAAATTAATATCAAGTATGTACAGATGGCTGTCCCATCAATGATGGGCGTCAACAATGGTTTGGTAGCACGGATTAAGAAGGAATGGAATTTGCCACATTTACTCTCCCTTCACTGCTTACTGCATCAAGAAAGTCTGGCATGTCAAATTTCAAATACCAAATTGAAGAATGTTATGAAAACGGTTATAAGGGTTATAAATTTCATTCGTGCCCGTGAACTTAATCACCGGAAATTTAAAGAACTACTGGAGGAATTGCAGGCTTGTTACAGTGATGTTATCCTACATACTGCTGTCAGATGGTTAAGCAAAGGAAAAGTGCTGGAACGATTTGTCAATTTGAAATCAGAAATTATTTTATTCTTACAGCAAAGTGGCAAAAATTATCATGAACTTGATGATGATGAATGGTGGATACTTACAGCTTTCTTGACCGATATTACACAAAAATTCAACACACTTAACTTGGAATTACAAGGACCAAACAAGATAATTGGGCAAATGACTAACAAAATATTAGCATTTGAAGCCAAACTGCAATTATATATAAATGAACTCGGAGAAAAAGATCTGTCTAATTTTCCAACTGTTGCTATGCTCAGATCAGACTTAGCTATCGCCGAAACTATTTACCAAGACATGAAAGAACATTTGGAAGCCTATTTGGAAGGTATACAAAACAGATTTGCAGATGTTAGAAATATTCGAAGCTGTTTCATTCTCGTAGAGAACCCTTGGCATGTTGAACATGATGATCTCAAATTATTCTGCCAATTTGGATTTCCTAAAACTAACTTGCTAAATGAAATAATCGAACTTCAACATGACACACAGCTTAAAGCTCTGTTTATAGAACATCGTGAAACCCAACAGTACACTCAATTTTGGAAATGTGTGCCTAACAATTATAAAAATTTACGAGACTGTGCACAGTTCATTTTAACACTATTTCCTTCAACTTACCTTTGTGAAGCTTCATTTTCAAAAATGAAGTACTTGAAAAATAAATATCGTAATCGGTTGTCCAGTCATTTAGAAGACGCAATGAGGATTGCATGCAGCCCAAACGACGCAGATATAGATGAGATAGCCAAAAACGTTCAACATCACAAATCACATTAATGAAAAATTTTATATTTGTACTTTGTTTTGCAATTTTAATGAATAAAAAACCACATTCAAGAACAGACCTGTAGCTTTCTTATATAGCCCTTTGCATGTGCAGTGTATCTGTCGTTTTCTTATTTTTTAAATTAGTTATTTATTTATATTCTTTTGAAAGTTTGAGATTAACAAAATTATAATAAAGTTTTTGTGGCCATTTGAATAATGTAATATAATATTTTTAAAATACGTCTAGTTCATCTTGCGTGAAAGTACTTTAAAATCAATTTAAGGAACAAAACACACTGATCCCAGACTTGTTTTTGGTAGTGACAAAATTACTAATGATTCTCTTCCTTGCCTTCACCCTTCTTATGCTCCTGCTTAGCTACATGAATATTGTAACATTACGCAAGTCATGTGAATTTTCACAGGGATAATTAGACTGGAATCAATTAGTCAGGTGCACTGTATGCTTTTTTTTCAGTTTATTGAAAATTGATCAGCAGCATTTTATGCTATTTTAAACGCTTGTAAAATGGTGACAGCCATTTTGTGAAAATCTGAATGGCGCATGTCATCAATGACTCGTGCTACAATGAATATTCCAGTCGGTCTCAACACTTGACTCTTGTGAAGACTGACTAAAAATGTAATTGTTGTCAACATGACAACTATCGCCTCCCACAAATACGTCCCTCAAAATCTAATAGTTGTCAAACTGGTGGATGCGGATGGGGATTTAAAAATATTATTCCCTGTGTTGCAGGATTTCAGTGTCATAAACATGGCTTATTGTTGTCAGCAACTGCACAGCAGTGTTATTTGGCGAAGGAGTCACATACATCCAACAGTTGCAAATGGTCTGTTTTCGAAAGTACTATTTCATTTTAACAGGTGCTAACGTTCACAGCTTCTGAAGAATGATAAATGATGTATATCCTAATCCGATAAAGAATAAATGGTTTGCAGCTGTCGGCTTTACCTGTCTCCTTCGTCAAATGAAAAATATAATGGAAGAATTATAAGTAGGAGCGCGTAAAGTTGTTCAGTCGCCTTTACAGGTGCCACTCGGTACAGGGGCAGATAGATTTGTCGTTGCTGTGTGAGGGGACGTAATAATGGAAATGTTTTGTTGTTTGTTTCTCAGTGCTGACAACTCATGGGCGTGTGTGCCTCGTACAAATTATCTGCTGTTGTATAAATCTTAAATGAAAGTGCCTTGGATTCATGAATGCGCTTATAGAGGCGGTCAGCTTCATATGTGGTAAATATTTGGAAAAAGGAATCATTAGTCATTAGCTCTTAAAAAAATGTGTGTGTGTGTTTTGGTGTGTGTTTATCCTCCACACCTGTGAAGAAATATTGTGGGGTAAGCAAAGGCAACGTCTTATTGGGATTGGGGGGGAGGGGGTGGTAATGTGGATGGAGAAGGGGAAGGAGGAGATGGACACATACAGGGGGAAGTGCGAAATGGACAGAGAAAGGGATGAAGAGATGGTGAGTGAGGGGAAGGACGACATGGGCGACAGAGAGTGAGGGGAGGAAGAGACAAAATAACATTAGATTGAAATAAATACATATCTAGTCAATGCCAGCTAGTATGAAAGAAATTAAGGCTGTTGTAGTTTAGTCCACTGAGTTGAAGAAATATGACTTTCAAAACATGTAGTAAACAGTTGTGATTGTGTCTCATGTTACATAATACATTTAAATGTAAGTACAGTTGTCGTTATTAACCATCTGCTCACCAAGACAACGCAGCAATATTTCGTTGGGCAATTACAGTGTTACTATTTAGGGGTCGCTGAGGGTGGCAGCAATCTGAAACAGAACATTCTACACAAAGTGTTCCGAATGGTCTCGACTTTAACGATTAGTGCTAGAAAGTCAGTGGTAAACCTCTCGCTTCTTAGGGGGCATCCATAAATTACGTGAGGTGAAATAGGGAGGGGGGGGGGTCTGGCGAAATCTCACCAGATCTCACCAAGGGGGAGGGGGGGGGTCTACGGAAATCTCACGTGAGATTTTGCGAAAAATTTGGGGACAGTAGAGCAAAAAAAAAAAAAAAAAAAAGTCTCAAATTTGCGGCAAAGTCGATTTTAGGAGGATATTTCGTCAAAAAAGTTAGGGTTTGACCTAAAGAAAATGTTTCCAGGGCGATTTCTAGGGGGGGTTCTCACGGACGATCTCACCAGAGGGGGGGGGTCCGGCCAGATCTCACGAAATCTCACCAGGGGGGAGGGGGGGGTCCAGAAATCCGGAAAAACACTCACGTAAATTTATGGATGCCCCCTTACTATAGCTAGTCTACTGGAGGTTCAAAACACACCATTTACATGCGTTGCCAATTAATAAAGATACATGTAAATCTGTGGCCCGAGGTGCCACATCAACTGTTAGTTTTGGCCCTTGAGCAGAAAAGTTTGACGACCACTGCCTTAATCTGTCAAATGATACTCCTTTATCGATTTCATTTA
>JARYHS010011408.1:31184653-31242172 GCA_031002005.1 Vandiemenella viatica
TGAAGACACGTGGTCTCAGCAGGTAGGTGCTACTTTCCATGCCGTCCATGCAACATTGGCGGTCTCGCACGAGTCTTTTCCTGGTCGTGTCATCTCCTGGTTTGGTGAACAGAATTGGCCGCCGCTGTCTTGTAATTAAACACCTATCGACTTTTTTCTGTGGGATTCTCTGAAGTCTCAGGTTTACGCTAAGAAACCCATTACCACACAAGCATTAAAGGCCGATATTGAACGCTGTATAACAAAATATCTCGACATTTATACAAAATTTAACTGAAAATTTTGCCAGAAGTGAGTGCGCTTGTGCCACCATAGCCACGAAAACCATTTACCGTCTGTGTTGTTCCATACATAACTCCCAATGTGTGTTTAATGGTTGCCCAACCCCAGGCTCGTGGTTCGCCTGCCAGCAGCAGCGGTCTAGAGCATGCTAGCTCAAAAACCTATGCAAAGGTCTCATTAATGTTTTTTTTTTTTTTTTTTTACTTTTGGATTATAATTATATAAAACGTCTGCAAAAGCCTTATTGATGGTTTTTACTTTTTTATTGCAATTTAACTGTGTTGATTAGATCTTTTTTAAATTTAAATGTCTACTGTAACTGTAGGATAATTTAGAATCGAAATTGTGGCCAATCACCAAAATTGGTTGGGCACTCTTGGTGTGCATTATAAGTCAAAAAATACTTTCTTACAGGAAACCATGTTTTATATAAAAAATAATAATTAAAAAAAATAATTAAAAGTAAAAAATCGGAATTCTCTGTACTTTCTGAATACACCGAACATGTCACTAGATTATTATCATTGACAGACAAATACGGCTTAATATTCTGTCAGTGATTCAACCGTGATAAGGTAACATAATTTTCTTCCTTGTCATATGTGGTATGTATGAAACGGCAAGTTTTAAATCTGAATGATAATAGTTGCAGCTACCAGGAGATGTGCAGACTATGAAGTAATCTGTACGTAATTTTGATGTTATAACTGTTTCAGTATTTATAACCGACATGTTTGCACATTGTTCACTGTTTTCCTAGATTAGAATTTTATTTGGACTGAACGTGCTCTACTTTGATTTCAGTATTATAAAGGTTGGTAAATATATTACGTCGAAGAATTCGGCTGGGTAGTTGCTGGCTAACCAGTTTAAATTTTATGTCGAGATTGAGAATCATTAACACGCGATTTGAAGACGGAGTTTAGAAATGCGACAAATTCGCATCGTCAGCCACTTTCTGTTTCTACTTTTGAAATTCTTAACGCGATAAAACTTCTTGGTCTACAACTCAGTTTGGATGCCTGAATACTATTAGCCCAATAGTTTCATTTTGCTCACAAGGGGCGCCTTTGACTTCGTACCCTCGGAACGGCACGAAAATTTGCTTAGAATAACAAGCGATTATAAACGAAACAGTGGTGTGTGTTATTTCCATCCAAAACGTTGCATTCTACCTCAAGTAACATACCGATTTTGTAAGACTACAATTTGCCAAACAACAAGTGAAGATGCATGATCGTTATTTCATCATGAAACTTCACTCTTTGATTTACAATCAATTTGCTGTACCTAAGTATAAACCTATGTTGCAATATGCTTGGCGAAAGCCAGGTTATGACATTGACATACGAACATCATCATTTGAAAATGTAATTAGTGTGGCTTTTGATATTGGACTGCGTGAATGCGAAAGTGATTTGGAATGTGATTACGTGGTGTTAGTGAAGTGTGCACATTGTTCTCTTCGACTTTGTTTTAACCACTTCACCGAAATCCCGCATCTTCACTTTGAGGACTAATATAAGCACTATCAGGTGTGTGGTACTGCTGTATATGCGTGTTTTGCGCTATAGTTACGTACTTTAAGCAGAGTTTTTGGCACTGTTGATTGAAAATGTAATGATACACTGACGTCATTGAATTACGTATAATTTCCTTCGTATGGTATAGATATCTTGTTACTTTGTTTCTCTCTATTAAAATGTTACTTGAGATAGAATACAACGTTTTGCATGGAAATTGTAAGGTTTCTTTATGTTTTAGAAATGATATGAAAATGCACTTCGTTTACTGTTCTTAACGATCTTACCTTCATCTCTTATTTTTACCTTTAAAATACAAATTATACTAGTTTACCTTAAGTTTCCAGCGTCAGATTAGTTCAAATAGGGTCTTTATCTAACCCTATATGTCCACCGCTGGTTTTTCTTAGATACCACCGCTGTAAATCAAACTACTATTAAAAAATCATACCAAATGTACTTTAAGAATCAACTCCACTTTCAGGATAATATTTTCCATTTCAAGTCCCGCCAGGATTTTTACAGCTTCTGCATTAAGCTTTTTTCCATCCACACCTTCTCTCATTTCATTTTCTCTTCAACAATCTTTTTCCTTCAACTGTTCTTTTACACCAGAGATCTCGTATACCTCTGTTGAAATTCTGTGACCTTAAAAACTCAGTGTTAGTATTTACAATCATAACTACTAAATAAAAAAAAAAAACCAATTTATTTATAAAAAATTAAAAAGAATTTTTACAAATGGTGAGGTTGTGTACCTCACAAAATTACACACACCACTGTTTCGTTTATGACCGCTTGTTGCTCTAAGCATGTTTTCGTGCGGTTCCGAGCGTTCGAGGTCAAAGGTGTCCCCTGTCAGTACCCGCCAGTGTGTTCGCCACCACACTAGGTCGGCGAGGTGCAAAGTCTCGGGTCCACTGTACTGGCCGCCGCCATAACGGATTTCAGACGGTTTACTGCAGTCATCTAAGTGATCGCTGGGGCAGTCACCAATCTCTGCCTACGGCCGGGCGCACATTGACTCGCAGTCGACGCAGCGCAGCGCAGCACAGTTTCTGTGTCTCTATGTTTTGGGGCGGAACAGCGCGTATTGAGACGCAGAGCAGGGCAGCGCAGTACTGCGGGGCACGCGGGCTGCGCTACGTTGTGATCACGACACAGAAACTGCCCCACTCAGCACATTCGTGCCGGTTTTCATTGTAACCATTTCTTGCGTTATTTTAATTCTTGCTTCATTTTAAGATTATTTTCAATGCTGGAAGAAGAAAAATTGATATAGTGCGCAATCATCCAGTGATTTATGATACCAGTGATCCAAATTACATGAAAACTAAATTTAAACAAGAAATTTGGACAAGAATCGCAAATGAGCTCAACTTGACACATGGTGAGTAATTTCAACATTTATTTATCGTACAGTTCACTTACAATAATGACTTTTATTTACTCCTTTTTATTTCAATTTTAGTATAAACTTATGGTTTTAATAAATATTTGTGTATATTATTACATTTTTTATTGTTATTTCACAAAATCATTTAATAGTGTCCCCGAGAAACACTTTCTTGTTGCCATGGCACACTTCCTACTGAATTAAAGTATTCAGTGAATTTCTGCCTAACTGAGAAAGCAGCTTGTATACTTCTTGCTCTGTTTCTCGAAATCGGAAGTAGCTGTTCTGTTGGTAAATTTTCGTTCGAACAATTTTGTTCACTATCACAATTTGCGACAGCATTTCTGCGTAAATAGTTGTGCAAAATGCATGCTGCTTTGATGATGTTGACAACGGTTGTGACTTTAGTTTCAAATGGTCTCTGGAAAACACGGAACCGCGAAGCTAGGATACCAAAAGCGCATTCAACAGTTTGCCTTGCTCGTGATAGCCTATAATTGAACACTTTATTTAGGAAGTTTCCACTGACACTTCTTCGAGGGTAGGGTCTCATCAAGTTCATCACCAGTGGGAATGCCTCGTCCCCTACGAATACGTATGGCAACGTATTTTCAAAGGAGGGTAAATTGGCAGGAGGAGGAAGTTGTAGTGTTGCCGTACACAAATTTTTAGCCAACTCACTACTGGAAAAAATACTTCCGTCACTGAATCTTCCCATGGATCCTACGTCGATTAAAGTGAATTTGTATTTTGTGTCAGCCACTGCCATTAAGACAATGGAGAAATCATGTTTATAATTAAAGTATGAGGATCCAGATTGATTCGGCTTTTTTATCAAAACATGTTTGCCGTCGATGGCCCCCACACAGTGCGGAAAATTCCACCGTGAATCAAATTCTGAGGCAATGCACATCCACATGTCTTTTGTAGGTTGTGGTAAATACACCGACTGCATAGTTGTCCATATTGCAAATGAAACTTCGTTTACAATTTTAGCAACAGTTCTATCTCCCATCCTGTAACTGTATCCAATGCTCTTGTAACTATCACCAGAAGCAAGATACCTGAAACGAAACGATACGATATGATACAGTTCCTCAATCTAAATAATTATTAAAATTATTTTAAATAGATTAATTAAGACAATACCTATTTGTATCAACGTTAATGTAATATAAAATTATGAACTAAACTACTCACATAGAATTGCAATTAACATTCACGTATTTTACGAACTTTTTTTATTGACTTCTTTGTGTATTTTATATACCTGTTAGTGACAATAAGTGGTTCTTCAATTTAAGTAATTTATGAAATAATTTATTGTTTTCATTTTTTTCAGGTGACGAAGCCAAATCTACTTGGATGAAATTAAGGAACAACCACAGAGATGCTCTACGACGACAGAAGCGTATGATAAGAAGTGGTGTGCTTGCAGGCCAAATAAAACCCTGGAAGTTCCAAGGTCAAATGGATTTTTTATTGCGGTATATGGTCAATGAAAATCGCGACACGAATTTCATCAACGATGATGAACACTCACAACAATCACAAAATCTGTTTGTAGAATCTGAGAACCAACATTTGGACTACCTGGTTGACGAGGAAAATGATGAATTATCTCAACCTACTGCTGAAGGGGTTAGCCCGCTTGATTTGTCTGCAAACGAGATTGTTGATTCTCCGACAACAACGTCGCAACAAAAAAAAAAAAAAAAAAAAAAAAAAAAAAAAAAAAAAAAAAAAAAAATTGAAAAGATTTGATATCGACAACTTAATAAAAACTGCTATTGAACAACGTGAACAAAGATCAAAAGAGAGAGCAGAACAAAGAAAAAAATTGGAAGAAAGCAGAGCCCCCAAGGACGATCTGTATTTATTCTTCATTTCCATGTATGAGCTAACAAAAAAAATGCCTCCAGAATATCAGCATATTGTGAGAAGGAACGTATTCCTCACAGTATCACAAGAGGAAGCACGGCTGCTGAAAATTTCTGAACCTTCCATTGCCCCCTGTCAGCAACTGTACCCCGGCATCAGCACGAACGAGAACATTCATCAGCTGAGCTCTTCTGCTTCTACGCTGTCTTCCTCTTCCAAGCAGCCTCCGTCCGACTCCCACCGAGACATGGAAGATTCACGTCAGGGCAATTTACAATCTTCCGACCTCGTCACCTTCATTAACCATTTTTCTGAATAATTTGTTGAGCACTATTTTTGTAGTACAATGTGTTTTTTACGTCCTGTTATGTAATTTCCTTAAAGTATCATACGAAATAAAGAAGAATTACCTTAAAAATACTGCCAATTCTCCCTCAGTTCCGATAGGTTTTTGAGAGTTGCACCCCTCGGAGTGAATAACAGGTTCTATTAAGTTGTGAACTTCTTCAAACTCCGCTCGAGTCATCCGGAAATAATTTATGAATCTTTCATGCGAAAATTCTCTTGTAAGAGCAAATGCACCATGTGAGCTTCTTTTCTTCATGTATTCACTTTTCCAAAGTTTTACTTTCCTCTGCTTTTGATGAATTAATAACAGTGTTTCAAGCTCAGTATCAGAGTCAGACTCAGAGCTCAAATCAAGATATTCCGCCGACATGTTTCTGGTTACGCTTTGTTTGGCTCACAAAACAACAATGCTTTGTAAACTGCCGCACGAAACTGCGCTCTAATATGCGCGAGTCTGTGCTGCCCTGCCCTGCTCTGCGTTGCCCCTACTGCGCCACGCAGCTCAATGTGCGCCCGGCCTAATAAACTACAGAGATACACTTCTACACAGAACACAAGTTACACGTTTCACAGAGCACAGGCGCTTCACCCCTAACAAGCCAGTAGTAGATGGAACCTTGTTTTGAAAATAGGCGCAGCCTCTGGAAGAGGATGTGCCGAACTACCTGCGAAAGTGGAAAAGGTCAAAAGATACTGAAACAAAACAGCAATAAACACACAAAACTTCACCACAACAGTAATTTAACACCACTTTGCGCCTCCCTCCCCCACCACACAAGCACATTTTGGCTAAAACAAAGCAAAACACGCACACACAAATGCAATTACAAAATTCAAACTCTCCGCTCACAACCCTTCCGACAGAGCTCCGCCGAAAAAAAAAACCCAGCAAAAATGAAAACTGAAGATTGATAATGACGGCCGTCAAAAACTGTGCATCAAAACTGATTACTAGAGAAATCATAAGATCCCAACTAAATTGTGTAATTAAGTGCAATATTCGAAGCAATGGCTGGTTGAGGGCACAGGTACACAACCACACCTCAAAACTGAAATGTACAATATCAATCACATCTTGTTATACCTACGTAAACAAAACTTTCTACATGATAATTAAAGAATTGATATGTAAATATAAGTCACATTATGCTTACTATGTATAGGAACAGATTCGTTATACATAAAAAAATTTAACATTATATTCAAAAGTCAAAACTAATCACATATGAGAGAATAAGAGTGTACGCTGAGATACCTCGACGAGAGGTGAAACGCGCCCGCGAAATAAATATCATCCAACAACAGTTGTATTGGCGTATTTATTAAATAATAATGAATGGTCAAGATGATACAGTGGTAACCTTTATTTTGCGTTCTAATCAGCTGTTTGTCTCATTCAGTTGTAAGTATGTGATTTACAAACCTACGAAAAACAAGCCAATTACATTTTACCGGCATTTACACAGCTTTCCAAAATTATTGTTATAGAAAATAGTCTTGTGTACTACAGCGGTACATCAGTTAGAACGTAGTGAGTTAATAAGAAATAGTTCTAAGTTGCCTTAAATTTTCACAGACGTTTTCGCATTAAGAACATACCCAGAACTCGAGGGAAATTTTTTCTCGCCAGACAACAATATTTTTAAGCGTTGTTGACTGGTACCAATATTCGGACTTAAAATTCTTTTGAGTACATTAAAAACTACAAAAATTATGTTTCTAATTAATTTGGCGAAGACCTATACTTGTCAGCCTCCGTGGCGCAATCGGCTAGCGCGTTCGGCTGTTAACCGAAAGGTTGGTGGTTCGAGCCCACCCGGGGGCGTATATTTTAACTCATATTCTTTCTTCCCATCTTCAAACCGATTTCACTGGTATCAGTAACTTTCGCGCTATCACTCTCTGAGCCATGATAAAAGCTCAGTGAAGTGGCTTCCCTTTGCTCGGTGCATAATTGATACCTGATTGTTTCTTGCCATTATTATTATTATTATTATTATTATTATTATTATTATTACGGTATTCATACTACTGTTCTTAATCATTTACACACTGCATAGCCGAAGCACAAAATACGCAGAACACATAACAGCTCTAAAGTAAAATCGCCCCACATTAGCTAAACACTTCTTAGAAATATTTCATTTCTCCGCAGATACAGATCATAAGTGAGTAATTATAAACACTACATTCTCGCACTCGAAGAACGCTGTCGGATCCTAATAGAAGAACAAAATATGAAGAGGTATTCATGGACCTAACGAACGAAACATGTTTCATGCTGATAAGCATACTCTGAGAAAACACATAAGAAGCGGCGAGATAGCTATTTTCAACAGCGCGCTAATCCAAAATATGAAAGGAAAACCTGTTTATTCTCCCGCTCTTCACACTCGCTTAGTCAGGGTTCCGTTAATTTATTAGACATCGTTTGGTAGTCGCTTACTACAAAAATCATTGCTTAACACGCCTTCTGATTAGACAATGGAATTCTCTCCATTGTTCGCAACTTTATGCTCCACGTTTGTCGCTCGAACTGCAAGTGCAATCGACCACTTGCAATGAAATTTATTACAGCAGTATTAATATGCAATGAATTCTAGATTAACAGCACCTTTGAGTGAAATAGTGTTGATACTTGGCTACCTCGTTGGATCAGCTGGTCGCGGCATCGTTATATTGTCCCACGCTGACATAGATCAGCTGTAGTGGAAGAAATTTTAAATCACTGGGCTTTGCCGGCAGGAGAGGAGACATGGAGGTACACAATTTCCCATCATCGGATTGTGTCCTGGGTTAAATACAAAACTTGTGCGTATGGAGTGACGCATACGACACTGTTGACGGCGATTTGTTCGTTGAATGGGGACGTCAAGCCTGGCGGCCCTTGGCAGTGTAGGTCTGAGTGGGCCGGCGCCGGGTATCGCCCTCTCCATTCTGTCACCTCTCATCCACTACAGAAACAACACTCTGCACTACCACAGTCATCAACGCCTACGGACTGTGAGTGTGGAAGGCAACGTGGAACCACCCATCCCAGGTGATCTTGCCATCAAGGGGTAAACCACGTGACGGACACAGGCAAGGCATTGATAGAAGAAAATAAAACAATGAAGACTTTTTCTTGTTTTGATCTAAACTTAGTGGTTGAGCGATTTCTTATTTTTCTTTCCGTCGGCCGCGGGCATCTATGTTCGCGGCGGAATAAAGGTCAGCTGGCGTAATTCAGACATCCACTGGCCTATGCAATATTTGCGTGCCTTGTTCCACAAGGAGATTATATATGTGGGACTTTTCTTGTTTTTATGAGTGACTATTGTTGTTACGCTCACGTCCGCGACGATTAAGTTCGCGTACAAGTCATCGTAGCGAATTAAGCTATTTATTTGACTGTCGGCGAGTTATGCCAAGTTTCGGAGGAAAGAGTGTTTTACAACTCAGATTTCGATGCATCCTGGTTGCATCTTGCTGCAAATAATAGCTGGTGTCATGTTATAGCATGAACATGCCAATCGACGCTACAATCATAAGGTGAGTGGATCTCTGTTTTTTTGCGCTATTACTGGCCGAATCGCTGCTGCCGAATTTCGGGTGCTTGTGGTCGGCGGGAGTGAGGAGAGAAATCGCTCACCAATTAATTAATCACGATTACGTTCCCTGCGGGAAGTCACTATTTATACGTGGCTTTCCCAAAATAGATTATCCATCATCTACTTAGAATCTTTATTAAATGTAAGTATTTTTAGTATTTGTGGTTTAATTACAGGATATGATTAATACTTCTTATAAATTTAAAGTTTAGGGAAATTGCCACCGGAGAATGTGCTCCATTGCAATTTAATGTGATTTACTTTAAAAAGTATCTAAGAGTATATGACACCGCTTTTGATGTAGACCCAGAAACAAAAATGGTTTAAAATCGATAACTTTGCCGGGCACTGAGTTGGGTTTGGAGTCACTGGTAGACAACAGGCGGGTAGAAAGATTGCTGGAAGTGTGCAAGGTGTATATTGCGGACGAGACTTGTGAGAATATTGCTTAGAAGAATCAGGAGTAGTGAACTGAAGAGATGATGGAGTGGGAAAATTTTCTTTTATATCTAAATGATTTAGGAATTGGTAAAATTACTGATTGTAGTACAGATCAGTTTACCAGAAATACTGAAGGAGTTTAAAGTTCGTTAAGAGGAACACTATAAGTTGTGTAGTGAAATTGCCACTGGGCGTGTGCTCCATTGCAGTTAAATTAAGTTAAAATATAATTGCGAAACCGCGCAAGTCAGTGTGCCATGCAGTAAATATTACTTTAGCCAAGTACATGCAGATTAAAAAATTCTTGGTATGCACGCCGTGTGTGAAAGTCTATAACACTTGAAGCATGAGGTTGAAACTTAAGCATTTCAGTGGTTCAAATACAGGAGTTGGAGAGGGTGCAAAAAAGGGCTGCTAGATTTGTTTCTGTAAATTATCGCAGAATGCAATCAGTGACGGATATGATAAAGGAGCTGGAATGGGATTCATTGCAAGACAGGAGGAGAATGAGGAGGGTCATGGGAGTGTACAGGGCATATACTGGCGATGAGGCATGGAAAGATATTGCAATAGGTATGAAAAGTAGTGCATGGAAGGGAAAAGATGACCATGACCACAAGCTGGCACTCGATTTCAGGCACAAGGGTGTGGGAAGATTCTCTTTTTTAGGTAAGGGTGTCAGGGATTGGAATGAGTTACCAAGAGAAATGATGAATAATTTACCGAAAACTTTGAAAGAATTTAAAGATAAAATTTGTAGAGGGCAAATGTAGGTAGGTGCAGGATATGGGGAAGATGGGTGTGTAGGGAAATTGCCACCGGAGCCTGTGCTCCATTGCAATTAAATTAAATAAATAAATTGATTCCGAACAACTGATTGTAATGTGATTGATTTTATTCGACTATGAGATCAAGCGACTTATGAGACGTTAGGGGGCATCCACAAATTACGTGAGGTGTTTTTCCGGATTTCTGGACCCCCCCCTCCCCCCTGGTGAGATTTCGTGAGATCTGGCGGGTCCTCCCCCCCTGTGGTGAGATCTGTTCTGCTCCGTGAGAACCCCCCCCCCCTAGAAATCGCCCTGGAAACTTTTGTAGAGCTTTTTTTTTTAGGTCACAGGCTCACAGCCGCACTTTTTGCCGTCTAAAATCGACTTTTGCACAAATTGTAGACCTTTTTTTTAGCTCTACTGTCCAAAATTTTTTCGAAAAATCTCACGTGAGATTTCCGTAGACCCCCCTCCCCCTTGGTGAGATCTGGTGAGATTTCGCCGGGCCCCTCCCCCCCCTATTTCACCTCACGTAATTTATGGATGTCCCATTATGAATCTCAACTTACTACCTTACCAGCATCTTCGAAAGGCTGGAGTTAAGACCAAACAGTCCCCAACACCTGCGCTAATGACGCACCCGAAATCACCAAGGATGCTACATTAACATTTGTCCGCCCGGAGTTGAAACTTACCTTCAGCGGTTGTGTGTGTATGTGTTTTTTTTTTCATGCTGCAGGTGTAATCCATAATGTTTTTTTTCTCTCCTCAGTAGAAGACAATCAGAGGTAATATAACTACGAAGAAGGTGATAAGTGCGTCACGGATTACTCTTGATGTTGTGGCCAAGGTCTCGTATCTGCTTCTTGCACAATCTCTGTCTTCACCTGACCAACAGCAGCAGACTTATTTTTCTCTTTGAATTTACTAACGTCATTAAGCAAAAAACCTGGATACTGGTTATTCTGCCGCAGTCGCATGATGTAAACTGATGAGGTGGATGACTATAGCACAATGTCAGCAAATAGTCGGAGTTCGAAGTGCAGTCTGTTGCAACATAGACCGATTACAGCCAATGAAGTGTGTGTGTGTGCAGAAGCTCGTGATCATCGTTTAATGGAAAGAGATGAAAAATGTTAGTAAAGTAAATTCACGCAACAAACCGGCATTATGCAAGGCCATTGTAGGCCTACATTGGTCACGCCTCTGCCTCCTTTCTCAAACGGTCAATTGCAGTTTAGTCTTTGGTTGCAATGGCAGGCGACACAGGCCAGGATAAAACGACGGTGAAACAACACTGTAAAACGAAAGTTAAACTTGTTCCACGACACCATTTATGTAGGGATTTAGACTCCAGCATAAGCAATAGTTTCCGGCGAGTCACCCAACCACGTGACTGAGGAGCTATCAAAGCTTCTGAGAACACCGAACACACCGAACACGCTAGAAGAAGACTGTTGCTGGTAAGCCGAAACGTCGACATTTAACACTAGTTCCGAGAGCCTCAACGGGACCGCGGAAACTGCTTATTATTTCTCCGATTTTACTCGCTTGTACTTTCAAAACGAAGTAGTTTGCTTCCGGACATGGGTTCCTAATCAAACGTTGATCTATTCAGTCCCCTCTACAAACCCAATGAGTTTGAAATAGAACAGTCTGTATGTGCAATTGAAAGATTAACATAATTTACTAGGGCAATGTTGTTACGCGCGTTAAGGAGCGACCACGCTGGATCTGAGTTCCAACGGGCCTGGGTTCGAGTCCTGGTTGCTGCGTACAGGCCGTCCTGTTTGCTGTTCTACGCAATCACCGAGGCGAATTTTGTGACGGTCCCCAATTTTCGTTACATAATTTACACATTTCACAAACAAAAATACACTTACAACACACAACATAGCTACGGGTTTCGCAGAGAAGTGGCAACACAACATGCCTCCAATATATATGTGGAACATCAGGAGAGACTACCAAATTAATATTGCGCTAGTAAAACCTGGTATGACTCTCATGTGGAAGAGACCACGGGGAGCAGCCATGTAAAAACCTCAATTCGGGCAAAACATTGATGATGACGATTAGAGCTTATGATTCCCTACACTAAAGGGCTAAACACTTACGTGGCTCAAAACTTGTTACAATTTTAATGAAGATACCGAAGATAATTCATAGCGAAAGTTCGTAACAATCCGCTATTTTCATGCGACAGGTTGATTATTTATTTTCCCTGTTTTATATATATATACATGTATATACAGTAAAAGTCCGGTTATCCGAGTTCCGATTATCCGAGCCGCCGGGTTAACCGAGGCAAATTTTAAAAATATGATAGGGATGGATAAATCGTTGGAAAAATAAATATGCTGTCAGACAGTTAAACATATCGGGCGAAAAGCTTTCTGCATATTCCAGTGAAGTTTATGAATGTCAGAGAAAACTTGCTGATGTTGTTTTAAAATTGGGACTAACGTCAGAGCAGCTTTTTAATTGTGATGAAACAGGGCTCAATTTTAGAATGTTGCCTTCAAAAACTTTGGCGTATTAATGTACAAAAAAACAACTTTATTTGTTCACAAATTAATTTTACACTATAAATAAATTATATTTTTTTAGTTTCAATACGTTTTTTGATTCATTGTAACCTCTTTCCTTGAGCTCCGGTTATCCGAGGTGGTCCCGGTCCCGTTTACCTCGGATAATCGGACTTCTACTGTACATAAATAGAGGATCTTACGGCTTGTCGACGTTAAGATTATTAGATTCGGGGGGGGGGGGGGAATGGGACTAGAAACCGAAAGGAACTGAACCTGGAATGATTTTGGGGAAACATAGAAAGCCGGAGTGAAATGTCCGGACTGGGCATCGAAGCCACGACTTCACAAATGCGAGACACCGCATTAACCGCTAAACTTCCAGTGAAAAGTTGGATTCTGTGCTGATTACTCTGCAGAGAATTTACTCATAAAGCGACTCAAACTGCATCTGCACGGAAATAATTTGAGTTTAAAAACTGAACTTTTCCGCACAGATGCAGTTTGAATGAATGTAATCTTTACGGGTGTCCAGGCTGATGGTCAATGAAAACACTGCGTCAAGGTGGCTCGCCACAGCTCGTGCATCTGCCGGCCCCAACGGTCCAGCTATCAACAGCGGGCCATGGGAAGGGAGCCGCCTCTACTGGCAGGGATGGCGCGCCTCTATCCGTCGCCCAGTCCGTAAACATCAAACGCCCGAGTAGCTCAAACGATTCTGGGCAAAGTGGTGGGGAGGTTTCTGCGAGGGGGCGAGGGTTAGTCTGTGGTGAGTGCGGATCTGTACAATTCGACTGAATGGAACGACCTACAAAACCACTGGCCGTGGGAAGCCACCATCAGACTCACAACCACTAGATTTCCACGCGACGCCTGATGAAGACATCAGAGCCAGGTGTCGAAACGTTATGTTTTCACAACACCATCCCACTGGATACCCATGACGAATACATTGCAGCAGTACATCTAGAAAGTCTCCGCTCAAACACCTTCTGCTTCTATGAAGACGTTGTCAGTGGCCGGGTGTAGGCGACTTCTATGGGAGATGTTTACCTCCGCAAGGGAACGTCTGGGAAGATGAACTGGAGTGGTTTCTAGTTGCCTTACCTAGTGTGACAGTGTGCGTACTGTTTCTCAAACTTTTTATATCCACGTTCCCCTATAAAATTTTCCTGGCAATGGCGAATCCCCTTCAGAAAAAACTGCGACTTTTTTTAAAAAAAAGCTTTACTACTAGCGACAATGAGCAACAATGAGCAAAATTCACCATTGTGCCTGTTATACGCATGAGATAGCCAGTCCACTATTAGGAAAAATCTTGTGTCGAACCCCCTACGATCAACTGGCGAACCCCACTTTGAGAAACACTGGTGTAGAGTGTTGTTCGTGTTGGCTCACAAATCAGTTTTCTTAGAATTAGATGAGTCGCTTCTATCCGTCGAAATGTAGGTCACCACAAGAAATACACAGCGCTTAATTAAATACGCCCTGGCCAAATACGGATTCCATCACGTATCCTTCAGCTTATATCCTTCAGCAAGAACGCAGAGACTTGAGTGACTATCATAAAATTTCTCATAAGCGAGATGACGGCATTAGTATGGATGAGGGAGGCCTTGTGCCATGGATGAAAGAATCACTTAATTTAAAATTTAAACTGAATTCTTTTTTTGTTTAAATTAACACTAATTCTCTAAACATTTTTGTCTACATCTATATGTGTACTCTGCAATTCCACAAAATTGTGGGTAGCAGATGTTGCTTTGCACTGGAACTAACCCTGTGCATTCCAATCGCGATTAACACGAGGGAAGAAAGGATTCGTATAAGCATCAGTACGGCACATAGTTTATCTAATTTTATCTCTCCTGTCATTGCAATCGAAATGGTTGGTGGAAGAAGTATTTCAACGCACTCGTAAAAGAAGGATGTTGATCGCATGTTTACCTATAAATACAATAGAAACCAACGTCGTCTGTCTGCAAGACAATCCCATACGGATCTTCGCGACGAATCCAGCGGCTCTTCTCAGTACATTCTCTATACCATCACTCGATCCCTTCCTATTTTTTTTTTTTTTTTTGTCGTCAGTCTTTCGACTGGTTTGATGCAATCCTCCATCCCTTCCTATCCTGTGCTAACCTCTTCATTTCTACATACCCCTTACACTCACGTCCTCAATTATCTGCTTCATATATTCCAAGCCCTGTCTTCCTCTACAGCCCTTCCTATACGGATCCCAAACGGCACAACAGTAGTCCAAATGTTGACGCACGAGGGTTCTGTAGGCTGTCTCTTTTTTAAAGCGTTGCAATTCTTCCAAAGTCGATCTATTAATCGCAGCCCTACCTACGAGAAAAGTTATACGAATGACCAGCTTCATGTTGCTTTATACATTTTCACCCAAATACTCCAGGGAATCAACAATGTCAATAAGTGAACTTTTTACTTTGTACACCGGAACAAAACGATTCTTTTTGTTATTTAAGCACATTGCTTTTATCGGATTGAATTTTTAAGCAGTCAACTGAATTTTTTACTTCTCGTTAGATGACTGCATCATAAGCGAATAATATCAAACTGATGTCAACAATGTCTCCGAGATCGTTTATAAAAATTAAGTAAAAAAATGGTCCTGTTACAGTTCCTTGAGGGACATCTAATGTAACATATACGTTTATGTTGGTGAGTAAGTTACTGTTACATGTCTCGCAAAGCTGCCATTCTTTTGTGCTGTATATAACCCGTCAACAAGTTTAGGAAGTTATAGTAGCGATGTTACCTCTAGCTTGGCCTTGCTCCTTGTCACACCTCGGACCAGACAAAATTCCAGTAGCAGCATATCACATTTGTAGACCAGGGGGATTGTCCGTCCGCTGAGTGACTGCATTTTGATTTGTCACGCATTCTGTTTAACAATTAATCCGAAACGTCTTGGCGTGTCTTATCTGAGCAAAGAATTGCCCCGTAAAATTTCCTAGCCGGGCAGGGATTTAAAGACAGGGCCCTGAATTTTGAGGTTTTAAATAAGACACAAACTAGAAAAAGATCGCCAAAATCACTAGAATGGACACACAACTAAACAATCATTTAAAAAATGTAATCTGTGCCCACGAATAACTTTTTATCACTAGATATCCTCGAGACATGGCCATATGGTTTACAAGAATTGTTTTTGTTGTTTTTCTTTTACTTCCTGTCATCCAATCATCAAGTCATTTAATGGAATGCTTCATCTCTTCCTATCCATCCCTTATCTCTCCATCTCAACATTCCTATTATAACCTATGCATTCGGCTATCTTCTTCACTTATTCCATTATTAGTCTTCCACTACACTTCCTACAGCTCCGTCTTCGAACAAATTAACCAAACCCGCGTTTCTTAAAATGTGATACACCGTTCTGTGTCTTATTTCTGTGACACATCCGCAGATCCAGATTTGTGTGTTTCCTTGGTTTCTCTAAATCATTCCAAGCGAATGCCGGGATGGTTACTTGAAAAATGTCATGGCCGAAATCCTTTCCATCACTAGAACCCAGTATTTTCCCGTTTCTAATGACCTCAGCGTCGACGAGGCATAACGCAGTAACAAAAAAAAAAGTCTCGTAGGTACTCTTAACCGATTTCAGATCCGGTTTACTCGTATTTATATGGACCAACTCGTGACAAAGGGAGCGGCAAGCGACTTTTGGATTTCACTAGTACAGCGAGTTGACCACCACACTGCTGGGTCTGGTGGCTTAGTAATTAAGGCGCTTGTTATCAAAAGTTCGAGGTCCGGTCCGGATACAAATCCCGTTGGGGACAGGAAGTTTTAAGAGCTGCGTAAGATCATATGAGCCACGCCAGGACGTTACGTGGTTCGGATTCCACGTTAAACTGCAGGTCCAACCTCGACAGAGGTGGAGTGCGCTGCAAATTGAAACTCGGTCACAAGGTAGCAAATTACTCGAAATTACTTTACACGCGCGCTATGAGGCATCTGCTAGCGATGCCTACAAGTGTGGGAAAAGAAACAGAGTCCTGCAAGCCGATGGAAATGATTGAATACCAATAAAATAAGGTGATCGAGGATTACAGGCTTATCACGCCACCGAGGTTACGTACAAGGAAAAAAACGTTGCGAATTCCTTCTATTCTCTTCGCTTGTCTCTCTTCATGAGCAAGGCGAGATTTGGGTGTGAGTGAGGGAGACTAAATGCGGCGATGAGAATTCTGCAATTGTTTGACGCCAATGCTAGGAGCCGTTGCTACGTTTGCACGCCACCATCGCGTCTGATTCCGCAATGTGATGACACAACATACCACAGCGCAGTAATAGTATCCATATCTCGTCGGAGAAACACTTAGTGCGTTCAACCGCAGACTTAGTATGCAGTAAACCCAGTAACGACTCTGTGGATACCGCACATGCTGTTGAACCACCAGAAATAGTTTGCAGTTGCATTCATTCTTGCTTGTACAATATTTAAATATAATTAATAAATCTACTATATAACTCCGTAAGATCACTCCACACTCACCTCGACGGCTGTTTCCTCGAGACCGGTGACGTCAGGCGCCCGGCCTTTGCTTGTAAATTAACAGTGGCCAGAGATGTTACTAGAAGTTCGAGGTTGTGAGTGCAATTTAGTAGCGAAAAAGTTAATTGCCAGAATATTTTCATAAATTTTGCTTTTCTTTTCGCAGTAAATACGTCAGTTTAGTAAAAAATATTTTGTACAACTATATGGCTAAAAAAATAATAATGGGGTAACATTGTACGATTATATTGGACATCAGACTTTAGGTTGCATCAGCATTAATGTTAAGGCCAATAAAAGTAAAAATGTTCGTGATTTTATTATTGCGTTTTCCATAATTTTTTTGTTTCGTGCGTGTTCATTGGCGATTGAATACATTATTTACTGTGCCATCTTTGGGTATTTAGCGAAATCGACGCTGCCCGTATTTGATACTTCTACTAGCTGTTGCCCACAACTTCGTTTGCGTTTGTCAAGAGTTTTGAATGTTTTCATGGTTTTGAACGGAATCTTAAATATTTCCGGGATAAACAGTAACCTATTTTATTCCTTGCAAAATCAGCAACACGCCATGAAAACTCCCATAAAAGTCGGTTCAACATTAAATATGTTAAACACAAATCATTTATATGTCTTAAGAGCTGAAAAATCTGAAATATGTGTCATATTCTAGAACATTGTAGCTCATTCAAGAACATTCTAGATCATTTTAGTACATTCAAGAACATTCTAGAAAATTGGAAATATTTTTAGAACTTTTTGGTCGAAATATGAAAATGCTTTAGATCTACCACTTTCAACCCACACAACTACCGACATGCAACCACGATAGTGCGTGATGGGAGACTCGAGGCTATTACAACACACCAAACACCAGTGGTCTGCGCTAGGTAGTTGGGGCTGCAAAGCGAAATATACACGTCTATTTTTATATACAATGAAGAGCCAAAGAAACTGGTGAACCTGCCTAATATCGTGTAGGGCCCCCGCGAGCACGCAGAAGTGCCGCAACACGACGTGGCTTGGACTTAACTAATGTCTGAAGTAGTGCTGGAGGGAATTGACACCATGCATCCTACAGGGTTCTCCATAAATCTGTAAGAGTACGAGGGGGTGGAGATCTCTTCTGAACGGTACGTTGCAAGGCATCCCAGATATGCTCAATAATGTTCCTGTATGGTGGCCAGTGGAGGAGTTTTAACTCAGAAGAGTGTTTCTGGAGCCACTCGGTAGCGATTCTGGACGTGTGGGGTGTCGCATTGTCCTACTCGAATTGCCCAAGTCTGTCGGAATGCACAATGGACATGAATGGATGCAGGTGATCAGCCAGGATGCGTACATACGAGTCACTTGTCAGAGTCGTATCTAGACGTATCAGGAGTCCCATGTCACTCCAACTGCACATTCCCACACCATTACAGAGCCTCCACCAGCTTGAACAGTCCCCTGCTGACATGGAGGGTCCATGAATTCATGAGGTTGTCTCCATACCCGTACACGTCCATCCGCTCGATACAATTGGAAACGAGACTCGTACGACCAGGCAACATGTTTCCAATCATCAGCAGCCCAGTGTTGGTGTTGACGGGCCCAGGCGAGGCGTAAAGCTTTGTGTCGTGCACTCAGCAAGGGTACACGAGAGGGCCTTCGGCTCCGAAAGCCCAAATCGATGATGTTTCGTTGAATGGTTCGCACGCTGACAGTTGTTGATGGGCCAGCACTGAAATCCGCAGCAATTTGCGGAAGGGTTGCACTTGTATCACGTGAACGATTCTCTTCAGTCGTTCTTGTGAGATCTTTTTCCGGCCTCAGCAATGTCGTAGATTTGATGTTTTACCAGATTCCCGATATTCGCGGTGCACTCGTGAAATGGTCGTACGAGAAAATTCCCAGCTCATCGCTACCTCGGAGACGTGTGTCCCATCTCTCTTGCGCCGACTATAACACCACGTTCAAACCCACTTAAATTGTGATAACCTGCCATTGTAGCAGCACTAACCGATCTAACGCCTGCGCCAGACACCTGTTGTCTTATATAGGAGTTGCCGACCGCAGCTCCGTACTCTGAATGTTTACATATCTCTGTGTTTGCATACGCATGCCTATTCCAGTTTCTTTGGCTCTTCAGTGTATATTGACGGTTATTATTTCTAAGTCCCTTCAAACTCAAGAGATATTATTTAAATTTTTGCAGAGGTTGAAACATGACGATATATTTCAGCTGCTACTTGTATAGTGGTTTATAAACGAGGAAACAATCATCGGATCTTAGAACTGAAAGCAGTGAGGATTCCTCCTCTTCTGATCCAGTGCTACTGTGTGGTATTGTGTTATAACGAGCGCCTGGTCTCGACGCTGTGTGCGACAGAGATTTGGTGGTTGCTGATTGCCGGTGGTGAATAGTGCATGCGAGCCACGGCCGATCGCGTTACCTTGATGAATACGTAACGCGGGTCGAGCGCTCGCGCCGGCATAAAGAATTCCATTAAGAGGCGCTCCAACTCAGACGGCCTCGCACAACATTAACCGCTGCGACGCCATTGTTCCAGCATTAGCTGAGGGCAACAAAGTTCTTTCCCACATTACCACGTAAGCAAATGGAGTTTTTACTCTTTAAAACTCTAATTTTTGTCAACTCGAGTTGCAATATGATAAGGACCTTCGAAAGTTTTTACGTACTTATAAATTCTGTTTAAAATGATTTAGTACTGTAACGATGGAGGTTTCTACGTTAATTTTTCTTTTTCTATTAAATTAATTTTGCAAGATATTAATTATTCGCTAATTTACGGATGAAAGGGTTGTCCAACATTTGTATTATAAGCGTAGGAAACTGTTCTTCTAAAAAGATGGCATAACCTGGCCTTTTGTTACACAAAAAAACATGAGTGACAGACGGTAGGACATTTACCTCTAAATGTATAAACAATCAAAAAGCATGGAAACTAATACCTATGTCCCACACAAATGGCCATAAAATTACCAAGAAGTGTTATCAAATTGAATGATAAGTATATGGCAACCATGTTGATTAGGACCAGTTGCACTCAATAACATTACAAAATGTAAAAAACGGGACAATCACGGACACGTAATGCAATGTTACGACCCTTTCTCTCAATTCAAGTTCGTAAAACCAGACTCGACTTTGCTCAGTTGATAGATAGATTCTTACTATGCAGATCGCTCCACTTGGGTTTCCAAGAGTTGATATAAATGCAAACAGTTTATAAGCAGATGCAATCGGTTACTGTACCGTGGTAGAGACTGTCATATGTTTTCTGGCACAGCTGACTGAGATATTCTATCATTCCAGACACTACTGGGCAAAACCCAAGTTCATCACTTCAAATCAAACTTCAAAATCCTGGTCGTTACTTAAGTTGCCCTTCAGATCCAAGGATTCCCACACGAAACTTTTGTGTTCTCTCGCCTCTCGACGGTCCTGCTGTCTCCCCTCTTGCGTCTTTTTCCAGTCCAAAATCAAGGGATGACTTCGTTTTCTGACGGGCTCAAACTTGTAACAAAATAATAAACAGATAGTAACATTGCTTAACTAATTCCACTATTGGATCATTCATATACTATCTCTTAGGCGTTCCGAAGTTTCCCAGGCTTCGTACTTGTGATTCACTAATGGAATCGGAAGACTTAGGCAACACAACAGCGTCATCTGTGTCGCACTCTTTTGTTGTCTTTTCATTTCATCGTGGGTGGGGAAATATTCTTGTCGTAAAGTTCCAGACTACAGGTCGAGAAGGATGAGCGAAATTCCCCGCTAGGATCCTGGGGACTTGGCGACCGACCATGGATAAACACCGTATTGTGTTGTTTGCTCCACAGAAAGGGGCGGGTATAGAGCATGGAGGAAAGAAATATATGGAGACGATGCAAGTGACCTTCACCACGCATTGAAGTGACGCCGGGAGGAGAGGAGTGGGGAGGCGTGGCCGCCATATTACCTATCCATACAGATACGGGGAATATGAGCAAAAAAACCTCAAAGGGACTCTAGGATAAAGGTGACGCCGCAATCTGATGATGGATTATTATGTAACTCGATGAGACAAATAAAAAATTAGGAATAATTTTTTTTTGATATCCTGCTTAGTTTTCGAGATATTCTGTCTCAAATGTGAGATGTTTTTGGTTGAAATTCAGAAGCAACAATTGGTCAAAGTCAAATTTGATGATGGATTCCTATTTAAAAATACTAGACAAATAAAATTTTTTGATATCTTGCCTAGTTCTCGAGATATATTGTATCAAAAGTGAGTTTAAATGCAGAAGAAACATTTCGCAAAAAGTCAAATTTGATGATGGATTCTTATGTAACACAACGAAAAAAATCGAAAATAAAGACTATAATTTTTCGATATCTTGCTTAGTTTTCGGGATATACTGTCTCCAAATAGCAATTGTATGGATACGTAATATGGCTGCCGCCGCCACTGTGCATGCGCAGTATCAGCTGAGAGTTTAGAGGCGGCGTCACAGAATAAGCGGTATTTCCTCTCCATATATTTCTTTCCTCCATGTACTAAACGACAGCGATTTTTCGGCCAATGGAAGTAGTGGTAATCCTACGCGGAGTAATACAAAGGGTGAGTAGTGTGAGTCCAGTGCTGGAGAGGCGCCGATGGTTTTCGAGTGTGTGCGGTGCGGATATATTGTTGGCCGTCCGCGGTAACGGCAACACCATGTGAAAATTAGTTTCATCAGTCATAACAGACGGTATATTGATAGTTATCTTGGTAGCAGGAGATTAAGAGTGGAATCACCGAGCGTGGTAGGTGAGCGGTAACGTTCTGACCTCGCATTCGGCCATGGCCTTCTGAAGGAAGCATCCCGGAATTTGCCTGGAGTGATTTGGGAAACCATGGAAAACCCAAATCTGGATGCCCGGACGGGGATTCGAACCGCCGTCCTCCCGAATGCGAGGCCAGAACGTTATTAGTGCAGATAACGCATAGACTAACTGGGAGGGAAACAAATCCTGAGGCATCAATATATCGTAAAAAGTGTACACGTACGGCATTGTTAGACCGCCCACAATTTGCCACGCATTGCTCTCCTAAATTTGTGGGATTTACAGTTTAACATGGAACCAGAAAAACCGACCGTCCAGGCGTGACTCATACGATCAAAAATAATTATTAAAAATATTTGCTTTCACTGGGCTTTGAACCCGAGAGCACGTTCCAAACATTAGGAAGCAAACGCATTAATCACTAAGCAACCATACCGCAACACTCGAAGGTACTACAGAGACATACACATCCTATGCGTCCGTCTATCGCGTAATTTTTCAAAATTACACGACAATATGTTTAATTTATACAGAAAAAGTATACTATGTCCTTCTTAATGGCAAATAGCATATCATTGTCAATTTTCACCACGAACGGACAAGCCGTTTAGCCCAAGAAACGTAACAAACAGACAGACAGAGCTACTTTCACATTTATGATATTAGTATAGATTCTATGGTTACCAAAGAGCATGATAGGTAAACGGTAACGTTTCAGCCTGACATTCCAGAGGACGTGGGCTCAAATCGCCGACTTGGCTCTGAACCTTCTCATACGCACGACATTCACAACCATTACTTTTGGCCTTTAATGATCAAATAAAAAAATAAAAAAATCGTTCTTAATTTATAATTTTGCAGGAGTGGAGACCTTGATCTTTTAAATGATACTTCATTTATTGATTTCGGTTAGTTATCAAGGAAGATGAATGGCTCGTGACAGAAAAGCGCGCTGTAGAAATATTAATAATTTTATCCTTTAAGGGTCATATTCCGAAAAATTCCTTTCTTAAGAAATGATGTGACCAAAGCAGAAACATTAATCTTTAAAATGATACCTTATTTATCTATTCCGGTTAGATAAGAAGGGGGATAAATGGCTCATGATAAAAAAAAAATACACTACGGAAATAATGATAATTTTTCCCTTTAAGGGTCGAATTCCGAATAATACCTTTCTTAAAATATGATTTGACCAAAGCAGTAACCTTAATCTTTAAAATGATACCTCATATATCTATATCGGTTAGATATCAAGAGAGACAAATGGCTCATGAAACAAAATCGCGTTGTAGAAATGTTGATACTTTTGCCATGTAAGGGTCGAAATCCGAAAAATTCCTTTCTTAATATGTGATGTCTAAAAAGCGGAAGTCTTAATCTTTAAAATGATTTTTCATTTATCGATTTCAGTTGATATTCAGGGATATAAATCACTCGTATCACAAAAAACAGCACTTTAGAAAAATTGAAATTTTTGCTCTTTAAGTGTCGAATTTAGAAACAATTACTTTCTTAAAATATTATGTGCCCAAAGCAGATACCTTAATCTTTGAAATGATACCTCATTTGTCGATTTCGGTTAGGTATGAAGGGAGATAACGACTTCTGACAACAACAAAAAATCTTATAGAAATAATATATATGGTTTTGTAAGATATTTTTGGCTGATACTCGTTGATTTTTACTGTTGATGCAACTCAGATGCAGTAATCTTGAAGCAAAATTCAAGCTCAGCGACAGAGAAACAACTGTTCAGCGGAATGCCTTAGCGTTTTGCTTTATACTGAAAGCAGTATTTCGTTAAGAGCAGTCGAAAATTCTGTCCCCGAATACGGCTCTCCAGCGGCCGCGGCGGGGCGTTTCGGTGTCAGGCCTTTTGGTGTCGGCTTCTCTGCTCAGGATGTGGCTGTGAATGTCTATTTCCGCAGCCCTCAAAGGGCAACAAATTTCCTGCGTGCGAGATGGACGCAAAGGTCACGGGCTGGAGATTCCAATTAAGCTGCAGCCAGCTTTAATTAGCTGACAAGTATTGAGACCAGGCAGCCACAGCGTCGTAAACATTTAACAGCACAGCGATAAAGTGAGCCGGGCGAAGTCGTAACCAGAGGAAACCATCAAACCTCGATTCAAATCTTGCAGCACATTACATGAAACCATTCAGAAGTACCATTAGACAAAGTTTATAATGAACTCACATTTCCCGGCAGTTTCCCCCGTGCGTACCTAACGTTTAACAGACGTAAAAAAACAAACAAAAAAACACGATTTTATCAAGTGGTTCCCGCATAAGATACGATGGATTTAGTTTTTAATAATTTAAACTGCCTTCACGAGAGCAATGTGACTAAATTATCAAAGCTGATAACTACAATGTAATCAGAATCCAAATCGTGGTTGTTTATCTTTGATGTAGTGTCACATTTGGCTTCATGTTACGAAAGGAGTGTTCATCTTTCACAGTATGCTACTTAGATTATCATTTATTCCTCTCGGTGCACTGTCCACATAGAGTCGTAAAAAAATGCATCAGGTTTTAAGTTAGACTCTAAGCTTTCGAAATGTGAAAACCCTATTTAAATTGGCTACGTAGTTTGTGTATGATGCTTGGAGAAAGAAATGGCTGCATACTTATTTATACATATAGCGATTTTAATTTACAAAACAAACATTGTAACGCGAAAATTCGATGATTTAGGTAAGTTGTTGTAAAGCATTACATTTCGTAATATTTATGAAACGATTTGATACGTGTTTGTCCCAAAACGCTGTACTCTCTTTTATTGTTAAAGCTTCACCATCACCGACGGATAATGTCATAACGAACCCTAAAGCCATTCCTCTATCGCCGTACGTCACTGCTCCACATCTCTGCAGAAATGTTACTCCTGGTTTCTTCGTCGTACGAGTTAATAGCAGCGGTACAAACCGCCTGTTGTGCTGTCTACCAAACACGGATTTCCACTAGTGTTTACGTATATTAAATAAGTTGAGAACAATAAAATCAGAAGAGAAGAATAGAAATTTTGATTTAGATGGCGGAGGCAGTCTCGTCGAGAACGAAAGCTATGTGGGGGCGTCCATTAATTACGTGAGGTGATTTTGGAGACTTTTTTTTAGCTTTACTGTCCTTTGATGGGAAGCAAACTGAAATAAAAAAAATGACGTGAGATTTCTACCCCCCCCCCCACCCTTGGTGTGATTTTGCCCCTTGTTCTCACCTCAGGTAATTAACAGGACTCTCCCTATGGTTTTAAACAATACTGTGCCGACTTGCGGTTTGTTTTTCGGTGATTCTGCATTGCCGAGCGTGTTACAGAACTCGACTGCGGATGTTAGAATTGGATCGATTGTTGATTTAAATATGGAGTTTGTATAGTTATTTCGCTGGTTAATATGAAGCACGGCAGATGTCACCACGTGAAATTATTTGCTTTTAGTGTGGTATAATAATTGTCCATAAATCAATCTTTGTTGGTTGATGATTCATTTTATTCTGTTTGAAACCTACACCACCATAGCCGATGGTTGAGATACGTGGATATATATATTTTTTTTTTGCTGTTTTAAATCATACGAGAGCTCCATCGTCTGCGTGTTTAAAAATCTCTTTTTTTTTTTTTATTGTATTTACGTCTCTCAACATCGAGGTCTTTAGAGACGGGAAAGGATGTGCGGCAAGGATGGGGGCAAGGAATGGGAAGGAATTCGGCCATGGCCTTTTGAAGGAAGCATCCCGGCATTTGCCTGGAGTGATTTGGGAAACCATGGAAAACCCAAATCTGGATGCCCGGACGGGGATCGAACCACCGTCCTCCCGAATGCGAGGCGAGAACGCTATCCGTTACACCTCCACGCTCGGTTTAAACATCTCATTTAGTCTTGTATTGCGTGGCATTGGCACTCTCAAAAATATTTAATCTGTTGTCTCGATCAGTGACGAATCCAGGATTTTGATTTTGGGTGGGGGGGCTTGAGAGAATTTCTTTTGGGGGGGAGGCTTGAGTCGGGTAAGTGTAGGCTTTATAGTCATGCAGCCCTTAAAAAAATCAGTAGAGATAAAAAAAAAGTTTCCAAACGCAAAAATTACCGATGTAGGGGGTGGAACTAAATACTTTTGGGGGGGGGGGGCTTGAGCCTGGATCCGCCACTGGTCTCGATCATAGTTTCGTCACCTCCCATACAGGAGCTTAAGCGTCGTCTCATATTTGTGAGTCGTGGAATTTGCGTTGAGATTTAACATTTTTGCTATGATTTACAAGGCAAAAAGTAGGTACCATCCTAGTGTTTCATCAGTTGACAAGAATAATTGCCAAAAATTTGCAATTGCATGTCAATACATCAGGCCACGAATTCAACCTGGGCCCTGCATCCCTGAACCCAGTACGAATTCGCTGTAATGCGTATTGGGCAACTGGTGCGTTACAATTTGTCTATTGTCTTCCTCGGGTGAAATATTAATGATGAAAAACTGATTGCCTGAGACCCTCAAAAGTACCATGTTACGATTTTCACTGAACTCAGAGTTTTATAAATTTTCAGCGTAGTGGAGGACTCTTTCAGTGCAATGTGACTGGTAGGATCTGCAGCCCGGCTACGTGGGAGTTGGTCTGGGAGGTCGGCCCGTTAGTTCTACCAATACTGGAGACAGTTTATAGACCTCTCTCGCTTTATCAATAAAAAACATACGGAAGATTAATTAGGTGCATAATAAGAAAATTTGCATATGCATCAAAACAATGAAAAAAATCTACTGTGGGAAACGTCCAGAGTGGTTCTAGAAAACAAAAGGCAGACTTATAAACTGCTTTCAACAGTCCATTGTCTTCCTCGGCTGAAATATTAATGATGACATAATGAAATCATAATGTCATAATCTAATAAAAAATTTCCCAAATGATACAGACAGAAAGTTTTGTGGGTCAGAAGTTAACACTTTGGCCTGGTATCCGTGCGGGCGCGGCTTCGAATCCGTGTTTTGCCAATCTGATTTCCATGGTTTCCCAAAATTACTCGAGGCGAAGACGGTAATAAAATTGCAAATAGAATTGCAAACTTAATTACGTATACCGTGGTATAAGACATAGGCGTAGCCATATGAGGCAAATGGGGCGCTTGCCCAATTCTGGCTCTCTCCCTCAAGGACTCGAGCGAAAAAACATAGGACAGTAAATTTCCCACTTCTGAGATTGAAAAATAATTTTTGTCACAATTTTGTCAGAATCTTTGCATACTTGTGATTAAATAAGATAAATGAGTGTGTAATTTTTTTCTAGTAAAACCATTTTCAACAAGTATTTTTATTAAGTATCCTTGTTTTTTCCCCACCCTGAAGCTACGCGCTTGGAATAAAAGGAAGATCGGTGTTTAGGGTTTCCAGTGATTCTGCTGCCTCTGTGGTTGGTTCATGAAGCTGCTGGATCGTTCCACTGAATCTTCTCTGAGTACATTCCACGATGATGTGGTTGTAGTTTGCTGTTGGTTTCCACAATCACAAGAAAGATTCTTTATTACTCGACTGTTGTACTGTTTGGGATCGGTTTCGCAATCGAGTGATTGACAGTAAAGAGAGAATACTGTAATACGTATTCCACCCCGCTGACATACCGTTGACTCACTTAACCTGATTTCTGTTCATCTTTCCCTAATTATTTGTTTTAATAGTAATTTATCGCACTCGTCTCCAAAGCTTGTCTATGTTCATTGGGGGGAGAGACCTTATCACCAAAATCAGTACCAGATTACACTATAGAGCAGCCTAGTACAAATAATTTACATTTATTAAAAAAATTCAGCTTGAACGATGACACAATTAAATATCACTCAAGATATTGCACAGTTCAACTTACAAAGTTTTATACACTCGCAAAGGTTCTCTTAAATAATTATTGTTGATGAAATTTCAGTTTATCCCCGTATGAGAGAGAGAGAGAGAGATATGGAGAGAGATGTCCATCTCACTCGTCACATTGTGTCTTGCTGGCCACCACTAACGCGCAGACCCGTTCACTTCAACCGCTGCCAACAGAAAGATGCTCCCTTTCTTCTGGAGGGCCCTTTTATCAGTTCAAAACTAACGGGAGTTGGCTCTCAAGTAGGGTTGTTGCGGATGTCATCTTTGCGGAAACGAATGTTCAGTGCTTGACATCCGCAGATGCGGATGTTTTGCGGAAGCGGATGTGGAAAAATAAATTTATAATTGTTTAGATTTTAATATTTTATAAATAAACTAGCTGGTACCCACGACTTCGTTCGTGATTGTAAAGAATTCATATTGACAGCTATAGACATCTAACCACCATAGTGCACGATGGGAGACTCGATACTATTACCACACACAAATACCAGTCTTCTGCGCTATGTAGTTCCGGCAGCAAAGTAAAATTTACGGATACACACAAGTCTTTGGATGAAATACGAAAATATTCATGATCGACCAATTTCAGACACCATATCTCACACACCCCCACAGTTACCGAATTTCGGCCAACGTTGTGATCGATGGGAGACTCTGTGTTACTACCACACACAAACGCCAGTGATCTGCGATTGATAGTTTTCACTTAAAAGTGATACACCGTGACACATGCGTCTTTGGCAGAAATATGAAATGCCGCAGGTCGACCATTTTCATCCCCCATATCTTCCACACCCCCATAGCTACAGACATCTAACAACCATAGTGCACGACAACAGACACGATTCTACTACCTCACACAAACACCAATGCTCTATGCTATGTAGTTGTGGCAGAAAAGTGACATATGCGGAGACAGTCGAAATACGAAAATATCCTTGGTCGGCCACTTACAACCACCATATCTACCACAGTACCACAGTTTCTGAAATTCGGCCGCTGTTGTGATTGAAAGGTGACTCTGTGCTACTACTACACACAAACGCCAGTTATCTGTGATCTATAGTTTTCGCTGAAAAGTGATACACCATGACACTTTTGTCTTTGGCAGAAGTATGAAATTGCCACAGGTCGACCACTTTCAACCCCCATTTCTCCCACACCCCCTAGCTACCGACATCTAACAACCATAGTGCACTACATGAGATACGATTCTACTACCAAACACAAACACCAATGCTCTATGCTATGTAGTTGTGGCAGAAAAGCGACATATGCGGAGACAGTCGAAATACGAAAATATCCTTGGTCGGCCACATACAACCACCATATCTACCACAGTACCACAGTACCACAGTTTCTGAAATTCGGCCGCTGTTGTGATCGAAAAGTGACTCTGTGATACTACTACACACAAACGCCAGTTATCTGTGATCTATAGTTTTCGCTGAAAAGTGATACACCATGACACTTTTGTCTTTGGCAGAAGTATGAAATTGCCACAGGTCGACCAGTTTCAACCCCCATATCTCCCACACCCCCATAGCTACCGACATCTAACAACCATAGTGCACGACAGGAAAGACGATTCTACTACCACACACAAACACCAAAGGTCTATGTTATGTAGTTGTGGCAGGAAAGAGAAGTATACGGAGATACGAATTTTTGGTCGAAATATGAAAACGCCCTGCACTGACCAACTTTAATCATTATATCTCCCACATCCCCACAGCTATCGGCATTCGGCCAACGTTGTGCACGACAGGAAACTCCATGCTACTTCCACCCACAAACATCAGTGATCTCTGCTAGGTAGTGGTGGCTGAAAAGTGAAATATAGGAAAACACACGTCTATTTTTATATATATATATAGGATTTAAAATCAATCTTTTTTCATAAGTAAATACTATTGCCATATAATACTTCCATATTTTTTTATTTTTACCTCATCTTTCAACGACAAAAATGTGGGATACTTTCTCAAGTGAATTAAATTATTTACATAACTACGCACACACATGCAAGTTCAAACTTGTAAATTCGTCACTTAGGTAATAACTCCGTTTAGTTTGTTGTTACTTTTATTGCAAGATCATCAGAAACAACCTTTTTTTTTAGCTAAGCGACGATGGGCAGAATCTCGAATAAAGAGATAAGAAAAATATATATTTCAATGTAAACCAAACATCCGCGTTAAAAATTGCGGATGCGAAAGCGGATGTAGAATTTCACGCGAAAGTTCCGCACTTGCGGATATCGGTTACATCCCTATTCTCAAGGTACGAACCCTAACATCTTAACCTGACAGGTTCACAAACAGTATCTGTGGCTTGTGGGAGTTCCTGTAGAAAGTCAGCGATAACCCTTATGTCCACCTGTTTTTCACTGTCCATAGTTGGGTGACGTCACAGACGCCTATCCTGAGCCACCTGTCCCGTAGTTTTTTGAGTTCTTGTTGCAATTAGAAATTGTTATAATTATAAGTTGTACTGTTATTTTCTGTAAAAGTGGTGAGGCAATTGTACAAATGGAAATCATTTTGTATATTTTCGTGATAATTATTGCTGTTGCTTACAGTACATTTGGATTGGCTGGATAGTTGGTCCGACCCTTAGACGAATATCAGTCAGTCTGCCTAGCAAATCTTTCCTCTGTTTTATTTTGTTTTTGGTAAAAAATTATTATAATATATATGTAAATTGCATAAATATTTGTAATAGGGCATAATTTTGTGTTTTTAGATGTTAGGCTAGTTTCGATGTGGTATAAAAAAAATTGTCCCGCCAAGCAAGCAAGATGCATACATATACATATCCTAAACCTCATCTCTTTAATATCAAATGTTCCCACATTAAAATTAACAAATTATTAGTAAGTTATTACACTAAAATTACCAATACACAATTTAATATGACCAGTATACAATTGTCCCATGCAGTGGCATGTTGCAATACAAAGAAGAGTCGCTCGGCTCGTGACTGTTTGTCATAATCTTTACGAAAGCGCCGCAGAACTGAGTCTTAGATTTGGTTGGAGTCTGTGACAGAGAGACGGCGTAAGTTTCAGTTGGACTTATTGGTAAATGTGTATACACCCGATTTCATTTACGAGTGCGATGAAATACTTCGTTCCTACATGGATCGCAATGGCGGGAGAGCAGGGGTCGCCAAACTGCGGCTCTTTCAGGATATTAGTGTCGCTCTTTAATATTTTTCTCTTTCATCTTTACAGTAGTAGCAGCAGCAGTTGTAATAAAGTCGGAAAAATTAAAGACTTGCAGGCTATCAGACCTCTTTTGCCAACTTTTACCGACAATACAACAAATAAAATAAATTACCTCAGTGGCTTTTAAGCCATCTGTTATGTATTCACACCGTTTATTTGTCTTTACTGTTATGGTGTTGGGCCTGATTAGTAATTGTTCCTAATTTTAATATATTTGTATCTCGGGTATTGTATCATCTTTAAATTTATATGATTTTTTTTTGTTTAGTTCCCAAAATTATATTTGAACCTTTCTTTAAAGATATTGTTTTTTTAGGTTGGTGCATTTGAGTACTTCTATGTGTCTCCTGTACACATAAAATGTGGCATTTGTGTTGATTGCATAGGTCTTGTAGCAATTCTTCTTTGGCTGATAAGGGCTCGCTTATTGATGTTTCTGGTGTTAAAGGTTTGGCTGGCTGGTGGATGTAGCCCTCAATAACACCTGTAGGCTAGTGACAGCTTGCTTAAAGCCTACCCCCAGTTGACAGGCTTTATCAGCTTTCAGGGATAGCACCACCCAGCATTCGATGAGAAGTGGCTGGGAACAAGGAGAGGACTAAAGTAGAACGGGAAAGCGCTCACCACCCACTGCACGGCCATACACCACCAGCCCAGAAACTCAAGTCCAGGAAAAGCTTTCTCAGAACATCACGGGAACTAATTGGGTCACCTGAAAAGGCAAGAGTACAGTTGTGGAAAATGAAGGTTCCTAACATATCAGGACCACTGACAGTTGCAGAGCGCTTGCCACCTGGTCATACAGAGGACTGGAACGTCTGGCGGTCCTTAAATCGATTGCGAACAGGAGTGGGTAGGTCCAAGGAAAACCTAGTGAAATGAGGTTAAACTGATGCCACCAGTATTAAGTGCGAATGTGGTGAGGACCAAACTATGAAACATATGCTCGAGTGCCCTATGTGCCCATTATCTTGCAACAACGAAGACCTGTTCCAAGCAATACACAATGCAATTGAGGTTGTGAAGTACTGGGTTAAGTGTGTTTAAGGTTTTTGATTTGCACAATGTATTTAACTGTGTATTTTGATGTTTGTGATACAAGAATAATAAAAGATGTTGTTAAATTGCTATTAAGAGAAAATATGAAAAAGTAATAGATGATCGTTGCGAATTCAAAAGTGAATGGTTTGAGACTTCTGCGTAACTACTTGAAAATACTAAGAAGTCCAATGTAGAAAGCCACAAATAAAGCAAGATGGCGCCAACGATTCAGAGTGCCGAAATATTGTGTGATTATTATGACACTTCTATAACTCGGCTAGTCACCCGAGAGCATTACTTGTAAAGCAAGCCTCATTTGCCACAACATATCCCGTTGGTGATGTGCGAAAGAAAGTAGTGGAAGAACTTCAAAAAATGTTTGCAGAAACAAAATCGATTTTTCGATAAATTATATTAAAAACTTGTTATTAAAGTATAACCAGGCCTATAGCTATTATAAATTTTTCCCGACGACCTTAATATTGGAATTGGCTCTTTAGCTTCTAAAGTTTGCCGACTACTGAATTAGAGGAACAAGATGCCACTCTGATATGCAGTGACGGCGGAAGTGATTTGTTCAGGTAGTAATCACACTGAAAATTTTCGACGGTTTACTGATCTTCATTGTTGAAGTGAAAGATGCCTGGAAGAGCAGCTCAGAGTTAACTAAGACTCTCGCTTTTTTTTTTAACTGCTTTACGTCTCGGTAAAGGATGGGGGGCAAGGATGGGGGCAAGGAATGGGAAGGAATTCGGCCATGGCCTTTTGAAGGAAGCATCCCGGCATTTGCCTGGAGTGATTTGGGGAAACCATTGAAAACCCAAATCTGGATGCCCGGACGGGGATTCGAACCGCCGTCCTCCCGAATGCGAGGCGAGAACGCTAACCGTTACACCGCCCCGCTCGGTAAGACTCTCGCAACATAAAAATCTGCAGTATGTGAGTGTCTCATTACCTGCGTATACTGCCCGATTAAACAAATGATTTTGAAACTGAAGGAATCAGTGATAAATGCTTTAAAATTGACCAAAAGATAAACAATGGCTGACTAGCCAAAAACTGACGAGTTAACCTACAGGCAGTGCTGGAGACATCGATTTTTTAAGGCCACCCTGAGAATTAACATTTTTCATTAAATAAAAATAATAAAATCATCCAAAATAAAATAATTAAAGTAATATGAAAATTAAATGTTTTGTTTTCATTGTAGTGTGCAATAAATAAAAGTAATTTACAAAATATTGTAAATTATAAAATTCGTTTCTTTAATTGAATAAACAATATGTTCTGTTCAATCAGTCATCTACGGAACTTTTTCTTTTTAGTTAGAAAATATAGATAATTTTTTCAAAAACAGAGGGTCCCAAAAATTTTGAGTGCCTAAGGCCCCAGACTTTCTTAATCCGGCACTGCCTACGTGTCACAGCCAGTGCTTTCGGTGGCGCACCGTTTCCGAGGGTGGAACACATTTCGCTTGAGAGTCGATTACAGCTACTGCAATCATAAATTTGTGTAATACTCCATCAAAGGAACTAAGAAATAGAAGCAATATTTCCTCCTCTCAGTGACAAAGCTTCTAGGGAATGTAGTTGAATGTGGCAAAAATCTCAACTGCTGCTGCACTTCACCGACAGTGTTTTTAACTTTTTCGAGATCCATAATATTGTGGAGTACGTGTGTCAGCCCACTGCCCGGAGCCTGGCGAGACAGAACTGTTTTGTCACCAATCGCCACTAGCAGAGCAGTTCCTCCTCTCTTCTATATTCCAGCGAAAATGCCAGTGCGCATGCGCGATTTGTGACATGCGGAATCTGTCTCCACAACAGCGAAATAGTTCATCGATGTGGTAAACAGATGGTGTTCAATATTTCTCATAGGTGTCATAAGTTATCGCGTATTACAGCATGCCGCGTTTCTAAATATTTTTATTTTCAGTACATTTATTATTTTCTTTATTTATTCTTGAATCGCATTTTCACTACGTCCAGAGCCGCCCCTGGTTATATAAATTCTTTCTTCCCTCGTGCCATTCGGGATTGAAATGCACAGATTAGAGATTAGTTCTGGTGCAAAGCAACCTCTGCCACCCACAATTTTGTGTATTGCAGAGTATATAATTATATAGATATTGTCTATAATACCTGGAGATATGAGGGGTTGTACGGCCGTCTTCCACTGTGGCGATCTATCGACAAGTGTTTGGAGTGACGGTAACAGCATCACACGACCTCAATAGGCCGGACCTCTTCCGGCGTCCTGATTCAATTACGAGCAGCCCGCCTCAATTTGCTTTCCCTTTCGGGGACGCCCTACTGGGCGCCGCGCCGCTCGTGTATACAGTCGAGGAGTTGTGGTGGAGGTCCCGGCAAAGTTTCGTGGCCACATGGGGCCCGGATTGCCGCGCAGCTGGGAAATCAGATTCCGCGGTAATCTGGCAGAGTTACTGCGGAGTGTATTATGAAAACGACCTCAGCCGCTGCTAAATCTCCCTTCTCTGGAGGAAAACACACCGACAACTACCTGCGAGTAAATCTGCGCTGTAATGCAGTACCACCTTCTAGTCGCGTACACTCATGTGCCCACTCTCCATTGTAATGTTCCTTTCCTGCCATTCCATTTGAGAAAGCAAGCAAAGCCTGCCACTGCCAAGTGTAAGATACTATCGAGTGCTCAGGGTTACGTCCAAGGACAATATATTTTATTGATTTTACAAATTAAAAAAAAAATTTTTTAAATGGAAACTGTTAATCATTTTGGGAAATCGTTTTTTAATGGTATATATAAATCAAAGGAAAATCAGCTGAAATAAAAGTATTAAAAAATATCGAGATTCGTAAAAAAAATATTTTTGCTAAATAATTTTTAATCGACTCATGAAATTCTCTATCCAATGATGCATATGACTTTTTATCGCAAATATTGTCTGCTGAAGTAGTTAATTTGGTAAACTTTATTAGTTTAGAATTTTTCGTAAATCATAGAACGGAGAAATATCGCTGCATTTTTCATTCAACTTCAGAAGACCACATATTACTGTAAATTTGAAAGAGTTTTCAGATAAATAATTTCATAAATAAAGAGAGAGTGGAATTTTTTTGTGGTTTTTCGCTAAAACGTATGTAAATGCTTTGTGGGTCGCTAAAAATCGCTCCAAATAATGAACATAGTACAAAAATAACCAGAACCTTAATAAAATTACTTCTAATAATGAAGAAACATTTTTAAACGAAAATATGGAATATTCACAGGCATTTAAAAATTGACAAATTTTAAGCAATTCCATGTAGATAAAAATTATAGTTAATACACTATGGCACACACAAAATTAATTATTACAGGCTTCTATTTAACATTTAAAACTTTATACTGCTTTTAACCATGTCACATTTCATATAAACAATTTCCATCCAACAAAACAATACTCATTCATACAAAAAATAAACAAAGTTATTGTTAATCAATATTGATCTCTATCGAACACCAATGTGCTTAATTCATACAGTTGAAATTAATTAATAGGGTGTCCAGTGAGAGCTGATGCAACCAGTCTATTGTAGAGAACACAGTGATGATGATCAAATAATTTCCCCCTCGATTCGCTTACCATAGTACCGAGCTCTGCGCCGCTCTCCCTTGGCACCTGTCACCGTGATTTCCCCCGTGCAGTCACCTGGTCGCCCTTGTGTGAGGGGGCGACAGATCACTATCTGTTACGCCCCGTCAAGTGATAATGTTACCCTGGGGGCGGGAGATCCACGCTACCCCCAGTCACGCGAACCGACGCAGAGATTCTACATCTACATATATACTCTGCAATTCACAAAATTGTGGGTGGCAGAGGGTGCTCAGCACCAAAGCTAATCTCTTTGCTGTGCATTCCAATCCCTAATGGTACGAGGGAAAAAAGAATTCATATAAGAATCAGTCCGGCACCTTATTTCTCTAATTTTATTGAGGCTCTTTTCCAACTTCTAGTCATCCGGCTTCTAAACATTCTACACCTTCGTGCGTATTTCTGATTACTCTAGTCTGTAACGCAATACAGTCCTGTCACTTTCCAAATGTCAATATAACGAATGGTCGCACATATCATTGACCCATCACGTTACTATCGCAGTAACCATCCAAAACGTTCACACTTATTACTATAGTTACCAGGTTATACAGTGTGCTGCTTAGAGTTACTGTACATTGCTGGGAGGTTGCTAGTTAACAGAGGCGACTCAAGGTGGCCTCTCAGCTGCCCTTCCCCACATGTGAAGGGGAAACTACCACTCGCCTACTCTGACACAACGGTCAGCTGGTAGAGGGGCACATGAACTCGAGCAGCCAGTTCCAAGTGAACAGGGTATAAGTAAGTATTCAACTCGAAGGTTCGTTGGATCCTCCTAAAGGAGGTAAAGTTAGTAGGGTGTCCAGTTCCTTTGCTCCTTACCTAACCTAACCAGGTAATCTTACCGGATAAAGTAGTCCTACGGTTTAAAGCGTAATTCAAACCACGGAAGCTTTGAAGCGTACTTGCAGGTGTGATTCTTTTCTGCTTATGGCTTTACACCTCATCGACATCGGTGATTAGAGGCGGGAAAGGATTAGGGGCAACGAACAGAACGGAATTAGGCCAGGGCCTTTTGAACCAACCGTCCCGGGATTCCCCTGGATTGCGAAAACCCAAATCTGGATAGTTGGACCAGGATTAGAGCCCGCGTCCTCCCGAATGCTAGGCCAGAGCGTATGTTAGTAATACCCAGCCCAGATTTTGACAGCGTTCGTGAGAACAGGAACCATACTTCTCTGGCTATCATCCTTTTTACAAATTTCATTCCTCCCAGGTAAAGCCTGGGAATCGGGCTGCTGGAGGATCTCAAGAATCCTTTTCAGGCGACTAACATAAAGGGAGGAAGGAGGGATGGAAGTTGGCAGTGGCTTTTTAGGGAACCATCCCAGCATTCGCCTAAATTGACTAAGGAAAATCATGGTAAACCAAATAACACTCATCATCTTCGCCAGTCTCAGCATTAAAGCTGGTCGGTTGGGGGTTGTTGTCCTGAGACATTTCCTCCCTCAGTCTTCTCTTGAGTGGTCTTCTCTTCACTTCTGATTGGTCGTCTTGGTGGCGTATTATTAGTTGGTCCTTAGCGCTCCGTCAGCACCAATGGCCTGCTATGTTTGTCAGCGGCAGTTTCATATTCGCCGAGACAACTGACCAGTGGATTGGCAGAGTGATGTGCTGCTCTGTAGAATTTATAGGCATGTTGCCGGAACCTGTCAATGAGCTTCTCTGTTCCCGACGCCTCATGGACTGCGACGGTGGGGAAACGGTTGGGCAGATGTAGTGCCCGCTTCAGTGTTCTGTTTTGCAGCACCTGCAACTTTCTCAGGTGGCAATTAGCAGCGTACCCCCAGACGGGGCAAGCATATTCAATTACCGGCCTAATCAAGGAGCAATAAATGGCAACTCCTAGGTGAGGTACCAACGAACTTTCCCGATTAAGTATAGGGTAAAGAGAATGGAGCCGAGCACTTACCCTTTGCCTGATGTCCTTGATGTGAGCTCGCCATGTCAGCTTACAGTCAAGTGTTACACCAAGGTAACGAGCAGTTGGTGCCCAGGGAATGGTTTTACCTCTGAGCTGAAGTTGCGGGTGAGGTAGTTGCTCACTACGGCGTCCTAGGCGTCGCGTCAGCATAATCGCTTGCGTTTTGACAGGGTTTATACTTATCCGCCACCTTCTGGCCCAGGCTATCGTCTGCTGAAGAGCTTCCTGCAATCGTCTCGTCGCGATGGCTCTGCTACGGCTGGATGTAAAGAATGCCGTATCGTCGGCGTACGTGGCTGTTTTCACATTCACAGGTGCTGGAATGTCGGCTGTGTACAGGTTATAAAGAACTGGTCCCAGCACTGAACCCTGTGGTACACCTGCACGAATTCGCCGTCGTGTTGACATGGCATCACCAACCCTGACGCAGAATGTGCGCCTTGACAGATAGCTGCGGATCAATTTTACGTAGGGTCCAGGCAAGCCCCATTCGTACAACTTGCAGAGCAGACCCGTATGCCACACTGAGTCGAATGCACGGGCGACATCGAGCAACACCAAACCACAATAGCTTCTCTCGTTGAAGGCCCTTGTGGCTGCCTCTATAACACGCATCAACTGCTGCGTTGTGGAGTGCCCTCTACGGAACCCAAATTGATGATCGGGTATGACGCCTGCAGCTTGGATGTAGGTGTCAATACGCTTCAGCATAATTCGCTCGAACACTTTGCTGAGCGCGGGTAGCAGGCTGATTGGCCGGTAATGCTGGGGAAAGATAGGATCTTTCCCAGCCTTATGAATACCGACCACGATGGCATGCTTCCATGCTCTCGGGAAAGTCTGATGTCGCAGGATGGTATTGAAGAGCCGCGTCAAGTAGTTGATGGCTTCTGGTGGTAGATTTCTGAGTGCTCGATTGTCCACTTGGTCATTCCCAGGTGCCTTTCGCGGATACAACCCGGCGATGTAGCTAGCTACCTCCTGCGGCTCAATCGCAATGATGTCATGGTCATCATTGGCTGACATGTACCGTCGCAGTCGGCGACGTACTGCTACAATGTGGCGGTCGTCAACGTCGTCATCGACGGGCTGGAAATTTTTCTCAAAACTGTCAGCGAGCGCGTTAGCCTTGTCTTCCGGTAGAAATACAAGACCACGTTCGCCGTGGAGTGGTGGTATCGGCTTCCTCCGGCGGGTGAGTCGCCTAGTTTCGTTCCACATGCTGCCATCGTTTGGTCGCAGCATTGCAACACGTGCGGACCACTCACGATTTCTGTGTTCTACCAACGCTGCCTTCAGCTCTCGCTGCAGTTGATTGAGGAGGCGGCGAGTGGCACGGTTCCTCGTTAGTTTCCACTCCTTGGCGATCCGATTTTTGTTTCTGATCTGCGCAATGAGGTGCGGTGGAAGCTGGCAGGAACGTTCTATGCGTGTATGAACCAGTGGTGTGGCGACTTTTGTAGCTTCATTTACGGTGTTGGTGAAGAATCTCAGAGCCTCCTCAACATTTCCTTCCACTGTACCGCTTTCCATTTTAGTCGCTACGACTTGCCTAAACCGGTCCCAGTCGGTCCGCTTGTAATCAGGAATTGGGTGATTGTTTGGCTGCCACTCCCCAACGTCGACCTCAAGTAGCACAGGAGAGTGGTCCGAAGATAGTCTGTTAAGGGTTGTTGCCGAAACAAAACCTGTGATTCCCTTTGTTATAACAATATCAAGAACATCAGGCCGGTTTCCATTTGCAGGATGATGCGTTGGTTCTTCAGGTGCCCATACACATAGGTTGTGGCAGTGGGCCAGGCGTCTTAAGAGGTTACCAGCCGGATTGGCAGTTCTGCTATGCCAATCCTGGTGCTTTGCATTCATATCTCCACCAATCAGGATTTTACCAGGAAGTGTGATAAGGGCGGTGATGTCTGCTTCTTCAAGCACTCTGCGTGGTGGTCGGTAGGCTGCGACGACGGTGATAGCGCCTGAGGATGTTTTCACCTGAACCGCGACAGCCTCTACCTGCTGAAGAGGAGGAAGAGGGACTTCACAGTGAGGAATACCGCGTTTAATGTACAGCGCAACACCCCCACCGGCCGTCAGTCGGTCTTTCCGGTAGCAGCAGTAGTTTGGTGCTGCCGCCCGTAGGCAAGGTTTCAAGTGGGACTCGCTGACGAGGCAAATGTCCACATCTTCTTCCCGCAAAAATTGTCTAAACTCAAGTAATTGTCCATGAATGCCGTTAGCATTCCACACACAGAAAGTGAGGCTATGAATGTGAGGCCTCCTATTCATGGTTGCGTTGCTGGGTAATGGAGGTGTTGGCAAGCGCCGACGTCACTGCAGCTGTGATGTCCGAAGACATTCTATCGAGCCGCGTTAGGAGGCTGACCATCATGCTAAGTATATTCTCAAGCATATTGACTAGTCTCCCGAGGTTTGTCCCGTTCGTCTCTGCTGCTTCATCTGGATGCTGGTGTGGTAGACCTTGTCTTTTCTGACGCTTTGGTGGTACAGTCTGCAACGCCATCGGTTGTTCGGACTTTGCAACTGGGCCTTGCTTCACCGGCTGAGTCGAAGTGTCTTGGTGCTGTGGCTGTTTGGGGGGAGAAACATGAATCACATCTTTGGTTACTTCAGCGAAGGATAAGTCTGATTGCACTTTGGATGATGCCAGTTTCTTGCCCTTCTGCTTCTTCGTTTTCTTCAATTTCTGTGGATTCGGTTTCGTTGATTTTGATATTTCACTGATCTCCGACATTTGTTGTTGGTTTGACTGCTGTTGTAGATGCCTCTGAGGAGCCTCTGTCCCCACTCCTCTTTGACGATCGCGGGCTCGCTTATAGGCTGGACAGCCTTTCCAACTGGCAACGTGGTTGCCGTGGCAGTTTCCACAGATTGGTGGGTCACGGCCCTTCTGCGTGTGGCAGTCTTTTGCGTCGTGTTGTCCTGCACACTTGACGCACACCGGGCGCATTTTGCAATGGCGTGCCACATGGCCAAACAACTGACAATTGAAACATTGCTGCGGTCCAGCCGACGATCGCAGTTTCTCTGTCGATACTCTGAGGTGGCACAGCTTGTCAACCTCAAATATTGTGCGATTTAAGGGCAGGTCTGGTAATATTACTAGGAAAAGCGGCATTACATCGTTACTGCCGGGGCGACGAAGTTGAGCAACAGACCTCACTTCGTAGCCCATTTCTGTCAGCTCTTCTTTCAATGTCTCTGTTGGCAGAGTCCTGGGAATGCCACGAAACACCACCTTCAACAGTTTCACCGCTCCGGTCGGAAAAGTGTAGTACGGGATATTGCACTGTTGAAGGAGAGAAGTGACGGCCACAAAGTCTTCGGTAGTAGTCATGCTGAATTTGATTTTGTCGCCACCTGCGGTTTTCGCAGCGAATGGACTCTTGATGACATCTGCCACCCGATCATGAAGGGTCTTGTAGTTTTCTGCGAATTCCACTACTATAGGTGGAATGGAGTCGCATCTCGTCTCCTTTCGCGGCGTGTCGTCAACAGTCAAGGCAGTGAAACGATTTTCTACTTCCATCGCCGCTGGGTCCAATGAAGGTGGGGGCTTTGCTGTCTTCTTCGGCATTATGAAACCTTCCTGGTCTGGCTGCCAATTCTGGGTGCGAGAACGACGTCCTTTGACTCCATTCCGCCCGGAGACCGAGGCTGCAGTATTGTCAGCGGCTTCGATAGTCTTCTTCTTTTGTACCTTGGAATTCTTTGGTTTCTTGGCTGAACCAAGTTTCGTCACTGCCAGGCTGACTCCAGTAGATTTACGCGTCTCCTCTTTCCTGTAGTTGACGGCGCGTGGCTGTTTATTGTTGGTCCTCTCTGGTGGAGTAGTGGAACGCTTTCTTGGGTTTAAATCTTTACTCACCGCATACACGTCACCATGTATACGCTGAATGTTGAACACAGCGGCTGGCATAACATCTTCATCCATTTCGATATCCTTATCCATTTGCTGATTCGTTGCACTTGTCACAACGTCCACTGGCAAAGACGAGTTCAATGAGGCCCTCGACGTGCATGGCGCTGAAGTGCAGAGCGGCCTTTCCTCGTCACCCATCCGTGCGATCCCTCTGGGCACTAACTGATGGGTGGCCGAGCTTAATTCGCTGCCTGTAGTCGCGAATCAGTTATTCAACTTCGACACACAGGTGATTTCTTGTCACTTTTGTAAACAATACCTATATTTAACAATCACACATTCACTCAAAAATGCACACACATAGTCAATTATTTTCAAAAGTCATCACCAATAATCACACTCACAAAAATCTCACGATACTAATGTAGTAAAACATAAGGTTTTATACACACAGTCCACATGTCAATCACACTATTCCAAATAACACTACCTATTAGACTATTTTATATAGTCGATTACAAATTGTTTGACTGCGAGCAGCAACTTATTATTCGCTGACAGTGACACCGACCATCGAGAGAAAGCGGTCACTGAGACTACACCAGCTGTCTTCCGGGCTTCACCTGAAAAAATAAATAAATAAATAAATAATAAATAAATATAAAATAAATCGATTTTCATATTGTTTCAAATATTGTGCAGTTGAGGATCCCAGGACTACAATGAGGCAACTTTAATATTGATGCAGCGTCAGGAAACTGAGTAATGGATTTTCGTCTACCTGTTTGTTTCGTTGAACCCGATAATGCATAAACTGCTTGCCGAATTGGGTGGTGTTTCGAAGCTCCTGGTTCCAGAAGTAAAATAAGGTATATTTCATTTTAATGCAATGTCTAAATGCTCATATACAGTAGCAATAAGCTTGCGACACTTATTGCGCGAGTCGATCTCATTGTTTGTCCCATGTAAGCACGTGTGAGAGCAAACCCTAGACACTGTTGCGCAGTATGTGTCAGACATCAGGTTTTCGTGCAGTGTAAATAATCAGTTCGCTTCTCTCAGAAACTGCGCTGTAGTGCACAGCGTGCCGAAACTTTGCCCGACGCTTTCAGAGGGAAAATGCCAGAAGAAAAAAAATCGTGGGGAAAGAGTGAGCATTTGCTTTAGTTTCAGAGTAGGAGGTTTTTGTTATTATTATTAATTTTTAATTTCGATGGATCTAACACTCCGGTGGCAATTCCCCTAGCCAACCTATTATCCATTTTTTTATTTGAATAAAAATAATATTCTATATTCGGAGAGATAAACTTCTTTCCCCATTTACTTTTCCGATTTACAAATATTAATTTTAAATTACTTAAGGGTTTTGGTAAATCATTCATCACTTCACCTGGTAATTTGTTCCAATCTCTGACATCATTACCAACAAACGGAAATTTTCCCACTCCCTTATGCATGAAATCGAGCGTCAGTTTGTGGTTATGATCGTCTTTCCCCTTCCATGCACTATTCCTAATTATTTGACCAATATCCTATGAAGGCCCATAATCAAAATACGCCCTGTACATTCCGAGTACTCTCTTCATCCTTACCGAGAGTGGTGGGCGAATGGTTAGTGTTCTGGCCTCGCATTCAGGAGGACGCGGGTTCGAAACCCCGTCCGGGAATCCAGATTTGGGTTTTACATGGTTTCATCAAATCACGGGGACTCGCGTCCTCCCGAATGCGAGTCCAGAGCGTTACCACTCACCCAACATGTTCGGTCTCTTCCCACCACACCTTGGTCTTTCCCAGATCAGTATAACTTTAATCTTTATTTCGTGACTCACTCATGCACGAGTATTCTCTGCTGCTCCATTCTCGTTACATGACCATACCACCTGTCTGTCCTTCTCTATAATTTTCTGTAGAGGTTCCTCTCTTATTATGTCTCTAACCATTTCGTTCCTTATTATCTATTTCTTGCAACACCTCTTCTGTTTCTTAGTAATTTCATTTAATTTGCTTGCATCCTGATAATATTCCGCTTCCTCATTGTCCAGGTTTCAGCACCGCACGTTAAGATGGGAACATACAGGGTGATTTAGGAGGAATGGTAAATATCAGAGGAGATGGAAGTATGAACAATATTGTGTTAAGAAGTACATATAAACATGTGTCCTATTTCCATTCGTTTTGAAGATACAGGTGCTGGAATCTTATCTCAGAAAATGATCAAGAACACACAAATAACTTATTGAAGTACTTTATTCGTGCAAAGACACACGCACATTTTACAAAAGTTTAAATTAAATGTTCGTAAACCCCACCATCGACTTCAACACACTTTGTAGCTCTCTTCGCAACTGTACGTGTAGCTCTTCTGAGTTCGTGCTTCAATTTGTGTATTGTAGTCGTTGGTGGGATTATCGAACTGTTGTGAAGTATGCGTGTGTTTTTGCATGATAAAGTACTTCAATAAGTTATTTGTGTGCTCTTGATCATTTTCTGAGGATTATTTTATGCAAAACATTTCAGCACCTGTATCTCAAAAATAAATGGAAATCGACAACATGTTTATATGAACTTTTTTTTAGTCAATATTGTTAATACTACCACCTCCTTCAATATTTACCATTCCTTCCGAATCACCCTCTATATCGCAAGTAAATGAAAGAAAACAAACTTCTTTCGTGTTCCGGCAAACACAATACGGCTTCATCCGCAATAATACATGATTTAGACCAGTCTCTCCGTACAATTCAAGCCATTTCCATCTTCATAACTCAATTCTTTCTTCTATTTGTCCAGCGCCCCATTTTCTCTGTGCCACCAGAGATTCTCAAAAACACGCGATTCCTATTTAATATACATAAAATAAATTCTTTTCCATTCTTATTTTTACATTTATAACGGTAAAGTATGCCCGTTACAACCTTCTTCAAATCCAACCAGTGGCATCATATTATTCATAACCGAAATTGTACGAAATTAAAACTGATATTCGCTGTCATGAGTTGTTCAGCTCTGTCTAAGAGTCGTGATAATACAGGATTTCTCACCGTACTTGTTAAATTACTGACTATGCGGTATCTGTAAATTTAAAGGCTAAATTTACTGTGAGAGTATTTTAAGACCTAATTTCATCTCATAATCCCTTGTAAAACAAAACACCTAGTGCAAGAAGTTAGGGAAGTAAGCTAATAACAATAATAATAATTGTGGAGTCTGTTCTATTTCATTAAAAAAACCATCAAAGTAGGCGGGTGACTACTGAACACACTTCTATTTCATGTGTTACTTATTAGTTTAGCATACGCGTTACAGCGCCAACATTCTCAGGCAGACACAACACGCCCAGGTTGAAACCTTTGTTGTAAGGTAATAATCGTCCTTGTTAGGCGATTTTTTATAATCATCCAGGTGAATGCTGGGATGATCCCCAACTACCCGACCAAAAATCAAATATTTCTGTTGAAGAATCGACAGTTTACAGTAGAGATCACAAGTTGGACGGATCACAGTCGGGCAGACTGCGGAGAGGTAGGGGATTTAAACCAGGACTTTGGTGCACAATCACGTGACTAGAATGGGGTTCCACCACCTGAACGTTTATACTTTCACGGTAAAAAATCAGTAGGCAACGATTTCCTGACGACATTGTTCTGTTAGCAGAACAGACTGAGGATATTGAGAATTTACTGAATGGCATGAATATAATACTGAAAAAACATTTTGGACTAAATATAAACCATAGAAAGACAAGAGTTATGAAATGTAGTAGAAATGACCACAGTAATATTGGATTAAATATAAAAATAGCATCGGATGCAATAGGAGAAGTAAAATTCTATTATTTAAGAAGTAAAATTAAAACTGTTGACCGAATCAGGGATAATGTTATAGGCAGAATAACGCAAGTCAATAAAGCTTTCATGCAAAAAAGAATTTTTTTAATTTTAAATATTCATGTAGGACTCAGAAAGAAGTTTTTAGAACTACGTGTGGAGGATAGCACTTTACGGTAGTGAAGTGTGGAGTTTAGGAATATCAAAAAGAAAAATTGATGCGTTTGAAATGTGGTGCTATAGAAGAATGCTGAAAATTAAGTTGACAGATAAAGTACGAAATGAAGGAGTTTTGGAAATGATGGGTGAGGAGACAGGATGGTAGGTAATATTTTGAGACATGCTGGATTGGTTAATTTGTTAGTGGAGGGAACAGTCGAAGGTAAGAACTGTAGAGGAAGACAGAGATTACAATAAATGAAGCAGATAACTGAGGACGTGGGTTGTAAGGGGTATGTTGAGATAAAGAAGTTAGCACAAGATAGGAAGGGATCGAGGATGGCACCAGAAACTGATGACAGCAAAATAATAATAATAATAAAACATTATCTACAACCCTGTCTATCTAATCCCATTGATAAAATACGCACACATTCGATATTTACTTTTCGTGTGTTATCAGTAGAAGATTCCAACGGCTGACAAAAACGCTTTATATCAAATGAGTTTCTAGAGGTCATATGTAGCTCTCATATATTAATTATTATATATATGAAATAATGTATTTATATATTAGTATTACGAATTATGAAGGTACAAGACTAATCCCATTTTAAGAGTATCTCTGAAGACAGGGAGTAACTAGTCGAGGAAAATAAATAATTAGGAAGTCAAAAATGCAGAAGCTAAGAGAAAGCCTAGGATGACGTAAAAACATGGCGACTGCCTGAATGCAACTGCAGAAATTATAAAGCAGTTAGCTGGACTCTAAATGGGAAAACCAGTTGGGTTTTACGAAGCTTATTACGGCGGTGGACGAATACGTCACGCGTAAGTGCAAACTGTAATGAATTTGTGATTTAGTATGGAAAGTTGTGAAATAAAAGTTGTGTTTGGTTTAATTTTGCGAAATTACTGGGGAAAACGTATTCAACGAGTATTTGGAAGTAAAAAGCCTGAACATTTCCTTTCAGGTATTATAAGAAGAAAAAGGAAGAATTTTTGAAAATTTTAGAGTGAGAGCTGTTAACATCAAAAGTGAACCGAGTTTAAAAGGAGATCTAAGATGTTTTCGTCCTTGATGGAAACAACCAAAACGACAATTTAAGGTAGAAGTAAATTATTTATAAATAGTTGATACACGATTATGGAAATTAAACGCTTGATGGTTGCATATAAATGTAAAGGTAGATAAGTGGATTCTTTCATCGTGAAGTAGGAATAGAAGGTTGCATAGTATGAGTATACCAACGGCCATGTTGCAATAAACATCTCATCCCATGTTAAACTAATTGAGACCTCCGATTTTAATACCAGGCAACGTCACAGACTATTATTTGCGTCCGATGAAACAATTAAACGTCTCCTGCATAAACAGGTAATCTACAACGCGGAATAATTCCCCTGATTTTCTTTACACTCGGGGATTACAGTTGGTAAGACCAGTTCATCAAAAATCAGGCACTCAAAACACAAATGCTTCGGTACTGGAAGGTTATCCGCAACATGTCAACGCTTGAAATGGCCGCTTGTTTCCACCTGTTATCATTATTCACGCACGTCACGAGCTACGGTAGGGACATTAGTGAACTGTTTGTGAGAGGTAATGGCGTGTCGACGATTGCATAATTTAAAAGGCGAAATGTCCTAAACTGTATCTAGGTGAGACAGCTAATCAGTCCAACCTGTTATTTTCCTCGGCACAAAAATTGTTACTCGTAATTTATGCTTACATAATGTCTTACTGAATACCAATTTAACTGACTTCAGATTCACCATCTAATCGAACGAAATGTGAAAAAGAATTATTTTACGAAATACGGAATCCTTTTCCTTGACTTCCATAGATGACTAAAAAAAATAAAAAAACAAAAGTAAATAAAAATAATAACATATACAACAAAACAACGACAAAGTAACAACAAAACACAACAAAAATAACAAAAACAAAAAACACAACAAAACGAGGCATATTTGTAAGAAAAGAAAGCGATTAGTAAATAGGCTTAGGCAAAGACAATTATGCAAATCTCCGTTAATAGTCTATAGGTCTACAATATTTTAGATGAGATATGCAACGAAGGTCAAACTGATAGTGTAGCCCTCGACATTTCTAAGGTATTTGCTAGAGTGCTGGTAAATTTGATAAAAACTATTGGAATAGATCAAAAATTGACTTTGCTGGTTGGAGGATTTTTGGGTCTAATGACTAGGCCTCTTCGACGTTGAGGTCATTAGAGATGGGAAAGGCCTCGGCTCAAGGATCAGGAAGGAATTCAGCCATGGCTTTCTTGTAGGAACCATCCTGGAATTCGCTGGAGTGATTTTATATCAGCTTGCCACAGGTCATCAAGTCCTTTGATTACTACATGTCGTCTTGGAAAATTTCTTCTCGTTCTTCCGAAACTACATAAATTAGGGATCCATGCGTATGGTATATCACAACCCTCTGAATAGTCCATGCAAATATCATACAAACACTAAATTAATGGATAAAGTCTGTTGTGTAGTGTGAGGAAAGCATTGATTGGACTGTGCATTGTTATGAAGACCAGCGTGGCGGGTATGCGTTTCGCATCCCAGTCCTAGCATCCAGATTTAGGTTTTTCATGGTTTTCCCCAAATCATTTGAGGCGAATGCCAGTATAGTTCCTTCAAAAGGCCATGAAAGATTTACTTCCCGTTCCTTGCCCCCAGTCCTTTCCCGCCTCTAATGACGAGGCGTAAACGGTATAAAAAAAACTAATTGACAGTCATTAGGGACTGCTGACAGAAGTGAAAACTTAAAAATATTAATATCATACGCGCAACAAATCATACGTATAGCTAAAGATATACTAAATAATAATAATAACGTGAACGTAATGACAGGGTTTCTACTGACAGCGCTTTCCGCCCCTGTCGTAGCCGTCTTAATCTAACCCGGTAGTGCGTACCAGGTACAGGAGACCTACAGTTTAACGTTAAATCAGAACCACGGGCGCCTAAAGAAGTTATCGCTTCAAAAACTAAAAATCTAACTCAGTCCACAACCCGATGGTTCGTCGAATCTTCCCGAAGGAGAAGCACCAAGCTGTTGTGTCAGAGGTAAGAAGGCCAATTCCTTTCCTCGTGGGAATACAGTTTAACGTGCAATCAGAACAACGGAACGTCCCGTCGTAGCTCATATAATCAAATATAAGTCCTAAAAATTCCCGCGACCGCAGAGAGAAACTTTCTAAAGTAAGCGCCTTAACCTCTGAGCTACCAGACCGCCTTGTTTTGAAGTATTTGTGTGCTAACTACTATCAAAATCAGATAAAAGCTATGGGTTTGTATGGACAACGGTGACAGAAATTAAAGTGAGGGGGGAAAGGAGAGAGATTAGGTTTCTGTAAATCAAACGTAAATAGTGTTTTTATTTTAAGTTCCATCAAAATCGGATAAAAACTGTTTGTATAAAGATTTTTCGAAAAGCGTCCAACGCGCATATCATACGCGCAACAGGTGGCATCTTGGTGACGTGACATCAAGAAATTCATAGATTTATCCCCGTCCAAAATATCGAGTAATGCCCCTATAGAAGTTTTCATTTCAAAAAGTATGAGAAGAGAAAATAGAGAAGGAAAATAACCACACATTAGACATGTATTTTTAATGTGTCGTTAGTAGAAGACGATCAAGGCTGAGAAAAAGGCTTTATAACAATTGACTTCGTAGCAAGTATGTGTCACGCCCATATGTTAGAGGAGAAGGTCCAAAGACGGGCTAAGGTCTATATAGGGGGTAAGGTCTAAATACGGGCTACTTGCTGGAAGTGGGGCAGCGGGTTGTACGCAGGCAGGAGAATGGCACTTAAAGGAACATCAAATGGTGGCGGAAGAGTCGTGAGCAAATGAACTTGGTTTGTGGCACACGTGTGTTGACGCAAATTGTTTTATCGGAAAACTTGCTTTTGACAAACTCAAAACTTTTCAAGGTATGTAAACTTTAATTTCTCACTTGTTACTTATTCAGTAAAATAAATGGCTTCCTTCTCATCTCAAAGTACATGACCTAGTTCATACAGGATTCCTGTCCTGTTTGATTTGTTTGTTTTTTAATGGCTGCTGAGACCATCGACTTGAAGTACTGCATGGTCTAAAAAAGAGCTACCATTGGTGGTCCAATAACGGGATAGCTCTTGACGAGTAAACAGCAAGATTTCAGCAACCCAGATCAACAACCAACTACTCCAGCTTCAACGCCCATGATGTACCTTCAATCCTCTCTATTGCAAAGAAAAAGCAATAGTGGTCACAAGTGCGCCAAGACTTGCATCATAACTGTATCTTCTTACAGCGAATTATTGAAAAAAATCGTATAACGTACAGCTTTGAACAACTGTCTGATGATTGTGAAAGTGTAATCAGTTACCTCAACAAATAAAAATAATCCAAAATTGCCAAGCCAAACCAAAAAGCCCATTAGGTAAGCTCAGCTATGAGTTGGATTCGGATACTGACGACAATAACGAGGACGAGTTGGCGATTTCTCTGGGGGATAAACGTTGTGACGACAATGCAGCATTCAATTTCTGTGATGGATTCAATTCAGATGATGTCAAGAGGCAAAGTGTGGGTTCAGTTCTACAAGTTTGAAGGCTGGGCAGTGACTGAATATGATATAATGGAAAAAAAAACGTGAAATTTCAGTTTAATAAAATTTTTGAACAAAATTTGGTGTTATTTAATTTATTAACGAGATAAATTTACATTTTTATACAAGTAGACCGTATTTGGACCACCTCTAGAAATCAGTCATTTTACACTTTTTTGATCCTTTGATTCTGGAAAATTAAAATTGGTTATTGACGTTTTGAACCATCATATCACCTTCATAATTGTTTATAGAAGTAAATGACATCAAAATTATCTATATTTAGTGACCAGGTAAATTAGTAGGACCAAAATAAAGGTGGTAGCCCGTACTTGGACCTTCTCCTCTAATAATTATGTGCATAGAATACCGTATTTATTTATTTTTATTCCGATTTACAAATGTACAATACTCGTACTAACCCTATTTTATGAGTATCTCTGAAGGCAAGGAGTAACCGCTCGATTTAGAGCCGAGAAAAAAGAATAATTATGAAGACTGGAGAAGATAAAAGAAAGTCTAGGATATCGTAAAAATACGGCGGCAGCCTGGATGGAGCGGCACTAATTATAATGCAGTTAGTTGGACCGTAAAGGGAAAAACCAAATCGATTACATGAAGTCTATTACGGTCGCGGAGGATTGAGTCACGCTGAGTTGTAGTTGTGAACGGAATGGAGCAGTTCTTTACAACTAAAAGGTTCGCACTACGGCCGTACACAACCAAACCTGCCCCCGAAACCTTGGTACAGTACTATAACTGGAACCTTAACAGGCGCTACATCACATGCATAACCAGAAGCCGATTCCATCATGGTAAGCTCCCAGAGTGACTGCTCAGACACAGTAGTGGGTGACTTAAACCACATTATTTTTTCTTGCCAAAAGTTTAGATTACCACAAGACAAAATGCTGAAAAAAAATCCTTGGTATTCATTTTATAACAAACGTGACTATTTTGCTATCTTCTAACGACAAAAACATTTGTGGGACATTAATGACATATTTTAAAGATGGAAATGATTTATTTGATTTTTTCTTATAGATATTATAAAACTGGATCCTTTAAACATTTTTGAATCTTCTGCTTTAACACATGTACATTTTTCGGACTGTGTGTGGTGTATCTATATGTAAATGTTCATTTTCAATTATATAATCATTAATATTAACGTATGACTGACAATTAGTTCATAAGTGTTTCTTGGACTGTTATACTTCATGTTATTAGTCTAATAATTAATTGGATATTCTATTGTCCACATCAATGGAAACTTACGTAAAGGCAGCATGTATGGCCGATAGCGCTAATAGCCATTAAATAAACAAATAAATGGTATAAATAATGTTCTCGGGTGACTAGCCGAGTTATAGGAGTGTTATAATTACACAATATTTCGGCGCTCTCAATCGTTGGCGCCATCTTCCGGTGAAGTGAGGTCAGGAACGTGCGAAGTTGCTGAGCTAGACCAGATTCCCCCTGCTTGATAGAAACAGGTGGACGACAAAAAGTGCTTTAGACACGGAGTCTAGTTCACGCTTGGTATACCGTATCCTTTCCCGCACTAGAGCCAAGCTGGCCCGCCGCAGAATTTTCTTCGCTGCGAAAGAGTCAATAGGGTGCCGAATCTCAGCAAACCGTGGGACGATGTCCTGGTCCCTGCAGCGCTGAAGAAAGGCGAGCGCGCTGAGAAGTCTGGATTTTTTCTTGCGTAACTTCTCCAGCTGCTTGACTTTACAATAAATATCCTCCCCGTAGAGGTAAAATATATAATTACGTAGTCTTTCTCAACGCCGAGAAAGACTACGTAATTATAAATAAATGGTAGATGAAATTAGTTTGTGATTCAGTATGAAAAGTTTTAAAATAAATGTTCTGTTTGCTTTAACTTACGAAGGTACTGAGGAGTACTTAGAAGTAAAAGAATAAAAAGCAAGACAAGATAATGTAAACATTTTCTTTGAGATTTTATAATAGGAAGAAACGAGGATTTTTTTAAATTGTTACCATACACTTAACATAATAAGTCAACTAAGTTTAAAAGGAGATGTGAGATGTTCTCGTCCTGGCTGGAAACAACCAAAGAGACATACTAAGCTAAAATTAAATTAGTAATAACTAATTTAAGACACGGTCATCGAAAGTAAACGATTGATAGTTGCGAATGAAGATAGATTTGATGGTTTATATCCCGTGTTGTGGTCAGGGTAGTAGGTTACAATTTCAACGTGTGAAACTTGCCTATTTAGCCAATGAAACGTCTTAGTGTACCAAGCACAAAATTTCAGTAAACATCTCATAGCTTGCTAAACCAGCTGATTACGATTTTAAGACTTGCTAACGTCACAGTGTATTATTTGTGCTCCAAGAAACAATTAAAGATTTGTTGCATAAACCAGGAACCTGCAAGGTAGAAATTATTCACCTGATTTTCGTTTTACTCAACGGATTACAGTCGCTAAGAGCAGAATTAACGCCGTGCTCATCAAAGATCAGCACTCAAAATACATATGCGTTAGTGTTTGAAGGTTTTCACTGAATTTCAACACTGAAGACGGGCCCCCCTCGTTTCCACCTGTTTGTGGCTTATGTTCTCATCAATCACTCACGCCACGAGCAACGCTTGGAGACATTAGTGAACTGTTTGTGAGAGGCGACGGCGTGTCGACTACTGCATAGTTTAAAAGGCGGAATGTTGTCAACTGTATACAAGGTGCGGTGCAGAAAATGAGACAGCTAATCAGTCCAACCTTATTACCCTCGAAACAAAAATTGTCACAATCTCACAATGTACCAACATAACCACCTTCAAATTCATCATCGATCAGAACGAATTATTTTACAGAACAGAGAATCTGTTTTCTTGACTTCTACGGGTAACTTTTTTTTTTCAAGCAGAAAGAGGTATATTTGTGATAAAAGAAAACGGTTAATAAACCAGGAACATGGGTTTAGGCAAAGATAATTATGTAAATCTCAGCTAATAGCCTATAGCTCCATAATTTTTTAGGTGAGAAGTGCAAGAAAGGTCACACTGAGAGTGTAACACTAGATACAGTGGCAGTAAATTCTGTAAAAACAATTGGAATAGATAAAAATGTGACTTTCTGGTTGTAGGATTTTTGTTATACGACTTTACGCCTTTTCGAAGTCGAGGTGATTAGAGACGGGAAAGAATTGGGTTCGAGGAACTGGAAGGAATTCAGTCATGATCTTTTTGAAGGAACCATCCCGGCATTCACCATGGAAATTCGGATGACGGGACGAGGATTCGAACTCGCGTTCTGCCTAAACCATCCATTTGTATAGTATAAGAACGTTCCACACCACCAAGTTGTTATTCTAAGCCCATGTGTGGGTTTAAAACTGTATGCGCGACTCTTATAGACAAGCGTCAAATATCTGTGAAATATGATCGTCATTGCGCTGAGTTTCAGGTAACACGCGCAAGAAGACCCAAGGGAAATGGAGTCAACGTTTCCGCTTCCTTTGCTGGAATGGAGTTGACGTCATGAAGCTTCTGAGAAGCGATCAGATGTGCAGCGGGAACGTTGCCAGCGACTCGTCAGGGGTAACTGAACGAATCTTACGGGAGAAACTTTTGAACAATAGTATCTCAATTTTATCATCTTTTTTACGAACGTTTTAGACTTTGGCGGGTCAGCCCAGGCACTTCCCCTTTCCAGAGGCCTGTGCTTACTTCTGGAAGCATCTTTACTAGTCGTATCGCCGGCTTGTTAGGCCAGTCGCAGTCTTTATGGGGAAGCAGATGTGTTGCCATCTGTCTGTGAAGCATGTAACTATGTCCTGTATTCATGCTGATACGATGGGTTACGAGTATTGCTAATTCCTGGTCAGCATCTGGGATAAGCATCTTTTTAATTCAGTGATGTCTGACATGTCTTTAATCCCTAATATTGAAAAAGTTACTCCTTAAACATTATACACTAAATCTAAAGTCTTAAATACAATTTCATAGGTACAAAAAATTACGACAATAGTTGCTACTAGCGTAAGACACCAGAATGAAGTTGCTAAAAATTTTGAAACTGCTTGTTTATAATCAGAACGAGTATCTTCGTTGAATGAGTTTATTGAGTAACGCTCACTACCACCGTAGCGTTATGTTTATGTAACCATAAGCTCTTCTAGACGTGATTCACGCAAACATATCTTTGTATTTTATTACGAAAAGAAACAGTGATAAACAAAAATCTTTCCATAATACTCCCATGAGATATCGAGCTTTGTATTGTCTCTTGCAAAGTTTTGCGAAGAAATTGTTATGTGATATCCAGTTTTGCAGTGTGATTATGAAACAATATTACAACAGGGTAAACTCGCATGTTATCCATGGTATGTAGAAAGATACAAGGCAATTAATTTATTTATAAAGGAATTGAATTTTATTTTTATTTTTGTGCCGTACGCGTTTAACTTCATTTTCAGAGCATCTTCAATGACACCGCTCTGGCCACGCATTCTGGAGGACGCCGGTTTGAATCCCCGTCCGGGCATCCAGATTTGGGTTTTCCATGGTTTCCCCAAATCACTCTAGGCGAATGTCGGTATACTTCCTTCAAAATGCCATGGCCGAATTCTAGTCCGTTCCTTGTCCCCACTCCCATCTCGCCTCTAATGACCTAGAGACGATGAGGCGTAAAGCAATAAGTAAAAAAAATGTCAGTGACGTATGTAATTTTTATTTCATGGTCTCAGCGTCAGATCAATGTAGTGTAGTGCTGTGTATCTGGGGAAGATGATGCCTGTTAGAAACTTCCCGATAAAGCGAGCCCTAACGCTGAGACCATGAAATAAAAATTACATATGTCACTTAAGATGTTCTGAAAATGGAATGAAACGCGTACGACAAAAAAATAAAAAAAAATTCAATTGCATTGGCGTATCATTAACCTTTAGAAAAAAATCAATTAGCTTGCACTTGAGGAAATGGCTCACAACATCTAGTTGTTATACAAGGCAATGTTTGAGGTTTAAATAATTTATGCATCATTTTAGTTAATATTGTTTGCACTTCGGTTATAGGATATGGGTCGACAGCATCCAGTGTGCTATCTGATAAAATGTAAATCTTCTGAGCCACGCTCAGGTGTAACAACGGCGAAATAATGATGGCTCACACTGTGACTCCTGCGCCAGCGATTTTAACACCTGCATAAGTGAAGAACTGGTTGCCTACACAGAGGGCTGTGCAGCTTTGACTGACAATGCGTCCCGCAATATTCGTGGGATGGCATCTCTGAATAAGGGAGTCCTCTCGAACTGTATCTGAAGTGAACTACACTTAATGGTTCCTTGAGGTTTATTACTATGTACACAAACACTGGTAAACAATAACAAATGTGGTACAGTTAGCGGATGACCGTCGAGAAATTTAGCCTGGTCCTGATCCGGGGTAGAGAGACGGCTTCTACTTCTCGCGAACTTCCGGTGGTCTTCTGTAGTTGAAGCTGGTTCCGCGGTCAGGCCGGAACTGGCGGTGGAGCGGCCGGCTACGCTTATATAGGCGACCTGGCGCAGGAATTCCGTTGTGTGGTAGTACGGCGACCTCTGTAAGAAATAGTCCCACTTAGCTTCTAGATGATTCTATTTGTTTTCCTGGTTTGTTTTGCGCCTGTTTGGACTCGTATATGTATCCCGGCGTGCAGGCGCGTTGTGTGTGAGGTCTGCCTGGCAGGGGCCTTTACTGGCAGACTGAACATACCTACCTCCCGGGGGGGGGGGGATGGAAGCGATGTCTGCGACGTCTGCGAGGTCGTCTGCCGCGGCGCCCTGGAGCAGACTATGAAGGCTACCTCCAAGGGAGTACGGAGCTGTTCCCCTGGCGATGCGTGCCGACCTGCGTCGTGGTGCAGGTTGTGGTGGAGGTACTTGTGGAGCTAACGGCATCGGTTCGTCGGCGTCGATGGCCGGGGGCTGTACGGGGGGGCGCTGAAGATGGTCCCCGCAGGTGGTCGAGAGGCTGCGGCTGAAGGGTGACAGGTTGTGGCGTCGTTGGTGGCGCTGTAACTGTCCCTGAGCAACGGTTAGACGGCAGGAGTGGTGGAGGTGGCAGGGAAGGAGAGGAAGAAGTGGATGGCCGTGCCGTGGTGGAAGAGGACGGTGCCGTGGGGTAGCGGGGACGTAGTTGGTTTCGATGGCGTCGCACTATCCGGCCATCCAGGCTGACGTCGAACAGTTGGCGGCCCCGGGGCCGCTGGATGACCCCCGGAAGCCAACCGGCCCGGGAGCCAAACCCGCGGGCCCAGACTAGGGAGCCCGGGGTGAAACGGAATGGGCCCGAAGGTACCTGTACTTTGGGCGGGGGTAAGAGGAGATGGAGGAGAGTGCGAGGTTGGCGGCCATGCAGCAATTCCGCCGGGCTTTTGGCCCCCACTGGAGTGGTTCGATAGGAACTGAGGAAGAGTGTCAATGCCTCTTCGAGTTTGTGACTTGTGGTGTATTTGGTCATTTGGGTTTTGAATGTTCTGACTAGCCGTTCCGCCTCCCCGTTAGATTGGGGGTGGAAGGGCGGGGTGAGGAGGTGTTGGATATTGTTGGCGGTACAGAAGGACAGGAATTCCCGACTTCGAAATTGCGGTCCGTTATCTGTGACGATAGCGTATGGTAATCCTTCGATGGAAAAGATCTTCGTGAGGGCTGAAATGGTGACCTCTGTGGTGATTGTGGAGCAACGGACGACATATGGGAAGTGGGAAAAGGCATCCGTCACTAGGAGCCACTGGTGGCCTAGGAATGGGCCAGCGAAGTCGAGGTGAATGCGTTCCCAGGGTCCGGACGGTGCCGGCCAGGAAAGGAACTTTTGAGGGGGGCGGGGCAGTTGTTGGGCACAGATGGTACAGCGCCGCACCATCTCCGTGACATCCGTGGTAAGGCCGATCCAGAATACATGGCGTCTGGCAAGGGATTTGGTGCGGGCAATTCCCCAGTGTCCTTGGTGGAGAGTTTGGAGGATTGTCGGGATCTCGGAACGACGACCCTCGGGGTGGAATTTGGTTCTGTGCGGAGGAGCACTCCCTCTACTACTGAGAGCTGGTGGCGGATGGAGTAGTAGAACTTGAGGTCTTGATGATGGCGTGGAGGGGAACGTGTTTGCCACCCGTGTTGGATGTGGTGTCGGATGACACGGAGGAGGGGGTCCTCCCCTGTGGCTGCCGCGACTTTTGAGGCCGTGACTGGAAATGTCTTCAGTGCTTCTTGTATGTCATCGTCGATCTGGAACACCAGAAGTTCCGACTTGTCGAAGGCAAGGTCTGGTCC
>JARYHS010011408.1:31243172-31309542 GCA_031002005.1 Vandiemenella viatica
TAAACAATGAATGTTTTATTTTATTTTATTTAATGTATTTTTAACACATATTATATATAGATTTTAACTTTCGGCACTTCTTCTCCATATAAACTTTAACTGTGTTAAATCTCACACTTCTCCGTGCGTGCAATACTCTTAAAAAGGGATCCGAAGTTTTAGCTTAGCGTGTTAATGTATAGATTTATGGTCTTGAAGACCTGGGCAGAGATTCTTACCGGTTGCGCAATGCTTCTATATCTTAGCCGAATAATCAAATGCAATTATCATACCAGGAACAGTTTAATGAGGAATCCGGACTACCAGTCTGTTTATGTTAACATAACTAAGCTTTGTCACAGAGGGATGTCGGTTTTAAGGTCCGTTAAATTATCAGCCCAGACCGCAATTCGAACAAGGGATCTTTCGTTCTGCAGCCAAGCGCATTAACCAAATGAACCACCAGACCGCTTTGTCAAAATTGACCAAACTGGATCGAAGCCTAAGCCTAAGCTGAATACATCGCGTTCTGTGTGTGATGTTTCACACCGTCTACAGGAGTGAAAGAACACTATTTGTCGCAGCTCATTGTCGCTGATCGTTTAGCAACTGCGAGGGAGGAAAATTGCGTGTATTTGCAACACGCTGAACGAATGAGACTCATTGAGTTAACTCTAGCCTGACAAATCCTGGCTGAATACGCTACCCAGTTTGCAGATCCGCTGCCGGGAATACAGATCAGCTCACTGCGGGAATTACAGCCTCCAGCTGCAGGGGTTGTTTTCATGCGAACCTATCACCAGTTGTGAAAGCCTACACTGAAACTGACAGGCTTCCAATACGTCAGCCACCTGGACACACTGCGGCCAACTGTTGGGAAGTGAAAACAGTGTCCTGGTACTCTACCATAGATCTAGCCTATTAGGTTACCGCTAATACTAGGCTCTGACAATCGGGAGTATCTGGGTTTGATTCCTGGTCCAACCAGTCAAATACCAGAGTAAATGATCTTCGGACATCTCGAAGTGAAAGCTAATGAACCAGTCCTCACAACGGTAAGTCAACTGTCAGTTGTTAATTTGGTAACCCTGTCTAATTAGGTAGCAATTAACTGGGCACGTGGTGTATGAATACAGTAAGGCAGCTTACCGGACAAAAGTGGTATCCATCACACTGTAAACAGAGAAATATTCAGCTTCTGTGTTTCAGGCGATTGCTGGAGGCTCACACTACATAGCCGCGAATAATAAGGCCCTCCTCACATTCACCGAAAGCGGTGGCTGAGCGCGGATAGGGGGCGTCCATAAATTACGTGAGGTTAAATGGGGGGGGGAGGGGTCCAGCGAAATCTAACCAAGGGGGAGGGGGGTGGAACGGAAGTCTCACGTGAGATTTTGTAAATTTGAGTTGGACTGTAGAGCTAAAAAAAAGTCTACAAATGACGCGAAAGACGATTTTAGAGGGGTATTTCGTCTCGCGGGACCAGATCACACCAGCAGGGGTGGGGGGGGGGGGGAATAGAAAATCCGGAAAAACACCTCACGTAATTTATGGATGCCCCCTTAGCGCTCTGGCCTCGCATTCGGGAGGCCGGCGGTTCGAATCCCCGTCCAGTCATCCAAGTTTGGGTTTTCCATGATTTCCCAAATCACTCCAGGCGAGTGCCGAGATGCCATGGCCGAATTCCTTCCCGTTCATTGTCCCCAGTCCCATCCCGCCTCTAATGATCTCGACGTCGACAAGGCATAAAGCCATAAACAAACAAAAAACAAAAACCAAAGTCTCTTCACATTGCGCAATTCCTAGGCGACGAAATGGATACTTGAGTATCTTGAGAGTATCTAGGAAATCACTTCCAATGTTGTGTAACGAGGAGGCAGTATCATACCAGTCTCATGCGACCTACAAGTCAGTCGCCAGTCGCGTCTCTTGCGAATGTTGTTACAAGTGGTAAAAACATGACGGATGAAAACGCGTTCAATGTTGGGTTTGTGGGAGAAGTTGAGAAAACAGTACGTGTAATTGGTATCCAGTCATTTCCTTTATCATTTAAAACTATTTGAAGTGGGGTTTAACTATTATTTGGCTTTGATAGACTGTTGTGTAAGATTCTGACAATACCAGATCGTTACCTTCGCCGTGAACTCATTGCCAGGGATAGCGCAATATTATTCAGTTCAAAGTGCGGAGGGAATAATCAGTCTTCATCATATAATTAGTTTAAATAGTTAACAAGCAATATTAATCAACAGAAATCAATCAGATGTATGTGGAAAATAATCAACGAACAGTTTAACAAAAGCAGAAAAATGTATTTTTTTGCGAGACATCGTTTTTACAATAGCAACATGTCATTTGATCAAGAAATTCAGGAAGATTTAATTATGTATTGCAAGAGACTGCTTACTTCCGTAGTAAATATAGTCTATTGTTGGCCACACATGGTGTAACGTCAAGAAGAATAATTGTCAGAAAATTTAATATATTAACACCACATTAATAACCTTGGACTTTCATTTTTATTAACTTGAAAATTTCATAAGTGAGCGACATATTTCTTAAATCTGTTTGTTTACATAGTCTACAGTATGTTTTTTCCCTCATTTTCTCTTGTGTGTAGAATTTAAGAATAGCATCACATTCTTACGATTTTCCTTTTTCTAAAGTCGTAGTAATAATAGGCGACAATGTCTTTATTATCACATGACGAACCTTCGTTTGACCTGACGAAAAACTCGGATAGAAGCCACGACAGGGATGTATATAAGAATGACGCCCACCATAGCTATACGCAGACTGAAGACTATCGCTTCACAGTATCCTCAGTGTGTGGTACTAGCTCGCCTGTGGATATCATACTCAAGAGGCAACTCAAACTGACGATACTTAGATATCAGTGGCGGCGCCTAGGAATTGCGCAGCGTGAGGAGATCCTAAGTCATTAAGGCAAAATACTAATAACCCGTAATTTTCGCCACACACTCAATAAAAAAAGTACATTAATTGACACAATTTATCGTAGCACATAATGAACGTTACTTAACACGCGCTACTGCCGCTTCTAATATTGATTGAAAACAATCTTTTTATTGTCCTAGTCACTTTAAGACTTATCGCTGGCAGAGTTTATGACCTCGCTAGCACGCGCTCGCTGCACTGGCAGAACTTACGTAACTACGAAGTTAACTAGTCAGCCAGCGGAAATTCTGTTGTTGATAACGTGAATATAAGAAATAAATTATTTACAAATATACATTACTATCGTTATTTAAGGGAATGTCGGAATAGGTTCTTCAGTAAGTGGCATGCCCGATTACCTTACACTTCCTTGTTAACAACCCAAATAACTCTGGATCGCTAATTAAAAAGAAATCCTGGGATTTCCTTAAGGTGCTTTTTTTTGTTGTTTTTGTTTTTGATTTGCTGTCATCAGTCTTACGTCTGGTTTGATGCAATCCTCCTTCCCTTCCTATCTTGTGCAAGCTTTATAAACCTAAATAAAGCTGGAGAGGTGAGAATCACGTACTGTAAATTCGAAAACGTTCCGCAAAACACCAAACGAAAAATCGAGCGTGGTGAGTGAACGGTTAACGCTCTGGCCTAACATTTGGGAAGACGCCGGTTCGAATCCACGTACGGGCATCCAGATGTATGTTTTCCATGGTTTCCCCAAATCACTACAAGCGAATACCAAACTGCTTCCTTCAAAAGGCCATGGCCGAATTCCTTCCCGTTCCTTTCCTTGTTGTACCCAGTCCCATTCCGCCTCTAATGACTCGCCGTCGATGAGGCGTAAAGCCACAAGTAAAAAAAAAAAAAAAAAAAAAAAAAAAAAAAAAAAAAAAAAAAGAATAATGTGTGGAGTTGGTAGAGAACTTTTTGAGTCAACAGTGCGGCAGTTAAAAAACCCCTTCTCCTACACGCAGTCATGTCGGACTTTCAAAAGCGAGCGGCATATCCACCGAGTTACAAACGGCCAATGTTCAAGTACTGCAGGTATTACCACTAAGACTAATACCATATATATAATTATAAATGATTGAAGTGATTTCAAAAATTTACTGTAGCTATATTATTTGACTGACAGTTACTAATCTTTACAATCATATAGAAAAATTCAAAAAGTTATATATATATATATATCCCCTTACTGATTCGGCAGGTATCAAGTTGTTGCCACACTAGGTGCAGCATGTCCCTAAAAATCTGTTCAATAGCAATGTTGATGACAGCTCGCAGTTTTGATGATTTTGTTGGTAGAAGAGGCTTAAACACTGAATCTTTCAGATAATGTCACACACAAAAAAATCACATGCGGTCATTTCGGGAGAGAGTGGAGGCCGAAGACTAAACACCGGCTATTCACTCCACAATCAGTTTCTCTATAAATTAGTTAACTATGTGTGAAATAATATAAGTCCGAACATGACCCGCAAAAGGTATCAGGCAAAGCAAGGAACTGCTTTAGGACATGTCTATAAACTACGTGCTCCGCCTTAGGGGGGGGGGGCTTGGCTACGAGGAAAGGGGGGGGGTTAGAGCAAAGGAGCCACGAAGCTTCCCATTCATATTACACTGAAGAGCCAAAGAAACTGGTTCACCTGCCTAATATCGTATAGGGCCCCCGCGAGCACGCAGAAATGCCGCAACACGACGTGGCATGGACTAGACTAATGTCCGAAGAAGTACTGGAGGGAATTGTCACCATGCATCCTGCAGGGCTGTCCATAAATCTGTAAGAGTACGAGGGGGTGGAGGTCTCTTCTGAACGGCACGTTGCAAGGTATCCCAGACATGCTCAATAATGTTCATGTCTGGGGAGTCTGGTGGCCAGCGGAAGTGTTTAAACTCAGAAGTGTGTTTCTCCAGCCACTCTGTAGCAACTCTAAAAGTGTGGGGCTTCGAAAGACCATATCGATGATGTTTCGTTGAATAATTCGCACGCTGGCACTTGTTGATGGCCCAGCATTTAAATTCGCAGCAATTTGCGTAAGGGTTGCACTTCTGTGACTTCTGTCACTCTTCAGTCGTTGTTGGTCCCGTTCTTGCAGGATCTTTTTTCGGCCAAAGCGATGTCGGAGATTAAATGTTTTACAGGATTTCCGATATTCACGGTGTTCTCGTGAAATGGTCATACGGGAATATCCCCACCTCATCGCTACCTCGGAGATGCTGTGTCCCATCTATCGTGTGCCGACTATAACACCACATTCAAACTCACTTAAATCGTGACAACCTGCCATTGTAGCAGCAGTAACCGATGTAACGCCTGCGCCAGACACCTTTTGTCTTATATAGGCGTTGCCGACCTCAACGCCGTACTCTGAGTGTTTACATATCTCTGTGTTTGCATACGCATGCGTATACCAGTTTCTTTGACTCCTCAGTGTATTTGTCACAGTTAAGATGAGGTACAGAACAAACAACAGCATGATAATATTTATTTCCGTCATTTAATTATCTCCGTTTGTAATTTATGATAGTCTGACAAGAGAAAACCGCACAAAATGTCTTCTGGAATCAAAAGGGAAAAAAGCTATATGCTACGTGGGGGGAACGGGGAGGGGGGTTAGGGGCAAAAGCCACATAGGGCTACGTGGGTGGGAGAGGAGTTCACAGGAGACCAAACTGGAGCTACGTGGTTTCTGGCTGAATTGATGGTCCTGCACGCTGCAGCTGCTCCAAACCAGTCACAAGCACCAGTATTCTGCACGCATTGGGAGCTGACAGTTTATGGTAAGCAGCTGAGTTCGCATCGACTATGTATTTGGCAAACACACATTACCATGTATTTCCCCCCTCAACAAAACGACTCACCTGAAATAACACAGTGACGAAGCGCTATGCTTCCAGCCGTAATGAAAATGCTGATTGCGCTCTCTAACCACATGCCTTGGTTTCTTCTCCGCTTGCCGTTCGTGGTTATAGTTAGGAGTTGAAAAATCTCAGCCACAGGTGTTCGCACTGAGGGTAGATCTTACTGCGAGCAGTCTGTCCTCATTGTGCATGTACTCTAATCGCATTGATCGTCAGAAACTGCTTCTGTCACGTGAAACTGTCGTGGATAGTGTTGTAAAAAAACTGTTTTTTTCTGACTTAAAAAAAAAAACATGAAAAAAACATGAAAAAAAAATGTTTTTTTTTTCTGGGACACTTTTTTTCATAACTACTAAATCTCAAATTTGTAAGGAATTTATCGTTTAATATCACTGTTTTAGAGTTTATGCTAAGTATTTATCTTAATTTTTAAATCTACTATACTTTTCTGGTTTAGTAGAAAAGAAAATTCCGAAATATTGGCAACATTTTCTTTTACGAATGGGGACTTCCCGAAGAGGCTTGGTTGCGCGAGAAGGAATCCCCGTTGTTTGGATTGATACACGCTATTTGAATTGGTGCTGCCAACCCTACGAATTTATCTGTAGACTTACGGATCTTTTCAGATAATTAGGAATTTTAAATTTATCAACGTTTTTTTGCCTCTTTTTATTACTTATTGAGCTTTCCTTATATTCGTATTCTTGTTAGACTCTCAGCGTATAGTGATACTGAGTCATTAAATTGTCAGTAATTATGAATCGTTTCCTTGCACCCGTTGGCGTAAACCAACGATTGAAAAAGAAATAAATCCCCTATTTTGTATGATAATAAATTCAAACTTAAAAGACTGTAATAAGAGAATTATCAGCACAGTCTTTATGCACAGTGTATACTTTGCTCAAAATTAAAAATTGCAATCTCAAAATCTTTTGCGTACAATACAAGAACAACCAGTAAAAGAAAATGTAATTATATCTGATGTTATGGATCTAGAGGAGCCAGAAGAAGAAACAGAAAACTCCAACACCGACCGAACTAGTGTTGGTGGTGCTGATACTAGTGAATGTGGTGCTGACATAGAGTATGAATAAAATTATGTTACCCATATGGATACATTTATGAATCATTATGTAAGACATTATAGGATTCAGTAAGATATAAAACACACATGTAAAATGTAAGTTCCGTAAATAAAACTATAACTTATCAAATTTATTGTTTTCTGAAAAGAAAAAAAAAATCGAAAAAAACCAGGGTGCTATGTTTTTTTTCACAAAGTTGAAAAAAAAAAAAATTCAGTTTGCAACACTATTCGTGGTGGTAGAAATCAATTGACTGAGTTGTGTTGCGGGAATAAGCTGCCACTGAACTGCGCAGTCTTCAGGAAAGTCGCCTGTAGTCTGTGAGGCTGGAGGAAGTGAATCTTGGAGGCTGAGTGAATTGGTCGTTATGGCAACCACGTTCATCTGTGTAACCCCTTACAATCGTGCATAGGTGTAGGGATTCCAGAAGCGGGCAGTTACAATATTCGGTATTGGGTCTGGAGACTGTTAAGACATAGACGTTGAAATAGGGAAAGGGGGGGGGGGACCATTCTGACAGCATCGGAAAGACGGGGCTCTGCAACCCTCAGGCGGAAGCGTATATTTTTGCCAAAGACGATTAGATTTTGGATCCCAAATTATTGTCGGATCTTTTAAGTTGTCAGTAAATGGGAAGTAGATCGTCAGCCTTTAATTAAGGTATGATAGCTTGTAATACTTACCAGGTATCAGTTACAAAAACGAGTGATATCAGACAACTGATGCCATGTGGGGCTTATTTTTAGGCTGAGGAAGGAAGATCCAAAAAATATATCAGCTATTCGTGTAGGTACCACATAGTAGGGATGGGCAAACGAAAAAATATATCGATAAATATCGTGTCGATGTTTACAAAAAATATCGATATATCGATAATTTTGCCTAAAGCCAGTAATTATCTAAAATTATTCCAAAAACATATTAAAATATTTAAGAAAATTAAAGCCACATGCAGTAGTTACGGGAAATGTTATAAATTTATCTATTTTTATAAACTATCAAAGCCAGCATTCGTCTGATGCAGACTTCAAAAGAACTCTCTGTTTTATATGTTCCCACGTCAATCAGCTCCTGTTGTTCCGTGGCGCCAAGGTAACTGCAGAAGCCACTCTTTCGGACTACACAGAAGAGGCTTGGCATATCAGGTATTTTGTCAACTCATTTTAAAAAAACCATTAATAAAATTAAAGTTATAATTAATTCCGTTTCCACTAAAAAATGTAACGATTAATCGCTTCCTCCGCGTAAATAATCACAAACATTTCTTGGAACGAATCACAAACAAACCCATATCGTATTACAGTATTGTTTGAATACATGAACAGCTTAGGTCGTGTTAATCATTTGTTTTCCATGCGGGCCCATTGAGAGACTACTGATAAATCACGGAAGAAACCGTAAACATTTATAGTACTAAGCAGCATTTCTGAAATATCACTGGTTCAATGAACCTGAATTCAGTCACAAACATGCGCCAAATAAAACGTACTGAAGAAACAAAAATGTCCTGTCAGGATGTTTCAGGCACGACGCATCTGACGAGGAAACGTCTTGAAACTGTTATGTCTAGCTTTGGCTGTCTGTGATACTGATTAAAGATATTACAGGGAAGACGACCAGAAGACTAATGAGAGCGAAGTAAGCTCAGGGAAGGATCTCGAAGAAATTTAACGGCATGAATTTCTATTTCTAAATGGAATGAGGATTGGGAACTCGAGTCAAATAGCGAAAAACCCAAAATTATGTGAATTACAAGGAAAGTTAACCGGGTAGTTCCACGATAATTAACACCACATGCTTGACAAAATATCCAGCACTGGCCTGAAGTGACCCGGATGGTCGGACCGGGATTCGAACCCAAGTTAACCGAATGCCATCCCGGAGCTCTGTTATTTGCATGTTGGACCCATAGCGTAAACTAAAGTTGGAAATATTAGACGTTGATCGGCTGCATGGTTATTCTTAGTTTCCACGGGTGATAAAAGAATCAAATCGACGAAATGGGACTTAATTATAGTCAAAGCACTCCGCAGGTTCACGTAAATGGAGGACACAGTGTATCCACGTAGATAAGATCGTCTGGGATGTACAAAATGTAAACAAGTATTCAGTATGGTCACTAACAACCGACCCTGATGATACATTCTAATCTTAATTAAGAGCAATGTCGAAGTTTAATGACCGCTGTCGATTGAAGTATAGCCTTTAAAAAATTTTACGAGCGGAGAATATGCTGCTACCTTGGCGAAGATTTCTTTATTGTTCAGTGTCGCCGTTCGTCTCCTGCAAGAGACGGTTTTACAGCCCGCTGGGGAGAGATAACGTCGGCATATATCGCAAGCTCAGAATTTACAGACTTCCTCCAGGAAAATATGCGAACGAACAGGAAAAACCGCAAAGAGGACGGTGTTTTCATACGGGACATAAAAAGAGTGTAAAATTAAATAATCTAATATTTTAGCAGGTAATAGTATGCGTCAAAACAAGACAAATATGCCGAATAAACATTAGTTCGCAAACATGTTCTTTCGGAGTTCACAGCGAGTGCGTAATGAGACTTCTATCCAATGCAAGCCTTTGCCCGTCGGCGTAAGGAAGCTGTCCTGGTGGTAGGGTAAGGCGCCGTGTTACGTACGCAGAGTGAGGAGTCGGTACACAAAGACACACTTACACTACTGCCAGTACGTACACTAAGTACACAACTGTGTGCCAGCTACTACAGTACCGTTACGTAACGATGTGCAGACACTCCAGGATCGCGACTTCATTGCAAGGCAGCACGTACGGGACCAACGAGGACAGGGAAAACATCCCCACTTTACCACATCGTGTGGAATTAGAGATGGATCCGATAGAAATTGATAGCGTAAGTATTGTAAAGCAATTAAAACTCCTGAAGTGCGGTAAAGCGCCGGGTCCCGATGGTATACCGGTAAGAGTATTTTCCGAATACGCGGAGGATATTGAACCATTTCTGTCAGTTATATTCCGTAAATCATTAGAAGAGAGAAAAGTACCTTCTAGCTGGAAAATAGCCCAGGTAACTCCCGTTTTTAAGAAAGGAGATCGGAGTGATCCTAGGAATTATCGATCCATATCTCTAACATCTGTCTGCAGCAGAATTCTGGAACATGTCATATGCTCGAACATTATGAAGTTTCTAGATGAGCACGAGTTACTTACACCGTGTCAACACGGATTTCGGAAGAAGAGATCGTGTGAAACACAATTGGCCCTATTTTCCCATGACGTAATGAAAGTTATCGATGCAGGTTCGCAAGTTGATGCAGTTTTTTTTGGATTTTTAGAAAGCTTTTGCCACACAACCGACTTTTAGCGAAGATTCGAGCTACGATATTTTGGCTCAGATTTGCGAGTGGATTCGTCATTTTCTAACTGGTCGATCACAGTATGTCGTTGTTGACGGGGAAGCCTCTAAGATAAATGTTACTTCGGGCGATCCTCAAGGAAGTGTAATAGGTCCACTTCTTAATATTTATAAACGATCTAGGTGACAAGGACAAATGCTGGTTGCGACTGTTTGCCGACGATGCGATTATCTATAGGGAAATAAGGTGCTCCGACGATTGCTTAGAAATTCAGCGTGATTTGGATGCTATTTTCGATTGGTGCCGTAAATGGCAACTTACACTTAATTGCAAAAAGTGCAAGGCAATGCGGATAAGTAACAAGAAGAATCAGTTTGTTCACGAGTACAAAATAAACAATTCAGCTGTTGACACGGTTGATTCCGTGAAGTATCTGGGGGTGATAGTACAAAGCAACATGAAATGAGACATGCACATAACTTCCGTCGTAGGCAAGGCTAATTCTAAATTACTATTCATAGGTAGTATTTTGAGGAATTGTAATGCTCATACAAATGAGATGGCGTATAAAACACTAGTGCGTCCGCATCTGGATTACTGTTGTGGGGTTTGGGATCCGTATCGCAAGGTTCTGATTGACTCAATGGAGAGGGTGCAGAGGAGAGCCACTCGATTCGTGACTTGTTACAGTCCTTATGAAAGCGTCACAGAATTGATACACAGATTGGGCTGGGATAGTTTGGAAGACAGACGACGTAGCTTGCGTTCGAATTTATTGGAGAATATGCGAAAAAAATTAATTTTCGAATGCAATGAAATACTTCTTCCGCCAACCTATTTAGGTCGCAATGACCGGAGGGATAAGATTAGAGAAATAAGATGCCGTACTGATGCTTTTATGTATTCCTTCTTTCCTCGCACTATTCGGGATTGGAATGGGCGGGTTTAGGATTGGTGCTGAGCACCCTCTGCCACCCACAATGTGTGTGATTTGCAGAGTATGGATGTAGATGTAGATGTAGAGTGATTCCTTACGACGAAGGGCAGATGCATGCAGTGCTATCGACGTAGGTCACATTGCGCACCTGCTATTAAGTGTGTGTTCGCGCCACAATGTTTATTACACATTTTTTGTCTTATTTTGTGGCATACATCACTTCCTAAAACATTCTATACTTTTTTAACACCTAGTATATGGTATATTGGGTCGGCACACACTTTTTTGAGTATTACCGTTGTCGCTCCGCTTTCTGCCTCAGACCCCTCGCTCATAAGAGTCAGTGTTCAGATATGAGCGGATCATGTCTAGCGTTGACCAAAAAATGAAATACTGTATTCAAATTTTGTAAGACTAGTGGGTCTGTGCGAAAATCTGCAGCAATTGTTTATTTTTCCAACTGAAAAAAACAATTAGAAATGATTATAAGTTTCCCCCAACAGAAACAAAAATATCCGGAAAGCTCCTTAGTTTAGAAAAGAAACACAGTTTCTAATATCTCTGGTGGGGCTGCTATCTAGCGGTAATGACATCACTCCTTATCGACGCTAACGACACCTAGCACCTTGACTCTGAACTACTGCATACCCGTGACGTTGACTGATCACAATTTTTCCAATTTACGGGTTGAGTTTCAAATAATTCCTTTCTTAATTAATGATGTTAGCAAAGGGGGAACGTAATCTTTAAACTGATACCTCATTTGATACCTCATTTATCGATTTAGGTTAAGTATGAAGGGAGAAAGATGCTTTGTCACACAAAAAAACGCCTTTTAGAAATAACATATGATTATATTCAAACAGGGTTCCACAGCCGTAAAGAAGGACGGAGAAATGTTTTAACCGTCTGGGGTATCGTTAAGACGAGTGTTTTCTCTCGGAGACACGTATCTGCCACGGCTAATCCTCCTGAGTCACCACATACGAGGTGTGACTATAAAATAACGAGACTGATGCTTCTACACAAGTGAAACGCATGCGCCAAAAGCTAACTACTGACAGCTGAGTAGTGGGAAGCTTCTCTTTCGAATGTAGCGCCTCCCGTGTCTGTGAACAAACCAGTCTGGCCGTGGCCTTCAGTGTATAAGAGCTGTTATTTTGTTTTGCCGGAAAAATAATAATAGAGCAACGAACTGTCGTGGAAAAAACGCTCCTCAAACTTATCTTTTATTACGAGAAGTGTATGGCAGTGAATATTTATCACGGGTGCGAGTTTTTGAGTGGTTTAAGGATTTACAAAGATGGCCGAGAAGGACTTGAAGATGTTTCACCCGGGTCGTCCATCAACGTCAAAAACGAATGAAAAATATCTGATTCGATCTGACTGTCGGTTAACTGACCTTATGGTTCTTGCTAAACTCCGTTAAAAAATAAACCAAAAACGACCCGAATTGTGGAAGAACAAGTCATGGGTTCTCCAACAAGACAACGCCCCGCATCATCCTGCATTGTTTGTGAGTCATCCCAGTGTTAGACCATCTACCTGTTTCGCCTGACCTTGCACCATGTGACTTTTATCTGTTTTCCGGAGCGGTCTGGTGGCACAGTGGTTAAGGCGTCTGACTGGAAATCGAGAGGTCCCCGGTTCGAATCCCTGTCTCGGCGGGCCTTCAGTTCTGGCACAGCTTGCTGTGTAATGTGAAGTACGCCAGAAAACTCCCGTGGTTCTCATTCTCCTTTAAATGGTAGGTCCCCTAGGTTAAGGCGGTTACGATAGGGGCGAAATGCGTAGCCAATAGAAACCCTGTCACCAGGTCATTACGACCACGCGAAATTATTACTATATCTGTTTTCCAAGGTCGAATCTACAATAAAAGGAGCAAGATTTCAGTCCGTTGAAACTGTGATAGAAAAAAGCGGTACACGTCATGAAGGAGCTTACAGAAGACTCCCAGCACTGTTTGGAATAATGGAAAATTCATATGGAACGTTGTAGTGATAGAGGACGGGGGTATATTGAAGGTGATAATAACTAGGTATGTATAAATTCAAAACAAATTTTTTACAGCAGTAGTTTCGTTATTTTATTGCCACAACTCGTACATTTACATCGGTAAAAATGGCTATAGCAACTCTCATATCCTAAAGCGTTTTTCTTTTAACAAAAAATGCGTCTCCGTGCTTCGTCAACGACGTGGTGATTAGACCTTAAAAGAAAAAGGATTTGGCAATTTTTCAGGTGCTAAATCTGCAGAGATCTGGAGGGATTACGGGAAACCATTAAAGATCGAAATCTGGATGTGCGGAGCGGGTATCGAACCCTCGTTCTCTAGGATGTTCAGCCCGACGACACCGTTCACCTCCACACTCGGTAACGTCTTCAGATATCAGACGTTGTTTCCATAGAAGTTATAAACGGCCAAACCATCAGTTTCGAGTGTCAAAGCGAATTTGCGTCAGCAGTGTCAAACCTGAGTCCCTTAATACGTGTGAGGACTGCAGGAAAGAGTCATGTTCGGTTCACACTATGCTCTCAAAGTCGAGAGAAGAGCATTACGAGCGAACGTCACAGGTCGACCCGCATCGCGACAGAAAACAGTTGCGTAACGCGAGTTCCCGCCAGTCGCACACATCCACTACCTGCAGCCACAACTGCGCAGCTTAAATTCAGCCGCGCCACTACAAAGCAGAGCACGTTCAGCACGGGGCTTGACACAAATACCAACAGGGTAGTCATGTGAATCTCACATAATAAGCTATAAGCAAGATATATTGAATGAAACGGACAAGGGAGACCAATGGATTTGACAGAATTAGCAAAAATAAAAAAAGTGGGGGGGGGGGGCAAGTCAGTACCGGATAGGCCACGTACCAAGAGTTAGCAAATGATTCGGGAGGCCTCGTGCCTTTTCGTAAAAATACCTAAGTCTCAATAAGTTACGAATGGTGCACCACACATCGTCCAACAGGGAGACATTTTTTTGTTAGTTGTGCAGTCATCAGTATTTCGACTGGTTTGATGTAATCCTACATTCATTCCTTTCTCTACATCTCTACATACCCCTTACAACCCACGTCCTCAATTATCTGCTTCATATATTCTAATCTTTGTCTCCCTCTACGGCTCCTACCTTCGACTGTTCCCTCCACTAACAAATTAACTAATTCCTGCATCTCTCAAAATATGACCCACCAACCTGTCTCTTCTTTCTGTAATCTTCTTCCTCAAGCTTCTTTCCTCACCCATCATTTCCAAAACTTGTTCATTTCATACTTTATCTGTCCACTTAATTTTCAGTATTCTTATTTTGCACCACATTTCAAATGATTTAATTTTCCTTCTTTCTGGTGTTCCTGGAGCTCATGCTTCGCTACTATAAATTGCTGTGTTCGACACATAGAGTTTAAAAAGTTATTTCTAAGCACTATCAATATTTGAAACTAAAAGATTTCTTCTTTTCATGAAGGCTGATTTTGCTAGTGTTATTCTACTTTTAACATCATTCCTGCTTCAATCGCATCGGTTGTAATTTTGCTTCCCGAGTAGCAGAATTCACTTACTTCTCTATCGCATCCGATACTATTTTTAAATTTAATCTCCTGTGATTGGTATCATTTCTGCTGCATTTCATCACTTTTTTCTTCCTTTGATTTATATTCAGTCCGAAATCTTCCTTCAGAATTTTGTTCATGCTATTCAGAAACTTCTCAATATCTTCAGCCTGTTCTGCTAACAAGACAGTGCCATCGTAGCATACCGATTTTCTCTCCTTGAACACTTACGCCACATGACTTTTTTTTTAACTTCCTTCATTGCTTCCCTTTCATACAAGTTCAATATTAACGGGGGATAGACGACAAACTTGTCTCACACCATTTTAACTGATGATTCTGAAGTATAGCTTGTCGAAAAAGAGTTGGAATGGAACTAATGATTAACGATTCTCTGCACTTGTCTGATGAAGGCCATAACACGAAATACGGTCTTTATAAATCATTACACGAGTACATCCAAACAATGTGCTCCACATTTTTAGATATACAGACAAAAGCCAAAGCTGTGAAGAACATCAACTGACATCAAGAAACGTAGCGAAATACAAAGTACGACGATTTCAGCGGCTCTACTATACTCGATGAAGTTGTAGAAAATCAAACACGTAGACAACATTTTGAAATTCAGATGTTTATTGTTATAATTTACAACGTGCTGCGTGCTTTAGCTAAACTCATGGAATGCATACAATAAAGTGACCAGTCCATTTGGAACGCTTAGGAAATTAAAGTCTTTACCAGCAGAAGAAATACTGAAAAGATCGCCAATTATCGTCAGTGCATACCCAGACAGTCTCGGCAAGGAGCTGGTACATTTCGTTGAGCTTCTGAAAACATGTGGCTGCTGCTTTAGAACTTCAATATTATACATTCTTAAAGTGAAATTCACAAGAATCGTGGTTTCCAAATAGCTCGTGTTCCGAATTTACTTGAACTTGGTGGTACCAACTGCAGCGGAGAAAGTTCTTCATCGACATTAAAAGCGCATTAAAAATGAGCTAAGGAACACAACGGGACCGGCTCGTCTAAGTAATCTGGCTTTAATGAAAATGATTTATTTAGAAATACTGTCTCTAAATTTTCCCACATTATATCACGAAAAGTAGTTTTAGAAATGTGCTGTTTTATTATATATCCTAATTTTTTATACACAAAGCAAACAAAAGGCCAATTGTTCGCACTTGCTAAAGGCCCCGCGCTCTCTTAATCCGGCACTGGAATAAGTAATGTTAAAGCAACTGGAGTGGATGAATATATTTTTTTCTTATGGCTTTACGCCCCGTCGACGTCATTAGAGGAGGGATAGGAAAGGGGGACAAGGATAGGGAAGGAATTCGGCCATGGTATTTTGAAGGAAGCATCCAGGCATTCACCTGGAGTGATTTGGGGAAACTATAGAAAACCCAGATCTCGATGCACGGACGGGGATTCGAACCCGCGTCCTTCCGAATGCGAGGCCAGAGCGATAACCGTATACCCACCACGCTGGGTGAGTGGGTGAAACACTGATTTGCTCTTCCAGAGAAATGGAGTTGTGGTAGGAAATGCAGTGTCAAAACATAGGAGTGCTGGTCATTATTCTTATGAATGACTGTACTGGTGGTTTACAGTCAGAACTTAGGTTAATAAGAACGAAGTTTTTCTCGGCGTTGAGAATTTATAAACTGCTCTCGCGCAACCAGCCGAGCTTACAGTGTTTTCACACGATATTTCGGCGATCACATACACTGTCGCCATCTACTAGTAAAAAAAAAAAAATAACTTAGGTAGTTTGCTGACTTAAGTTTACGTTTATATTATAATTACAAAAGTAATTCTTTCTTTCTGTTTGTTACGTTCTTTATTAAATTTGACACGGAGATACTATTTGTTATTAGGAAGGACGATTCGGGATAAATAACATATTTTGAGATGAAATTTAAAGATAACCGAACAGTTACAAACAGACGGATAGCGGATGTTATAGTGCTCGCGCAGGATTTCTTTCTCTCGCAGTCAGTTTGTGGGATAGCTTTTACGTAACTTACAGCTTTCTAGCAGTAAAATTGTATGTCCATGCGTACGAAGTCAAGTGTAACAGCTCGTAATGTAGCAAAATAGGATCAAAACAGGAAAGTAGTTCAAACAGATGCAGAGGGGCATCTAGCCGTATAGGTCAACAAGAAATTAAATATTTTTATTATTATTATAATTTGGGCGATGAAATGGTTGTTGCAGATATTAAGTGTAAATATTTTGGCATAACATTTGATAGTAAACTCAGGTGGGCGCGAGACATTATGTAGGTGATAAGAACGGTTTGCAAAATCTTTCATTTACTGGAGAGAGTGATAAGGTAATACGCCAGTGAGGAAAGAGAATTTGGTTACAAAACCATGGTCAGACCAGTGCTTGAATATGGTATCATATGCATGAGATGGAGGGGATGCAACGGTCAGCAGCTAGATTTGTTTGTGAAAATTACTGCCTAACCCAATCTCTGAGGAGCCTCAGTGAGTCTGCTAGATTTCTTGGAGATGGCCTCGTATTAGCGGAGGTCGTCCATTTCGTAGTCCGTGACTGTACCAACAGAGCTACGCGGCCCAGCAGTTCAATGCGCAGCAAGAGGAGAGGTACGAAGGTCAGTAATACTAGAGCGGAATATCACGAGGTAAATCACCGCGAGCAATGCTGCCAGCACTAAAAAAATATTTTATGTCGAATCTACGTTTAGAAACTACCAAAAATACGCTAAAGTTTTTTGGAAAATGCTGAAATATCTCTACAATTAACATGTCTGCCATTCAACACTTCTATCAAAATGGAATCCTACCAAAAAAATAACTACATCAATAAACAATTGCACCATATGTTATTTCTACCTAGTAACATCTCTACCACCTACGAACTCTACCGCTTGAAAAATTGAACCAGGGACCCCCTTCCAGCTGGTGACCGGGGGAATTGTGCCCGTTCTGCCACCCTATTGCAACGTCATTGATCATAAATCTCTTCCAAACGCAATATATACCATAAATATGTCTACCGCTTTTACTCTCTACCAGTCACAAGCCTATCATTAAAATATCAACCAAATCATAAACCCACCAAAATAAAACTTTACTAGAATAGTTCTATATCCCCAAACATCTTTACCAAGATAAAAATCTGCCTTAAAGTAACATTACCATTTTCTAAAACTACAGAAAAATTACCAGAATTTAACCCTATCAGAAAAACCACACTAGTCTATGTATTATGCAATGAAAAGATCATTATTTATTAGCTTGTGTCGATAAGACATATGTCTTGATGTGTAAATTTTATCTTTAAAATTATCTGAAACAAGATTTAAATATATATTTTAGTTAAAAATAAGAATAAACAAGTTTAAAGTTTTGTAACTAAGTCATTTAAATTTTTTTAAAAAAATTGCTCGTTAAATCGCTTTATGGAGTTGTTTACTTTACAATTGTAAAATGTATAAAATTAAAATTAACAATAATTAATAACAATTCATTATGATATACTATTATAACAAATAAAAAAACAATACTCAAATTTTATCACTCCAAGAAAATTAGAAAAAATATGATATATGGCAAATTGAATTTTTTCATGCTAAATCACTTGAAAATATGCTAATTTTAGCCATAAAAATGCTAAATTGGTAGCACTGGCCGCGAGACTCGAGTGACAAGTGTTTCGATTCACTGCGCATGCGCCTCTGTGCCATCCAACCTGGTAATCCTAGGGGCCGTCCATAAATTACGTGAGGTGAAATAGGGGGGGGGGGGTCCGGCGAAATCTCACGTGAGGTTTTGGAAAAATTGTTGGACTGTAGAGCTAAAAAAAAAAGGTCTACAAATGACGCGAAAGTCGATTTTAGGGGGGTATTTCGTCGAAAAGGGGGGTGTAACCGGCTTTTGGAAGGGTCAGACCTAAAAAAAAAGTCTCAAAAAGTTGGGTGGTAAAATACTAGGGAGGGGGGGTCTCACGGACCAGATCTCACGTAGTGTCACCAGAGGGAGGGGGGAGAGGGTCCGGAAATCCGGAAAAACACCTGACGTAATTAATGGATGCCCCCTAACTGGAATTAGAACCACTAAGCGTCCTTGCGTGCTCCACACGAACAAAGCAACTCTTTGCTAGAGGTGAAGGTCGTCAGCTTAAGATTCCGGCAGAGATTTCGATGACCAACTTTGCAGTTTAACCAGCTGAGCCTCGAGACTAGTTGGACACTGAAGACGAAAGCAACAACCAGGCAGCCAGCAGTTCACGTACGAATCATCTATTTCAAGAACATAGCACAAGTATGCACAAAAGTAACATATATTAATATTTTGTCTCTTTCGTCGACGCTTATATAACATTAATGCTTTTTTTTTTTTTTTGCTTATGGCTGATCGAGGTCATTAGAGACGGGAAATGACTGGACACAAGGAACGGGAAGGAATTCGGACATAGCTTTTTGAAGGAAACATCTCTTCTTTCGCCTGGAGTGGTTTGGGGAAATCATGGAAAATCCAAATCTGGATGGCCTGACGGGATTCGAACCCGCGTCCTCCCGAATGCGAAGCCAGAGCGTTACCACTCACCCACTCCCCACGGTGTCAATGCAATGATCTGTTTACGATTCATTACAATCAAACAGCACACCACTAAACAGGGAACTTGTGATAGAAAAAAGCCCTACAGAAATCATACAGAGTGAAGGTGGATGCCCGTTTGGATTTTCTGCCGTTCGGTCAAAACCGGAAGAGCCTTTGCATGATGCTTGGAGTCCGAGCGCGAGAACGATAGTTTTTTTGTTGCGTTCGTTAGCTGTTGTCTCTTTTTCTGAATTTGAATAACAATCCATACTTAAGTGACCTTGAAAAGTATAATATGTTTAGCGCACACTTTGGCGAAACTTAAAAATCACCTGTGAATATTCGCAAACCATTTTATAAAACACTAAGTTCGGAGTGATTTAAGATGGCTTCCGCAACACGACTGAGTAATTGATTACAACCTTCTACGGAGACTTACAGAGTGTTCATAATACGTTTCGCTTGCATTGGTTATTGCAGATCGATGAGTCTGGGCCACGGCGCGAAAACCTCCCATTTTCCAACTTTAATTGCAAAAGTTGCGGCTTCACGTCCAATACCGTCAGGTGAGAAATGGCCCTCGCACCGGGGGAGTCGAAATGTAACGCAAATGCTCGTCCCCGAAATTAGCGGCTGCGACAGGAATACCGGACGCAGCTGGCGTGATTGTGACATTCAGAAGGTAATTTACCAACAGTGGAATTACACGCACCTCATTACAACCTTCCCTGCGAAATTTGAACACACCGCCGGTTACATTAACAAATCAGTACAATGCAAATACATTACGGAGACTACAGTATATTACTGTCATCCTACCGACTGTCAGACTGGTCAACCCCACGAAGTGTCCCGCCAGCGCATTTGAATTTGCCCGCCAACAGCAGTCTCAAATATACTAGCTCAAAAACCTATACAAAGGTCTCATTGATTTTTTTTAAATTTTATTATTATATTTTTTAAAAAAAAACCTCTGCTAAGGTCTCATTGATGGTTTTTACTTTTTGATTGTAATTAAACTGTGTTACTTATATCTTTATTATATTTAAATATTTTCTGTAACCATAGGCAAGTATTATGTGGCCCGCAGGCTACCTTAGAATCAAAAATTGGATGGGCAGCCATGATTTACATCAGGTATGGGCAACCTTTGCTTAGCTGAGGGCGTAATTTCGGGACGTAATCAGGTCGCGGGCCGGACTTAATCAGGTTGGGGCCGTAGGTAAGAAAGAAGTAGATATTAGTGAATAAAAAGGCGATAAAATTTCACACATTTTTTATTTACTAGAATTACAATACGATAATCAAACATACAAAAAAGCAAATTAACAAAAACGGATAGAAAAATCAAATGAAAATTAATGGGAGACTTGAGTTTGAAGCATTATTTGAAATTTCTGAATCTCTCGCGGGCCGGACTGAAGTTGGTGGAGGGCCGGATCCGGCCCGGGGGCCGGGGGTTGCCCATATATGATTTACATGCTTGAAAAAGACCTCCTGAATGGAAGGGGAATAGTCCAAGATCCGGCTGTATGATATCTACGTCCGTTATTTTATTGAAATGCAATTTTTATGCATAATTATTAGTAGCAGAATACGATTCTTCCAGATTGTCTATCAAAATACGGTAGCGAGAATTTTTAATTAAAAAAAAAAAAAGAGGTTCCTCTTTTTTCAAAAAAATAATACTGAACATTATTATTTATTTCAAGGAGAAACGCGTAAAAAAAAAGAGTAACGTATCACACCGTCTGTCAGATCAACAACAACAAAATTAAATTTAATTAAAAATACTTGCGGCCATAGTTTGATACGCAGCCCGGCAGAATCGTTAATTAAACGTAAAAATTGCATTTTAATCAAATAAAGATGGACGTAGAAATCATGCTAGGCTAGGAAAATGAGGGACTGGTCCGGAGCACCCTCTTGCCCTTGGGATTGAAACGGTCCCTAAAGGCGGATGAACAACGCTGTGGATATGTAGAAGGGAACGGGAAACCACTGCATTAAAGACCGGCCGAATATGCCGATGATAAGACATAGTCTACTCAAACTGCTTGGATGGTCTGACCGATGATCGAAAGGTCCGCGGATCGAATCCCTGTCTCGGCTGGGAGTTTGTAAGGCCCTTAACCGAACCTTGACCTCTGGCATAGCTTGATGTGTAATGTGAACTATGCCAGAACGCTTCCATGGTTCGGATTCCACGTTAATCTGTAAGTTCCTATATGCGGTACAACTGGCGAGTAGGCGATGACAGTGCGCATGCACAGTATATAGAATACTTCCTTTCACTTTGTGGCCGCACCCTTCGAGAAATCCTCGGCTATTAATGCTAAAAGCACTTAAAATTATATTAGAGCAATGATAAATATTGCTACGTAAAATATTCCGGAGGTAAAATGGTACCCACAATCTGATCTGCTCACTGACTAGATGACAGAAACATTCTACGAGTAAGTTAGAGACTAGAGCTGTAGCAAACCGTATGTATTCATTACTGACTCGAAGTACCTGAACGTTACTCACAAATTCATTTTGTTATTCGCACTTGTCGTATGCATGTCAGTTTGATTCGATAAACGAACAAATACGACGCATCTTGTGGGAAATGGGACGGTTCACCCAGTGACTAAATGTGTCTCAGTGAGAGAAAGAAAATTTGAACATCGTGCGTAGTGCATTTCTGGGAATTCTGGTTTGAATTCGTTCGTTACACAGGAAAATGTCTAAGCAAAAACATATTGCACGTACTTTATTTTAATATTATTTACTGTTAAGTGTTGATATTTTTAACGAGGTAAGTACGAGAATTTTGACAGTATAAAGAGTTATTTTGTAGTTATGCTTTTATTTAACATTACAATTTACAGAGCATAATTTGTAAATAGAAAATTTGGACAGACAATTTGAGATGATAACTGCTTTTTTACTGATCACACCTTAGCGAGAGTTCATTAGTTTCAAACATTTATGAAGTGCGTTTATTTTTTTATTATTTTTTATTATTATTATTTACTGCTTAACGTCTCTTTAACAGCGAGGTGTTTAGAGATTGGAAATGACGGGGGGGGGGGGGGCAAGGAATTCGGCCATGGCCTTTTAAAGGAAGCATTTGCCTGGAGTGATTTGGGAAACCATGGAAAACCCAAATCTGGATGCGCGGACGGTGATTCGAACCACCGTCCTCCCTAATAAGAGGCGAGAACGCTAACCGTTACACCACCACGCTCGGTAAATGCTTTTATTCTAAAATGCGGTGTTCCAACTTCTATTTTATTTTACAGTGCAAATTTTACCTGAACTTACTTTACTAAATGAACAATTTACTTAAACTTTACAAAGTACGAACCGTGCGCGACGCGGCTCGACGCGATGCTTCTGTGCTCGATTGTATCAAAAGTAACGAGTAACGAAACGATACGTTAGTAACGATGTCGTCCCGTGTCAGTCATCGATTGTACCAAAAGTAACGATTCGATATTAACCAGTACTGATTGGTTTAGTAACGAATACATACGGGTACACAATTTCCCGTTACTTTTACAGCTCTAAGGAGAACATAAAGAGAAAAATTGAACGATTTCAGTTTAATGTAATAAATGAAGGGTAATAAGATTAAGTAATAAGGAAGCTTAAGATTTCTGCTATGGGAAACGTAGACCAATTAACAAATAATGGTGTGAGATAAAAATGGTTTCTTTTTCCTTCGAATTCTGTTCTAATTCATTGTTTACATTAGCTGGGGGGAGGGGAGGTATGGCATATGTCTCAGTTAAAACAGGGTACAAAAAAATCTTCTAAGCGGAACAAAGAATCATTCCCTGGTAATGTAGAAAGAAAGGAGACAGAACTGCACCAAACGATAACACACAAAAAAATATTATCTTCGTACTGTCGTTAGTTAAAAAAAAAAATGATGAATGAGATTATGAGACTGTACCTGAGAAAGAGGGTTTCTCCATAATAATTGATCATTTGCAGTAGTGGATAGTTTCATCATTTGATTAAGATGTATAAATACCGTATAGAAAAGTATATAAATCAAATATATCACGCATTAATTTCAACAATGGTAAGAGAAGACAGCACAAAGTGTCTTCTTAGGCTGCAAAGTGTTCAGTTCTTTATTCGGGAAATAATAAAGTGAGGTGACAATAAACATGGATGCCAGTCTGTAAACTTCCAAACTGTGGAAAACCCTTCAAAGCCTTATCACTAGTGAAGCCGGGTTAAACAGAAACATTCCATTTACAGATTTATATAAGATTACGGATTTGTTTTTATTTATAGTATGACAATATACTGAACAGGGTGAACGGTGATCGGTCTAATGTTTATCATTTGGCAGCTAACGTTTACCGGATGACTATACAGCGCGCTATTCGATTCGTTTGAACCGTTCAGTTGGACTGTCAGCCTGTATGAGTTACGAGCTAGCTCCAGCGAGAGTACTACAGGGCGTTCGCCGGGAAACGCAACCCACTGTTAGCGCTACCAGGAAGAAACTGCTCGCGGCGAGCGAGCGGTCAGCTCCCGGCATTGTTCGACCGTCGGCAGCGGACTATTTCATAAACTTGTATGTGCTAAGCATTTAAATGTGACGTAATTCATTAGCTTACCTTATAAAAGATGCTGGAAGTGTTGACACTCTTGTGTAATGCACATTTCACATCTTCTGAACATATTTCGAGACACACGCTTCCCTAACTGACTTAATGATTTTTTGGGTGACTGTTCTAGTCGAAAAGCGATATCGTCAATTTTCTCCTCTGTGAGAATACGGTTGACCGACAGTCTCTTTTTGTTAAAAAATGAACCCGTTTCTCTTACTTTTTTAACCAGACGCAGAATTGTTGATTTAGCTGGCAGTAAAGCGCCAGGATATTCGCGACGAAATTTACTGCGACACTTTTTAAACGACTTCTTCTTCACATATGTATCGTAGAGAAATATTCTTTGTTGCAAACTGTAACGTACCATAATTTTACTCACACTCAAACACGGTACAGATTAGTAAGAGTATGAAGCCCCAAACCAGCCAAACCGCATAGAAACGTTTATTCACAACACTGATTAATAAGAGACTGAAGTCACAAACTAGCTACAATGCAAAGAAACCGTTCTTAACAATGTAAGGGTCACTGCACTGCACTGTTGGGGCAGCGGAGGTGTTAAACAGTGCGGTGATTCACGGTGCCGGTTGGCGGAAACTGCTGGCTCCGCTGTCCGAGCAAGTTGCCGACGGCAACAGACTGGGAGGGTTGCGTTTTCCGGCGAACGCCCTGTACAAATACGGCGAGTAAAGACGGCTTTGTCCACGAGTTATGTGCAAACCTATCGGCTATTAGCTCACACTCGTCGCCTTCAACACACATATAACAGCGCAGTTTACTAAATTCCCTGTGCACAAGTGTATCCGAAATTACAAACAATAAATACAATTCTGCTGCTGTTGAGTTTGATAACTTGCCCCACGGTAGTTCTAATAAACACGAGAACGGTCGGACAAGATGTCAACCTTTCCTCCTAACAAACATGAAATTTTACGAACATTTCGCGATTATAACTCTCCGCAGAAATACACTGCATGACAAATATATATATACATATTCATAAATTTAAAAAATTGGAGCTTGTTATTTAACTTATTCATAAATCTAGATGTAGGATGTGGTGACATTTATAACTAGGCTTGCCACGCGTACTCTTAATACTGACTATTGTACTCTTTTTCACGTGGGCGTACTTTATATCTACGAAAGTAACAGAGTTAATTAAAGTATTCTACTTTTTTTTTTTTTTTTTTTTTTTGCCAAAACACATTCTCACATCAATGGTTGACTTTTTACATACAAAAATAATATATTAACGACAAAGCTATTAATTATGTATAGAAATGCTTTGATTTCACTGAAAGAAATTGGTTATTCTCACTAAACAAATTTAATTTAAAATGGCCCTTCCAATATGAACATCAACTGCATCAACTGAAAATTACTATAGAGTGCTTGTATGGGGGAAAAAACTATACTGCTGAATGCTTTGCCCGAAAAACTTGTAGATGATAAATATTTTACTGATTTTCCCGCTGCTCTAAACCTATAAAACATTAGCTAGGTAAAAAATTTGGAATTGATGGTAAAAATTCGAAAAGAAAATACCAATGGCCTTTGGTTGTCCGCCAATGCAGAAGAAAATGAGGAAGCAAGAGTGGAGTGTTGATGTGAGTGGTATTAAACGAGCGGCAAACAAAAGCTGGGCGTGCGGTTTAACGCACCAGTGTGAGCGATTAACGGGCGCAGATCCAATTTGGAGCGGTGCTGTGTCCCGACCAGCCGACCGATCTAATAGCATTACTGTCCGCCCAATCTGTTTATAGGGAGCTCTCAATAATTACAACACAAGATTTCCCAGGGTGGACTCGCTTATTGGAGTTGGACGAAGTTGGGCGGCGCTTGTCGTCGCCACGGCAGAGGGAGTTGACCGCAGGCCCAGCCTGTCTAATGGCGCACAAATTGCAAACAAACCAGGACTGGCTCTATTGTCTCGCGTTGCTGGAACCTCTGGTTCCAGTGCGCCATGGATGGTTTTACGTAACCGTTGTGTATCTTAACTGTTGTCTGTATTTACTGAAAAGTGTGTACGGTAGAAATAGAATCTTGGGTCCAATGAAAACAACCAAAATACGGTAATTAATTAATAAAAAGGAAGTGTACCATCAGAGTACATAAAATATAACAGAATATACACAGCCATTGTTATAAACTTTTGGAATTTACAAACCATTGTCCTGTGACAAACGTTTAATTCGCAATAATAAATATTGAGGTCAATAATCGAGATAAAAACTATCCTATATTTTAAGTTGGACCAAATTACACACATTAAGCTGAATTTCATCAAAATCGGAGTTCATCTCAGACAAACATCGTGACACGAGTTTTTTTTATATATAAGATAACAGAATGTATAAGATAAATGACATTGATGGTGGTTTTTTTTAAAAAATATCTTTAGAATGGACGATAACAGATTAACAAAATAGAAATTCAATTACTTTAGGATGTAAAAATAAAAAAGCTGGATTCAGAAGGTCAAGAAAGGTTTGAAAAGAAATAATAATTATTATTAAGGGAGAATGAAAAGAGAGATCTTTAGAAAGAAGCTATTAAGTATGAAAGGATTCCAAGAGAGATAAGGAAAGAAAACGGGTCCAGAGAGCTCTGAAGAGAGAAGGTAGATATACAGTGAAATGATGAAAGAATATTGGATTGAACGGAAGAAGAAACAACAACAAAGGATGAAGAATTGAAAGTAGCACATGGTCCTAGCAGGCCTGATCGGAAAGAAGAAATACAATCATTCACACGCAGGAAGAAAAAATAACATTGCAATACCGATTGCAACAATTCTGAGAAAAATATATACGAATAATATTTTACGAACCCAGCATATGATCCAAACTATTGCAAAACATATAACAATGTAATTTTATACATATTTGTAATCTGACCGGGGCAAGTTTTTGACACAGAGGTTGCCTTTGTAGTAATTTTTATTATTATCTCTGATGTGTTGAGTGTAAGAATCTCTTTAATTGTTAATGTTAAGAGGAGGGTATTTCAATTGTTCTTGATGTAAAAAAAGAATATTTAACTTGTTTTTAAATGAAAGTAATTGATTAAATATACGCATTTTGTTTTCTTAAGTCTTCTATCATTCTTCTGAAATGTACGTATTATTTTATAGATCACGAATCAAGGAACCGAGAAAGCTTCGAGAGAAAAATTACGTAATTTTGACTGGCGTGTACTGATAGAAAGAGCGACAACCAGTAAATTAAGTGATAACACGAAAAAATATTGTAGGCCTACATTGCATGAAAAAATAGTATACTGTAAGAGTGACAGAAAAGCATACCTTATGTCAACGCTTATCTTTTATTTATCCGTATAAAATGGTTTTTTATAGAACCTTTTGTAGCAAATGAATTTCATTCAAAAAATATTAAAGACTTCATTTAGCCGATTCAAACTTATATTTTGCAAATCGTTTTTCAGCTTTACGTTTCTTATATGGTGTCACCAGAGTACTTACATTAATTTCGCTAGTTACACTTAGATTATTTTCACTTATTAATTGAGTAGAGTGTAAGAACTTCGAACTCTATCCCCATGTAAATTACAACCGAAATGTTAACAACATTACATAATCAAGGTTATGAGAGTTACACAATAAGAATTCTGCTTTGCAAAGCAAGAAAACTGCATTCGACTCATCATTTCTGAAATGGTTAGAAGCTAGTAATATAATACAGTTGGTTAATACCAGATGAGGAAATATATTGCGCGTAGCCTTCCAGACGCGGATGAACGAATACAAAATACAGACACGTTCCCCCACCCCACGTGCATGAGTACATGATCTCCTTTTGACGTAGTAAATGTTTTGACAATTTGGCTATCGGGTGGCATAATTGCATTTTGGATGTTGATAGTAGATTTAGAGCCACAATGCTAATCTGCATCCACCGATCATCTCATCGTGAAGTTATGCTGAATTCCCTCAAGTAATGAAACAAATTTAGACATAGTTTTACTCTATAAAGATCTCGCAGTTAGGACGGTCGATGCCGCAGTACAGAGGCGGATCAGGTTTACTGCTCATTCGCGCAGGTCGTAAACAGGAACGAATCGCGCCGCATCAGCCGGTACTACGACCATCACTTCTGCCCAGCTTTATACACCACTAACTGTCAGATCGTCGATTCGCTTGTAACCCACAGTCAAAACTGCCATCCAACTTACTTCACGTTTTTAACGTTAAGCGAAGTGATCCAGTCATGTCTGATTTCCCCGACCACGAAAAGACCATCCGCAAAATGAATTCCAACAACTGTTGCATTGAATATGAGTTAACGGTGATGTTAAACGATTATTATTCTTCTGCTAGCTGGTTCCCACGACTTCGTTCGTGTTTGTAAAGAATTTGGATTGACAGCTACCGACATCTAACCACCACAGTGCACGATGGGAGACTCGATGCTATTAATACACACAAAAGCCAGTCATCTGCGCTATGTAGTTCAGGCTGCAAAGTAAAATATACGGACACACATGTCTTTGGTCGAAATACGAAAATATCCTTGCTCGACCAATTTCAACCACCAAATCTCCCACACTACCACACTTACCGAAATTCGGCCAACGTTGTGATCGACAGGTGACTCTGTGCTACTACCGCACACAAACACCAGTGATCTGCGCTAGATAGTTTTGGCTGAAAAGTGATACACCATGACACATACGTTTTTGGGAGAAATATGAAAGTGCCGCAGGTTGACCACTTTCAACCACCATATCTCCCAAACCCCCATAGATGCCGACATCTAACCACCATAGTTCATGATAGGAGACACGATACCACTACTACACACAAACATAAATGGTCTATGCTATGTAGTTGTAGCAGCAGAGTGACATATAAGGAGACACTGTCGTGTTTCTTAAAATAGTTTCTTTTTATTTCATTATTAAAAAACAAGTCCTGGAACGGCTCGCCATGTCGTATTTCTTAGAAGCAGTTTTAATCATTATTTAAAACAAGTCCTGGAACGGCTCGCCATGTCGTATTTCTTAAAAGCAGTAGGTTGCTTATTCATTAAGAAATATGCCGTGTTGTATTTATATTGTGATTCTGTTTATATTATTTCGGAAGATAACTTTTGTGCAGCTTAATCAAATAATTAATTTGTTAGTCCCTTTTTTGCACAATTAGAATCACTCTTTTATTTTAAATTAAATACATTCATTAAATACATTGTCGAACTTCTTCCTAGCAAGCTCTCCTTAGCTGCTGCTCTACGGAATCTCTTAGTCTCTGTGTATTTCCCGTTGTTATGGAAACTTCCTTAAGAGTACTAACTGGCCCGTGGCATGGAACGCCTACCTCAAGGATGTTATTAGTATCGGTAATGCTACAGCCCCCCCAAGTTTACCATACCATTTGACATCCATACCATTATAAATGGTTATGGTAAACTTTCCTGTAAATGTTACCTTTTAGGTAAGGAGAGCTTATATTTTACATTTGGCTAATAACATATTTTTACATATCACAAGGACTGATGTCTTGAGGTAACTTTCCCTGGTGGTTTTCCATAAGCCGCTACTGGTTGGAACGGCATATAGTCTGTAACACACATTTCGACACAGAGTTACTGTCCTTATCACTTAAAAAACCAAAATTACAGTAAGTATATTATACTACAGAATTGTTATTCAATAACATTTAGCTGTCATGGCCTCCGCCTGTTTACCAAGCATACCATTCAAATAATTTAAAAATTCTATTACCTGCCTTTGGTACATTATATTCTTCATAAGACCGATCCTTTTGAACCTTTTTACTGTTGTATAACCGGCAACATTATTTAAATCACATATTTGGTCCCTGGACCAGTACAATCAACCCTTGCTAATACAACTGGGACACCATTGTTTCTTGCTAATCTAGCATCATCATCACAGCTTCATTTTATTTTATTTCTTCAATACATTACATTATATTCTCCCCATAAGTAATAACTTCTCTCCACTTTACTTCATCTTGAATATTCATATCTAGTCTATGAGATGTAACAACAGAGTCATTTGAAGGTTCTACCTGGACCTCAGCTATGCCTGTGTTAACCAAATCCCGAACCTTTCGGTATCATTTAAAGGCAATGCCTAGATAGTGGCCTTATTTACAGGAACTGAGTCTTGACTGAGCTGTTGCACCCTCTCTATATGATATTTTACTTCTTAATTCATTACACATTTATTCTATCATAGTAACACCTCGTTTCTTCTCCACTCATTCTATTCATTCTAATGCTCCGGTATACCTTACCAACTATATATTTACAAAAGGAAAGTCTTAATAGACAATAAACTTCTATGTAATGGTATGCTGTGGTAACAGCCGAAGACTGCACGTCGGATCGAGATCATCAATATTGGTAAGTGACAGCTTCCACTTAGTGGTTATAAACTTTTACTATCATTACAGTTGAATTGTGCGCAGCCACAACAATCAGTACTATTTACAAGTGTTTTGTGGCACTGAATAATAATATGCTAACTACAACTTAATAATAATAGGAAATTCCAATATGATGGAGTTTATCTTTACACACCTGTGCCTTGCACTAGTGTTAAATCTTTTCACTCATCTTAAACTAAGTGTTCATTTTCTGAGTTGTAGATTCAATGTCCTGATTGAATTTGTACACAGGATGAGGCAGTAAGCATAGCTTACTCCTCTACAAAAAAGAAAACCTTTTTTTCTATATTTCCAGTTCACCTTTTCCCAGTTATTCATACAAAGCAACTTTTTGTTTATCATTAGCCTTACTTTGCCAGAACAGTAACATGGCAAACCAACTTCAAAAATATGTAAAGAACTCTGAAAATGTTCAACACCATTATTCTTTAACTGCTTTGGTTCATAATCACAAACATAATTCTCCCCAACAATGGAAAAATGTCACAGTTTACATCCTTCAAAATCATCAAACTACCTAATCCATCTACCTTCATTAAAATCTCTTCCATCTCTTTTACCTGATAAAAGTCACCTGTTCCTTTAATGTCTCTGATATCAAACATTTTTATAGAATTACAACCCTTTTCTACTGATTCATCTGTCTTCGTGTAAGTTTCCACCTGGTTACATTCATGCTTAAACTCATCTTTTAAGTGAAACCCTTCTTTAACAATTTGTCTATCCTTTACATGATTTACATCACCGTTAATTGTGACATCACTCATCTCATATTTTTCCCTTACAGTATTAGGCCTACTATCATTACTTTCAATTGTATTACCTAATGATTCACAATGGATTGCATTCGTACTTTGTTCAAGCCCTCTAATTACTAGACTCTCATTGCATATCTTTAGTTCCTCATTTATCCTTGTAAACTGTTTTTCAACCCTTTCTACATACTTATCTAAATTTGCCTGTACATCAGTTTCTGATCTAATTATTCGATCCTCTAAAGACCTATAAGAGCTTCTTATTTCCTCACTTAATTGTGTTTGTGTAGCTGTAAGTTGTGTAGTTACTTGTGTAGTTATTTGTTCTGTTATTTGTGCTCCCCATCTAAATAGTATTTTCTCTAATGCACTTACAGTGACTATTTCATCTTTCTTATTTACAGATCCCGAAGGATCACAAATAACCATTGCACCTGGCATCTGATTAGCCATTCTGTAGAAAGTTAATCAATACCCAGCGTCCCACAACTAGCATCAATAAAATGACGTGATATAATAAATTATTTGAATAATACAGAAAATTCGAAAAGATAGGTTATGGAGTCTTGAAAACACTTAACTTTAAGTATTTCGTAGCTGGTGGTTGAACTTTCACGCGACTCAGCTGTTGTTGTCTCTGCTGGTTCTCGCTCGGCCGCTAGTAGCGCTGCGTGCTTTCAAATTCCAAGGATTCTCCTCTCTTCTTTTCTTGATTTTTTTTTTTTTTCCCTCTATATCCTCAAATTCATAAATTCACGTAGTTTTTTTTTATTTCTGCAGCACCTAAGTCCTGTCACGGTCGCCATGTCGTGTTTCTTTATAAACTACGTTTCTTTTTATTTCATTTTAAAAAACAAGTCCTGGAACGGCTCGCCATGTCGTATTTCTTAGAATAGCAGTCTTTATCATTATTTAAAACAAGTCCTGGAACGGCTCGCCATGTCGTATTTCTTAACAGCAGTAGGTTGCTTATTCATTAAGAAATATGCCTTCTTGTATTTATATTGTGATTCTGTTTATATTATTTCGGAAGATAACTTTTGTGCAGCTTAATCAAATAATTAATTTGTTAGTCCCTTTTTTGCACAATTAGAATCACTATTTTATTTTAAATTAAATACATTCATTAAATACATTGTCGAACTTCTTCCTAGCAAGCTCTCCTTAGCTGCTGCTCTACGGAATCTCTTAGTCTCTGTGTATTTCCCGTTGTTATGGAAACTTCCTTAAGAGTACTAACTGGCCCGTGGCATGGAACGCCTACCTCAAGGATGTTATTGTAGTATCGGTAATGCTACAACACGTGTCTTCGGTCGAAATACGAGAATACCCTTGATTGGCCAATTTCAACCACCAAATCTCCCACACTACCACAGTTACCGAAATTCGGCCAACGTTGTGATCGACGGATGACTCTGTGCTACTACCACACGCAAAGACCAGTGATCTGCGCTAGATAGTGATGGCTGAAAAGTGAAATATAGGAAAACACACGTCTATTTATATATATATATATATATATATATATATATATAAGATGAGTGGCATATCAGAGTCAGATTGTACGGTTACCACGGGGGTATTTACCACTTCGGGGTACATTCCGAGATAAAGTGGAGGGGTTTCTCGTTTCGTTCTCCACTGTGACAGTAAGTGTTACTCTAAGTGTGAGCGAGTGTGGTGTGGATGAGAAATGAGAGAGGGTGAAACGTGGTGCCGGCCGATTCAGGCGTACTGCGCCAGGGTTAATGTCCTCAACTTGACGAAACACCAACAGTGTTGTACGCCCTCATTCCATACGAACTACGAGTGTTGTACGATTTAAACCAGGAATTTGGCGCACAATCTGGTGATTAGGAATCGTGTACTACCACCTGTCCTACCCTATCGGCAATTCTTGATCATGAGGACGCGAATTAGCTAGCCTCGTGTCAGTGCCGGACATCATCACGGTGCCGCAACCAACTGTGCCAACGGGGAGCGAATGTAAGGACGAAAATGCGAAATTGGGAATTATCCATGAATTAGTTGACTTGACGGGACTGGGTGGTATTGACCTCGCGTGACAGGGGGAGAGGGGGGGGGTGTCAGAAGCTTCGTAACGTCACGTTATAAATACTGTTTCAATCAAGTTCTAAACTGCAAAATGTGTTACATTAGTACGGGGTGACATAGTGTTAAAGTGCACAAAATTTAGTACAGCAGAAGTCCGATTATCCGAGGTAAACGGGACCGGGACCACCTCGGATAACCGGAGGTTAAAATGAACCAAAAAAAGTATTGAACCTGAAATATACATTTTATTTATTTTTCTCATACTCGACGCAGCAACAGGCGATACACGCAAGCGCTACAGTACCACTCTTAATATCGTACACACTCTAGTTGGAAAAATATTCCATAGCTTATAAAAGCTCCCTACCATATTCAAAAAAATTGCCTCGGTTACCCCGGCGGCTCGGATAATCGGAACTCGGATAACCGAACTTTTACTGACTTTTAATCTGACTTACCAAGATTTGCAGGTCTGGTAGCCAAGAGGTATATAGTTCCTCCACAGTGTTTTATTTCATTTCGAATCTTAAGAAGGCGTTTTTAAATTAAAACAGAAAATATTTACAATCATTCAGCAAATCATTTAACAAATCAAACAGTCAGAATCGCAATCAAAACATTATGTCTTGCACATTATTCTTCAGTACAGTTTTTTAATTAATATTCCATACACATCAGTGCTTTTAAACAAATTACAACAAACATTTTGTTTATTTACTACACTTTTATTTCTAAAACACTACATATTCATAGAAAAAATTAACAATTTAGCAATCAATCATTTCATCCCTCAGACACACAGACAATTAATTTAAAGAATTGCAATTAGTAGGATGCTGGGTCTTAAGGCTGTTTACTGCATGATAAGAAGGAAAGGAGGAGAAGAGGAGAGGGGGTTAAAAAAAACGGGTATTTTGGGTGTCGTAATTGTGGATGTCCACTCTCCTAATTATGTCCACGCGTGGAATATTTAAAAAAATAACAAGAACAAAACAAATCAGAAGTTTGATTTCGGTTCTTGATATTCAGAGACGCTGTAACTACGGTAAGAGTATGTGACATAATTAAAATACAGTTTCCCATTCACTACCAGCACTTTAAACAATTACGTTTGTGTAAATGATTTGCTTATTGTGACTACGTGAAATAGTTTCGTTAATGTGTGGTATTTTGTTTAGTGAAACTTTTCTGAATGAGTGTGAAAAATTTCATGAGACCTAATTTGATTGTGACACCTGGCATTTTAATTAAAGGACATGAATATATTATGCTGCGCCAGCTATCATAATTAAACGTCGTTTCGATGTTTTGAAAATGTTTAATTTGTCCAATCCAATGTTATGAAACTAGTATATACTTTATAATTATATTTAAGTTTATTTTAATCTCTTTCCAAATAGTTTTAAGCCAGTTTTAATTGTTTATAACAGTTACTGATATTTTTGGCGTTTTGGAAGCTGGTAGAGCACCCTTTGTCTGCGTCCAGAATTTTCTACGTGGTTTATGAAATGTTGCGCTAGCAGCCACCAACAAAGTCGCACGTAATAATGCTAGCAGGAATTTCGTAATTTTGTTACCCTCGGTAAATAGCCTGATGTTTATTTTTCAAATGTTTCTGAGTGAAGTAAAATGCAGCTTATGCTTTCTCATTTAAAATAAATCTTATCAGTGTATTTCAGAAAGATATAAACTTGGCCACGAATTCAACCTGCAATGTTCAAAACTACTGAACCTCGACGAATTAAAATTACTGATAACATTATAAAGTTCATACCAAGGCCTGAAAGGCATTAGTCGGCGGAATGTATGAATACTGGGACTTACTGAGAAGACGCAGGCGGTAAAGTGTTTAGCGGGTGACTAGACAAAGCTTAAATAATGGTCGGCGACACAACAAAGACGACGCCGCGCCGGCTTTTGTGGCGCAAACGCAATAGGAATCCCGTGTGCTCACACATACAGGGCTTTGGTAGCGATTTAATCACGAGAGCGAAAATTAATTCACGATTCTCGTACGCTAAGCCGATACAGAAACCTTGCAGTGATAACAGTGAAAAGGAGCTTACATTACAACCAATTCCGCAATATGGCCGAGCGTGTTAATGCAAGGCTGGCCTGCCCCAGGAACAGGGCAACAGCAGCGGTCTAGAATATGCTAGTTCAAAAATCTCTGCAAAAGTCGCGTTAATATCTTTTACTTTCTGAATGTAATTAAACAGAATTACTTATATCTTTGTTATATTTAACTCTCTATTGTAACTATATGCAAGTAATATGTGGCCCGCAGGCTAACTAAGAATCGAAATTGTTGCCCTCAGGCTAAAGGCGGCTACATATTAACCAATTTCGGTCCCAATCTGCAGGAACAATCAGCATCGCTCAAGGTAATCATATGGAGTTTCCCTCCACACAACACAATTTCGCTCCCACATTGTGATCTCATGACTGCTAATTGCAAGTGCTTAACAATGGCTTTATGTCAAAGCAACAAAGAGTAGACATCGTTTTCACAATAACCTCTATTACAGTTTGTACAGAGAGAAAAAGAAGATATTGATTGGGTGAAGGCATGGATTTTAGTAAGAAAAAAATTATCTTACATGAACATGAAGAGTTTGGAAATTTTCTGAGAGTAGATTCTGAAAGTTTTGCCGAGATACTCCACCTAGTGACTCCTTATGTGTATAAAAACCCTAATGCGTGACAGTATAAGCGCCAAAGAAGGATTCGTCGTTACTTTGCAATTTTTGGCAAGTAGACAACCCTCTGAAGATATGAAATTCTGTTCGCCGATTTCACCACACATGCATTCAGACATAATTCCTGAAACATGTTGGGTTATCTAAAAATGTCTAAAACACTACATTAAGGAAGAAAAAAGACTGCAAGTGTTAATTACTGGGCCAATTAGTTGAAAATGTCGAGCAAAACTTGAAATCCTTCTTCCGCATTTGGCGGTTTTCGTAGATTTTGTTGTTTTTGTCCCACAATTGGGGTACATTCTTACAAATTTCTTAAATATTCGTCCACACCTCTTTCTCTTTAGACATTTTTAATGACACACACGACTAATGGCACGAAACGCACGCGCTCCCTGCTCCAAGCCGAGCAGAAATTGTCTCAGTCGTTGCAATCGCCCTACGAACGTCTCAATTTGCTCGCTATCTGCAGGGACAATCTGTAAATTGTTTGTCAGGCTCTGCCGTTATCGAGAGTAACATACCCAATTTGCCTACTTAAGTGGCAATCTGCAGGGTCTCTGCCGGACTGCCCCTGCAGATTGGGACCGAAATTGGATCGTATGTATCCGCTTTAACTTTGAATCGAAATTGTGGACCATCACCAAAATTGGATGGGCAGCCTTGTGTTAAAGGATAGGAACACGACATATGGACGTTTACCTTAACTGGTTTTAGCAAATATAATAAAAGACCAGAACAGTGTTTCAAACTAAAATCGATAAAATTCAAGGGATTCTAGGAACAATGCACAAAGGCCAAGACCACCTCGTCTGGAGAAAGAAGAACCTCGGTGAAAGACTGAAAAAATTCTGGGAGGAGTGGGCCAAAATCGAAAGAAGAAGAAGAAAAGATCAGTTTTGTCATGATGTCTGCCATGCGTTGCGCTTCCCTACCTTCTTCGAGTGGCCAATGACGGCCGGAGATGTTTTCGCTCTCTGACCAAAGATATCGCTGTTTTGGAAAACGAAAATATCCAATTTATATTCGTGTAACAGTTTAATATATTTTCTCTTTGAATTAAAATTGCAAACCAATCTCATAGAAAGGTGTGTATTTCGTGTTACTATATATACATCAAGTTGTGCCAAAGGTGAAGGTTGGGTTAAGTGCTTATGAAAATCCTAGCCGAACCAGGGATTCAAACTGGCGGCTTTTCGATCTCCAATCATACGCCTCAACCACTGAGACACCAGGCCGCTTTTATCTCTGTGTAATATATTACACTGTGTCTAATGATTTAATATATTTTACCTATGTAAACTAAACACAAACCTAGGCATATTTCGTTTAATTCTGCATAATACTGAGGAGTTGTTTTCCTCAAGACAAGATTCTCTGTAGCAGTTACTAGAACCAGATAACAAAATAAACTTTTTATTTTTTATCAGTAGATGAGAAACAGGGAAGTTAAAAAAAATAGAGAACGTTTGAAGTAAACTTGGGTTATCACGAAATATATCAGTAAGTATGTGATAAAATTGTAATTTTTGTTGTTGATAATAGCACGTAAGAAATGAAATAAGAAAATAATTAATCGTTTTTAAAATTATACTTTTGTTAGAAATTTTTCCAGAACAATAAAAATTTCCATCCTGAAATATTACATAGTATCGTAGGGTTCCTTAGGGGGCGTCTTTTAATTACGTGTGGTGTTTTTTCGGAAATCCGGACCCCCCTCCCCTGTGGTGAGATTTGGTCGGATCCCCCCCCCCTTTTCCACTATAGTGAGGTGAGACCTAGGTTATCGAGACCTCCCCCCCCCCCCTAATGTTGGGATTGGTTTCTTTTGTAGACTTTTCCCCCATCTTGGTGAGATTTCGCCGGATCCCCCCTATTTCAGCCCATGCTTATATCATTTTACAACTGAAAAAACTCATTTATAATTTTTTGAAACTTTTACTAGTGAAGCAACATGTTTGCAATATAACGAATAGAAATGTATTAAACAATTTCAAAATTCAACACGTTGCCTTGAAAGGCAGACTTCAAGGCTTACAACTGCACCTGTAGATGGCGACATAGTTAAAGTCGCCGAAATATTGTGCATCAATAATAATATTACTCGGTTTGTTTCCCGAGAAACTTTTATTTATATATATATATATATATATAAAAATTACAAAGTGTTTTTGATTTCGAAGTTTTTCTGTCACAGAAAATCGGCCTGTGACGAAATTTCGGAGGAAGGTTTGTTTTATTTATTGTTTTATTGTTTAAGAAATTTTAAAAAAATATACTTTTTAGGGAACCTTCATAAACATATAACACAGATACGCAAAATTACGGAGGCATACAGATAATGTTATTCGCCTCTGACACGTACTTTCCTGATTATTTCACACACATATGCATTATGAGGAACGCAGCACATTTTAAAGCAGCTATCCTCAAACACACCAGAGCAGCTGGCAAGCAACACTTGGCTGGGTAGAACGTCTACACGAGCCAGAACAACGAAATTCTCAAGGTCGACATGACACCTGCTCAAGGACGAACCCCTATGCATCAGTCATTTATTATTGTGTTGTTCTAAAGAATAAATAACAACACCTATAATTTATTCATATTTATGAAACTATTACGAATCACACCCGCATTGTCTAATGGTACCAGCACATGAAACAAACTTATCTTCTTGTATTACGTCCGGAATAAATTTAGGGGCCATTCAACAATTCGTCACACGTTAACGGAAAAAAGGGGTTCCACAACGTGACACGTGGAGGATAAGGAGGGGAGGAAGGGAAAAAAAATACCATGAAATGCGTGTCACGTAATATATTGGTGATATATAAGGGAAAAAAATCTGTTAAATTTGGATAATGCATTCAATGGGAGCACGGTGATCTTTCAATAAAATTAAAATAAAAAATGTAGACAGGGCCCAAAAAACACAACTGCATATTAATATTACGGATAGAGGAGGGCCAAACACCGTAATGATGTTGGTGTATAAATCCACTTCTTATTGAAGTGGGGAACAGTATAGAAAATCTCATAATTTTTTATTATATTTTTACTACTACCTATAGTACAGGATGATCTATCCTTAATATTATTAAGGTAACATACTTCATTCATTTCCTGTGTAAACAATTACACTTTAGTTTCAAATTAACAACAGTCTGGTGGCTGTGGTTGAGGCGTCTGACTAGATATCGAAAGGTCTCCGGTTCGAACCTTGGCCTCGGTTGGGATTTTCAAAGATCCTTAACCCTAGCTACACCTCAGGCACAACCTCAGCCGGCAATGTCAGACGATACTTTCCATCATAGTAGCAACTCGATACTTGAAAGATTCAGCCGGGCTAAAAAGGACAAACCGATATACAGTATGGTCATCATGTACAGTAAATTAGGTACTAGTGAAGGCAAATGGTGGAATTTGCTTAGTTGAATCAATTTTTAAAGTCTATAAGAAAATGTTTGAAGGTAGCATCATATGAAACACCCGTAAAACTATAACTGGTGCATGGATAAAGTTTGTGAGATCTTAATCAGGAAGCAATCAATGAAGATATGTGAAAGAAATAATAGAGCCTGCAGTCTTTGTATAATGCAAGTAATTCCCGCAAATATATATATATATATTTTGTTTGACGAATGGTAAAACGGCGTGTTCTAACCTAGAGCCAAAACAAATCGCTCAACAAAATGCACCGTCTTATGCAAAATAAATACTTTGATCTTGCGGTCCTTGATTGAATACTAATGTAGAAAGAGACATAAATTGTAGTTTCAGATACAGATAAATGACGTCGTTGATTGTTATACATAGGCCTATCAAGAGAACTTTAGTTCAAAATAGGAAGAAATGAAAAGAAATGAAAAATTACAGGTTTCAGTACGTTTATCAGTATCCAATTTGAGTAGTATAAAATGCCTCACATAAAAAAGAAATATTGTGTACTACTATAATAACGGCGCAGTGGTAAATTTTAACTAAATTTAAAGGAAATCGCCAAATAGGAAATTTCGTGAAACCTGAATGTGAATGATGACTAGGCTTCGGATCTTTATGACAAAAAAAAAAAAAAAAAAAAAAAAAAAAAAAAAAAAAAAAAAAGAAGAAAAAAAAAGAGAAATATGGATGCAAATACGATCTTAAAAACGGGTAAATATGCCCTGACAGTGACAAAATATGATCAAACATTTCAATTTACTATACATCAAAACATGCTCAATTATACATCATTTATCTTATCAAGTTGTGTCGCTTTCATGTAGATAGCATAATTTGATTCCGTGCACTAACTGCAGCATTGAGAAACTGAATTTTAAATCGTTTTGTTGAAGTCACTTTATTTTCACAGAATTTACAGAAATGAACTCTTTCGTCTATACTAAAATACTTCTCTCCAAATTCGTTTACGTAAGTCCGTAACTTGGCAATTTCAGAAAATTTTGTTTTGGCATTGCAGTTCTCGATGATCCCATTGCAGACGATGCCTGAGGATTATGTTCAAAAGTATTGCTACATTGAGACACTGATTGACGCGTATCAACTCAAGCATACTGCTTCTGCACTGTCCAGATTAAAAGGCAGGCGGAATATTAAACGTTTAGACTGGTTAATTCTGATCAATTCAGTGACAATTAGTTTTGTATTTCCACCAATATGTAATAAGAGTACAGTTCTGTCAATAATTACCTTAATTTCTTCATCTATTGCTTGTAGTGAATTCCATTTACTATTATTACCGTAAATTGATCGACACTAGGGAGACGGCCTGAATATGCATTTACATGTGAAGTAAAATACATTTAAATGCAGTCGGAAACGTTTAATCAGTATTTAATTCGGCATTACAGCTCAAAAAGATTTTTTTTTTAATTTTTTTTAACAGTTTAACGTCCCTTTTTAACAACGTGGTCTTTAGAGACGGGAAAGGATGGGGGCAAGGAATGGGAAGGAATTCGGCCATGGCCTTTTGAAGGAAGCATCCCGGCATTCACCTGGAGTGATTTGGGGAAACCATGGAAAACCCAAATCTGGATGCCCGGACGGGCTCAAAAAGAAGGCAGGCAAAAATATAACTTGTCATAAAAATCCGAACCACAATGATGACTATCCAAAATACCCCAACCAAGAAAAGAAACCCCATAACAAACGAAATTATTCACTTTGGTTAATACTGTATCTATGACGCAAGACCTATGCAAGTTTCTTGATTTAATTTTTTAAATGCCTTGGAGCACACGCTCCGGTGGTAATTCCCTGTCAATTAACTACCTCTTTTTTCAAATATGGACATAAACATCATATTATAACCCTTTCCCAGGACCAAAGACGAGGAGTCAAATGCGAAATCTCATCACATTCAATATATTCAAAAGCGTATTTCAGTCACTACGCAAACACAGTCCAAACTTAATAATACCAACTGAAACATAGAAATTTCGTATGAAAGTAACAGTTTGGTATCTGAAGAAGAGAGACTAGGACGAGTTGGTTCAATTACCGAGACGAACCACAGTGACGCAAAGCCACCTGCTGCAGCAAGCTGCCGCCTGCTGTCTATTAATAGCTTGTAATACCTACCGGTATTCTACTGTTATTACAAAGAATTCTTTATTGGTAAAATTACTGAAATATAATAAAAACGGTTTGATTATTTGAAAAATTATAAAGTGTAATCAGGTTTATTTTACTCTATATTACAATCAAAACATCAAGATGGCAATTATAAAATCCAGTTATAATTCATACAAAAGATTATTCAATTAATGTATTACAAAAAGGACATTTACTAAATCAAAAATGCAAAAACATGAGCCCTCCGAAAGAAACAGTACTTTTCTTTTTAATTGATGCTGCACCGACTAGTCTCAGTTCATTTATCGTTGGAGCAGAGCGTTAGCTCAAAAGGGACGCAACGGGTTTTATCAACACCTTCAGATATGCAGTGTTCACGAACAACAAGAGAAAACATGTTCTGAGCATTTACCGTCTTTTGTTGACTAGATCCACCCTGCAGCCGCAACCACAAAATGGCCACACTCGCAAAACACTGGTACTCTCCCCGGAGTACAAAAACCACTTTCACTCACACCCTACGGACCGCTGTGTCCGCCGTCTTTCTTCCTCCACCTGTCCGTGGCGAGTCCTCGAGTGCCGGTCAGCCCTCGGAATGCAGGCCACGCAAATCCTCCCTCCAGCGACCACCAACAGCGTTGCCAAAAGGGAGCACATCCCTCCAGTGGGCACACTCGGCGTCGCGGGTACATAAAAGGAAATGTAGTAACATATAGTCTGGTTAAAATTCCATTTACGCTACAGTGGCTGTCCATACATCTCCACGCTCATAAATTCTCACGCTGCTTTTCTTGTCGTCATATTAAGAGAATGTAGTACACCCATTATGCGAGTGTACTACATTAGCCGCCTCCCTTTACTAATTTTTATAAGTCGGGGCTTAGAAAAATTCTTTACTCTTTGAAGATAGTCCCTATTTTGACTCCCTTACGATAATTCACCAAAACACTCGCTTCACTATATCGACAAGTCCAATAAGGGCTCATGTTCCGTTACAAATAGGTGTTAGAACCTTTATTATGAAATACCCTGATATATTTATATTTAGTTTAACATTAACAATTACTGTGCAATAATTTTTCAACTTTACAATAATTTTACTGCTTATATTTGAGGAAACTACATTCCTATGAAACCTAAATTTATTACATTATCCTAATATTTATTGCCCAAATTATCTAATTGAACCCAACCATCTTAGTCGACCTTCATAGCATCTCCTTAAGCGTTTCAGCTGATGATGGTACAAATTCAATCATCCATCCTCATTCATTCACAGCCATATTATAAACATCTTAATCTAAACATAAACATATCTCTCCCCACGATAAATTTACAAGACATGCAAAATGGTATAGAATCATTATTTGCACATAACTTATACATCTTGTAGCCACAACAGCTTGTGAACCTCGTGTGACATAATTATTTGATACTCTTGTTGCAATTTTACAACTTACGCGTTCAGACAGCGCTCCCTAAATCATCAAAGGAAATCCTTACCATTAATGAATCTTGACTCAATGAAATCCTCAAAGTGAAAAGAAATATGTTATTTCAACGAACTTAAAGGTGCTTAGGACAATGCTTTTGCGTCTCAGGCGTGAATGTATTACCTATCAATTATTGTATACAACTCTACCTATCCAATATTAACATCAGTGGCATTTTAGCAACCTTAGAAATATGCATTTCGTCTTCCTATTTGATCCTCGTGTGTCAAAATAGTATGTGTGAATGTTGGTTGTTAGTGTCATGTGTTCGCGATAAGGATCTACCGTGTCTCCCTTTATCGTCTGTGTGTATAATGTGACTTACATGTCACTGCTTCAATACGCGTGAGTGCCCGTCCTACAGCGCAGCTCAATCGTGGCCTTTACGCCAACCATATTGATAACAACTATGCAGTACACAATGATTGCATGTTTCAACAACATAAAACTCATTTCTCAGAGACGTTTCCTCGTCTCTGGTTCAAATCGCCTTAATGCAATACAGACTAAGGTTTTTTTTTTTTTTTTTTACTTTAATAGATTTATAATTGCTAGCGCCACAATACCTTCAATTTATAGATCTAGCATACTGAATTCACACACAAGTTTTATATTTGTTATTCTGCCCGCTTCACAATTTCATGTCATGGTCACTAATCAAAATACCTTTATGCTCAAGGTAAGTAATACAATCTATTACTCCGCACATTAAATCGCCCAAGTTTGTTCTCAATGTACGATTAAGTAGGAAACACTTCAACACCATTCCCAAAATTTTTTGAGCGTCCCGCAACACAATAAATTTTACGTTGATTTTCCTTCAACATAGAAAGGACATACTTTCCCCCCGAAGAGAATCAAATATACAGTTCATTTCTGATCTTGAAAAACTCCGATGTTTATAGACGTCTATGACGCTGATATTAGCAGTTTTTCATGTGCAGTACAATTTCTTTTACCAAGGGTGGTATCTTTAACTCTTCCTATATTACTTTACTGGCTATAATCCGTTCATATTAATTATTTAAACATAAAAAAGGTCAGATAAAGACATAGATAATAGAAAAAACTTCAGGCTTCAAAACTATAAATTGCCAACATATTTCATGACAGCGGTTTCCACCAAAGTATGGAATTGATCATCCCGCAATATCATTCTCGTTCACAAAAGGATTTCAAATATATCTTATCACTTAAAAACTTCTCAATATTGGAGATAGGCTAACGACTTCCTCGTTTTTCAAAAGCTATTCCAAGCAGGACCATTCAGAATAATTAATCCAAATACTCCCTCAATACGTTTCCTTCTAAAATATAATCTAAACTAACACTCACGAAACATTTATAATAGAATTTCTGTACAGTTACCTCTAGCATTGTTTGATCAAGCTCACTTCATGTCGATTCTTGAACTCATATTATTAGGAAATTTCGGTTAACCACTTTGCATTGTACATCACCTTCTGCCGATCTGTTATTGTAACTAGTTTCATTTATTAAAATGTTCTTTAAAACCTTTCATAACACCAACGATCTTTTCAACTAACCAAAACGCGATATCAAACAGTTAATTCCACAAAACCTTATTGGGACCTACTCCGTGTATTACTGGTGAGGGTGTCTCTTCAATTTTACTTTGACTTTTAAAAAAAAAACAAAAAACAAAAAAAAAAAAAAACCGCTAGATTTGGATTGAATGTAATATTCTCCGGGTTGTCTGCTACTTAAAATCGATGATACCGCCGCAAACATAATAATTAAATGTTGTTACTCTCTAAGGTGCACACAATAAACAAAAGTTACATCACGGCTCCTGCTTCTTATAGCCAAGGGTTACCGGAATAACTTTATAAAACTCCCAGTTTTCACGACGACTTTGTTTTTAACTTTAAAAACAAATACTATTACATTTTACGACGACTCCATAATTCGTCATCTCTACTTACTCTTCAAATAAGCAGCTACAACCCCTGGATATAAATACATTCTTTCTACATCTCTTAACACTCTCAACTGAACCAGTATCATACAAACTTCACAAACTCACCCATACACCTTCGTAATCCCGAATTAATTTGCTCATGAAAATACTGCTCCTTGGTTGTAAACTTGTTTTATAAAGTTCCTTTGATGTAAACTGATGTTTTAAATTATAAATATCAAGAACTACTAAATCGCCACTCACATAATCGTTAATTCATTGGCTTTCCGTCTTTCTCCACTAATTTAAAGAATAAAATTCATGACAGTGCATCTTAATCCGAAATACGCTACATGATGGTTGTCTGAACACCAAGGGGTTACCTATTCCTTCAACATAGTTGTATTTCCGCTTGATATGATCAAATTCTCTAGAAGCCCTACTAACTTAAATCCAATAATTTAAATTAAACTATCTTTATACAAAAATCCCTTACTATCTAATCTGACAAACTATCATTTGCAAAATTACAACCTAGCTAGTTGTAACCTTCCGCGTAAGAAGCTAGCGAATCAATTACAGATTCCTTTAATTTTCCCACGCGTTTTCCTTGCCAAAATAAACTTTCTGCAGTATTGCAAACATACAGAACTTGACCGAATTAATTTCCACTTCCCATACAGAAAATATCCTACAACATCTCGAATGCGTCCCCCACATTCGGTACTCAACAAGATTTTTAGTTTACACTTCCCGTAACAAAAATATCCTTTAACACCTCTAATGCGTCCTCCCCATTCTGTACTCAACAACATTTCTTTCCAAACAATTGCTTTGACACTAGGCACTGCTGTCTTGTTCCTGCACAAATTCGCCAGCTCACAGCCGAAAACTGGTTCATTGTTATTGTTAGGTGATGCGCCAGGCATTTCGCAGAACGCGCCCACTACCTGCGTGCAAGGGTCAAGATTGGAATTCTGTTTTCCGAGAAAAGCTCGGGTCCACCCCAGCGTAACAGCTGAGACTTTAGCCTGCAGGAACCGAATGTACTGTGAGTCTTTTGTTTCTGAGCCCATAAGAGAAACTTTTGGTTTATATGCGGATCGTACCAGATCACCTGACCTTATTTCAGCCAACTTTCGCTGTATTAAAATTAGCTCTGTGACAAGAACTTCGCTCACATCTTCTGTTACTTTAACTCTATTGCGTGAATCTTCATCAAACTCATCTAGCACATCTACCAAGCAATTATCTACGGGTGCTTCCTGTGTGTTGGCAATGTTTAAATCTGTGTTTTCATTATTAATGTTTGGCTCCAAAGTTTCAATCTGTGTATCTGTGTGCTTTTGTTCCAAATTCTCAATGACAGTTTCCGTTGCGTCCAGTCGGTTACGGGTTTCGGCACTACTTTCTGTTAGTGTTTTGCAAGTACCTGTAAAGTGCATGGTGACTTCTGTGAAACTGGATACCTCCGATTGTATATTTTCCCGCAACACCTTTATCTCCCCATTAACTTTGTGTTGAAACCCGGACAACGTTTCCTCTAAATTTTTATAATGATCATCTTGTCTTTTCTCCAATGAGTCAATTCTCCCATTTGTGTCATTAATTTGTTTCGACAAACTATCGATAACGTCTTTCTGTCCCTCTTTCATATCTGCCCTTAACTTTTCCTGTCCCTCTTTCATATCTGTCTTTAACTTTTCCTGTCCCTCTTTCAGATCTGTCTTTAACTTTTCCTGTCCCTCTTTCAGACTCATCATTACATTTAGCAATATACTGAAGTCTATTAAAGGTTGTGTTTCCGTGGATGCTGTGTGTATTTGAAACTCTCTTGCGGTGGGTTGGTATGTAGTTTGATCTGTTTCCCCGGCCGCGTTATTACTGTTCAGTGAAATTTCGAGTTCCATCGCCCCCCGCTCGATTGTGCAATTTGAACTGTACCCCTGATTATCCATATTAGTTGTGTTATCTATCGGTTCTTCGGTGTTTCGGAAACTCGTCGGGTTTTCGGCTGTTTCCTTGCACGGATTACCTTTTTCCATGTTGTCGCCGAACTTAAATCCTGATCTCAGAATCATAAACTACTCAGCTGACTACTAACCTAACCACAAATTCCCGCAATAAACTCCACAACACCAGTCAACACATATTAAAAGATATGACCACTAGAGCAACGCTGTTTGAACGGCAAATCATTCGACACTTCAAATGGATGAACCATATGACGTGAAGTACCAAAACAACAAAATATTCAGACAAGATTTAAAGTATTTGCACACTAATCCACAAGTAATGCCATGTGTTTGGAACTTTAAACATGAACCTTTCACTCCAAACATCAGATAGATGAACCATATGACGTCAAATAAAACATCAAAAGACAAGATTTATACGCACAAAAACCACATGTTCTACCCATCTATTTTTGAAATCTAAAAAAAAATACTTTATACGTATATCCTACATAAACTTTGCATTACCGATCTCAGAAACATAAACTCTGATCTTTCACTGCCTTCGAATTCACGAATGCCGACGGATTTTAGTAATCAAATGTAAAATAAATCAAAACTTTGCTTAAGTCCGCATAACATTGTCCCTTCAATAAATAAAATTCAGTCAATTGGAAAAAAATTACCAACAGAACAACACTAGGCAACGCTTGTCTGAACACATGCCACGAGAAAGAAATATTACACCAACAAAATCAACCTCCAATGAAATATCACATATGTGAAATGCAACAAAAAAATAAGACATTCTCCTCTGAAAATTATTTTTTTTTTATAAACATTGCACATATCATTAAATATTTAAAAGAGCTGTAAATTAAATTGTATCATTATCAGTGGCTGCCTCTCGTCCACACCTCCAACAAATGCTGCAAGACACAATTATATTCATGAGATATAGTCTATTTGCACTAAAATCCTTGCTCTCATCAGCAACTGAAATTTTCAGAGAGTACCAAAAATATCGATAAAATGATTGTGTCCACTGCATACCATTTTTAATTTTGATTGATAAATCGAAACGCCTACCACGTTTGGGGCCATTGTAATACCTACCGGTATTCTACTGTTATTACAAAGAATTCTTTATTGGTAAAATTACTGAAATATAATAAAAACGGTTTGATTATTTGAAAAATTATAAAGTGTAATCAGGTTTATTTTACTCTATATTACAATCAAAACATCAAGATGGCAATTATAAAATCCAGTTATAATTCATACAAAAGATTATTCAATTAATGTATTACAAAAAGGACATTTACTAAATCAAAAATGCAAAAACATGAGCCCTCCGAAAGAAACAGTACTTTTCTTTTTAATTGATGCTGCACCGACTAGTCTCAGTTCATTTATCGTTGGAGCAGAGCGTTAGCTCAAAAGGGACGCAACGGGTTTTATCAACACCTTCAGATATGCAGTGTTCACGAACAACAAGAGAAAACATGTTCTGAGCATTTACCGTCTTTTGTTGACTAGATCCACCCTGCAGCCGCAACCACAAAATGGCCACACTCGCAAAACACTGGTACTCTCCCCGGAGTACAAAAACCACTTTCACTCACACCCTACGGACCGCTGTGTCCGCCGTCTTTCTTCCTCCACCTGTCCGTGGCGAGTCCTCGAGTGCCGGTCAGCCCTCGGAATGCAGGCCACGCAAATCCTCCCTCCAGCGACCACCAACAGCGTTGCCAAAAGGGAGCACATCCCTCCAGTGGGCACACTCGGCGTCGCGGGTACATAAAAGGAAATGTAGTAACATATAGTCTGGTTAAAATTCCATTTACGCTACAGTGGCTGTCCATACATCTCCACGCTCATAAATTCTCACGCTGCTTTTCTTGTCGTCATATTAAGAGAATGTAGTACACCCATTATGCGAGTGTACTACAAGCTCAACCACCTGAGACCCACAAACAGAATCAGAGAACGGACGGCACATGACATGCACAGTTAGGAGGATTACAACAGCCAACTGAATTAGTAAATGGTAACACGGCCAAAGGAAATAGGTTCAAAGAATAATTCAGATACAAACGTAAAGTTACAGTTGAATCTCAGAGTCACTTTACAGGAACCAGCAAGGGACACAAAAACAAAACCAACAAAAAAACGATTGTTTACCAAATTGAATTTTAAAAAAAACTTTTAAAAATTCAGTAACAAGAATTTTTTAAACAGACTTCATTATTCGTTTTGCAAAATTGTCTGTCAAATGGTTTATATGAACAAAACAAAAAAAATCGTTAGTAAAAAGTTATAGTGTGGGGTATTTAAAAAAAAGGAAGTTATTCCAAAATAAAGTGTTTCGATGACATACTTACAATTATATTAATGAAATTTTCCGTAGAAAGATATATGATTTTTTTTGCTGGAAAGAAATTATTTGTTGGAATTACTCATTTAGTTATTTTGCAAAAACCGTACGTACCAGTAAAATCGCTAGAAGTTTCTTGTATACTTTAAGAGGCTACATATCACACTGACTACAAAATATTATATTAAAAAATACACTTTTTGCTAGAGTATTTCTTCTTCTTCGAATTTGTAATTTTGAAGCGAAAATTTTAGATCATCACTACCGGAATTAGAAGATTATGTCTGAAAACATTAACTGTATTTTCTCTGTAAACTGCTGTCAGAACATACAAAAATTATCCTCTACTTTAAAAAATGTATCTGTATCTGGTACTAACAAACATGCTACAAGTATACGAGAATGAGATGAACAAACCTCAAGCCAATACATTTCGTCCGTATCCACATTCAATCACACGACGGTGGGCCTATTCTGGCTACAGACGTAAGAGTTAATTAAAACTCTGCCCAGAGAAGCGAGAGTTTCAGTTCGCGGATGGGTCGCTCTCTCTTTTTCCTGTTGCCCTTAATCCTGTTCCCTCCAAGAGATCCAATCTGGGTTAGCAGCAGCCAACATCCTTGCTTCCTCGTGTGTTACGGACACATTAACGTCCCTAGCCTGATACTACGAATGTTACGGAAAGGCAGGATTTTTTAATAGCTCGTCGACGATAAGGCATTAGAGATGAAACAGGTTTGTGAGCAAAGAAATGGTCATAGCACACATCAAGCACCTCCGCTTAGTGTGGTTTGGGGAAACTATGGAAACCCGAAATCTGGACGGACGGGGATTAGAACCCGCGTCCTACCGAATGCGAGGACCGATCGTTACCTCATACACAAGACTAGGTTCTTTCACTTTATCCAGACACGAATTAGATCTTGAAGACATAGCTACAGTCAGAAGATGTTGGCTAGTGAACACCATTTTGGTTCCTATTTACTCTGTAGTGTTGAGAATCAGTTAGTGGGATTTTGGAAATACTGACATCAACATTCAGATCGCATTTTTTTCCCCATGGCTTTACTGCTCGTCGCCATGTACGAGGGGGTATAAAAAAAACCGGAATTACTTTTTAAAAGCTATACATTTTCAATTTTTTTACAAAACAACCTTTACCCCTTCAAAATACTCTACATTACAACTAATACATTTGTTCCATCAGTGCTTCCACTTTTCGAAACATTTTCTGTAGTCATATTTAGAAATGGCTGACATCTCTTCCCTCATTTTTTTCTTGATGTTGTAATGCTCCTTTTCATGCGTGGAAATAAGAAACAGTCGAATGTAGCCAGGCCAGGCGAGTAAGGTGCATGGGGCAGCGGAACCAAGCCCTTTTTAGCCAAAAACTGCCTAACAGAGACAGCTGTGTGTACAGGTGTATGGTATGGTGGTGGAAGAACCAGTCTCCTGTCTGCCACAAATCGGGTCTTTTTTGACGAACACTGTTGCGTATTCTTTTTAAAACTTCCAAATAAAAGATTTGATTGACGGTCTGATGTGGGGGAACAAACTCTGAATGAACTACGCCCTTGGCATCAAAGAAGAAAATGAGCATTGTTTTGACGTTTGTTTTGACTTGACGACATTTGGACGGGGTGATAATGACGTCTTCCAATGACTTGACTGTTGCTTTGTTTCTTGGTCGTAACCATAAAACCATGACTCATCACCAGTAATGACATTTACAGAAAATCTGGATCAATTTCAAGCTATTGTTTCGAAGCATGACATGTTCGACGTTCTTATCAGTCATAGCTCGAGGAACAAACATGACAGCAACCATCATCATTCCCAAATCTTCGGTTAAAATTCGCTGAACCGAGCTCCAAGATAAACCACAAATCTCTGACAGTCGGCCAATTGTCTGTCGACGGTCTGAGAGAACAAGCTATAGAATTCTTTCAACATTTTTGTCGATTCGGGCAGTTGATGGACTTCCAGAATGAGGTTTGTCATCAGCAGCCATTTTTAAACCAAGCGAACCACTAGTACACTTGAGTTTTTTCGTATAGCGTCATCTTGTAAGGGGGCGTCCATAAACTACGCGGCTCGATCCAGAGGGGGGGAGGGGTTATGTGGAAGGCTACGCTGGGCTACGTGGGGGAAGGGTGAGGTTTCGAGCCAGGCCACGTAGCTTTCCATTTATAACATTTTCACAGTTAAAATGAGGAACTGAACTCATAACAGCATGTGAATATTTATTTCCCTCAGTTAATTATCTCCGTATGTAATTTACAATAGTCTGACTAGAGAAAAACAGTAAAAAATGTCTTCTGGAATCAAAAGGAAAAAAAGCTACGTGCTACGTGGGGGAGGGGGGGTACGAGGCAAAAGCCACGTAGGGCTACGTGGGGGAGGGGGAGGGGGGATTCACAGGAGGCCAAAATGGAGCTACGTGGTTTATGCACGCTCCCAAAGGAGAAGGGAAGTCTGAGGCAAAAGTCCCGTCAGGCTACGTGGGTGGGTGGGGGGGGGGGGGGGGTTGGAGGCTGGATCACAGGAGGTCAAGATGGAGCTACGTGGTTTATGGACGCTTCCTAAGCTGTTTTTAGCATTTTAAGACAGTTTCAACAGCATTTTTACTGAATAGAAAACAAAATTTCACAGCTGCACGTTGTTCACTTAAACTTGCAATCATAAAAAAGAAACAGTAACAAAACAGCGCTGGTAAAAACAATCACTGCAGATTAACAGAACAAACCAGATCGACAACACAGGCGGCACTGAATGGCAATGAGTTGCGCTATAAACGCCCAGCTGCAGAAACGCTACTACGCAAGCTCCGCCCACGGCAGTGCTATTCCGGTTATTTTATGGTATCCCCTCGTATATTCTTTTTGTGTGGTTATGGCATTACGCCTCGTTTACGTCAACGGCATTAAAGGCGGGAAAGGACTGGGGGCACGGAACAGGGAGGAATTCGTCCGTGGCCTTTTTGAAGGACCCATCCTCGTATTCGCCTGGAATGATTTCATGAAACCATGGAATACTGAAATCTGGATGGCCTGATGGAGTTCGAGCCCGCGTTCTGCCGAATGCGAGAGCGTAGCACTGCCGCTCACCTACATTCCGGTCACAGAACAGGTCGTAGAGCCACGTTTGTCGAAACATGTTTCTTGAAAGAGGTAATTTGGAGTTCAGATGAAATTTACATGTCTAGCACTAAGCAATACCCAGAGTTGATTTCCTTCTGTTCTCTGAACGAAATGCTAACAGCAGCAATTACTTTTTTTTTTTAAAAGAACTCAATTGTTAATAATTCATCGATTTCGACGTCATTAATGTCTGGATAGAATTGTGAGCCAAAGATGGGGAAGGAATTCTGCATTGGACTAACCCGACATTATCTTGGATAAATTTCAGGAAACACAATCATGATCACGATCACAGGACAGAGGATGGATCTCGCGTCGGCTCGAATACCAGGTTCAAACCTCATCCACCAAGCATCGTCATTGCTACCCGCTGCCGCAAAAACGATACGCAGCCAGATTCAGCCATACTTACAACCACTGCATCTCATGTAGACACCACACTAATGTTCTTCCTGACGAAGAGAAAATCTATGTTATTTGTGGACGGACGTAGGGGTAAGTCTCATAATGGCAGTGACTGGTCGTCGACAACTCACTCATCAAATACCTGCCTCCCTAAATGAACTGTGTAACAGTAACATATTACCGTATTGATAAATCGGCCTGGTAGCTCAATGGTTGAGGCGTCTAGCTGGAGATCGAAAGGTCCTCGGATCGAATCCCTGTCTCTGCAGGGATGTTTAAAGGCCCTTAACCCGACCCTTTCTGGCACAGGTTCCTGTGTATTGTGAAGTACGCCAGAACGCTTCCGTGGTTCGGATTGCACGTTAAATTGTAGGTCGCTTATATCCGGTAGGACTACTGGATTAGCATAAGGCAGCTAAGATAGGGAAGAAAAGCGCAGTCAACAGAAACTCTGTCAAAGGTCATTACGATTACACGGATTTATTTTATTATATCACATTAATATTAAAGTTTTGTTCATTATTGTTTTGCTTCTTACGTGGAATCGGAAACTGTCCACAAATCCAGAGGGTAATGCCCAAGAAGCCTGCTTGCGTTTTGTTTGCAGGTGCCTCTAAAATAAGATCACAGCCGGTGACAGCGAACTGAATCAAGTGTACAAACTTTCGATACAGAGACTTCATGAGAACATTATGTGCATGTCAGTTGCATAAAGTAGTCTCCTAGTAAAATCACATCGCTAGACGTTTCGTGAGAGCCTGATAAGAATGGAATGGTTTGCTTCCTGTGACCGGAATGTCGAGTGGTGTGAGAAACTGGAGTCTGACCCGTCTTATCAACCACACTGCCCTTCCTGTGTGTCGAGGGATGCCAGCATTATCTTGTTTTCGCCTTCTTGGAGTTATCAGCTCTCATCAGCTCGCGTTCCCAAATCGTTATTCTTCTGGTAATCTTCCATCGCTTGTTTCAGCAGTACCTCTACCAAAGAAGGTTGGAAAAATCTGAATAATAATCAAACTTAAAAGCGAGTGATAGAAGATATATCAGCAGCAAGTCAGCCGCTAGTTCACTAGAGGATATGGTGACAAAGAAGTTCTAGTAGAACTTTAGGAATCTGCCGGAAATTTGTAAAACCAGATTGGACTTTGTTATGAAAGAAGATACGTAATATTCCTCACCTGGTAAGTGAAGGGATGAGGATCACGGCATAGGAACGACTCATAATTGATTGAAGTAAACAAAACACAAACATTGCGAACTGATAAAAAAAAATCAGTGCAGATAGATATTATTCCCATCATACTGATGTAATGTTATGATAAGATCACAATTACTTTGTTAATGTACTTGCAGTACTTATTAATTCACTACGCGGTAGTCTGCGTGAAAGATAGTATTCGGTGAGGGCCCGTCAGTGAGCCAAGAACAATGACCACCGTCAGACCACCATATGTCAGGCTGTTTCTGGGAACGACGCTCTGACTGTGCTATTGTCAACCGTATCCTCAGCCGGATAAACATCTGTGAATGGACTGTATCGAATTGGTACACGCGGAGCTAAGAGTTTCAAAGATTTAAGGCGCCTGGCAATCTGTCAAGAATCCTCTGTATCGAATCATATTATGTGCTCAAGTGCAGACACTGTGTGTTATTGACTTCTCGCGAACAATGAAAAAGCGAGCGAACTACGATTCGATTCCATGAAATGTGCACATGGAGGGAAAACTCAGAGCCAATCAGAATAAGTCTGAGTGATGTAGGGGATGCATGATTGTGACCCTCCAATAGCAAAATTAGTTACTATTTTGTTTAAAATATTTGTTTCATGCTTTGACGTATCCGGAGACCAGAGAGACGGATGTGAAACGGGATTGGGTTCGACTACATGAGGACGGAGAAGGGGAGTGGAACCCGAGTCTGCGAAGGCGGAAGGCGTCGTCCGGACTGAGACTTGACCGATGACTCTTGAGGCGAGAGGCCATTGAGGCGACCTGACAGCCGTGCAGAGGCGACCAGTGCAAAGTTATAAGTGTTTATCATGTTCATACTGGCACGAGTGTGACTTGAGGTAGTTTGATCGAAGTGTTGGCGTCCCCTCTCCGGTGCTGAATTACCACGTATTAATTAATATAGTCTCCTCGGGTGACTAGACGAGTGAGCAAGGTGTTCTCACACGATATTTCGGCGATGGGGAACTCTGTCGTCATCTTCTGGTGAAGTATTACCTGAACTGTATTCTCTGAACTGCATCAAATTCAAGCAAGCTCTACAACCAGAATAACGCCCTGGCAAGGAAGCTCGCTTCATAAGAATCCATGTTTTGTCGACATTTAATGAACTAGAACCGGAGCACTGATGAACATTAGTCGCCTGTAAAGTTAATGATATGCCTATTTGTTTTCATGTAATTATGCTAATAAATTGTTTGGAATTTGTAAATAATTGTACTGCTAGCAGAAATTATAGTTTTCACTCGTTTATTTCTTTTGTTTAGAAAATTCATATTCAGACTTACCGTGGTGGTGTCATTAAAATGTTTGTGTTGTTAAATTGCTACTGAAGTTGAATTGTGTATATTTGCAAACGTACTCCATATAAGAATAAATTGTCACGTTATAGCAGTCTCGTTTTTCATTTCCAGCTATGCTTTTACAGTATTTATGATTTATGAACCATTTTTTCTCATTTGAAGTAATTTTTAATAAAATTTTATCTGAGATTATAAAAAATATAAATTTATGAATAAATTAAGGCATCCAGAAACCGTCTCGTTACCTGATTGCTGGTCATTATAGCAAGTCGAAGCATATCGGAACAGACTTAAAGGAAAGACATCATTGAGTAATGGAGCACACTAGAATGTAAGACTCACTTAGCATCGAATTCACCTACGTGAAGAGGCATGCTCGACACACTCAGCACTTTCCACTTGTTCCAAGCAAATCATCTCTACTAGCTCTCTCGTCACGAAAATATCTTAGTTACCGGAGGAAATTCTTGTTTCGTATGTACAGTAACTACAGCAGTCACACAAGAACTTCAAGGGGAATTTTTAATTATTAACCATCTCAACGTGTTTCTAAGTAGACAACCTGAATTAATCGGATCCGCTGGTCATCTCATTAGTCCGAACATGTTCAGCTGGTTTTTATATCAGGAGTCTTTACTCATTCCAAGTCAATAGAAACAATATTCGGTTTAGAAGCAGTCTCGCACAATAAACAATTGTGTGATACAAAACATAACTAAATATTTTTCATTTCGAAAATGCGGCATGTTAAAGTAATTGCCACCTTGGAACGTGTAACAAAAGAGAAGACATATAGCAGCTGTAGATTTTAGATCATTGACTCCAAACTCAAAGATGTATAGCGCGCGGGCCTAAGTTTAATTGTAACACACTTTTCCTCGCAGACACGGATGGAAAGTTTTTCCGGTTTTCCCAGCCGGCCAGAGACTATTCCGCGACAACCTAATTACCTTACAAAAGACAGATTTTGTTGTCTGCCAAGCAATCGATTACCGCTGACAACGCCTTCAGCTGCCTCCCCACAACTCGTCGCGAGGTTATTTGCCGCTTTTCTCCCGCGTTCTGTTCAATCTCGAACGAACAATCGCTCGCTTTAGGTGGGAAAGAAACGGGAATTCAGAACTTTTTTTCCAAGGGAGTGAAAGTCTGCAATTTTAACCACGCGATTTTAACCACGCGAGCCCGTCGCAACATCATAAAAGGTAAATTACAAAGCAACGAATTTCTAGTAAAAGAAACCAGCCATCTGTGAGGAAAATCAACGCGTGAAGAATTGTATGTTTACATCCATATCGGCGTTCTTTAAAGGTATTACACAAGTTGATCACGTAACGTCTAAGCCAGAAATAAAAACCAGTATAGAAAGTATGTTATTTATGAAATCTAATCTTATTAAATCATAAATTTTAACGTCATTTTTATGCTGTTTTTTAAAACTCAGGTTTGAGGAACAAATACCGTCATAATGAAAATTTGAGCCAGAATCATCTGCGACTGACCGTCCAAAAAATTATAAATTTAGTTAGATTCCAGCATGGCAAAGCGGTAGCTTCTTCCCAAGCACAGCCAAGAATATCTCACTCTGCAGGTTCGTTTGCAGTGCGCTAAATATGAAAGCTCTTCTTGTCCAGATATTTACCTAGCTCACACCGAAAAAAAAAAGAAAAAAAAAATATTTTCTGCTAATGCCCCTTTGACCGTGCCCCCCTTTGACCGTGCCACGATATATATATATATATATATATTGTCCGTATGTATCTTTCTCTGACTTACTCGAATGACATTCTGACAACTCTCTTCGAAATAGATCAAAACATGAACATGTATGTAGACGAGTTACTGTCTTCGTGCATCTCGAAGTACGCGACGTACAAAAAATTACTCAGTGGATTCACTCACGTTTAACTAAATTGCTTTAGCCATGATCTAACATAAACAAACATGTCGAAACTATGTATTTGGAACGATATTCCAGGGTTACTTTAACTCTTCGATTACGAATGTTAAAACACCACGTTGTTCGCGTTTCTCGAAAACTACTTGTTAAGAGTGCAATACATTTATACATTAATAAATGTAGCACTTTCTTAGGCTACAGTACTTACTCTCTGAGTAGAATGGTTTGTAGCATTGATGGGACTCATGTCATGAATTGGCGTTGAACTTTACCTGCAACAATAGGAAGAAAATCATGATATACTGTATATGCCTGCATAATATGACACTAATTATTGCGAAATTATAAAGATGTATTTTTATATGTATTTGTCGATAATGATTGGGGCTTACGCCACAGAGGTTACACCTGTCGTAGAATTAATTAATATCTCTGATGTGGAATCTTTGTAGTAATGCTAAGAAAGAGAAGTTCAATTGTTTTAGCTGTGTTATGAAACAGAATGATGTACTTTAATGACAAATAAATGTTTAAAATATATGATTTGCAAATGAAGAAGTGTGAGTTTTGTTGTTAGTATAATCTCTTATTTTTCTGAAGATAATCAAATCAAGGAAAACCGGGAAGGCATGTGATGTATAAAATCGCGAAACTTTATAAATGGCTCTCACCAAGAAGAACAGGAACCAGATAAGTAAATCATTTTACGCGAGAATAAGTATGATTATTTGGTCAATGAGACGGAATATTTCGCGAAAATGACTAAAATTTCATCCGACGTACCAATTTACTGGGAAATTTGGGACAGTCGTTTGGCCAGAGATCAAAGTGAGGCTTTTTTGACGCAAGTTGAATTTAACACAGTTTGCGTGGAACTGATTTCGGAGAAACCTATAAATACACCAAAAGTCCCTGCATTTCACCAGCTGTCTGTATCCAGACTCGTGAAACACAGGCTTGGAAATGAGAGTTCATCCTTTGACAACTAGTCTATGATCGGCATCTGTTTGCAGCTGTTTGACATGGTTAGCATAATATGCTACCGTGATAGTCCGCATGTTTTCAAGAAATCTAGAAATAGCCACTCTCAGAATAGTGTGCTTTTTCTGCAACAACTGTTGGTTAGATTCTAGGGTTCAAGTGAAAAAATCCAGGTAACAATTTGTTCAGCAAATTATATATTCGACTGACTTCAAAGAGAGCTCACTGCGTTTTCATCTGCTGTCAGTAGTTTCCACACTCACTGTACAGTAACATTTCTCTTGCGCAAGTAATCTATCAGGATACGATCTATCGCTGTCCTTAGAATACTCGACATTCCTCAAATCTGCCTACACTGTATCATCATCTGCTCATGCAGGCTGCCCACTTCCTTATCACTGTCTCCACTGCCTTTCCCGAGCGACTAATTGTTCTCGCCAGTTTCGATTCAAATGCCCCTTTTTAACTTTTTTTCTGTCATCAGTCTTTCGATTCGTTTGATGCAGTCCTCCATCCCTTCCTATCATGCGCTAACCACTTCATCTCAACACACCCCTTATACCCTGCGTCCTCAATTATCTGTTTCATATATTCTAATCTCTGGGTTCCCATAGAGCTCTTACCTTCGACTGTTCCCTCCTCCAACAAATTAACCAATCCCGGATGTCACAAAATATGACCTACCAGCCTGTCTCTCCTTTATGTAAGCGTCTTCAATAAACTTCTTTTCTCACCCATCATTTCCAAAAGTAGTTCATTTCATACTTTATCTGTCCACCTTTTTAATTATGCTGTAGGAAGGGACTGCATCCTGCTACGTAGCCAGGCATATCTCCGTGTCTTTCTTACACAAATATTTAAGCACACAACGAACATCGTTCCTGTCCGTTTTAGATTACATGTATACCTCATCCGCATATAGTACAGGTAACGAAGCATAGGTTCGCCGTAAGGATTTTGTAATTTTGTACAGTATTCTGCAAAGGTCAAAGCACTATATGAAGGTTTTGGAAGGTTGCAAGATTTTGTTTTGTTAATCAGTCATCACCTTACCGATCGACCCTTGAAGTTCGGGGACCATGAAATACCGAAATTTGGATGACTGCGCCAGGAATAGAACCCGTGACCTGCTAAGCGCTCAACCACCACGCTGTTTTTTCCACGAAATATTTTACAATATTTTTGAAAAAAAAATTCCAGTTTTACTAGATAAGCCACTTGCCTCAAGAAACTTCGGATATACGCGTAAGACAGTGGAGTATCGGTACCACTGTACCGAGATGTACGTTCCGAACAGCGCACAGCGTGGGCGCTGGATTGGAACAGAGGCACAGTTCAACGACCAGGCCGTTCCCTTTCACTAGAGCTCCTTCAATACTACATAGGTACTTTGATTACACAGCGAAGGCCCATATGCGATACACCTAACTAAATCCGAGCGTGGTAGATGAGCCGTAGCGCTCTGCCCTCGGCATTAGGGAGGTCGCGGGTTATAATTCCCATCCGGCCATCCACATTTGGGTTTTCCATGGTTTCCCCAAATCACTTCATGCGAATATGGTTCCTTCAAAAAGGCCATTATCAAATTTCTTCCCGTTCCTTGATCCCAGACGTTTTCCGCCTTTAATGACCTAGACAAGGCATAAAGCCATAAAAAAAGATAGCAAAATGAAGACGTAGATACACTTTTAGCCTAAATATTTACGATCTCACTTGTAGCGTGGAACAGCCAATTTGTATCTAAAAGAAAGTGCATAATAGCTTCATGTACAATACAGTGACTGCGTCAGTCGCCAAGTCGATATAATTTTGTTACACCGCCAGTACAATCAGTCCAATTCCAGATAGCCTTGGTTCACAAATGTTGTGTAAATTAAGAGTATTACTTTTACTAATAGGTCGGCCTTCTGAAGTGATTTACACTATGCGACTCGAAAAGCTGGACGGCTTAACTAGAAATAGAGGAGTTTCTTGTGGCTTTAGGGTAGCCGAAAAATTATTTGAGGATGGGAAAGGAAAAATAATTCGGTCATAGCATTCGCCTGGACTAGTGGTTCCTAACGGTGACGGTATCACTCACCGGTGATCATAGATTGAAGGCAAATTTAGGGCCTCCTGCTTTCTAGTTTATATCCGGCTTAAGAGCTGATCAAAGAAGTTTTTCATTAGATTGCCATGACCATATGTAGCTAAGAGGATTTGTCGAAGTCAGCAATTCATTAGCTAAAATGTCAGTACTGGAACGCGAAGATTGTTGATGACAAATAAGGCACCAAATATCTAGAAAATACTGTCATTAAACGGAGCCCAGCCCTCTAATTAATAATATTTTTTTATAATATTTATTTGTTAGTCAAAATGTGCACAATACACCAATAATGTTAAAATCTTTTAAGAAAGTAATTTCAGAAATGTGTCCCTGTTTCTCTAGATATATATGTACAATTCACCTAAGAGCTAAACAAAAATTAGAAAATGTCGCAGTTTTTTTTAAGGGGGTTCACCATTGCTTGGGATATTTTATAGGGACACCTGGAGCTGTAGGTTTGAGAAACCCTAGTATAGAGTGATTTCGGGAAGCATGTAAAACCGAAATCTGTACGGCCGAACTGAAGATGGAACACGCGTTCTCCCGGATGCAGGAACCGAACGTTATCCGCTTGACCACCTGGTTCAGTGCGTCACTGGAATCAACAGACTAGGTATACCCACAGCCAGCCAGCCAACATTCACATAAACTGCGCACAATAAGGTCAGTGATTTGGAAAATATCAGCCAAATAACTTGCATTTGTGAACACTTTTACAAATATTTAATAACGCTAGTAATTCACAACACAGCGAAAACTGGCGCAGGGCTCGTGATTAATAGCTGATCGGGTGGCGGTGAACTGACCCCGCCGGAACGTTGGCAACACTGCGCGGGTACCTGTCTGGTCGGCCTCGGCTGTTGCCCCCGCGGCCTGTCGAGGTTTTGGCGCCGCGAAGTTAACGGCCCTGCGCGGCCAGTATCTACGATCGCAGCGCACGCCACCAGCTCGACTCGCTTGTTCTCGCGTCAAGTTCAGTTCACTTTCACAGGTCCCTGACACAAGAAGCGGTGTCACAGTGTCTCTCAACCTGGACCGCAGGCAGAATATTATAAATCTAGATACCGTGTTCGCACTGTGCAATAAACCAAACTTAATTTTAATTTAATTTGATATAATTTCGTTGAAGCGCACGCTCCGGTGGGAGTCCCCCTACACACCCATCTTTCTCCTTTCCTTTTACCACCTACTTTTGCCCTCTACTAATTTTGGTTGATTATTCATCATTTCTCTTATTCCAGTCCCTTGCACCCTTCCCCACTAAAGAAAATTTTCCCACGCCGTTATGCCTGAAATCAAGAGCCAAACTTGTGGTCAGGGTCGGCTTTACCCTTCCACGAACTTCTCTTAATTCTCTAATTTCCATGCTTCATCACCAATATACGCCTTCTTAAAGGCCACGAATATTTCAGTGACCAGACAAAAATCTGGCATTTCTATCTAGGACGAAGATAGGATAGCACTGTTTATACAATAATGTATTATTTTCTAGTTGGAATCAAAAAGATTTTTTTTTTTTTAAACTGCTTAACGTCTCCTATAACAACTAGGTCTTTAGAGACGGGAAAGGATGAGGGGCAAGGAATGGGAAGGAATTCGGCCATGGCCTTTTGAAGGAAGCATCCCGGCATTCACCTGGAGTGATTTGGGGAAACCATGGAAAACCCAAACCTGGATGCTCGGACGGGGATTCGAACCGCCGTCCTCCCGAATGCGAGGCCAGAACGCTAGCCGTTACACCACCACGCTCGGTGGAATCAAAAAGAGCAACGTTCATTAAGCTAAAGACTCTTTTCCGAGGGTCTTGTAGTAGGTGTGAGCAACCGCAACATGTGATAGGGTTGGCAACATGAGTGCCTAAATAAACAACAATATAAGGTGTCAGGTATTGTGTCTTATATTTTATTTGTTCATCTTGGTAGCTGGTATAGTGTAGCAGCTAGCCTACCATAACAATTTTATGAATTTAGCTAATATATTACAAAGTTCACTTTTAATAGTTCACTTCCTGTTTCATAACTCTGTTTCCGAAGGAATTCAAGACAGGCTTTTAGATTTATTATGTTATAATGGAGCAATAAAATATGTTAATAATATACATATACAAGAGGGGGGGGGGGGAGACCGAGCGTGGTGGGTGAGCGGTAACGCTCTGGCTTCGCGTTCAGGAGGACGCGGCTTCCAATCCCCATCCGGACATCCAGATTTGGGTTCATTGTTTCCCCAAACCACTACAGGCGAATGCTTCCTTAAAAAGGCCATGGTCGAGTCCCTTCCCGTTCCTTGTCTCCCAGTCCTTTCCCGCCTGTAATGACCTCAACGTCGACGAGGCGTAAAGCCATAGGGGGGAAAAAAAACCATATTAGTTGGTGGTCCGAGCATTATTTTTGAGAAATTAAGGGTCCTCGGGTTGCGAAACGCTGCTCTGACCCTTTCTTTCCGCGGAATCAATTCAAGAAGGATTTTTTTTTTCTCCTTCGGTCTTTCCATTCAACGATATCTGTAAAGAATGTCAACAAGTGTTGAGCAAGTAATCAATTCTATTTTTACCTTTGAAAGAGAGAAAGAGGGGTGAATCCTTGCTTGTATTCCAGCAATCTCTCCGTTCGAATGCGCAATACATTTCTCGTACGGCGATCGCACAGCCGGAATTCTTGCGGGGTCGGTCGTACCAAACCCATCCTGGAATCTGCTGTGTTATTAAAGGAGATAAATCTTTTATTTTCAAATATTGGTACAGGATTCAGAAAGAACTTTTTAAAATTCTATGGGTGGAGCACATTACTTTATGGTAGCGAAGCATGGACTTAAGGAATACCCTAAAGAAGGAAAATTGAAGCATTTGAAATGTGCTACTACAGAAGGATGCTGAAAATGACGTAGACAGATAAAGTACGAAATGGACGTATTTTGGAAACGATGGGAGAGGAAAGAACTTTTTGGAAGAGTCTTACAGAAATAAAGAGAGAATGGTGGATCATATTTTAAGACATGCGGGATTGTTTAATTTGCTAGTGGAGGGAACAGTCGAAGATCAGATATTAGAATATATGAAGAAGATTGTTGAGGACGTGGGTTGTAAGGGGTTTGTTGAGATGAAGAGGTTAGCGTAAGATAGGAAGAGACGGAGGATTGCATCAAACTCGTCAAGAGACTGAAGACGAAGAGAAGAATAAATTTTTTAAAAAACTGGGTATCATGTATTGTTACGTCTTCAGTACTTATTTCCCTTCATAACGGAGATGTTCTGTAAGCCAACTAACTAAGATAGGTCAGAAGCCAAGGAATGTTTGGCGTAACCGTTAAGTATAACATGCTAAACAACAGTAAACTGGTTTCGTAATACGTCTCACTACAGACCGAGTAGGATGGCTCGCATACCGGAATGCCTGGTGAGGAAATCGAAAACTTTAAAAACAATTATCTTGTTTGCTTCAAGCTCTAGTCTGTCCTTATACGTATCTCCGTAATGACTTTGTATCCACATTACCATACATAATTGCTGTCTTTGACGTCTTGCTACCAGAAAGAAACAAAATTTGGTTGTTAATTCACTTGATCCATTCCGAAGTCGGGTACAGCTGAACAAGCGAAAATACTGGATCCGACGGACTGGCATTCAGATACCCGACCGATCATAGAGTGAAAGTTGCTTAATATCTGGACTGCAATGAAATAAAACAGACATGGTTTGATTTAATAAATCGGGACTGATTTACTAAAATGAAGTTTTTATCAACATAACAGTCAACAGGTACAACCGCTGAAGATGCTTCAGAGAATGAAGTGAAGCGGGTTCGGAAAAATAAATAAGTTGAAAACAAATTAAAATGTATTGGCATGATATTAGTTATCCATAAAATTGACTTAATGAATCATATCACCTACCCCAACATTTCTGACCGTGTACCCGATTCAGTGACTATTTTGGTATGCATAAGCAAATCTCTTCGTACACTTACGTCATATCGTTTCCCATAACCTTACAATTAAATATATATATATATATATATATATATGTGTGTGTGTGTGTGTTATTTTTATTTATTTGACCTTAGGACTCGAATAGACCATATAGTGAGCCTGGTAGAGTTACAGGTGTTTTACAGAGCAGTATTACAGTTGGTCCTAAGACTGAATGATAATCTCTCTGGTGACCTTGTACTCTGGTTCCCGCCAGAGTTGTGTCAAGGACACGCGAGCCACGAAGGTAACTCTCGGTTTCATTCGGCTGTCTCCCTGTATTTTTGCTGTCATTATAATCAGTTGCAATGGAACTTATGCTCCAGTAGAAATTTTCGTAAACAACTTTTTTTTCGTTTTGACATAAATTGCTTATTATATCTCTCGAAAATTTATTCCAATTATCCACAAATGAAAACTTGCCGGCTCCCATAAACTGCATACAATATTTAAGCTGTTACCACATAACAGCGATATTGTTTTTGGTCTAATAACTTAGGTAAAATAGTCCCCCAATCGGATCTCCGGGTGGGGACTGCTCAGGGAGGAGTCATCAGAATGGATAGAAACATTCTACGAGTCGGAGCGTGGAATGTTAGAAGTCTGAATAGGGCAGGTAGGTTAGAAAACTTAAAAAGGGAGATGGAACAACTTAAGTTAGATGTTGTTGGGATTAGTGAGATTAAATGGAAGGACGCACAGGATTTCTGGTCTGGGGAACACAGGATAATTAGCACACAAGCTGTCAATGGAGTCACTGATGTAGGATTTGTAATGAACAAGAAAGTAGGGAAACGGGTTAGTTATTATGAACAATTTAGTGACAGGATTATTTTGGTGAGGTTAGAAACTAAGCCCGTCCCAACCACATTAGCACAAGTATATATACCAACGTCACAGGAAGATGACGAAGAAATAGAAAAAATATACGCTGAAACTGAAGAATTAATCCAATATGTGAAAGGGGAGGAAAATCTAATAATCATGGGTGATTGGAATGCAATAGTGGGAGAAGGAAAAGAGGGGAATACTGTAGGAAGTTTTGGTCTAGGAGAAAGAAATGAGCGAGGAAGCAGGCTGCTAGAATTTTGTGAAAGATATAAGCTAGTAGTGGGGAACACACTGTTTAAGAACCATGCAAGAAGAATATACACCTGGAAACGTCCTGGGGATACAGGCAGATATCAGCTAGATTATATCATGGTCAAACAGAGATTCAGGAATCAAGTTCTAGACTGTAAAGCGTACCCAGGAGCAGACATAGACTCGGACCATAATTTGATAGTAATGAAGTGCAGGCTGAAATTCAAGCGAATAAGGAAGCAGTATAAGCAGAACAGACGGGAAGTGAATACACTGAAACAATCTAGCACAAGAGAAAAATTTGCAGAAATGGTAGACTTAGGTCTAAGAATTAACTGTGAAAGGAGCTCAACCGAGGACGAATGGAATGAATTAAAGACCGAAATAATGAAAGCTGGCAAAGAAACCTTAGGCTTTAGGGAACAAGCTGCCCGAAAACCTTGGATCACAGAAGAAATTTTGCAACTGATCGATCAGAGGAGAAGGTACAAAAATGCTCAGGATGAAGCAGGAAAAGAGCAGTACAGGCAATTTAGAAATCAAATAAATAGGAAATGCAAAATAGCAAAAGAAAAATGGCTACAAGAAAAGTGTGAAGAAATAGAAAAGGAAATGGTTGCAGGAAAAGTAGATGTTGCATATAGAAAGATCAAACAGAATTTTGGAGAAATGAAGAAAAGAGGTATGAACATTAAAGCTACCGATGGGAAACCTCTTTTAAGGTCAGAAGATAGAGCTAACAGATGGAAGGAATACATTGAGAAACTGTATGTTGGGGACAACTTGAACAATAGTGTATTGGAAAAGGAAGGCGATGTCGACATGGATGACTTAGGAGATCCTGTTTTGAGGACAGAATTTAATAAAGCTCTGAATGACTTGAAAGCAAATAAGGCAGTTGGAATTGATGAGATCCCAGCAGAACTTCTTAAATCTCTAGGAGAGGAAGGAATCGAAAGATTATTCAAGCTGATATCAAAAAGTTATGAAACAGGAGAAATTCCAAATGATTTTAATAAAAATATCATCTTCACACTTCCAAAGAAAGCACAAGCTGACAAATGTGAGAATTATCGCACAATTAGTCTAACATCACATGCTTCAAAATTACTGACCAGAATAATAT
>JARYHS010011408.1:31310542-31420170 GCA_031002005.1 Vandiemenella viatica
TATCCCCAGGACGTTTCCAGGTGTATATTCTTCTTGCATGGTTCTTAAACAGTGTGTTCCCCACTACTAGCTTATATCTTTCACAAAATTCTAGCAGCCTGCTTCCTCGCTCATTTCTTTCTCCTAGACCAAAACTTCCTACAGTATTCCCCTCTTTTCCTTCTCCCACTATTGCATTCCAATCACCCATGATTATTAGATTTTCCTCCCCTTTCACATATTGGATTAATTCTTCAGTTTCAGCGTATATTTTTTCTATTTCTTCGTCATCTTCCTGTGACATTGGTATATATACTTGTGCTAATGTGGTTGGGACGGGCTTAGTTTCTAACCTCACCAAAATAATCCTGTCACTAAATTGTTCATAATAACTAACCCGTTTCCCTACTTTCTTGTTCATTACAAATCCTACATCCAGTGACTCCATTGACAGCTTGTGTGCTAATTATCCTGTGTTCCCCAGACCAGAAATCCTGTGCGTCCTTCCATTTAATCTCACTAATCCCAACAACATCTAACTTAAGTTGTTCCATCTCCCTTTTTAAGTTTTCTAACCTACCTGCCCTATTCAGACTTCTAACATTCCACGCTCCGACTCGTAGAATGTTTCTGTCCATTCTGATGACTCCTCCCTGAGCAGTCCCCACCCGGAGATCCGATTGGGGGACTATTTTACCTAAGTTATTAGACCAAAAACAATATCGCTGTTATGTGGTAACAGCTTAAATATTGTATGCAGTTTATGGGAACCGGAAAGTTTTCATTTGCGGATAATTGGAATAAATTTTCGAGAGATATAGTAAGCAATTTATGTCAAAATGAAAAAAAAGTTGTTTACGAAAATTTCTACTGGAGCATAAGTTCCATTGCAACTAATTATAATGACAGCAAAAATACACGGAGACAGCGGCATGAAACCGAGAGTTACCTTCGTGGCTCGCGTGTCCTTGACACAACTCTGGCGGGAACCAGAGTACAAGGTCACCAGAGAGATTATCATTTAGTCTTAGGACCAACTGTAATACTGCTCTGTAAAACACCTGTAACTCTACCAGGCTCACTATATGGTCTATTCGAGTCCTAAGGTCAAATAAATAAAAAGAACACACACACACACACACACATATATATATATATATAATTGTAAGGTTATGGGAAACGATATGACGTAAGTGTACGAAGAGATTTGCTTATGCATACCAAAATAGTCACTGAATCGGGTACACGGTCAGAAATGTTGGGGTAGGTGATATGATTCATTAAGTCAATTTTATGGATAACTAATATCATGCCAATGCATTTGAATTTGTTTTCAACTTATTTATTTTTCCGAACCCGCTTCACTTCATTCTCTGAAACATCTTCAGCGGTTGTACCTGTTGACTGTTATGTTGATAAAAACTTCATTTTAGTATACCAGTCCCGATTTATTAAATCAAACCATGTCTGTTTTATTACATTGCAGTCCAGATATTAAGCAACTTTCACTCCATGATCGGTCGGGTATCTGAATGCCAGTCCGTCGGATCGAGTATTTTCGCTTGTTCAGCTGTACCCGACTTCGGAATGTATCAAGTGAATTAACAACCAAATTTTGTTTCTTTCTGGTAGCAAGACGTCAAAGACAGCAATTATGTATGGTAATGTGGATACAAAGTCATTACGGAGATACGTATAAGGACAGACTAGAGCTTGAAGCAAACAAGATAATTGTTTTTAAAGTTTTCGATTTCCTCACCAGGCATTCCGGTATGCGAGTCATCCTACTCGGTCTGTAGTGAGACGTATTACGAAACCAGTTTACTGTTGTTTAGCATGTTATACTTAACGGTTACGCCAAACATTCCTTGGCTTCTGAACTATCTTAGTTAGTTGGCTTACAGAACATCTCCGTTATGAAGGGAAATAAGTACTGAAGACGTAACAATACATGATACCCAGTTTTTTTAAAAATGTATTCTTCTCTTCGTCTTCAGTCTCTTGACGAGTTTGATGCAATCCTCCGTCTCTTCCTATCTTACGCAAACCTCTTCATCTCAACAAACCCCTTACAACCCACGTCCTCAACAATCTGCTTCATATATTCTAATCTCTTATCTTCGACTGTTCCCTCCACTAGCAAATTAACCAATCCCGCATGTCTTAAAATATGATCCACCATTCTGTCTTTATTTCTGTAAGACTCTTCCAAAAAGTTCTTTCCTCTCCCATTATTTCCAAAATACGTCCATTTCGTACTTTATCTTTCTACGTCATTTTCAGCATCCTTCTGTAGTAGCACATTTCAAATGCTTCAATTTTCCTTCTTTAGGGTACTCCTTAAGTCCATGCTTCGCTACCATAAAGTAATGTGTTCCACCCAGAGAGTTTTAAAAAGTTCTTTCTGAGTCCTGTACCAATATTTGAAAATAAAAGATTTGTCCTCTTTAATAACACAGCAGATTCCAGGATGGGTTTGGTACGCCCGACACCGTGGGAATTCCGGCTGTGCGATCGCCGTACGAGAAATGTATTGCGCATTGGAACGGAGAAATTGCTGGAATACAAGCAAGGATTCACCCCTCTTTCTCTCTTTCAGAGGTAAAAATATAATTGATTACTTGCTCAACACTTGTTGACATTCCTTACATATATCGTTGAATGGAAAGACGGAAGGGCCGAAGGAGAAAAAAAAATCCTTCCTGAATTGGTTCCGTGGAAAGAAAGGGTCAGAGCAGCGTTTCTCAACCCGAGGACCCTTAAATTCTCAAATAAATAATACTGCGGACCTGCTTTACGCCTCGTCGACGTTGAGGTGATTACAGGCGGGAAAGGACTGGGAGGCAAGGAACAAGAAGAGACTCGACCATGGCCTTTTTTAAGGAAGCATTCGCCTGTAGTGGTTTGGGGAAACAATGAACCCAAATCTGGATGTCCGGATGGGGATCGGAAGCCGCATCCTCCCGAACGGGATGCCAGAGCGTTACCGCTCACCCACCACGCTCGGTCTTCCCCCCCCCCCCTTATATATGTATATTATTAACATATTTTATTGCTCCATTATAACATAATAAATCTAAAAGCCTGTCTTGAATTCCTTCGGAAACAGAGGTATGAAACAGGAAGTGAACTATTAAAAGTGAACTCTGTAATATATTAGCTAAATTCATAAAATTGTTATGGTAGGCTAGCTGCTACACTATACCAGCTACCAATATGAACAAATAAAATATAAGACACAATACCTGACACCTTATATTGTTGTTTATTTAGGCACTCATGTTGCCAACCCTACCACATGTTGCGGTTGCTCACACCTACTACAAGACCCTCGGAAAAGAGTCTTTAGCTTAATGAACGTTGCTCTTTTTGATTCCAACTAGAAAATAATACATTATTGTATGAACAGTGCTATCCTATCTTCGTCCTAGATAGAAATGCCAGATTTTTGTCTGGTCACTGAAATATTCGTGGCCTTTAAGAAGGCGTATATTGGTGATGAAGCATGGAAATTAGAGAATTAAGAGAAGTTCGTGGAAGGGTGAAGCCGACCCTGACCACAAGTTTGGCTCTTGATTTCTGGCATAACGGCGTGGGAAAATTTTCTTTTGTGGGGAAGGGTGCAAGGGACTGGAATAAGAGAAATGATGAATAATCAACCAAAATTAGTAGAGGGCAAAAGTAGGTGGTAAAAGGAAAGGAGAAAGATGGGTGTGTAGGGGGACTCCCACCGGAGCGTGCGCTTCAACGAAATTATATCAAATTAAATTAAAATTAAGTTTGGTTTATTGCACAGTGCGAACACGGTATCTAAATTTATAATATTCTGCCTGCGGTCCAGGTTGAGAGACACTGTGACACCGCTTCTTGTGTCAGGGACCTGTGAAAGTGAACTGAACTTGACGCGAGAACAAGCGAGTCGAGCTGGTGGCGTGCGCTGCGATCGTAGATACTGACTAGCCGCGCAGGGCCGTTAACTTCGCGGCGCCAAACCTCGACAGGCCGCGGGGGCAACAGCCGAGGCCGACCAGACAGGTACCCGCGCAGTGTTGCCAACGCTCCGGCGGGGTCAGTTCACCGCCACCCGATCAGGTATTAATCACGAGTCCTGCACCAGTTTTCGCTGTGTTGTGAATTACTAGCGTTATTAAATATTTGTAAAAGTGTTCACAAATGCAAGTTATTTATTTAGGCGTTTTGTGGCTGATATTTTCTAAATCACTGACCTTATTGTGCGCAGTTTATGTGAATGTTGGCTGGCTGTGGGTATACCTAGCCTGTTGATTCCAGTGACGCACTGAACCAGGTGGTCGAGCGGATAACGTTCGGTTCGTGTATCCGGGAGAACGCGTGTTCCATCTTCGGTTCGGCCGTACAGATTTCGGTTTTACATGCTTCCCGAAATCACTCTATACTAGGGTTTCTCAAACCTACAGCTCCAGGTGTCCCTATAAAATATCCCAAGCAATGGTGAACCCCCTTAAAAAAACCGCGACATTTTCTTATTTTTGTTTAGCTCTTAGGTGAAATGTACATATATATCTAGAGAAACAGGGACACATTTCTGAAATTACTTTCTTAAAAGATTTTAACATTATTGGTGTATTGTGCACATTTTGATTAACAAATAAATATTATAAAAATATTATTAATTAGAGGGCTGGGCTCTGTTTAATGACAGTATTTTCTAGATATATGGTGCCTTATTTGTCATCAACAATTTTCGCGTTCCAGTACTGACATTTTAGCTAATGAATTGTTGTCTTCCACAAATCCTCTTAGCTACATTTGGTCATGGCAATCTAATGAAAAACTTCTTTGATCAGCTCTTCAGCCGGATATAAACTAGAAAGCAGGAGGCCCTAAATTTACCTTGAATCTATGATCACCGGTGGGTGATACCGTCACCGTTAGGAACCACTAGTCCAGGCGAATGCTATGACGGAATTATTTTTCCTTCCCCTTCCTCAAATAATTTTTCGGCTACCCTAAAGCCACAAGAAACTGCTCTATTCCTAGTCAAGCCGTCCAGCTTTCCGAGTCGCATAGAGTAAATCACTTCAGAAGGCCGACCTATTAGTAAAAGTAATACTCTTAATTTACACAACACTTGTGAACCAAGGCTATCTGGAATTGGACTGATTGTACTGGCGGTGTAACAAAATTATATCGACTTGGCGACTGACGCAGTCACTGTATTGTACATGAAGCTATTATGAACTTTCTTTTAGATACAAATTGGCTGTTCCACGATACAAGTGAGAGCGTAAATATTTAGGCTAAAAGTGTATCTACGTCTTCATTTTGCTATCTTTTTTTATGGCTTTATGCCTTGTCTAGGTCATTAAAGGCGGAAAACGTCTGGGATCAAGGAACGGGAAGAAATTTGATAATGGCCTTTTTGAAACCATACTCGCATGAAGTGATTTGGGGAAACCATGGAAAACCGAAATGTGGATAGCCGGACGGGGATTATAACTCGCGACCTCCCGAATGCCGAGGGCAGAGCGCTACGGCTCATCTAACACGCTCGGATTTAGTTTGGTGTATCGCATATGGGCCTTCGCTGTGTAATCAAAGTACCTATGTAGTATTGAAGGAGCTCAAGTGAAAGGGAACGGCCTGGTCGTTGAACTGTGCCTCTGTTCCAATCCAGCGCCCACGCTGTGCGCTGTTCGGAACGTAAATCTCGGTACAATGGTACCGATACTCCACTGTCTTATATCCGAAGTTTCTTGAGGCAAGTGGCTTATCTAGTAAAGCTGGAAATTTTTTTCAAAAATATTGTAAAATATTTCTTGGAAAACACAGCGTGGTGGTTGAGCGCTTAGCTGGTCGCGGGTTCTATTCCTGGCGCAGTCATCCAGATTTCGGTATTTCATGGTCCCCGAACTACGAGGTTCGATCGGTAAGGTGATGACTGATTAACAAAACGAAATCTTTCAACCTCCAAAACCTTCATATAGTGCTTTGACCTTTGCAGAATACTGTACAAAATTACAAAATCCTTACGTCCAACCTATGCTTCGTTACCTGTACTATATGCGGATGAGGTATACATGTAATCTAAAACGGATAGGAACGATGTTCGTTCTGTGCTTAAATATTTGTGTAAGAAAGACACGGAGGTATGCTGGCTACGTAGCAGGATGGAATCCCTTCCCACAGCATAATTAAAAAGGTGGACAGATAAAGTGCGAAATGAATTATTTTTGAAAATAATGGGTGAAAAAAGAAGTTTGTAGAAGGCGGTAACAGAAAGGAGAGACAGGATGGTAGGTCATATTTTGCGACATACGGGATTGGTTAATTTTTTAGTGGAGGGAACAGTCGAAGGTAAGAGCTCTATGGGAACCCAGAGATTAGAATATATGAAACAGATAATTGAGGACGCAGGGTGTGAGGGGTGTGTTGAGATGAAGTGGTTAGCGCATGATAGGAAGGGATGGAGGACTGTATCAAACGAGTCGAAAGACTGATGACAGAAAAAAAGTTAATAAGGGGCATCTGAATCTAAACTGGCGAGAACCAATAGTCGCTCGGGAAAGGCAGTGGAGACAGTGATAAGGAAGTGGGCAGCCTGCATGAGCTGATGATGATAGTGTGTAGGCAGATTTGAGGAATTTCGAGTATTCTAAGGACAGCGGTAGATCGTATCCTGATAGATTACTTGCACAAGAGAAATGTTACTGTACAGTGAGTGTGGAAACTACTGACAGCAGATGAAAACGCAGTGAGCTCTCTTTGAAGTCAGTCGAATATAATTTGCTGAACAAATTGTTACCTGGATTTTTCACTTGAACCCTAGAATCTAACCAACAGTTGTTGCAGAAAAAGCACACTATTCTGAGAGTGGCTATTTCTAGATTTCTTGAAAACATGCGGACTATCACGGTAGCATATTATGCTAACCATGTCAAACAGATGCCGATCATAGACTAGTTGTCAAAGGATGAACTCTCATTTCCAAGCCTGTGTTTCACGAGTCTGGATACAGACAGCTGGTGAAATGCAGGGACTTTTGGTGTATTTATAGGTTTCTCCGAAATCAGTTCCACGCAAACTGTGTTAAATTCAACTTGCGTCAAAAAAGCCTCACTTTGATCTCTGGCCAAACGACTGTCCCAAATTTCCCAGTAAATTGGTACGTCGGATGAAATTTTAGTCATTTTCGCGAAATATTCCGTCTCATTGACCAAATAATCATACTTATTCTCGCGTAAAATGATTTACTTATCTGGTTCCTGTTCTTCTTGGTGAGAGCCATTTATAAAGTTTCGCGATTTTATACATCACATGCCTTCCCGGTTTTCCTTGATTTGATTATCTTCAGAAAAATAAGAGATTATACTAACAACAAAACTCACAATTCTTCATTTGCAAATCATATATTTTAAACATTTATTTGTCATTAAAGTACATCATTCTGTTTCATAACACAGCTAAAACAATTGAACTTTTTCTTAGCATTACTACAAAGATTCCACATCAGAGATATTAATTCATTCTACGACAGGTGTAACCTCTGTGGCGTAAGCCCCAATCATTATCGACAAATACATATAAAAATACATCTTTATAATTTCGCAATAATTAGTGTCATATTATGCAGGCATATACAGTATATCATGATTTTCTTCCTATTGTTGCAGGTAAAGTTCAACGCCAATTCATGACATGAGTCCCATCAATGCTACAAACCATTCTACTCAGAGAGTAAGTACTGTAGCCTAAGAAAGTGCTACATTTATTAATGTATAAATGTATTGCACTCTTAACAAGTAGTTTTCGAGAAACGCGAACAACGTGGTGTTTTAACATTCGTAATCGAAGAGTTAAAGTAACCCTGGAATATCGTTCCAAATACATAGTTTCGACATGTTTGTTTATGTTAGATCATGGCTAAAGCAATTTAGTTAAACGTGAGTGAATCCACTGAGTAATTTTTTGTACGTCGCGTACTTCGAGATGCACGAAGACAGTAACTCGTCTACATACATGTTCATGTTTTGATCTATTTCGAAGAGAGTTGTCAGAATGTCATTCGAGTAAGTCAGAGAAAGATACATACGGATAAAACATATATATATATATATATATATATATATATATATCGTGGCACGGTCAAAGGGGGGCACGGTCAAAGGGGCATTAGCAGAAAATAATTTTTTTTTTTCGTGTGTGGTAGCTAAATATCTGGACAAGAAGAGCTTTCATATTTAGCGCACTGCAAACGAACCTGCAGAGTGAGATATTCTTGGCTGTGCTTGGGAAGAAGCTACCGCTTTGCCATGCTGGAATCTAACTAAATTTATAATTTTTTGGACGGTCAGTCGCAGATGATTCTGGCTCAAATTTTCATTATGACGGTATTTGTTCCTCAAACCTGAGTTTTAAAAAACAGCATAAAAATGACGTTAAAATTTATGATTTAATAAGATTAGATTTCATAAATAACATACTTTCTATACTGGTTTTTATTTCTGGCTTAGACGTTACGTGATCAACTTGTGTAATACCTTTAAAGAACGCCGATATGGATGTAAACATACAATTCTTCACGCGTTGATTTTCCTCACAGATGGCTGGTTTCTTTTACTAGAAATTCGTTGCTTTGTAATTTACCTTTTATGATGTTGCGACGGGCTCGCGTGGTTAAAATCGCGTGGTTAAAATTGCAGACTTTCACTCCCTTGGAAAAAAAGTTCTGAATTCCCGTTTCTTTCCCACCTAAAGCGAGCGATTGTTCGTTCGAGATTGAACAGAACGCGGGAGAAAAGCGGCAAATAACCTCGCGACGAGAAAAGAAAAATATGAGGGAGAGTTGTGGGGAGGCAGCTGAAGGCGTTGTCAGCGGTAATCGATTGCTTGGCAGACAACAAAATATGTCTTTTGTCGCGGAATAGTCTCTGGCCGGCTGGGAAAACCGGAAAAACTTTCCATCCGTGTCTGCGAGGAAAAGTGTGTTACAATTAAACTTAGGCCCGCGCGCTATACATCTTTGAGTTTGGAGTCAATGATCTAAAATCTACAGCTGCTATATGTCTTCTCTTTTGTTACACGTTCCAAGGTGGCAATTACTTTAACATGCCGCATTTTCGAAATGAAAAATATTTAGTTATGTTTTGTATCACACAATTGTTTATTGTGCGAGACTGCTTCTAAACCGAATATTGTTTCTATTGACTTGGAATGAGTAAAGACTCCTGATATAAAAACCAGCTGAACATGTTCGGACTAATGAGATGACCAGCGGATCCGATTAATTCAGGTTGTCTACTTAGAAACACGTTGAGATGGTTAATGATTAAAAATTCCCCTTGAAGTTCTTGTGTGACTGCTGTAGTTACTGTACATACGAAACAAGAATTTCCTCCGGTAACTAAGATATTTTCGTGACGAGAGAGCTAGTAGAGATGATTTGCTTGGAACAAGTGGAAAGTGCTGAATGTGTCGAGCATGCCTCTTCACGTAGGTGAATTCGATGCTAAGTGAGTCTTACCTTCTAGTGTGCTCCATTACTCAATGATGTCTTTCCTTTAAGTCTGTTCCGATATGCTTCGACTTGCTATAATGACCAGCAATCAGGTAACGAGACGGTTTCTGGATGCCTTAATTTATTCATAAATTTATATTTTTTATAATCTCAGATAAAATTTTATTAAAAATTACTTCAAATGAGAAAAAATGGTTCATAAATCATAAATACTGTAAAAGCATAACTGGAAATGAAAAACGATACTGCTATAACGTGACAATTTATTCTTATATGGAGTACGTTTGCAAATATACACAATTCAACTTCAGTAGCAATTTAACAACACAAACATTTTAATGACACCACCACGGTAAGTCTGAATATGAATTTTCTAAACAAAAGAAATAAACGAGTGAAAACTATAATTTCTGCTAGCAGTACAATTATTTACAAATTCCAAACATTTTATTAGCATAATTACATGAAAACAAATAGGCATATCATTAACTTTACAGGCGACTAATGTTCATCAGTGCTCCGGTTCTAGTTCATTAAATGTCGACAAAACATGGATTCTTATGAAGCGAGCTTCCTTGCCAGGGCGTTATTCTGGTTGTAGAGCTTGCTTGAATTTTGATGCAGTTCAGAGAATACAGTTCAGGTAATACTTCACCAGAAGATGACGACAGAGTTCCCCATCGCCGAAATATCGTGTGAGAACACCTTGCTCACTCGTCTAGTCACCCGAGGAGACTATATTAATTAATACGTGGTAATTCAGCACCGGAGAGGGGACGCCAACACTTCGATCAAACTACCTCAAGTCACACTCGTGCCAGTATGAACATGATAAACACTTATAACTCTGCAACGGCTGCCAGGTCGTCTCAATGACCTCTCGCCTCAAGAGTCATCGGTCAAGTCTCAGTCCGGACGACGCCTTCCGCCTTCGCAGACTCGGGTTCCACTCCCCTTCTCTGTCCTCATGTAGTCGAACCCAATCCCGTTTCACATCCGTCTCTCTGATCTCCGGATACGTCAAAGCATGAAACAAATATTTTAAACAAAATAGTAACTAATTTTGCTATTGGAGGGTCACAATCATGCATCCCCTACATTACTCAGACTTATTGTGATTGGCTCTGAGATTTACCTCCATGTCCACATTTCATGGAATCGAATCGTAGTTCGCTCGCTTTTTCATTGTTCGTGAGAAGTCAATAACACACAGTATCTGCACTTGAGCACATAATATGATTCAACACAGAGGATTCTTGACAGATTGCCAGGCGCCTTAAATCTTTGAAACTCTTAGCTCCGCGTGTACCAATTCGATACAGTCCATTCAGAGATGTTTATCCGGCTGAGGATACAGTTGACAAAAGTCCTTCCCAGAATAGTCCTGACATATGGCGACCTGACGTCGGTCGTTGTTCATGGTTCACTGACGGACCCTTACCTAATACTATCTTTCACGCTGACTACCTCGTAATGAATTAATAAGTACTGCACGTACATTAACAAAGTAATTATGATGTTCTCGTAACATTACATCAGTATGATGAGAATAATCTCTATCAGCACGGCTTTTTTTTTTACTAGTTCGCGATGTTTGTGTCTTGTCCACCTCAATCAATTGTGAGTCGCTCCTATGCCGTGATCCTCATCCCTTCACGCACCTGGTGAGGAATATTACGTAGCTTCTTTCATAACAAACTCCAATCTTGTTTTGCAAGGACTTCTTTGTTATCATATCCTCTAGTGAACTAGCGGCTGATTTCCTGCTGATACGTCTTCTTTCACTCGCTTTTAAGTTTGATTATTATTAAGATTTTTCCAACCTTCTTTGATAGAGGTACTGCTGAAACAGGCGATAGAAGATTACAAGAAGAAGAACGATTTGGAAACGCGAGCTGATGAGAGCTGATAACTCCAAGAAGGCGAAAACAAGATAATGCTGGCATCCCTCGACACACAGGAAGGGCAGCGTGGTTGATAAGACGGGTCAGACTCCAGTTTCTCACACCACTCGACTTTCCGGTCACAGGAAGCAAACCATTCCATTCTTATCAGCCTCTCACGAAACGTCCAGCGATGTGATTTTACTAGGAGACACCGAGAGTGGTGGTGTAACGGCTAGCGTTCTGGCCTCGCATTCGGGAGGACGGCGGTTCGAATCCCCGTCTGGGCATCTAGATTTGGGTTTTCCATGGTTTCCCAAATCACTCCAGGCAAATGCCGGGATGCTTCCTTCAACAGGCCATGGCCGAATTCCTTCCCATTCCTTGCCCCCCATCCTTTCCCTTCTCTAAAGACCTCGCTGTTAGAGAAACGTTAAGCAGATAAAAAAAAAAGATACTAGGAGGCTGACAGCATGTACGTAATGTTCTCATTAAGTCTCTGTATCGAAAGTTTGTACACTTGATTCAGTTCGCTGTCACTGGCTGTGATCTTATTTTAGAGGCACCTGCAAACAAAACGCAAGCAGGCATCTTGGGCATTATCCACTGGATTTGTGGACAGTTTCCGATTCCACGTAAGATGCAAACCAATAATGAACAGAACTGTAATATTAATATGATATAATAAAATAAATCCGTGTAGTCGTAATGACCTTTGAAAGGGTTTCTGTTGGCTGCGCATTTGTTCCCTGTCTTAGCTACCTTATCCTAATCCAGTAGTCCTACCGGGTATACCGGACCTACAGTTTAAGGTGCAATCCGAGACACGGCAGTGTTCTGGCGTACTTCACAATACACAGGAAGCTGTCCAGAAATAGAGGTCGGGTTAAGGGCCTTTCAACATCCGTGCAGAGACAGGGATTCGATCCGAGGACCTTTCGATCTCCAGTTAGACGCCAGTAATATGTTACTCCTACACAGTTCATTTAGGGATACAGGTATTTGATGAGTGAGTTGTCGACGACCACTTACTTCTATTATGAAACTTAAAGCTACGTCCACACCAAAAGGAACACAGAGGAACATGCTGTTGATGTTGCTAGTTCCAGCAACTTGTTCCCTCATGTTACCCAATGTTCCTCAATATTTCTCAATGTTTATGTCAACAGAAACACAAGTTCCTTGAAGTTGACTGTTTCCAGAAGTAGCGGTAAAGATGAAAGGAAACAAAGGAACATTGGTAAACATTATCGTGTTTAAAACTTGTTAGTTTGGTGTGGACAGCTTGTTTCGTGTTGCTGTTACCTCAGTTGTTGAACTCCCACAAAAATGTTCGAGCGATTTAATAAATTTAATTGAATTATATGGAAATGCAGAGTGTTTGTAGAGTCCATGTGATTCAAGCTATACAAATCGGCAAAAAGAAAGATGATTCGTGGATGATGTTAAGTAAAACAACTGGTGCAGACGTAAGTGGCACATTTTTTCATAGAGAAAGAGAGAAAAAAATATTTGGAACTAAAATAATCTGGTGCTGCAGCAACTTTGGCTTACAAATATTTGGAATTTCTTGCGGATAGAAATCAAGTGCGTCATTGTTCAGAAAAAGGATTTAGTGATATACAAGCATATTCAAACTAAGTTTTATTATTTCTATAGAAATAGGTGTATCTCTGTTTAGTTTTTACTACACTTTTTTAACATTACCATAATATTAATATTATTTAAATAACAGATTGCCACGGAACCATTCCTCCTGATACTCAAAATAGTTACCAAATTCCTGTGGAATAATTTTTGCTTCAGTGGACGAATTACGTCCTCGTTTCTGTAATGGGAATATTATCATACTGTGCCTGCGGTTACGTCTTTCCTCCAAATACCTGGTATTAATTCACTATTATCTTTGTCTTCACCATGTAAAGGGCGGCGTGTAGGTCTTTCCTCCAAATACCTGATATTAATTCACCATTATCTTTGTCTTCACCATGTAAAGGGTGGCGTGTAGAATTAGCTTGATGGAAATTGTGTATACATATAGCTACAGTTACAATTTTTTCTACATTTTTAGGAGAGGGTAGTAATGGTTTTCTTAATACTCTGAATCGAGTTCTCAGCATTCTCAGTACATTTTCTGGCCCTAGAAAACCTATAGTTATATATTTTTTCAATGATCCTTTTTCTTGGTGTCCCGGATAAGGTTTCAACAGATTAGGAGATAATGGAAAGCATCATCGCCCAAAAATATATAAGGCTTTTATTCCGTTCGACCAGGAAGAGGACAATCAGGTGGTAAATTAAGTTGATACTTCATCAGCATCTTCCTGAAACGTGTATTTGTAAATACACCTCCATCATCCATATCCATACACTAATACACAAAATGCAGAGGAATTTTCACCAGTGTATGCACACTATAGCCCCTCCCCCCCCTCCTCTCGTCTTCATTGTCATGTAAACGTTATCTTACTTCATTCCCTCCTTCAATTGACATTTGTACAAGTAAAGAAATGCCACAAAACGCTCAACATGCATCTACCAGTCCACATAATATTAATTACGAAGATATGGCAAATGATTTTTTGTACTGTTAAAACGAAATGTATTTCAGCATTTTTACAATTTTCATGTACCATTGGTATTTTTTAGAAGGAAATACAATTAAAATTACAAAATAATTCATGAATTAGAATCAGTTATTAACAGTTACGATTGATTTTACCTGTGATTCTTGGCTGTCCGGCTGGCGCAGCGTCATATTTCTTGTGGTCCCCTGGAAGAAGACCGCAGAATGATGGTCGAAACGTCGGCTACAAGAAATATGACGCGGCACCACCCGGACAACCAAGAATCAACTGACTTTGGCCTGGGAAGCCTACGATTACATTTGAATTTACCTGTATTTGATCATGGAGAACTGAAATAATAGCATCAAAAACTTCTCGCGCAATTTTGGTTATAGATTGTTTCGAGATTCGAAATAAGTACAGCAAATATGTTTAGGAATCTCCAGTAGCTAGAAATATTAAAGTCAACAGCAAACGTTCCATTGGAGATATTGCGGCCCTGTAGTTTGTATTTTGTTTTCGAATAAACTGTTCAGGTTTAGAAAGTAACCATTCTAAATCAGTGCTGCTCATTCGAATAAAGTTTTTGATGTGTCCGTCCTCAATACGTCCTGATAACAGATCGTCTTTCAAAAAAAAAAAAAAAAAAAAAAAAAAAATATCTATGAGGCGTTCAACTCCATGATAATTTCTCCCCAAAAGATTTGATCTCGTCCAGCATTTGCGGTTTATTTTTTTCTTTTTATTCGAAATAATATAAATTGCAGCAGGTGCTGACGAAACTTCACTGTCGCACCACATCATCGTATACTAACTGAATTATAATTGTAACAGAATGTTTTTATTTCGCACAGAAAAATAAATATTGTTGCTCTTGGTGTAGACGGGTAACAACTGTAAACAGTAACACAAGTAAACTGTTCCTAAATTAGGTTTTTTGGTGTGGACAGAATGTTTATGAAAGTTGCGATCTGTGTCTGTTTCTAGAAACAGAAACAGACCGCAACTTTCATAAACATTCTGTCCACACCAAAAAACCTAATTTAGGAACAGTTTACTTGTGTTACTGTTTACAGTTGTTACCCGTCTACACCAAGAGCAACAATATTTATTTTTCTGTGCGAAATAAAAACATTCTGTTACGATTATAATTCAGTTAGTATACAATGATGTGGTGCGACAGTGAGGTTTCGTCAGCACCTGCTGCAATTTATATTATTTCGAATCAAAAGAAAAAAAGAAACCGCAAATGCTGGACGAGTATCAAATCTTTTGGGGAGAAATTAACATGGAGTTGAACGCCTCATGGATTTTTTTTTTTTTTTAAATACGATCTGTTATCAGCACATATTGAGGACGGACACATCAAAAACTTTATTCGAATGAGCAGCACTGATTTAGAATGGTTACTTTCTAAAACTGAACAGTATTCGAAAACAAAATACAAACTACAGGGGCGCAATATCTCCAATGGAACGTTTGCTGTTGACTTTAATATTTCTAGTTACTGGAGATTCCTAAACATATTTGCTGTACTTATTTCGAATCTCGAAACAATCTATATCCAAAATTGCGCCAGAAGTTTGTGATGCGATTATTTCAGTTCTCCATGATCAAATACGGGTAAATTCAAATGTAATCGTATGCTTCCCAGGCCAAAGTCGGTTGATTCTTGGTTGTCCGGGTGGCGCCGCGTCATATTTCTTGTAGCCGACGTTTCGAAAATCATTCTGCGGTCTTCTTCCAGGGGACCACAAGAAATATGACGCTGCGCCAGCCGGACAGCCAAGAATCACAGGTAAAATCAATTGTAACTGTTAATAACTGCTTCTGATTCATGAATTATTTTGTAATTTTAATTGTATTTCCTTCTAAAAAATACCAATGGTACATGAAAATTGTAAAAATGCTGAAATACATTTCGTTTTAACAGTACAAAAAATCATTTGCCATATCTTCATAATTAATATTATGTGGACTGGTAGATGCATGTTGAGCGTTTTGTGGCTTTTCTTTACTTGTACAAATGTCAATTGAAGGAGGGAATGAAGTACGATAACGATTACATGACAATGAAGACGAGAGGAGGGGGGGGTCTATAGTGTGCATACACTGGTGAAAATTCCTGTGCATTTTGTGTATTAGTGTATGGATATGGATGATGGAGGTGTATTTGCAAATACACGTTTCAGGAAGATGCTGATGAAGTATCAACTTAATTTACCACCTGATTGTCCTCTTCCTGGTCGAACGGAATCAATGCCTTATGTATTTTTGGGCGATGATGCTTTTCCATTATCTCCTAACCTGTTGAAACCTTATCCCGGATACCAAGAAAAAGGATCATTGAAAAAAATATTTAACTATAGGTTTTCTAGGGCCAGAAAATGTACTGAGAATGCTGTGAACTCGATTCAGAGTATTAAGAAAACCATTACTACCCTCTCCTAAAAATGTAGAAAAAATTGTAACTGTAGCTATATGTATACACAATTTCCATCAAGAAAATTCTACACGCCGCCCTTTACATGGTGAAGACAAAGATAATGGTGAATTAATACAGGTATTTGGAGGAAAGACGTAAACGCAGGCACAGTATGGTAATATTCCCATTACAGAAACGAGGACGTAATTCGTCCACTGAAGCAAAAATTATTCCACAGGAATTTGGTAACTATTTTTATTATCAGGAGGAATGGTCCCGTGGCAATCTGTTATTTAAATAATATTAAAATTATGGTAATGTTAATTGAATTTACTTGTGTATCACTACATCCTTTTTCTGAACAATGACGCACTTGATTTCTATCCGCAAGAAATTCCAAATATTTGTAAGCCAAAGTTGCTGCAGCACCAGATTTTTTTCTCTCTTTCTCTATGAAAAAATGTGCCACTTACGTCTGCACCATCATCCACGAATCGTGTTTCTTTTGCCGATTTATATAGCTTGAATCACATGAACTCTACAAACATTCTGCATTTCCATATAATTCAATTAAATTTATTAAATCGCTCGAACATTTTTGTGGGACTTCAACAACTGAGGTAACAGCAACACGAAACAAGCTGTCCACACCAAACTAACAACAGTTTTAAACACGATAATGTTTACCAATGTTCCTTTGTTTCCTTTCATCTTTACCGCTACTTCTGGAAACAGTCAACTTCAAGGAACTTGTGTTTCTGTTGACATAAACATTGAGAAATATTGAGAAACATTGGGTAACATGAGGGAACAAGTTGCTGGAACTAGCAACATCAACAGCTGTTCCTCTGTGTTCCTTTTGGTGTGGACGTAGCTTAACATCTACGTCCGTCCACAAATAACATGGATTTTCTCCCCGTCAGAAAGTACATTAGTGTGGTGTCTACATGAGATGCAGTGGTTGTAAGTATGGCTGAATATGTCTGCGTATCGTTTTTGCGTCAGCGGGTAGCAATGAAGAAGCTTGGTGGATGAGGTTTGGACCTGGTATTCTAGAGATCCATCCCTGTCCTGTGATCGTGATCATGATTGTGTTTCAACAAATTAATACAAGATATTTTATTTGGAAGTTTTAAGAAGAACACGCAATATTGTTCGTCAAAAAAGATCCGATTTGTTGCAGACAGGAGACTGGTTCTTCCACCACGACAATGCAACTGCACATACAGCTGTTTCTGTTAGGCAGTTTTTGGCTAAAAAGAGCTTGGTTCCGCTGTCCCACGCATCTTACTCGCCTGGCCTGGCTCCATGCGACTGTTTCTTATTTCCACCCATGAAAAGGGGCATGAAAGGACACCGATTTGACAACATCAAGAAAGAAACTAGGGAGGAGCTGTCAGCCATTTCTAAATATGACTACAGAAAATGTTTCGAAAAGTGGAAGCACTGGTGGGACAAATCTATTAGTTCTAATGGAGAGTAATTTGAAGGGGTAAAGGTTGTTTTGTAAAAAATGGAAAATATATAGCTTTTAAAAAATAATTCCGGTTTTTTTATACCCCCTCTTACATGGCGACGAGGAGTAGAGCCATGGGAAAAAATGCAATCGGAATGTTAATGGCAGTATTTCCAAAATCCCACTAACTGATTCCCAACACTACAGTGTAAATAGGGACTAAACAGGAAATACGAACCAAAATGGTGTTCGCTAGCCAGCATCGTATGTCTGTAGCTATGTCTTCAAGATCTAATTCGTGTGTGTGTTAAGTGAAAGAACCTAGTCTTGTGGAAGAGAGGTAACGATCTGTCCCTACCGCATCCAGATTTCGGTTTTCCATGGTTTCCCCAAACCACACTAAGCGGAGGTGCGGGTGGTTGCTTGATGTGTGCTGTGAGCATTTCTTTACTCACAAGCCTGTTTCATCTCTAATGACTTCGTCGTCGACGAGCTATTAAAAAAATCCTTCCTTTCCGTAACATTCGTAGTATCAGGCAGTACCTGTCGGCTATGGACGTTAATGTGTCCGTAACACACAAGGAAGTAAGGCTGTTGGCTGCTGCTAACCCAGATTGGATCTCTTGGAGGGAACAGGATTAAGGGTAACAGGAAAAAGAGAGAGCGACCCTTCCGTCAACTGAAACTCTCGCTTCTCTGGGCAGAGTTTTAATTAACTCTTACGTCTGTAGCCAGAATAGGCCCACCGTCGTGTGATTGAATGTGAATACGGACGAAATGTATTGGCTTGAGGTTTGTTCATCTGATTCTACGTATACTTGTAGCATGTATGTTCTGACAGCAGTTTACAGAGAAAATACACTTAATGTTTTCAGACATAAGCTTCTAATTCCGGTAGTGATGGTCTAAAATTTTCGCTTCAAAATTACAGATTCGAAGAAGAAGAGATACCAAACACGCTAGCGAAAAATGTAAATTTTAATATAATTTTTGTAGTCAGTGTGATATGTAGCCTCTTAAAGTATACAAGAAACTTCCAGCGATTTTACTGGTATGTACGGTTTTTGCAAAATAATTAAATCAGTAATTCCAACAAATAATTTTTTTCGACGGAAAATTTAATTAATCTGATTGTAAGTATGTCATCGAAACACTTTATTTTGGAATAACTTCCTTTTTTTAAAAGCCCACACTATAACTTTTTAATAACGATTTGTTTTGTTTATATAAACCATTTGAAAGACAATTTCGCAAAACTAATATTGAAGTCTGTTTAAAAATTTCTTTTTACTGAATTTTTAAAAGTTTTTTTTTAATTCAATTTGGTAAACAATTTTCTTTTCTTCTTCTTTTTAATGTCACTTTCTGGTTCCTGTAAAGTGAGTCTGAGATTCAACTGTAACTTTACGTTTGTATCTGAATTTTTCTTTGAGTTAACCTGTTTCCTTTGGCCGTGTTACCATTTACTAATTCAGTTGGCTGTTGTAATCCTCCTAACTGTGTATGTCATGTGCCGTCCTTTCTCTGGTGCTGTTTGTGGGTCTCAGGTGGTTGAGCTAATAATAGACAGCAGGCGGCAGCTTGCTGCAGCAGGTGGCTTTGCGTCACTGTGGTTCGTCTCGGTAATTGAACCAACTCGTCCTAGTCTCTCTTCTTCAGATACCAAACTGTTAATTTCCTCCAAAATTTCTCTGTTTCTGTTGGTATTATTAATTTTGAACTGCGTTTGCTTAGTGACTGGAATACGCTTTTGAATATATTGAATGTGATGAGATTTCGCATTTGACTCCTCGTCTGTGGTCCTCGGAAATGGTTATAATATGATGTTTATGTTCATATTTGAATGAAGGGTAGTTAGTTGACAGGGAATTACCACCGGAGCGTGTGCTCCAATGCTTTTAAAAAATTCAATCAAGAAACTTGCATAGGTCTTACGAATAATTTAGTTTGTTATGGAGTTTCTTTTCTTGGTTGGGGTATTTTGGATAGTCATCATTATGGTTCGGATTTTTATGACAAGTTATATTTTTTCCTGCCATCTTTTTGAGCTGTAATGCTGAATTATACACTGCACTGAATTTAAATGTATTTTATTTCACATGTAAAAGCATATTCAGGCCCTTTCCCTAGTTTTGATCAAATTACGGTAATAATAGTACCGGGAATTCAGTACAAGCAATAGATGAAAAAATTAAGATATTGACAGAACTGTAATTACATATTGGTGGAAAAAACAAAACTAATTGTCACTGAATTGATCAGAATTAACCAGTCAAGAATTAAAGTTGCACATTATTCTCACTCTCTAAACGTTTAATATTCCTCCTGCCTTTTAATCCGGTCAATGCAGTAGCAGTATGCCTGTGTCGATACGCGTCAATCAATGTCTCAATGTAGCCAATACTTTTGAACATAATTCTCAATCATCGTCTGCAATGGATCATCGAGAACTGCCATGCCAAAACAAAATTTGCTGAAAGTGTGAAGTTACGGATTTACGTAAAGGAATTTGGAGAGAAGTATTTTAGTATAGACGAAAGAGTTCATTTCTGTAAATTGTGTGAAGTTAAAGTGACTTCAACAAAAAGATTTAAAATTTAATTTTTCAGTGCTGCAGTTAGTGCACGGAATCAAATTATGCTGTCTACATGAAAGCGACACAACTAGATAAGATACATGATGTATAATCGAGCATGTTTTGATGTATGGTAAACTGAAATGTTCGATCATACTTTGTCATTTTTAGGTCATATTTACCCGTTTTTAAGGTCATATTTGCCTGCATATTTTTTTTGGTCATAAATATCCGAAGCCTAGTCATCATTCACATTCAGGTTTCACTAAATTTCCTATTTGACGATTTCATTTAAATTTAGTTAAAATTTAACACTTACATGTCTATCTTAAGTCGTAGTTCAAGACATGCGCCGTTATTACAGTAGTACACCAAATTCCTTTTTAATGTGAGGAGTTCACACTTCTCAAATTGGATACTGATAAAAGTACTGAACCCTGTAATTTTTCCTGTAGTCAAATTCTGCATTTCTTCCTATTTTGAACTAATGTTTCCATCTCGTGATAGGCCTATGCATAACAATCAACACCGTCGTTTATCTGTATCTGAAACTGCAATTTTTGTCTCTTTCTACATTAGTACCTAATCAAACGCCGCAAGATCAAAGTATTTATTTTGCATAAGAAAGTGCATTTTGTTGAGCGATTTGTTTTGGCTCTAGGTTAGAACACGCCGTTTTACCATTCGTCAAACAAAAACAGTTGAGTGGCGATTTCTTGAGGGTCATATGATGATTACGTGAAGGCAGTGTGCATTTTTTTTAAATATATATTTGCGGGCGTTACTTGCATTACACAAAGACTGCAGGCTCTATTACTTCTTTCACATATCTTCATTGATTGTTTCCTGATTAAGGTCTCACAAACTTCATCCATGCACCAGTTATGGTTTTACGGGTGTTTCATATGATGCTACCTTCAAACATTTTCTTATAGACTTTAAAAATTGATTCAACTAAGCAAATTCCACCATTTACCTTCGCTAGTACCTAATTTACCGTAGTGTAGTGTACACGGTGACCATACTGTATACCGTTTTGTCCTTTTTAGCCCGGCTCAATCTTTCAGGTATCGATTTGTTAATATGATGGAAACTATCGCATGACATTGCCGCCTGAGGTTGTGCTTGAGGTGTAGCTAGGGTTAAGGATCTTTGAAAATTCCAACCGAGACCAAGGTTCGAACCGGAGACCTTTCGATATCTAGTCAGACGCCTCATCCACAGCCACCAGACTGTTGTTAATTTGAAACTAAAGTGCAATTGTTAACACAGGAAGGGAATGATATGTGTTACCTTAATAATATTAAAGATAGATTATCCTGTACTATAGGTAATAGTAAAAATATAATAAAAAATGAGATTTTCTAGACTGTTTATTCACCTACATCATTACGATGTGTAGGCCACCTCTATCCGTAATATTAATATGCAGTTGTGTTTTTTGGGCCCTGTCTACATTGTTTAGTTTAATTTTATTGAAAGATCACCGTGCTCCCATTGAATGCATTATCCAAATTTAACAGTTTTTGTTTCCTTATATATCACCCATATATTACGTCACACATATTTCATGGTATTTATCCCTTCCTCCCCTCTTTGTCCTCTATGTGTAGCGTTGCCAGGTGTCCCGATTTGCGCGGGACGTCCCGATTTTCGGGGGTCTGGGGATGCGTCCCGATTTACCTTTGATCGGGACGCCGAATGTCCCGATTTTTGAACCAAGTGATAAAAAGTTATCATTCATTGCAAAAAATGAAATCGCGTGTCATACGTCGAGACGCATCGTTCCCAACCAGCAGCCCAGTGGCCACCAGAGACAACTGGCCACTGCTAACCTTGAGCATGGTAATAGTTCACTAAACTAATTAATAGAGCGCTAGCGTCGATGGTAGATTCATAGGTCTCCAAGCTGTTATCCTTTCCACCGTTAAACACGCCGTTTCGCTATTGTTGTGTCTGTATCGTAATACATTGTTGTGTATACCCCAGCGCTCTTGCTGACCCGTTCTCTCTTGCCACGCATTCACATGGTCGAAGCTCTCGCTCTTGCTTGCTGGAGATGCGATCGCACTTTTAACTCATTTATTCAGTGGTTGAGTTCGCTTGAGTTTCGTACATATTGCAGTTTCAACTAGTCGCGGTACGGGATATAAACGTTTCTTTGTAGGTAAGTGTTAGAAAGAACTATTTATACAGTAAATTCATCCACATATACTAAGTTTGTTTATGTGCTTTTAAGGTTTCACCTTACTCGTGGTAACTTGAAGTTTAGTATTCGGGTAGAGAGTTTATTATCTTTGGTTTAGTAATTTTTATATAGTTGCGCGCTTTTACTTAATGTAATTAAAGACTGAATAAGTTTTATGGTTTTTCGACGAAGTTATAATAATAATCTGACGAACGGCAGGAAAGGGGGGGGAAAGTGTGAATCTAATTGAATTGCAGAGGTCAGAAAAGGCATCAGTCACCTTTTATTACTTTTACAGGGGAGACATAAAACAGCTTATACTTCTTCCAAAAACGGGAATAAGCAAGTTACTGGCGTACATAGAAAGAGATACACGCAATGGACAATTTGAAACCTTAAACGTAATTTTTAGTGGAAAGTTTATGAATTTATACAAATTTAAAATTTTGAATTTGTACTGTTTTGACAGTCAGTAGTAGTAAAATAGGAAATGATCACTGAAAAATCCAACCAAACTAATAGTGGTACTTATTTGGTGGAATACACATATGAATTATTATAACATCAGATTATTAGAAATTATGAAGAATTATGGCATACAGTTACACAAATGGTAATCTTTAAAAAAACAGAAATTATCACAACATTAAAAAAGAATAAAATCGCAGGAATTCAGCAGCTTGCCAATTATTTCTAAACATGAAATTATTTGAAAACTAAAATGAGTCGCCTTCCTCATCAGAGCTTTATTGTAGGCGGCCCTGAGTTGTTGGCTACTGCAGAAATTTGCTGATGATGCCAGGTGTTTTCCTTTCATGTAGAGCTTGGTTTGTCTTATGTTGGCCACCTTGCTATACTTTATGGAAATTTTATCACAGGCAACTGTCTTACTTGTGTGTTTGGTTTTAAAAAAAACTTAAAAAAAAAAAATTCAAGCCTCCTATGAAAGTGTTGGCACCAATTGAGCATTTTGTGTTCGAAGAGTAGTGGAAAGCCAAGTATGAGGATGGCTGTAAAGCATTTTTCTGCTCCTTAGGTGTTTTATTTCCACATGATTCAGTCGACAAAGACGATTTCTTGAAATAAGAGCTCTACCATCTCTTGACATCTAAAACTTTGTCTGTATCCAAAGCCATTACTCGGAATACACTTTTCGCCGAAAGAATAATATCCTTATATTGATTTTGAATATAAATGCGCTCTTTTATTTTTGAGTATGCGATCATTAGGGAAGTAAGAGTATCTCTGTATAACGTAATAGTGGTATATTTCGGCAAAACGTTCTGTAGCTGTCAAAGTGAGTAAAAACAGTATTACTGAATGGTTTTTATTTTGGCTAGGGCACCTGTCTGGGAAATTTGCAGTTGTTAGACAGTAGAAGGGATATATTTATCAATGATTTCAAAAGCATAGAACAAACTTCAATTGTACCTTTCTTCGCCATGTCTTCATAGTAGATGAAAAACGTAGATAACCGGGATGTGAAGTTAAAAATTCCAAAACAATTCACCCACAGCTGGTGAAAGTAGAACATATCTTGTACAGTAATATACTGAAGGGGGGGGGGAGGGTTTGCATGAAATCAAAATTATTCCCCACGACATGATCTAGATATTTGCACATTTGAGTTACGAGTTTAATCTGGGAATCAGGGCCGGCGTTAGGATTCTCGGGCCCGGGGTAAGCGATCTTACGCCCCCTATACCGACCCCAAGATATTTTTACTTTACACTTTGGTTTTTTTTAGATTCAGAACTTTTTAATACAAAAATGTTCAAAATTATTAGTGCAGATTTTAAAATTTGTGTTTTGGTTTCTATTTATTTAGGCACTCAGGCCGGCGGGCCCCGGGTACTTTTGCCCCACTTAACCCCCCCTAACGCCGGCCCTGCTGGCAATAAAATTTTTGGTCTTACCTCTGTGAATCGTGAGTTCTGCAGCAACAACTCTTTTTGCAGAATCGCAGAATGAAGAATCACTTTTAATATTAATGCCTAATTACTAACATGTTACACAAGTATCAACTTCAGGGCGTCCGAATCTCAAGGAAAAGTTTTCATTAAAAACCTCAGATAAAACTTATACTTGACATTAACGTCAGGATGCTGTTTTTTGAATAGGTTATACATTTTCTTCACATCAAGCGGAGCACCTAAATAGCTTTTTTCCTTCCTGAAAAAACGCGTCTGGCGTTGTTTGAGGGCTGGATTTATCCCTTTTGATCGGATTGTCATAAACATTCTCCATCACCATCTACTTTGCCAGATTTTCCTATCGTTTTGAAGAAAAACACTAAAAAACTTTTTAAAAAATAAAAAAATGATTGTGTAAATATTTCTATAGAGGGATGAATGAGTAGAGCGGGTGCAATTTTGTAAAATAAATGTTAACATTGTTTTTACATCTTTTTTAAAAACACATGTTCTCAAAAATCTGTCGAGATCAGATAAAAACTAGATTTCTGTGTCGCCACACTAACTTTAAAATTTTAAATTTCAAGTTCTGATTTCTTTGTCATCATTTGTTTGATCGGAATCGGTCCAACGCTGTTTGACAGGAAATGTTCTGGGCTTTCAGATATCACTATCCACTTTGACCGATTTCCGCAACGTTTTACAGCAAAAACTGGATAGTTTCACGTGTCAATTTCCCTTTAAGGAAGATGATGCAGGAGATGAAGCGGGTATTTGTAAACCACATTTAGCCAATTTTCTCTTTGTTTTAAGGTATACGTGTGTAAAGTTTCGCCGATACTGTGGATATGTATAAAGAACATTTGAAAAAATTAGGGGGGGGGGTGAAGGGGGATGATAGGATGTATTTTGTAAACCAAAAATGGGCAGTAATTTTTCTTTGTTTTAAAGTACACGTGTGCAAAGTTTTATCGAAATTGGATGAAAGCTATGGATTTGTATCAAGAAAATTTGCAAAAATTAACGGGGAAAGTAATGGGGATTGGAGCTGAGTTTTTTCAAACAAATGTAGACAGTATTGTTCTCTATTTTTTTCAACATACACGTTCAATGTTTCATCGAGATCGAATAAAAATTGCGAGCATGTATGTCGCCGCAAAAACTTTAAAGCAATGTTTTAAAGTTCTAGTTCAAATTTCTCGTTAATACTTCTCCAATAGGAATCAATCCAGAGCCAATAAACAGGAAATTTTATGAGCTTTCAGAATATCACCATCCACTTTAGCCGATCTTCCTACTGTTTCGAGATATTTGCAAAAAAACTGCAAATTTACTTGAATTAGGGTGGCGGGGAGGAGGGAGTGAGTTTTTTTTTAAAAATTGTTTATTGTCAGATACCTTCATAAGTGCGCATACAACAACTCACGTAATTTTAATCGTAATCGGGTGAGTTGTGTAGGAATGTATAGAAGAGAAACAAACTAACATTTATTTTTACACGTTAAATGAATCGCTGTGCTTGTCAATTATCCCCAAACAGAAAGTGAATTAACATTACCACAGGGACAATTGATACCAATAATGTCCTTTCGAATTTCACCTCGTAGAAGCAAATGGGAGAGACATCGTATTCTTTTATCAGATATTTCATGCATAAGGGAGTGGGAAAATTTTCTTTTGTTGGTAAGGGTGTCAGGGATTGGATCAAATTGGCAAGTGAAGTGACGAATAATTTACTAAAAACTCTTAAGGAATTTAAAATTAAAATTTGTAAATCGGAAAAGGGAGGGATTTAACACTTTAATTATATATAGAAAAAATAAAAGGGGTAATTAGATGACTAGGAGAATTGCGCCGGAGCGTTAGCTCCATCGCAATTAAAATTATTAATCACAATAGTCCCATGCAAGCCATCAAAAGCTTTTCGGCATACTCTCGTACGTTGTCTATCTGCTGACACAATAATGAAATCTCCTTGCTCTGGGACATTCTTTTAGTTGTATGAGCTGTTGGTAAGTAAACGTCTTGCAGAGCCTTGCTGTCAAAGCACCTCATCAATGATCTCACTGTTGCTCCGTGAAACACGAATAGCATTTCCATGGGCATCTGTTACAGCAATACGAAAATAATCATTCCATAGTAAGTTTCAGCTTGCTAGGAGATACAGAAAGTGGTGTTGACAGCAAATAACGTTATCTAATAGGTAATACAAGATTTTTTAAATAATAATTTACAGTATACTATTATGATTGTAATAATATTGCATTTTATAAGTACTACTAATACTTAGCATACAATGTTATCACTTCATAATGAAACTTATAAGTTACTAATAGTGACAACTTTAATTCGTTAGTATTATGACACTAACAAGGTTATTACTTTTTACAAGAAAAAAAAATAAAACATTCAAACGCAAAAGTGAAAAATTAAAGACTTACAATCAGGGGGCCTGTTTGTATTTGATATTAAATATCCTTTCCAATTCACAAATTATAATCTAGTCGTTCCCAACCGGGCGCGGCACCGACCAATGGTGGGCGTTAAAGAGGTAAGAGTGGGCGTTTTTGCTCCAAGGTGAATTTAGAGGCCGTTTAGGACCAATCACCGCTCCGTGCTTTCCAGTAACATATCTGACTCATTTGATTTTTCTAGGCACAATAGGGATACTTTCTTGACTGAATACTCACACACCTTTCTGGACACACGGATATATCAATATCAAAATAATCGTGTTTTGCAAAAAAGATAATAAGGTTGACACATGCGATTTCTGACCTCAGCGATTCATTTGTATTGTGTGCCAATTTGATATGTACCTACGTGTGTTGGTGCTAGGTAATTTTTTGTTTTCAGAATTCCATCAAAATGAGCGATTCGGACATCAATCCCATTTCAAAAACAGATGTTGCCACGAGTACTCCGAGAAAGAAAAAACAACGGAGAATGTGTTCTTTTCTTGATATTTGGATAAAAAGTTATTCATTTATCAAACCAGCCTTAAACAGCAGATTTAAAGCATATTGCACATTGTGTCAAAAACAGTTCAGCATATCTCATGGTGGCAAAAATGATATAGAAAAACACCAGAAATGTAACAAACACAAGAAAAAAGAAAGGAGTGCCAGTTTAACATCATCATTGAAAATATTTTTGAACACTGATCAAATGAGCACCCAGGAAGAAAAGTGATAGCTGCTGAAGTCACAGAGACATACCACTCGGTCAAGCATACCTTGTCATTCAATTCACTCGATTGTGAATCAAAACTCGATCGTACTTTGTATAACGATTCGAAAATTGCCGAGAAATTATCACTTGGAAGAACAAAGGCCAGTGGGATTGCACATAATGTTTTGGGTCCGGCATCTACTCAAGAAGCGATCGAAGCTCTCCAAAACGATACATTTTATAGTATTGCTACAGACGCCTCCAATCATGGTGGAATAAAAATTTTTCCACTGATGGTAAGATTTTACAGCCCAGCTACAAATTTAAAACTTGAGTACTTGATTTTTATGAAGACGCGAATGAAACTGCTTCAGCCATGTATAAAAATATGGTGAGACGGCTGAAGGACAATATTGACACTAAAAATCTAACTAGTTACTGTGCAGACAACGCAAATGTGAACTTTGGGTGTCGCAATTCAGTTTTTCAGTTACTACGCGATGATAATGGCAAAATTTTGTCAGTGGGATGTCCTGCACACATTTTGCATAACAGTGTAAAGCATGCTTTGGGTTTGAGTAAATTTGACTTGGAGAATTTTATCCTGAAGCTGCATAGTCATCTCTCATACTACGCAAAACGAGTTCAAGCTTTAAAAGACTTTTATGAGACGCATGAATCTGAATTTGCTCCAGTATTGCGACATGTAAAAACGCGATGGTTGTCACTTCTCCCCGCTGTTGAACGTGCTATGAAATCATTCGACATCCTGAAAGATTACTTTATTTCTATGGGAGAAAACGAATGTCCTACTGCGCTCTGGATATTCTTTAATTCTGCAGAAACAGAACCTTACCTGGCTTTCTTCCAAAATGCACTGAAGGTCCTACAAGATGCCGTATTGAGTCTTGAAAACGAAACATTGCTGTGTTTCGAAGGTTACGATATAATGGTCAGACTCGCTAAGAAATTGAAACAGAGGATTGAAGATGAATTTGTTGGCTTCACGTGCGGCAATTTATTCAAAAAGTTGCCGGATGAAACAGTTTCAAAAATGAAAACAGATTGCTGTGCTTGGTACAGAAATGTTTTAAATTACATAGAAACCAAATACGAATTCAGTGAAAACAAATTCGACATATTCAAGCCACTTTCTTTGCAAGATGACTCTTTCACTTACGCGTCAATGGTTAATATAATTGAAAAACTAAAAATAGACGCGTTTTTTGAAATGGATGAGCTTTATGAGGAAGTTTGTAATGTGAAAGACGTAGTGAAGGCAGCAATGCAGAATAAAGACTTAACGCCGCTACAGAAATAGCACAACATATTTCAGAATCAAGATCTCGTCAATCTGCAAAAACTATTTGCTTTCATGGCATCAATACCGGTTTCAAACGCGGCAGCTGAAAGGATATTTTCCCAGACTAATATAATTTGGTCTGACAGACGAAACCGATTATCACTGGAACATGTCAAAGCAGAAATACAAATTAAAACCAACTTCAGTTTGTCGTGTATCGAATTTTATAACTACGTTGTAAAAAACAAAGCCATGTTAAAAGCAGTAAAATCCAACGCAAAATACAATTTTAATAAAAAATAAATATACTTAAGTATAACATAAATAATTACCTAAAATTAAACTATAGAATGTACTGTTTTGCATTATATTTTGTTAATTGTGCTAGTCAACAATTCTATTATTATAAAGTTTAGTATTAACGTTCGTAAGTTCCTATCATATGATAGACAGATCTTTATAGAAATTTCTTCTGTTCTGTCTAAATTATAAAAATAAACTAGAATTACCTAAAAAAAACTTTTTTTTTGGCTGTCCCGATTTGTAACCCTGAATCCCGATTTTTTTGGTCTTCTGTCCCGATTTTTAGCAAACCGGACCTGGCAACACTATCTATGTGTCACGTTGTGGAACCCCCATTTTTTCCGTTAACGTGTGACGTATTGTTGAATGGTCTCTAAATTTATTCCGGACGTAATACAAGACGATAAGTTTGTTTCATGTGCTGGTACCATTAGACAATGCGGGTGTGATTCGTAATAGTTTCATAAATATGAATAAATTATAGGTGTTATTAGTTATTCTTTAGAACAACACTATAGTAAATGACTGATGCATAGGGGTTGGTCCTTGAGCAGGTGTTATGTCGACCTTGTGAATTTCGTTGTTCTGGCTCGTGTAGACGTTCTACTGAGCCAAGTGTTGCTTGCCAGTAGCTCTGGTATGTTTGAGGATAGCTGCTTTAAAATGTGCTGCGTTCCTCATAACACATATGTGTGTGAAATAATCAGGAAAGTACGTGTCAGACGCGAATAGCATTATCTGTAATTTTGCGTATCTCTCTTATATGTTTATGAAGGTTCCCTAAAAAGCATAATTTTTTTAATTTCTTAAACGAATAAATAAACAAACCTTCCTCCGAAATTTCGTCACAGGCCGATTTTCTGTGACAGAAAAACTTCGAAATCAAAAACACTTTGTAACTTTTTTTTTTATATAAACGTTTCTCGGGAAACAAACCGAGTAATGTTATTATTGATGCACAATATTTCGGCGACTTAAACTCCATCGCCATCTTCAGATGCAGTTGTAAGACTTCAAGGCTTACAACTGTATCTGAAGATGGCGACGGAGCTAAAGTCGCCGAATTATTGTGCATCAATAATAATATTACTCGGTTTGTTTCCCGAGAAACGTTTATAAATAAACAACGCTGAGAAAAATTGCATTCATTTATACTTTGTAACTTGTGATATTCAAAACAGTTTTCGTTGAATGATCTTAGGAAGTGGAATCGTATTGGTTTTACCAGATTTTTTGTTATGGTTGGAGTGAGGAATACATTTCATGTTTCGTGAAATACACAACTGAATAACAAACCTCCGAATACGAAAAATTATTTCAAGTTTTTTTTTCTGAATTAGAAGTTCTTGAAAACATGTTTACAGTATTTGTCTTTGGATCTGTTTAGTGAAAATTAAAATACACCCTGGTGTGAAATTTCTTTTAGCTGATTAACTTTTGAGTAGTACCTGAGGTGTGTGAGACCGCGGCATAATTTTCTACTTCAAAATGTAATTATTATAATTTTGAAAACGTGTTGAATGCTGAAATTGTTTAATACATTTCTATTAGTTCTATTGGAAACATGTTGCTTCACTAGTAAAAGTTTCAAAAAATTATAAATGAGTTTTTTTTCAGTCCTAAAATGATATAAGCGTGGGGTGAAATAGGGGGGATCCGTCGAAATCTCACCAAGATGCGGGAAATTCTACAAAAGAAACCAATCCCAACACTAGGGGGGTGGGGGGAGGTCTCGAAAATCTAGGTCTCACCTCAGTATTGTGGAGGGGGAGGATCCGACCAAATCTCACCACAGGGGAGGGGAGTATGGATTTCCGAAAAAACACCACACGTAATTAATGACGCCCCCTAAGGAACCCTACGATACTATGTAATATTTTAGGACGGAAATTTTTATTGTTCTGGAAAAATTTCTAACAAAAGTATAATTTTAGAAACGATTAATTATTTTCTTATTTCATTTCTTACATGCTATTATCAACAACAAAAATTACAATTTAATCACATACTTACTGATATATTTCATGATAATCTAAGTTTCCTTCAAACGTTCCCTATTTTTTTTACTTCCCTGTTTCTCATCTACTGATAAAAATAAAAAGTTTATTTTGTGATCTGGTTCTAGTAACTGCTACAGAGAATCTTGTCTAGAGGAAAACAACTCCTCAGTATTATGCAGAATTAAACGAAATATGCCTAGGTTTGTGTTTAGTTTACATAGGTAAAATATATTAAATCATTAGACACAGTGTAATATATTACACAGAGATAAAAGCGGCCTGGTGTCTCAGTGGTTCAGGCGTATGATTGGAGATCGAATAGCCGCCAGTTCGAATCCCTGGTTTGGCTAGGATTTTCATAAGCACTTAACCCAACCTTCACCTTTGGCAGAAGGTAGGGAAGCGCAACGCATGGCAGACATCATGGCAAAACTGATCTTTTCTTCTTCTTCTTTCGATTTTGGCCCACGCCTCCCAGAATTTTTTCATTCTTTCACCGAGGTTCTTCTTTCTTCAGACGAGGTGGTCTTGGCCTTTGTACATTGTTCCTGGAATCCCTTGAATTTTATCGATTTTAGTTTGAAACACTGTTCTGGTCTATTATTATATTTGCTAAAACCAGTTAAGGAAAAAGTCCATATCTCGTGTTGCGATGCTTTAACACAAGGCTGCCCAGCCAATTTTGGTCCACAATTTCGATTCAAAGTTAAAGCGGCTACATACGATCCGATTTCGGTCCCAATCTGCAGGGGCATTGCGGCAGGGACCCTACAGATTGCCACTTAAATAGGCAAATTGGGTATGTTACTCTCGATAACGGGAGATTGGCAGAGCCTGACAAACAATTTACAGATTGTCCCTGCTGATAGCGAGCAAATTGAGACGTTCGTAGTGCGATTGCGACTGAGACAATTTCTGCTCGGCTTGAAGCAGGGAGCGCGTGCGTTTCGTGCCATTAGTCGTGTGTGTTGTTAAAATTGTCTAAGGGTGGGTTTATGTTGGAGCTGCGATAAACGATGAGAGCGGCGATACTAGCGAAGCGAAGAAAAGTGAAACATTGTTAACAATGGAGGTGTTTATACTGGAGCAGCGCGCAGAGCAACGCATAGTAGCAGAGCAGCGATGAGAGCGGCGCTAATCGCTGCGAGCATTTTCTTCGCTATTATCGAGGGTGGCTGCGACCGTTTGACCGGTAAAGTTTTTAGTAGGTCCCTTTTGTGGTACAGTAAATCCAAAAATCACCATAACAGATTCGTTCTAGACAAATTGTAGGATGAAATGGCCACTAAATATAATAAAACAAACAATTCTAAACGTTTTTAATTAGTGCGATTTCCGTAATTTAACTCATTTTAATGTGTGAACACTACAAACTGAAGATTAAAGTAAAAAAATAAAATATTAATACAGCCAAAAAGAAATTGTACATAATTTACTGAAAAAATATTTTACTATTAAAAGTAATTTAAATTATAAATATCAAATTAAATGCATAATATGTAGAAATTCGTATTAATTTATTTCAAATTGTAACAAAAGTAGATTTTATATAAGATGCCGGTATTTTTTGCAGATTGGTTTGGCCTTCCAATATTGGTGTCTTATTCTTAGGAATTTAATTGTTAGTTTCTTCGAAATTCAATACCTTTTCAGTCTATAATATTATGGAGCAAACAAATGGTCTTCTTAATATTGTCAGTTACGACTACAGAAGTATCTATTGTTGTGGCTAAAATTCTCCATTTAGAATAAATAAGGGCACATTTGACGGTTCCTCATGTTCACGATAACCTAGCATTGAGGTATCATCTACCTGCATCTAAATATTGTCCATAAGGATCTAATAAATTATTTAAAAATGGATAAGCCTCGTCACCTACAAAAAACACGAGGTTCAGTGATTTCAGAATTTGGCAGAACGATTTGGAATATTCTGTATTCCATCTGTTAAAGATACAGTACATACAGAACTGCAGATCTAACTGTTCCACCGTCACTCTGTTTATCATAACCTCCAGCTTCAATGTTTATAAATTTATAATTAGCATTGACAATAGGAAAAAATCTTGTAATTGTGGAACATGAAGCCAGAGTGTGCAGAACAAGTAACTCTGAAGTATTTTCCGTCGACAGCGCCCACGCAATTCGGAAAATTAGAAATATTGTAAAAATCTTCGGCTATTTTTTTTACGAAATCCTGTTCCTCTGGAATCGTCATATTAAGTAGTTGAAGTATTTTTCATAATTATTTCTCTTACAACTTCTAAAACTGTTGCAGTACAACTCCAATACGAAAGAAATAAGCTAGATTTCTTCTACATGTCTGGCCGGTTGACAATTGCGCGCAATATAAAACACGATTCTCCGCTATTATCGAAGCTCCAATATAAACACTGCACGAAGAAAGAAATTGAGCGCCGCTCTTGTCGCTGCGTTTATCGTCGCTCTCATCGTTTATCGCAGCTCCAACATAAACGCACCCTAAAGAGAAAGAGGAGTGCAGTGGCGGATCCAGGATTTTGGTTTGGGGGGGGGGGGCTAGGATTTGGCTTGTTTGGTTTGGGGATGGCTTGACTCGGGCAAGGAGAGAAACAGGTCCCCAAAATCGGTGTTGTCGGGGATGACCTTGGTGCTTTTGGGGGGGGGGCTTCAGCCCCCTAGCCCCCCCCCCCTGGATCCGCCACTGGGGGTGTGGACAAATATTTAAGAAATTTGTAAGAATATACCCCAATTGTGGGACAAAAACCGCAAAATGCCGAAGAAGGATTTCAAGTTTTGCTCCAAATTTTCAACGAATTGGCCCAGGAATTAACACTTGCAGTCTTTTTTATTCCTTAATGTAGTGTTTTAGGCATTTGTAGATAACCCAACATGTTTCAGGAATTATGTCTGAATGCATGTGTGGTGAAATCGGCGAACATAATTTCATATCTTCAGAGGGTTGTCTACTTGCCAAAAATTGCAAAGTAACGACGAATCGTTCTTTGGCGCTTATACTCTCACGCATTAGGGTTTTTATACACATCAGGAGTCACTAGGTGGAGTATCTCTGCAAAACTTTCAGAATATACTCTCAGAAAATTTCTAAACTCTTCATGCTCGATAATTTTTTTCACCCAATATCTTCTTTTTCTTTCTGTACAAACTGTAATAGAGGTTATTGTGAAAACGATGTCTACTCTTTGTTGCTTTGACATAAAGCCATTGTTAAGCGCTTGCAATTAGCAGTCATGAGATCACAATGTAAACTAAAATTGGGAGCAACTCCATATGATTGCCTTGGGCGCTGCAATCCTGCAGATTGGGACCGAAATTGGTTAATATGTAGCCGGCTTTAGCCTGAGGGCAACAATTTCGATTCTGAGTTAGCCTGCGGGCCACATATTACTTGCCTATAGTTACAATAGAGAGTTAAATATAACAAAGATATAAGTAATTCTGTTTAATTACAATCAGAAAGTAAAATATATTAACGCGACTTTTGCAGAGATTTTTGAACTAGCATATTCTAGACAGCTGCTGTTGCCCTGTTCCTGGGGTAGGCCAGCCTGGTATTAACATGCTCGGCCATATTGCGGAATTGGTTGAAATGTAAGCTCCTTTTCACTGTTATCACTGCAAGGTTTCTGTATCGGCTTAGCGTACGAGAATCGTGAATTAATTTTCGCTCTCGTGATTAAATCGCTACCAAAGCCCTGTATGTGTGAGCACACGGGATTCCTCTTGCGTTTGCGCCACAAAAGCCGGCATCGTCTTTGTTGTGTCGCCGACCATTATTTAAGCTTTGTCTAGTCACCCGCTAAACACTTTACCGCCTGCGTCTTCTCAGTAAGTCCCAGTATTCATACATTCCGCCGACTAATGCCTTTCAGGCCTTAGTATGAACTTTATAATGTTATCAGTAATTTTAATGTCGAGGTTCAGTAGTTTTCAATATTGCAGGTTGAATTCGTGGCCAAGTTTATATCTTTCTGAAATACACTGATAAAATTTATTTTAAATGAGAAAGCATAAGCTGCATTTTACTTCACTTAGAAACATTTGGAAAATAAACATCAGGCTATTTACCGAGGGTAACAAAATTACGAAATTCCTGCTAGCATTATTACGAGCGACTTTGTTGGTGGCTGCAAGAGTAACATTTCATAAACCACGTAGAAAATTCTGGACGCAGACAAAGGGTGCTCTACCAGCTTCCAAAACGCCAAAAATATCAGAAACTGTTATAAACAATTAAAACTGGCTTAAAACTATTTGGAAAGAGATTAAAATAAAGTTAAATATAATTATAAAGTATATACTAGTTTCATAACATTGCATTGGACAAATTAAACATTTTCAAAACATCGAAACGACGTTTAATTATGATAGCTGGCGCAGCATAATATATTCATGTCCTTTAATTAAAATGCCAGGTGTCACAATCAAATTAGGTCTCATGAAATTTTTCACACTCATTCAGAAAAGTTTCACTAAACAAAATACCACACATTAACGAAACTATTTCACGTAGTTACAATAAACAAATCATTTACTCAATTTTACACAAACGTAATTGTTTAAAGTGCTGGTAGTGAATGGGAAACTGGATTTTAATTATGTCACATACTCTTACCGTAGTTGCAGCGTCTCTGAATATCAAGAACCGAAATCAAACTTCTGATTTGTTTTGTTCTTGTTATTTTTTAAAATATTCCACGCGTGGACATAATTAGGAGAGTGGACATCCACAATTACGACACCCAAAATACCCGTTTTTTTAACCCCCTCTCCTCTTCTCCTCCTTTCCTTCTTATCATGCAGTAAACAGCCTTAAGACCCAGCATCCTACTAATTGCAATTCTTTAAATTAATTGTCTGTGTGTCTGAGGGATGAAATGATTGATTGCTAAATTGTTAATTTTTTCTATGAATATGTAGTGTTTTAGAAATAAAAGTGTAGTAAATAAACAAAATGTTTGTTGTAATTTGTTTAAAAGCACTGATGTGTATGGAATATTAGTTAAAAAACTGTACTGAAGAATAATGTGCAAGACATAATGTTTTGATTGCGATTCTGACTGTTTGATTTGTTAAGTGATTTGCTGAATGATTGTAAATATTTTCTGTTTTAATTTAAAAACGCCTTCTTAAGATTCGAAATGAAATAAAACACTGTGGAGGAACTATACGCCTCTTGGCTACCAGACCTGCAAATCTTCGTAAGTCAGATTAAAAGTCAGTAAAAGTTCGGTTATCCGAGTTCCGATTATCCGAGCCGCCGGGTTAACAGAGGCAATTTTTTTAAATATGATAGGGAGCTTTATAAAGATATGGAATATTTTTCCAACTAGAGTGTGTACGATATTAAGAGTGGTACTGTAGCGCTTGCGTGTATCGCCTGTTGCTGTGTGGATTATGAGAAAAAATAAATAAAATGTATATTTCAGGTTCAATACGTTTTTTGGTTCATTGTAACCTCTTTCCTTGACCTCCGGTTATCCGAGGTGGTCCCGGTCCCGTTTACCTCGGATAATCGGACTCCTACTGTACTAAATTTTGAGCACTTTAACACCATGTCACCCCGTACTAATCTAACACATATTGCAGTTTAGAACTTGATTGAAACAGTATTTCTAACGTGACGTTACGAAGCTTCTGACAGCGCACCCCCCCCCCCCCCCTGTCACGCGAGGTCAATACCACCCAGTCCCGTCAAGGTGAAACTAATTCATGGATAATTCCAAATTTCGCATTTTCGTCCTTAAATTCGCTCCCCGTTGGCACAGTTGGTTGCGGCACCGTGATGATGTCCGGCACTGACACGAGGTTAGCTAATTCGCGTCCTCATGATCAAGAATTGCCGATAGGGTAGGACAGGTGGTAGTACACAATTCCTAATCACCAGATTGTGCGCCAAATTCCTGGTTTAAATCGTACACCACTCGTAGTTCGTATGGAATGAGGGCGTACAACACTGTTGGTGTTTCGTCAAGTTGAGGACATTAACCCCGGCACAGTACGCCTGAATCGGCCGGCACCACGTTTCACCTTCTTTCATTTCTCATCCACAACACACTCATATCACCACACTCGCTCACACTTAGAATAACACTTACTGTCACAGTGGAGAAGGAAACGAGAAACCCCTCCACTTTATCTCGGAATGTACCCCGGAGGGGTAAATACCCCCGTGGTAACCGTACAATCTGACTCTGATATGCCACTCATCTTATATATATATAAGAATAGACGTGTGTTTTCCTATATTTCACTTTTCAGCCATCACTATCTAGCGCAGATCACTGGTCTTTGTGTGTGGTAGTATCACAGAGTCACCCGTCGATCACAACGTTGGCCGAATTTCGGTAACTGTGATGGTGTGGGAGATTTTGTGGTTGAAATTGGCCAATCAAGGGTATTCTCGTATTTCGACCAAAGACACGTGTCTCCGTATATGTCACTCTGCTGCTACAACTACGTAGCATAGACCATTGATGTTTGTGTGTGGTAGTGGTATCGTGTCTCCTATCGTTTTCTATGGTGGTTAGTTGTCGGCAGCTATGGGTGTTTGGGAGATATGGTGGTTGAAAGTGGTCAACCTGCAGCACTTTTATATTTCTCCCAAAAACGTATGTGTCATGGTGTATCACTTTTCAGCCAAAACTATCTAGCGCAGATCACTGGTGTTTGTGTGTGGTAGTAGCACAGAGTCAATGTCGATCACAATGTTGGCCGAATTTCGGTAACTGTGGTAGTGTGGGAGATATGGTGGTTGAAAGTGGTCGATCAAGGATATTTTCGTATTTCGACCAAAGACATATGTCTCCGTATATGTCACTCTGCTGCGACAACTACATAGCATAGACCATTGGTGTTTGTGTGTGGTAGTGGTATCGTGTCTCATATCGTGTACTATGGTGTATAGACGTCGGTAGCTATGGGGGTGTGGGATATATGGTGGTTGAAATTGGTCGACCTGAGGCACTTTCATATTTCTACCAAAAAAGTATGTGTCATGGTGTATCACTTTTCAGCCAAAACTATCTAGCGCAGATCACTGGTGTTTGTGTGTGGTAGTAGCACACAGTCACCCATCTATCACAACGTTGGCAGAATTTCGGTAACTGTGGGAGTGTGGGAGATATGGTGGTTGAAAGTGATCGATCAAGGATATTTTCGTATTTCGACCAAAGACATGTGTGTCCGTATATTTTACTTTGCTGCCTGAACTACATAGCGCAGATGACTGGCGTTTGTGTGCAGTAATAGCATCGAGTCTCCCATCGTGCACTGTGGTGGTTAGATGTCGGTAGCTGTCAATCCAAATTCTTTACAAACACGAACGAAGTCGTGGGCACCAGCTAGTAGAAGAATAATAATCGTTTAACATCACCGTTAACTCATATTCAATGCAACAGTTGTTGGAATTCATTTTGCGGATGGTCTTTTCGTGGTCGGGGAAATCAGACATGATTGGATCACTTCGTTTAACGTTAAAAACGTGAAGTAAGTTGGATGGCAGTTTTGACTGTGGTTACAAGCGAATCGACGCTCTGACAGTTAGTGGTGTATAAAGCTGGGCAGAAGTGATGGTCATAGTACCGGCTGACGCCTCGCGATTCGTTCCTGTTTACGACCTGCGCGAATGAGCAGTAAACCTGATCCGCCTCTGTACTGCGGCATCGACCGTCCTAACTGCGAGATCTTAATAGAGTAAAACTATGTCTAAATCTGTTTCCTTACTTGAGGGAATTCCGCATAACTTCACGATGAGATGATCGGTGGATGCAGATTAGCATTGTGGCTCTAAATCTACTATCAACGTCCAAAATGCAATTATGCCACCCGGTAGCCAAATTTTCAAAACATTTACTACGTCAAAAGGAGATCATGTACTCATGCACGTGGGGTGGGGGAACGTGTCTGTATTTTGGATTAGCTAGGCATACACACACACATTTGTGCGCCAACAATCCCGTGGCAATCCATATAGACGATAAAATGTGTGTGTTAATTGTCTAACGACGAGCCGCATCACAAGCCAATAACAATCGTTACAGATTTGAACGTGGTGAGCAAGCGCGACGGTAACCATACACACAGATATCTCACTTAACAATTTACTCGCGGCACATAAGACATGGTTAGTGTCTAAAAAGTTAAGTAAGACGAGCAGAGAATTCGTAGCTCATTTAATTGTGACATATCAGCAACATACTCCATTGCGAAAGGTGAAACCGAGAGAGTATGCGAACAGAAGTTTAAAAAAATTAGGATATAGTGCATTGATATAGGTTTGTGATAAATATAATATAAAAGTTGATAGTGCATTAATAAAAAAAAGAAATGCGGAGCACTTTTTCGCAAGAAATATATAAAAAAAATAATAATATTCGACAAGAAGTGGAACAGGCGAAGACAAAATCTACAAAACTAATTTACGTTATTACTACTACTTACTACTGTTTATGAGAGATCAACACGAACCAGTGGACAGTATCAGCAATATAGGAAGCCCAAATTATGGAGGAGAAGATGTATCTGTGCATTTATGTAATACTGAAGAAATCGAAGAAAATGCTTTTCAAATAGTGAAAGTAGCAGTACATGATCGTGTTTATAACCTTCCTGCAACCACTTCTTTTTGTCATACTATCCGTTTCTTGTTCTTTTTTACAGCTTTAATATAAGCTGCTGCACGAATAAATACATTTTTGTGTGTGTAGAACTTAAAAACATGATTCATTTCAATATTGTCACCTCGCTTGTAACATAACCTCACTACACTTGGCTCGCGATGTTTTGGAATTCCCAGTGAGCCGCAAGCCAGGAAATCATGACGGATAAATCCGTAGACCACTACCATAAACACAACAATTTGAGCGCGGCGAGCCAGCTGAACGACAAATGTGTGGAACTGATGTTCGTGTGTATGGGCTCTGACAAGTACAGGCTCGTCGCGAGAATATCCGCGCGTAAATGTTTGGCGAGTTTACTTGCGCGCAAATGTGTGTGTGTATGGGCAGCTATTCGTTCATCCGCGTCTGCAAAGCTACGCGCAATATATTTTCTCATCTGGTATTAACCAACTGTAATATATTGCTAGCTTCTAACCATTTCAGAAATGATGAGTCGAATGCAGTTTTCTTGCTTTACAAAGCAGAATTCTTATTGTGTAACTCTCATAACATTGATTATGTAATGTTGTTAACATTTCGGTTGTAATTTACATGGGGATAGAGTTCGAAGTTCTTACTTGCTACTCAATTAATAAGTGAAAATGATGTAAGTGTAACTAGCGAAATTAATGTAAGTACTCTGGTGACACCATATAAGAAACGTAAAGTTGAAAAACTATTGCAAAATATAAGTTTGAATCGGCTAAATGAAGTCTTTAATATTTTTTGAATGAAATTCATTTGCTTCAAAAGGTTCTATAAAAAACAATTTTTTACGGATAAATAAAACATAAGCGTTGACATAAGGTATGCTTTTCTGTAAATCTTAAGTATACTATTTTTTCATGCAATGTACAATTTTTTTTCGTGTTGTCACTTAATTTACTGGTTGTCGCTCTTTCTATCAGTACGAGCCATTTAAAATTACGTAATTTTTCTCTCGATGCCTTCTCGGCTCACTTCTTGATTCGTGATCTTTAAAATATTACGTACATTTCAGAAGAATGATAGAAGACTTAAGCAAACAAAATGCGTATATTTAATCAATTATTTTCAATTAAAAATAAGTCAAATATTCTTTTTCTACATCAAGAACAATTGAAATACCCTCCTCTTAATATTAACAATCAAAGAGATTCTTACACTAAACACATCAGAGATGATAATAAACATTACTATAAAGGCAACCTCTGTGTCAAAAAACTTGCCCCGGTCAGATTACAAATAGGTATAAAATTATTGTTATATGTTTCGCAGTAGTTTGGATCATATTCTGGGTTCGTAAAATATTATTCGTATATATTTTTCTCAGTATTGTTGCAATCGGTATTGCAATGTTATTGTTGCTTCCGGTGTGTGAATGATTGTATTTCTTCTTCTTCATCTTCTTCTTTCCGATCAGGCCTGCTAGGACCACGTGCTAATTTCAATTCTTCATCATTTGTTGCTGTTTCTTCTTCCGTTCAATCCAATATTCCTTCATCATTTCACCGGATTTCTTTCCTTATCTATCTTGGAATCCTTTCATACTTAATAGCTAATTTCAATCTTCCATAATATTAATTATTATTTCTTTTCAAACCTTCCTTCACCTTCTGAATCCAGCTTTTTGATTTTTACATCCTAAAGTAATTGAATTTCTATTTTGTTAATCTGTTATCGTCCATTCTAAAGATATTTTTAAAAACCACCTTCAATGTCATTTATCTTATACATTCTGTTATTTTATATATAAAAAAATCTCGTGTCACGATGTTTCTCTGGGATGAACTCCGATTTTGATGAAATTCAGCTTAATGTGTGTAATTTGGTCCAACTTAAAATATAGGACAGTTTTTATCTCGATTATTGACCTCAATATTTATTATTGCGAATTAAACGTTTGTCATAGGACAATGGTTTGTAAATTCCATAAGTTTATAACAATGGCTGTGTATATTCTGTTATATTTTATGTACTCTGATGGTACACTTCCTTTTTATTAATTAATTACCGTATTTTGGTTGTTTTCATTGGACCCAAGATTCTATTTCTACCGTACATCCTTTTCAGTAAATACAGACAACAGTTAAGATACACAGCGCTTACGTAAAACCATCCATGGCGCACTGGAACCAGAGGTTCCAGCAACGCAAGGCAATCAGCCAGCCCTGGTTTGTTTGCAATTTGTGCCCCATTAAGGTGGGTTCCCACGATCCCCGTTAATAGAGGCGAGACGAGACGGGACGAAGTGTAGGGACGACCGCGGGCCGCAGGTAGGCCTCCAGTCCTCGCCACCACAACCTCACCACGTTGCCTAGTGTCGTTTGGGCTACCATCCAACATGCCACGTGAAGGAGAAGGAGAAAACGCTGTTGTTTCTGCAGCCGCTTTTGTATTATTCAGTGCGTACTGTTTACTGAACAAAGATAAAAAGAAGAAGAAAAGACGTTGGTGGGTGTCGTCATTTAATAAGAGCCGGTCGAGGTAAGTTATTTTCCATATAATTTAAACAGATAGTTAATTTATTCCATTAATTTTACAAATTAACATGTTTTACAAAAATTTCAGATACAATGGATCGGATATGTTAAGTGATTTTGTTAAAGAACCGAGTCAGAAATTTGAAAATTTCTGTAGAATGTCTATAGAAGACTACGAATTTCTTCTAAATAAAATTGGCATTCACATTGCAAAAAAAGATACAAACATGAGAAAATGTATTCCTGTTCAAGAACGGCTTGCAATTGCTCTGAGATTTCTGGCAACAGGAGACAGCTACCATAGCCTTTCTTATCTTTTTAAAGTATCTGTCCAAACCGTTTCAAGGAGTGTTACTGATGTTTGCAGAGCGTTGTCACAGGAATTATCACAAGAAATAAAAGTAAGCAGTATCTATTGTAGAAAGTATTTATTACCAAGAAATATTAACTTATTAATCATAATTAAGATAAACAATAATTAGGTCATTAAATTGAATCACTTAAGCATATTTCTAACTTCCAATTCGTAAAATTGTTTCAACTGTTTTTTTTGTTGGTTTTTTTAAGTTATTGATGTGGTTTTTTTAAACTAGTAGTAGAGAAATAGATGGTTTCAACTAGGTGACTGTTGTGAATTATTACAGCTTTTCGTGTCTGATGATGGTTGTGGGGAAAGGGATGAATCGAAATCTGGTGTCTGTTGTGAATGATTAGAGTTTTCCATGTTTGATGATGGTTTTTGAGGAAGGAGATGAATGGAAACTTGGTAACTGTTGTGAATAGTTGAAATGTTGCGTGTATTGTAATGGTTCTGGAGAAGCAGATTGATGCTGGGAATTATAATTAAAGGGCTGTGATTGTGAATAGAAACTTGGCAACTGCTGTGAATAATTAAAATGTTGCATGTGTTGCAATGGTTGTGGAAAAGCAGATTGATTGTGGGAACTATGAATAAAAGGCTGTGGCTGATATATTTGTGTTTCGTTTTTCAACTGATAAACTAATCTATCAATTTCAAGCATTGCAATTTCTCGTACTTTCTCTTGCAATCCTCTCAGTTTTTTGCACAATAAATCTGTATACAAGGCACAATCATCTCGCTCTGGCTTTTGGCTCATTTGCTTAAAATAATTGAAGGCTTCATCCATTTTTTTTTCGATATCTTCTCTTTTTGAACGTTTTGGAAGATGTTTAGGTTCTTTAAACGATTGTTCATATCCTCCAGCCTCTTCTTGTTTCTTTTCATCGTTTCCAACATCGTTTTCCTTATCATCTTCTTCGGTATCTTCTTTATCTTCAGGGCCCTAAAAAAAATTAAAATTAGCTTCTTGCTTTACTTTGTATACTCAATTACCTAATTTGTTTGTTTCAGTTGCCTCGAACTACATCTGAGTGGTTAAAAATAGAAAAAGATTTCAGCAGAATTTGGAATTTTCCTCATTGCCTTGGAGCACTGGACGGCAAACATATTTTAATGCAAAGTCCTATCCATAGTGGGTCCGAGTTCATCAATTATCATAGCACTTTCAGCATTGTGCTTCTAGCTCTAGTAGACGCAGACTACAATTTTATTTTTGTGGATTGTGGGTGTCAAGGAAGAATAAGTGATGGGGGCGTGTACAGAAATACAGAATTATACAAAAAAATTTGTGGCAATGAACTAAATTTTCCTCCAGCTGAATGCTTGCCAATGAAAGAAACGCCACTGCCATATATTTTTGTAGCAGACAGCGCATTTGCTCTAACTCAAAATATGATGAAACCATATCCTGGAACTCACAATAAAGGATCAAAAGAGCGCGTGTTTAATTATCGGCTTTCACGAGCTCGACGAATAGTTGAGAACGTTTTCGGTATTATGTCTGCTGTTTTTAGAGTCCTCAGAAAACCTATGCTAATACAACCAGACAGTGTGACTGACGTTGTTATGACATGTGCTTTACTACACAACTTCTTAAGACGCTCTAAAAAGTCAAGATCAGTGTACACTCCCGTTGGTTCCTTTGATGCAGATAAAGAAGTTGGCGTCGTGCAACCTGGTTCATGGCGTAGTGACCAAGAAGGAATTACTTCATTACAACCGCTGAGAAATGTACCAAGGAAACCTCCGCTTTCTGCCAAGGTTGTAAGAGACCATTTTGCTGAATTCTTCCAAACGGATGGTGCAGTTGCATGGCAAAATAAATATTAAGACTAGAAATGTAATTTTGTTTTAGAAAATAATAGCTGAAATATGTATTAATGCTAAATATGAATAAATTAGCCATGGTACCCGGCGTCGCTCGGGAATGGTGAACGGATAATTAATTGCCTTTCACTGATTTATAACAGATTTACAATGAAAATAACGTTGCTAGAAATGAATTTAACTGTCAGACATTGATAACAATATTGGAAACCATAAAAAGAATAGAATCCTATTAAATTGTTTCAGAAGTATTGTTAACAGAATTATGTAATGTTGACTTACGCTGCTGTGATACAGTGTACAATCTGGCTTTAAAATATATCAATTTCTGGCTAACAGCTAATTTTGGCAAAAAATTAATATATGTGCTAACACCAATAAAATATCTCTCAAATTCAATAACTTTTTTAAAACAGTTGGCACTATCCTTCAATATCGAAATAATACTGTTAGACTCATAAAAAATTACTTCATAGCTACACGAGTAGTATTCATTGAGAACTGTAAGTGAAAACAGAAAGAAATGGGTACTGAGGATCAATTTGGATATTTCTAACTTGATTGTTCCTTGGAGCATATTGAGTACTAAATCACGTGTAAGTTGCTACACATAATCTAGAATCATGCTGTGACACACAGAGGCTTCAAAAACTTCAAACGTTAAATCGCACAGAAACTTTAAAAATTTATCACGTTTAAACCCTCCAAACAAGCAAACTTTAAATATATATAAGATGTACTTACCTCGGAATTCTCGTTTGTTTCGGAATATATACAGCATCCAGAAATGTCGACATGGTATTAAAAAACGGCCAATCAGGCTTATAAATATCTCCTGCACCACTGCCCGTCTTCATGGAGTCCTTTAACTCTACTACGTAGCTTCCTATAAGTCGACATTAAGTTAATCCTTTTCTTCTTTAATTCTTTAATCGGGATGTTACCATCCTTTAATTTACTTTGAATTCTAGTCCACGCATCGTATAAATCGTTTCTGTTTTTATGCTCTGCGGTATTGGTGTTCCATATAGCTGGTTCGTCTTCGTATGCACTCAAAAACTCGAAAATCATTTCATTTGACCACTCCATGTTTATCACGCACAAGTCGACAACACAAAAGTACGGACCGAAACGAACTGAAGTGACACATTCACTGGCACTGAGCACTTTACAGCAGCAGCAGGGGAGCGCACCGCTGCTGTTAACCAGTGGCAACATCGCATCGCTACACGCGCCTGTGATCTATACCGACTCGAAGTGGGTAGCTCTGTCTCGTCTCTGCTAGCAGAGGCGGCCCTGTTCCCATGGCGTCCCGTCCCGTCCCGTCTCGTCTCGCCTCCGTTTACCTGGGATCGTGGGAACAGGCCTTTAGACAGGCTAGGGCTGCGGTCAACTCCCTCTGCAGCGGCGACGACAAGCGCCGCCCAACTTCGTCCAACTCCAATAAGCGAGTCCACCCTGGGAAATCTTGTGTTGTAATTATTGAGAGCTCCCTATAAACAGATTGGGCGGACAGTAATGCTATTACATCGGTCGGCTGGTCGGGACACAGCACCGCTCCAAATTGGATCTGCGCCCGTTAATCGCTCACACTGGTGCGTTAAACCGCACGCCCAGCTTTTGTTTGCCGCTCGTTTAATACCGCTCACATCAACACTCCACTCTTGCTTCCTCATTTTCTTCTGCATTGGCGGACAACCAAAGGCCATTGGTATTTTCTTTTCGAATTTTTACCATCAATTCCAAATTTTTTACCTAGCTAATGTTTTATAGGTTTAGAGCAGCGGTAAAATCAGTAAAATATTTATCATCTACAAGTTTTTCGGGCAAAGCATTCAGCAGTATAGTTTTTCCCCCCATACAAGCACTCTATAGTAATTTTCAGTTGATGCAGTTGATGTTCATATTGGAAGGGCCATTTTAAATTAAATTTGTTTGGTGAGAATAACCAATTTCTTTCAGTGAAATCAAAGCATTTCTATACATAATTAATAGCTTTGTCGTTAATATATTATTTTTGTATGTAAAAAGTCAACCATTGATGTGAGAATGTGTTTTTGGCAGAAAAAAGAGAATTTTTTAATGTACTCTGATACTTTCGTAGATATAAAGTACGCCCACGTGAAATACTCAGTATTACGAGTACGCATGGCAAGCCTAGTTATAAATGTCACCACATCCTACATCTAGATTTATAAATAAGTTAAATAACAATCTCCATTTTTTTAAATTTATGAATATGTATACATATATATATATATATATATTTGTCATGCAGTGTATTTCGGCGGAGAGTTATAATCGCGAAATGTTCGTAAAATTTCATGTTTGTTAGGAGGAAAGGTTATTATTATCAAACTCAACAGCAGCAGAATTGTATTTATTGTTTGTAATTTCGGATACACTTGTGCACAGGGAATTTAGTAAATTGCGCTGTTATATGTGTGTTGAAGGCGACGAGTGTGAGCTAATAGCCGATAGGTTTGCACATAACTCGTGGACAAAGCCGTCTTTACTCGCCGTATTTGCTAGTACTCTCGCTGGAGCTAGCTCGTGACTCATACAGGCTGACAGTCCAACTGAACGGTTCAAACGAATTGAATAACGCGCTGTATAGACATCCGTTAAACGTTAGCTGCCAAATGATAAACATTAGACCGATCACCCTTCACCCTGTTCAGTATATTGTCATACTATATATAAAACAAATCCGTAATCTTATATAAATCTGTAAATAGAATGTTTCTGTTTAACCCGGCTTCACTAGTGATCAGGCTTTGATGGATTTTCCAGTTTAAAAGCTTACAGACTGGCATCCATGTGTATTGTCACCTCACTTTTTTATTTCACTACTGATGTTACCAGCATATAGAATTGAACATTTTACAGCCTAAGGGAGCGTCCATAAACTACGCGGCTGCAATTTAAGATCTTTTTGATTTCCCCCTCCTCACACGTAGCCTGATTTGGCGACCCCCCCCCCTCCCCAGCCCCAATCCCCACGTGTTGCACGTAGCCTATTCCCTGTTGATTCCAGAAGACACTTTGTGCTGTTTTCTCTTATCAGACTATTGTTAAAATTAGTAGAACAGGGGTGGCCAACTATATTAGACCCAAGATCTACTGTTTACTGGCGAAACCCTGTGCGATCTACCAGATACATACTTCTTGAAACTTTAAATGAAACAGTATAGTTCAGTAAACAATTATGTAGTATTTTATTTTATTAAGAGGGAAAACATAAAACTGAAAATTATTCTTATTAAATGTTTATTTATATTAGTGTGGGTATTGCGCCTGAGAATCTTCCTCTAGATTAGCAAAATCAGGTTTGTAGTTGGAAATTGCCAACCTTAAAGAATCCAATGTATGAAGGTCTGTCAAGCAAGAACGGTGTTTATTTTTTGTTTGTTTTAAGTAGGAAGATGCTGATTCACATAAATATGTTGAACCAAAACACGAATGCAGTTGTTCAACACATTTCTTCAAATTTGGATCTTTCTCGTTGGAAACCAATGACTAGAAATCTAGACCTGAGGATGACCTTGCTTTTAGAAATATGTCGCAGCGCAGAGTAATAATTTCGTTTTCAAATATCATATGGTCCATTTGAAATGTATCTGATTTTTTTTTTTGCCATTTCATAGATTTCACTATGATTAATGGATTTATTAAACGGATAACTGATGAATTTCACCAATGTCTCAATTTTTTTTGAAACCACTAAAGCGAATTTCGAAGTTTGATACCACTGTCTTGCCACGATCGACTAGACTAATTGTGTGTGTTTTCTTTTGCTGCAGTTCTGTCAACTTCTGCATTACCAGGGAATGATTCTTTGTTCTGCTTAAAAGATTTCCATAGCTCATTAATAAGGAGATAATCAAATGATGGAAATAAATATTCACGTGCTGTTGTGTATTCTGTACCCTGTTTTAACTGAGACATATACCATACCTCCTCTCCCTCCAGCTAATGTAAACAATGAACTAGAACAAAATTCGAAGGAAAAAGAAACCATTTTTATCTCACACCATTATTTGTTAATTGGTCTACGTTTCCCATAGCAGAAATCATAAGCTTCCTTATTACTTAATCTTACTACCCTTCACTTATTACATTAAGCTAAAATCGTTAAATTTTTCTCTTAACGTTCTCTATAGAGCTGTAAAAGTAACGAGAAATTGTGTACCCGTATGTATTCGTTACTAAACCAATCAGTACTGGTTAATATCGAATCGTTACTTTTGGTACAATCGATGACTGACATGAAACATTGTGCGGGACGACATCGTTACTGGTACTAACGTATCGTTTCGTTACTCGTTACTTTTGATACGACGACCTCCGCCATTCACTGCCATTATTTTCTTGGCAGTCTACTTTGGAGTTCTTGTCTCTCGACATTTTCTCCTTATTCATTGGATGGTGCATTACGTCACTTTGGGTGTGTCGTATTGGTTGGCGTTATGTGATTAACTTTTTATTTTGTCTTTTTTAATGTTGCCTGAGCAATGCTAACGGTCTTCTGTGCCGGCCGGTGGGAACTTCATATCGACCGAGCACGCTGACCAGTGGGTTGTTACTCGTCTCAGCTTTCCGATAAAACGCCGTAGCGAGTGCTCGGAAGCGGTCTTTAATGGGTGGTACGCCTGCCGCCTCGTGCAGCGCCGCAGTCGGGAAGCGCGATGGCAGGTGTAGGGCGCGCTTCAGCGCCCTGTTCTGGATGACTTGAAGCCGGTTGACGTGTTTGTCCGCCGCGTAGCCCCACACTGGGCAGGCGTACTCAAGAAGTGGCCTGACCAGTGTGAGGTAGATCTTCACGCCCAGTGCAGGTGGAAGCGCACTGGTCCTGTTCAGCAGAGGGTAAAGATCATGCAGTCTTCCGCTGGCCCTCCTGCGTACTTCATTTATGTGTGATTGCCACGTGAGCTTGGAGTCGAGTGTGACTCCAAGGTATTTTAACGTTGTCTTCCATGGAATGTCTACTCCGTGGAGTTTCAGTACTGGATCCGCGTGGTTCCTGTTCCTCGGACCGTATTTCCTAGTGATGACAATCGCCTGGGTCTTCGCGGCGTTTACTTCTATACGCCATCTGCGTGCCCAGGCCTCCGTCTGCTGGAGTATATCTTGTAGCCTTCTGGTGGCGATGGCTCTGCTACGGCTGCTGGTGACATAAGCTGTGTCATCTGCGTAGGTAGCCGTCTGCACTCGGACCGCCGTGGGAACGTCGGCCGTGTAGAGGGAGTAGAGTGTTGGACCCAGTACGGACCCCTGAGGGACTCCTGCCATGATGCGCCTTCGCGTTGAAGTTTTCCCGTCGACTCTTACATGAAAAGTTCTTCCAAGCAGGTACGAACGGATCATCTTCACTAAGGGCCCCGGGAAGCCTTGTTGGTACAGTTTAAGTAGGAGCCCTGTGTGCCACACCGAATCGAATGCTCTTGCGATGTCGAGCGACACGAGGGCACAGTATTCCTTGTGCAGGAAAGCTCGTGTCGCGGACTCCACGATGCGTAGCACCTGTTGTGACGTGGAGTGGCCACGCCGGAAGCCGAACTGATGCGCGGGTAGGATGTTATTCGCCTCGATGTAGGAGTTAATCCTTTTCAGGAGCAGCCGCTCGAAGATCTTACTGACGGACGGCAAGAGGCTGATCGGCCGATAGTGCTGAGGAAAGATGGGATCTTTCCCGCTCTTGTGTACCGCCACGACTTCGGCGTGTTTCCACCGACGTGGGTACCTCTTCGTTAGCAGGATTCTGTTAAATAGGTTCGCTAGGTACACCGAGGCCTCAGGTGGCAGGTTCCTCAAGCACCGATTTGGAATCCCATCGTGGCCGGGTGCTTTGTCCAGCTGCAGCTTCGCCAAGCAACTAGCCACCTCCGCTGGGGAGATCGGTTCTATTTGCTCTTCACCATCATCAGCGTCGAGATATACTCGTAGACGGCGTCGAGCAGCGCGCAGTTCCCGGTCATTTACGTTTACATCAGATGGGCGGAAGTTTCTTTCGAAGCTGTCAGCCAGGGCATTGGCCTTGGCCGCTGGCTTGTAGACGAGCCCATTCACGCCGTGCAGAGGTGGGATGCGCTGTCTTCTCTTAGTGAATTTGCGGGTCTGCTCCCACATAGTTCCATCATCAGGCTTGAGCGACGATACGCGGGCATCCCACTCCCGGTTCCGGTGCTCGACCAGTGCCGCTTTCAGTTCCTTCTGTAGCCTGTTAAGGAGTCTCTTGGTCACCGGATTTCTGGTAATTTTCCACTCCTTGCTGACACGGTTCTTGTGCCGGATAGCCGCGATTAAGTGTGGTGGAAGCTGTTGCGTAGCGATTGGTCTTCGGTTGCGCAGAGGTGTGGATGCTGACGTGGCGTCCTTGACTATTTCTTCGAAGGCGCGCAGTGCCGCATCCACGTCTTCGACTCGCTGGTTGGCTAGAGCGATAGAGACGAGTTGTCGGTAGCTTGCCCAGTCAGTGTTGCGGAAATCTGGGTGAATCTCTTCTGTTTCCTGCCACGGTCCAACATCCACTGCAACTATCACCGGCGAATGGTCAGACGACATCCGGTTGATAGTGGTCGCGTCGATGAATCCAGTGAGGCCTTTGGTCACCGCTATGTCTATGACATCCGGCCGATAACCGCTGGCTGGGAAGTGTGTAGGCTCTTCCGTTACTTTTGATACAATCGAGCACAATATACTTGAAGCATCGCATCGAGCCGCGTCGCGCACGGTTCGTACTTTGTAAAGTTTAAGTAAATTGTTCATTTAGTAAAGTACGTTCAGGTAAAATTTGCACTGTAAAATAAAATAGAAGTTGGAACACCGCATTTTAGAATAAAAGCATTTACCGAGCGTGGTGGTGTAACGGTTTGCGTTCTCGCCTCTTATTAGGGAGGACGGTGGTTCGAATCACCGTCCGGGCATCCAGATTTGGGTTTTCCATGGTTTCCCAAATCACTCCAGGCAAATGCCGGGATGCTTCCTTTAAAAGGCCATGGCCGAATTCCTTTCCATTCCGTGCCCCCCATCCTTTCCCGTCTCTAAACACCTCGCTGTTAAAGAGACGTTAAGCAGTAAAATTTTTTTAAAAAATAAATAAAAAAATAAACGCACTTCATAAATGTTTGAAACTAATAAATTCTCGTTAAGGTATGATTAGAAAAAAAGCAGTTATCATCTCAAATTGTCTATCCAAATTTTCTATTTACAAATTATGATCTGTAAATTGTAATGTTAAATAAAAGCACAACTACAAAATAACTCTTTATACTGTCAAAATTACTCGTACTTACCTCGTTAAAAATATCAACACTTAACAGTAAATAATATTAAAATAAAGTACGTGCCATATGGTTTTGCTTACACATTTTCCTATGTAACGAAACGAATTCAAATCAGAATTCCCAGAAATGCACTACGCACGATGTTCAAATTTTCATTCTCTCATTCAGGCACATTTATCCATTGGGCGAACCGTTCCATTTCCCGCAAGATGCGTCGTATTTGTTCGTTTATCGAATCAAACTGACAGCCATACGGCAAATGCGAGTAACAAAATGAATGTGTGAGTAACGTTTAGGTACTTCGAGTCAGTAATGAATACATACGGTTTGCTACAGCTCTATTCTCTAACTTACTCATAGAATGTTTCTGTCATCTAGTCAGTGAGCAGATCAGATTGTGGGTACCATTTTACCTCCGGAATATTTTACGTAGCAATATTTATCATTGCTCTAATATAATTTTAAGTGCTTTTAGCATTAATAGCCGAGGATTTCTCGAAGGGTGCGGCCACAAAGTGACAGGAAGTATTCTATATGCTGTGCATGCGCACTGTCATCGCCTACTCGCCAGTTGTACCGCATATAGGAACTTACAGATTAACGTGGAATCCGAACCATGGAAGCGTTCTGGCATAGTTCACATTACACATCAAGCTATGCCAGAGGTCAAGGTTCAGTTAAGGGCCTTACAAACTCCCAGCTGAGACAGGGATTCGATCCGCGGACCTTTCGATCGTCGGTCAGACCATCCAAGCAGTTTGAGTAGACTATGTCTTATCATCGGCATATTCGGCCGGTCTTTAATGCAGTGGTTTCCCGTTCCCTTCTACATATCCACAGCGTTGTTCATCCGCCTTTAGGGACCGTTTCAATACCAAGGGCAAGAGGGTGCTCCGGACCCGTCCCTCCTTTTCCTAGCCTAGCTGCACGATTTCTACGCCAATCTTTTATTTGATTAAAATGCAATTTTTACGTTTAATTATTAGTAGCAGAATACGATTCTGCCGGGCTGCGTATCAAACTATGGCCGCAAGTATTTTTAATTAAATTTAATTATATTTTTTGATCTGACAGACGGTGTGATACGTTACTCTTTTTTTTTACGCGTTTCTCCTTCAATAAATAATAATGTTCAGTATTATTTTTTTGAAAGAAGAGGAACCGAATTTTTTTTTTTTTTTTTTTTTTTTAAATTAAAAATACTCGCGACCGTATTTTGATAGACAATCTGGAAGAATCGTATTCCGCTACTAATAATTATGCATAAAAATTGCATTTCAATAAAATAACAGACGGACGTAGATATCATACAGCCGGATCTTGGACTATTCCCCTTCCATTCAGGAGGTCTTTTTCAAGCATGTAAAGCATGGCTGCCCATCCAATTTTTGATTCTAAGGTAGCCTGCGGGCAACATAATACTTGCCAATGGTTACAGAAAATATTTAAATATAACAAAGATATAAGTAACACAGTTTAATTACAATCAAAAAGTAAAAACCATCAATGAGACCTTAGCAGAGTTTTTTTTTTAAAAAATATAATAATAAAATTTAAAAAAAATCAATGAGACCTTTGAATAGGTTTTTGAGCTAGTATATTTGAGACTGCTGTTGGCGGGCAAATTCAAATGCGCTGGCGGGACACTTCGTGGGGTTGGCCAGCCTTGATGTAAAGTCTGACAGTCGGTAGGATGACAGTAATATACACTGGTCCCCGCAATGTATTCGCATTGTACTGATTTGTTAATGTAACCGGCGGTGTGTTCAAATTTCGCAGGGAAGGTTGTAATGAGCTGCGTGTAATTCCACTGTTGGTAAATTACCTTCTGAATGTCACAATCACGCCAGCTGCGTCCGGTATTCCTGTCGCAGCCGCTAATTTCGGGGACGAGCATTTGCGTTACATTTCGACTCCCCCGGTGCGAGGGCCATTTCTCACCTGACGGTATTGGACGTGAAGCCGCAACTTTTGCAATTAAAGTTGGAAAATGGGAGGTTTTCGCGCCTTGGCCCAGACTCATCGATCTGCAATAACCAATGCAAGCGAAACGTATTATGAACACTCTGTAAGTCGCCGTAGAAGGTTGTAATCAATTACTCAGTCGTGTTGCGGAAGCCATCTTAAATCACTCCGAACTTAGTGTTTTATAAAATGGTTTGCGAATATTCACAGGTGATTTTTAAGTTTCGCCAAAGTGTGCGCTAAACATATTATACTTTTCAAGGTCACTTAAGTAGATAGATAGATAGATATGTTCACTTTGATCCCATGTGAGAATAATCTCGGGGATGTGGAACAGTACATACACTTATTAGTAATGTCAATATTACTATATAATTGATAATATTATTATATATTGACAACAAGTTAGCAACAACCCATTAGTATAACCAATATCTCATGTAATCTACAAATACAATCCCGAGTTAATTAATACTTATTATGTGGAACAGTGTATACACTTGTTACCAGCATCTAATAACCAGTTATTTTCTTACCAACCAATTACCATGTAAGGTTTCACTGTAATTTGTGACTACATATTATATTATGTTAGTTGCTATTTATGTGGAACAGTACACACACCTATTAGCAATATCAATTATATTACCAACAACTCATAAGCAGTCAATTACTTAAAAACCTGTTAATATGATAATTTTTCACAGCAGTTTTTGAGTGCATGCTATCCCATGTTAGTTACTATATATAAGTGAAATTTTGTAAACAGTGTAATTAGTTCATTTGTCAAGTTTCAACAGAAAGAAAAACCATATATCATTTTAGTAATTGTGGATAATTTTGTCACCTTCCCCTTCCATACACCATATATACTATTTTATCAGTCATTCTTAGTTACCAAATTCCAAGAAGAAAATTCTTTTACAGAGTAAAATGGGTTCTGAAGCAGAAACTCTTTCAGTTTGGACTTAAAGTAGTTGGGTTTTTGTAGATAACATTTAATTTCTGTTGGCAATACATTGAATAAGGAAGCTCCAGTAAATGTTAGCCCTTTCTGAACAATTGACAGTGATTTGTAATCCTTGTGAATATTATATTTATTCCTAGTATTATGGCTATGTATGTCAGCATTAAGATTGAAGTGTTCAGGATTTTCTACTACAAATGATAATACAGAGTATACATACTGTGCTGGCATTGTTAGAACACCCAGGTTTTTAAATAGATTTCTGCACGGTGTCTGTGGGTTTGCTCCACAAATAGTTCTTATAGCACGCTTTTGCAATTTAAATACCCTCTGTGCTTGTGACGAGTGATTGTTATTCAAATTCAGAAAAAGAGACAACAGCTAACGAACGCAACAAAAAAACTATCGCTCTCGCGCTCGGACTACAAGCATCATGCAAAGGCTCTTCCGGTTTTGACCGAACGGCAGAAAATCCAAACGGGCATCCACCTTCACTCTGTATGATTTCTGTAGGGCTTTTTTCTATCACAAGTTCCCTGTTGTTTAGTGGTGTGCTGTTTGATTGTAATGAATCGTAAACAGATCATTGCATTGACACCGTGGGGAGTGGGTGAGTGGTAACGCTCTGGCTTCGCATTCGGGAGGACGCGGGTTCGAATCCCGTCAGGCCATCCAGATTTGGATTTTCCATGATTTCCCCAAACCACTCCAGGCGAAAGAAGAGATTTTTCCTTCAAAAAGCTATGTCCGAATTCCTTCCCGTTCCTTGTGTCCAGTCATTTCCCGTCTCTAATGACCTCGATCAGCCATAAGCAAAAAAAAAAAAAAAAAAAAAAAAAAAAAAAAAAAAAAAAAGCATTAATGTTATATAAGCGTCGACGAAAGAGACAAAATATTAATATATGTTACTTTTGTGCATACTTGTGCTATGTTCTTGAAATAGATGATTCGTACGTGAACTGCTGGCTGCCTGGTTGTTGCTTTCATCTTCAGTGTCCAACTAGTCTCGAGGCTCAGCTGGTTAAACTGCAAAGTTGGTCATCGGAATCTTAAGCTGACGACCTTCACCTCTAGCAAAGAGTTGCTTTGTTCGTGTGGAGCACGCAAGGACGCTTAGTGGTTCTAATTCCAGTTAGGGGGCATCCATTAATTACGTCAGGTGTTTTTCCGGATTTCCGGACCCTCTCCCCCCTCCCTCTGGTGACACTACGTGAGATCTGGTCCGTGAGACCCCCCTCCCCCCTCCCTAGTATTCGCCCACCCAACTTTTTGAGACCTTTTTTTTTAGGTCTGACCCTTCCAAAAGCCGGTTACACCCCCCTTTTCGACGAAATACCCCCCTAAAATTTGTAGACCTTTTTCTTTAGCTCTACAGTCCAACAATTTTTCCAAAACCTCACGTGTGATTTCCGTAGACATCTCCCCCCACATGGTGAGGATTCGCCGGACCCCCCCCCCCCTATTTCACCTCACGTAATTTATGGACGGCCCCTAGGATTACCAGGTTGGATGGCACAGAGGCGCATGCGCAGTGAATCGAAACACTTGTCACTCGAGTCTCGCGGCCAGTGCTACCAATTTAGCATTTTTCTGGCTAAGTGTAGCATATTTTCAAGTGATTTAGCATGAAAAAATTCAATTTGCCATATAGCATATTTTTTTCTAATTTTCTTGGAGTGATAAAATTTGAGTATTGTTTTTTTATTTGTTATAATAGTATATCATAATGAATTGTTATTAATTATTGTTAATTTTAATTTTATATATTTTACAATTGTAAAGTAAACAACTCCATAAAGCGATTTAACGAGGAATTTTTTAAAAAAATTTTAAATGACTTAGTTGTTACAAAACTTTAAACTTGTTTATTCTTATTTTTAACTAAAATATATATTTAAATCTTGTTTCAGATAATTTTAAAGATAAAATTTACACATCAAGACATATGTCTTATCGACACAAGCTAATAAATAATGATCTTTTCATTGCATAATACATAGACTAGTGTGGTTTTTCTGATAGGGTTAAATTCTGGTAATTTTTCTGTAGTTTTAGAAAATGGTAATGTTACTTTAAGGCAGATTTTTATCTTGGTAAAGATGTTTGGGGATATAGAACTATTCTAGTAAAGTTTTATTTTGGTGGGTTTATGATTTGGTTGATATTTTAATGATAGGCTTGTGACTGGTAGAGAGTAAAAGCGGTAGACATATTTATGGTATATATTGCGTTTGGAAGAGATTTATGATCAATGACGTTGCAATAGGGTGGCAGAACGGGCACAATTCCCCCGGTCACCAGCTGGAAGGGGGACCCTGGTTCAATTTTTCAAGCGGTAGAGTTCGTAGGTGGTAGAGATGTTACTAGGTAGAAATAACATATGGTGGAATTGTTTATTGATGTAGTTATTTTTTTGGTAGGATTCCATTTTGATAGAAGTGTTGAATGGCAGACATGTTAATTGTAGAGATTTTTCAGCATTTTCCAAAAAAACTTTAGCGTATTTTTGGTAGTTTCTAAACGTAGATTCAACATAAAATATTTTTTTAGTGCTGGCAGCATTGCTCGCGGTGATTTACCTCGTGATATTCCGCTCTAGTATTACTGACCTTCGTACCTCTCCTCTTGCAGCGCATTGAACTGCTGGGCCGCGTAGCTCTGTTGGTACAGTCACGGACTACGAAATTGACGACCTCCGCTAATACGAGGCCATCTCCAAGAAATCTAGCAGACTCACTGAGGCTCCTCAGAGATTGGGTTAGGCAGTAATTTTCACAAACAAATCTAGCTGCCGTCCGTTGCATCTCCTCCATCTCATGCATATGATACCATATTCAAGCACTGGTCTGACCATGGTTTTGTAACCAAGTTATCTTTCCTCACTGGCGTATTACCTTATCACTCTCTCCAGTAAATGAAAGATTTTGCAAACCGTTCTTATCACCTACATAATGTCTCGCGCCCACCTGAGTTTACTATCAAATGTTATGCCAAAATATTTACACTTAATATCTGCAACAACCATTTCATCGCCCAAATTATAATAATAAAAAAATTATTTAATTTCTTGTTGACCTATACGGCTAGATGCCCCTCTGCATCTGTTTGAACTACTTTCCTGTTTTGATCATATTTTGCTACATTACGAGCTGTTACACTTGACTTCGTACGCATGGACATACAATTTTACTGCTAGAAAGCTGTAAGTTACGTAAAAGCTATCCCACAAACTGACTGCGAGAGAAAGAAATCCTGCGCGAGCACTATAACATCCGCTATCCGTCTGTTTGTAACTGTTCGGTTATCTTTAAATTTCATCTCAAAATATGTTATTTATCCCGAATCGTCCTTCCTAATAACAAATAGTATCTCCGTGTCAAATTTAATAAAGAACGTAACAAACAGAAAGAAAGAATTACTTTTGTAATTACAATATAAACGTAAACTTAAGTCAGCAAACTACCTAAGTTATTTTTTTTCACTAGTAGATGGCGACAGTGTATGTGATCGCCGAAATATCGTGTGAAAACACTGTAAACTTGGCTGGTTGCCCGAGAGCAGTTTATAAATTCTCAACGCCGAGAAAAACTTCGTTCTTATGAACCTAAGATCTGACTGTAAACCACCAATACAGTCATTCATAAGAATAATGACCATCACTCCTATGTTTTGACACTGCATTTCCTACCATAACTCCATTTCTCTGGAAGAGCAAATCAGTGATTCACCCACTCACCCAGCGTGGTGGGTATACGGTTATCGCTCTGGCCTCGCATTCGGAAGGACGCGGGTTCGAATCCCCGTCCGGGCTTCGAGATCTGGGTTTTCCTTGGTTTCCCCAAATCACTCCAGGTGAATGCCTGGATGCTTCCTTCAAAATACCATGGCCGAATTCCTTCCCTATCCTTGTCCCCCTTTCCTATCCCTCCTCTAATGACGTCGACGGGGCGTAAAGCCATAAGAAAAAAAATATATTCATCCACTCCAGTTGCTTTAACATTACTTATTCCAGTGCCGGATTAAGAGAGCGCGGGGCTTTTAGCAAGTGCGAACAATTGGCCTTTTGTTTGCTTTGTGTATAAAAAATTAGGATATATAATAAAACAGCACATTTCTAAAACTATTCGTGATATAATGTGGGAAAATTTAGAGACAGTATTTCTAAATAAATCACTTTCATTAAAGCCAGATTACTTAGACGAGCCGGTCCCGTTGTGTTCCTTAGCTCATTTTTAATGCGCTTTTAATGTCGATGAAGAACTTTCTCCGCTGCAGTTGGTACCACCAAGTTCAAGTAAATTCGGAACACGAGCTATTTGGGAACCACGATTCTTGCGAATTTCACTTTAAGAATGTATAATATTGAAGTTGTAAAGCAGCAGCCACATGTTTTCAGAAGCTCAACGAAATGTACCAGATCCTTGCCGAGACTGTCTGGGTATGCACTGACGATAATTGGCGATCTTTTCAGTATTTCTTCTGCTGGTAAAGACTTTAATTTCCTAAGCGTTCCAAATGGGCTGGTCACTTGATTGTATGCTTCCATGCGTTTAGCTAATGCACGCAGCATGTTATAAATTATGACAATAAACACCCGAATTTCAAAATGTTGTTACGTGTTTGATTATCTACAACTTCATCGGGTATAGTAGAGCCGCTGAAATGGTCGTACTTTGTATTTCGATTGCGTTTCTTGATGTCAGTTGATATCATTCACAGCTTTCACTTTTGCCTCTATATCTAAAAATGTGGAGCACATTATTTGGATGTACTCGTGTAATGATTTATAAAGAGCGTATTCCGTGTTATGGCTTTCATCACACAAGTGCAGAGAAGCGTTAATAGTTCCATTTTAACTCTTTTTCGACAAGCTATACTTCAGAATCATCAGTTAAAAATGGTGTGAGACAAGGTTATAGTCTATCCCCGTTAATATTCAACTTGTATGTTGGGGAAGCAATGAAGGAAGTTAAAAAAAAATCATGCGGTATAAATGTTCAAGGAGATAAAATCAGTATGCCACGATTTGCTGATGACATTGTCTTGTTAGCAGAACAGGCTGAAGATATTGAGAAGTTTCTGAATGGCATGAACAAAATTATGAAGGAAGATTTCGGACTGAATATAAATCAAAGGAAGACAAAAGTGACGAAATGCAGCAGAAATGATACTAATCACAGGAGATTAAATTTAAAAATAGTATCAGATGCGATAGAGAAGTAAGTGAAGTCTGCTACTCGTGAAGGAAAATTTCAACCGATGCGACTGAAGCAGGAATGATGTTAAAAGTAGAATATCACTAGCGAAAATGAGCCTTCATGAAAAGCAGAAATATTTTAGTTTCAAATATTGATAGGGCTTAGAAAGACCTGTTTTAAACTCTTATGTGTCGACCACAGCAATTTATAATAGCGAAACATGATCTCCAGGAACACCAGAAAGAAGGAAAATTAAACCATTTGAAATGTGGTGCTTTAGAAGGATGCGGAAAATTAAATTGACAGACAAAGAACGAAATGAATGAGTTTTAGAAATGATGGGCGAGGAAAGAAGTTTGAGGAAGAAGCTTACAGAAAGAAGAGACAGGTTGGTGGGTCATATTTTGAGAGATGCAGGAATTACTTAATTTGTTAGTGGAGGGAACAGTCAAAGGTAGGAGCTGTAGAGGGAGACAGAGATTAGAATGTATGAAGCAGATAATTGAGGACGTCAGTTATAAGGGGTATGTAGAGATGTAGAGAAAGGAATGAATGTAGGATTACATCAAACCAGTCGAAATACTGATGACTGCAGAACTAACAAAAAAAAGTCTCCCTATTGGACGATGGATGGTGCACCATTCGTAACTTATTGAGACTTAGGTATTTTTACGTAAAGGCACGAGGCCTCCCGAATCATTTGCTAACTCTTGCTACGTGGCCTATCCGGTACTGACTTGCCCCCCCCCCCCTTTTTTATTTTTGCTAATTCTGTCAAATCCATTGGTCTCCCTTGTCCGTTTCATTCAATATATCTTGCGTATAGCTTATTATGTGAGATTCACATGACTACCCTGTTGGTATTTGTGTCAAGCAACGATAATTTGAATTTGGAAGTAGTATGAAGCCCCGTGCTGAACGTGCTCTGCTTTGTAGTGGCGCGGCTGAATTTAAGCTGCGCAGTTGTGGCCGCAGGTAGTGGATGTGTGCGACTGGCGGGAACTCGCGTTACGCAACTGTTTTCTGTCGCGATGCGGGTCGACCTGTGACGTTCGCTCGTAATGCTCTTCTCTCGACTTTGAGAGCATAGTGTGAACCGAACATGACTCTTTCCTGCAGTCCTCACACGTATTAAGGGAACTCAGGTTTGACACTGCTGACGCAAATTCGCTTTGACACTCGAAACTGATGGTTTGGCCGTTTATAACTTCTATGGAAACAACGTCTGATATCCGTAGACGTTACCGAGTGTGGAGGTGAACGGTGTCGTCGGGCTAAACATCCTAGAGACCTAGGGTTCGATACCCGCTCCGCACATCCAGATTTCGATCTTTAATGGTTTCCCGTAATCCCTCCAGATCTCTGCAGATTTAGCACCTGAAAAATTTCCAAATCCTTTTTCTTTTAAGCTCTAATCACCACGTCGTTGACGAAGCACGGAGACGCATTTTTTGTTAAAAGAAAAACGCTTTACGATATGAGAGTTGATATAGCCATTTTTACCGATGTAAATGTACGAGTTGTGGCAATAAAATAAAGAAACTACTGCTGTAAAAAATTTGTTTTGAATTTATACATACCTAGTTATTATCACCTTCAATATACCCCCGTCCTCTATCACTACAATGTTCCATATGAATTTTCCATTATTCCAAACAGTGCTGGAAGTCTTCTGTGAGCTCCTTCATGACGTGTACCGCTTTTTCTATCACAGTTTCAACGGACTGAAATCTTGCTCCTTTTATTGTTGATTCGACCTTGGAAAACAGATATAGTAATAATTTCGCGTGGTCGTAATGACCTGGTGACAGGGTTTTTATTGGCTACGCATTTCGCCCCTATCGTAACCGCCTTAACCTAGGGGACCTACCATATAAAGGGGAATCCGAACCACGGGAGTGTTCTGGCGTTCTTCACATTAAACAGCAAGCTGTGCCAGAACTGAGGGTCCGCCGAGACAGGGATTCGAACCGGGGACCTCTCGATTTCCAGTCAGACGCCTTAACCACTGTGCCACCAGACCGCTCCGGAAAACAGATAAAAGTCGCATGGTGCAAGGTCAGGCGAAACAGGTAGATGGTCTAACACTGGGATGTTGTAGTTCACTAGAAACTCACAAACAATGCAGGATGAGCCGGGGCGTTGTCTTGTTGGAGAACCCATGACTTGTTATTCCACAATTCGGGTCGTTTTTGGTTTATTTTTTAACGGAGTTTAGCAAGAACCATAAGGTCAGTTAACCGACAGTCAGATCGAATCAGATATTTTTCATTCGTTTTTGACGTTGATGGACGACCCGGGTAAAACATCTTCAAGTTCTTCTCGGCCATCTTTGTAAATCCTTAAACCACTCAAAAACTCGCACACGTGATAAATATTCACTGCCATACACTTCTCGTAATAAAAGATAAGTTTGTGGAGCGTTTTTTCCACGACAGTTCGTTGCTCTATTATTATTTTTCCGGCAAAACAAAATAACAGCTCTTATACACTGAAGGCCACGGCCAGACTGGTTTGTTCACAGACACGGGAGGCGCTACATTCGAAAGAGAAGCTTCACTCTACTCAGCTGACAGTAGTTAGCTTTTGGCGCATGCGTTATACTTGTGTAGAAGCATCAGTCTCGTTATTTTATAGTCACACCTCGTATGTGGTGACTCAGGAGGATTAGCCGTGGCAGATACGTGTCTCCGACAGAAACACTCGTCTTAACGATACCCCAGACGGTTAAAACATTTCTCCGTCCTTCTTTACGGCTGTGGAACCCTGTTTGAATATAATCATATGTTATTTCTAAAAGGCGTTTTTTTTGTGTGACAAAGCATCTTTCTCCCTTCATACTTAACCTAAATCGATAAATGAGGTATCAGTTTAAAGATTACGTTCCCCCTTTGCTAACATCATTAATTAAGAAAGGAATTATTTGAAACTCAACCCGTAAATTGGAAAAATTGTGATCAGTCAACGTCACGGGTATGCAATAGTTTAGAGTCAAGCTGCTAGGTGTCGTTGGCGTCGATAAGGAGTGATGTCATTATCGCTAGATAGCAGCCCCACCAGAGATATTAGAAACTGTGTTTCTTTTCTAAACTAAGGAGCTTTCCGGATATTTTTGTTTCTGTTGGGGAAACTTATAATCATTTCTAATTGTTTTTTTCAGTTGGAAAAATAAACATTTGCTGAAGATTTTCGCACAGACCCACTAGTCTTACAAAATTTGAATACAGTACTGTATTTCATTTTTGGTCAACGCTAGACATGATCCGCTCATATCTGAACCCTGACTCTTATGAGCAAGGGGTCTGAGGCAGAAAGCGGAGCGACAACGGTAATACTCAAAAAAGTGTGTGCCGACCCAATATACCATATACTGGGTGTTAAAAAAGTATAGAATGTTTTAGGAAGTGATGTATGCCGCAAAATAAGACAAAAAATGTGTAATAAACATTGTGGCGCGAACACACATCTAATAGCAGGTGCGTCGATAGCACTGCATGCTTCTGCCCTTCGTCGCAAGGAATCACTCTACATCTACATCTACATCCATATTCTGCAAATCACACACATTGTGGGTGGCAGAGGGTGCTAAGCACCAATCCTAAACCCGCCCATTCCAATCCCGAATAGTGCGAGGAAGGAAGGAATAGATAAAAGCATCAGTACGGCATCTTTTTTTTTTAAATTTTTATAAACGATCTCGGAGACAAAGTGAAAAGCCTTTTTAGATTGTTTGCTGATGATGCGGTTATTTATAGGGAAGTAAGGAATTTGGCCGATTGCTTAGAAATTCAGCGTGATCTGGATATTATTTTGGCATGGTGCGCTGAGTGGCAACTTACGCTAAATTGTAAAAAGTGCAAGACAATGAGCATAACTAACAAAAAGAATCCAATTGTTCAGAAATACGAGTTAAACAATTCAGTTATTGATATGATCGATTCTATGAAATATTTGGGAGTAACAGTACAAAGGAACATGAAATGGGACTTACACATTAATTCGTTGGTAGGTAGAGCTAATTCTAGGCTGCGATTCATAGGTCGAATATTGAAAAATTGTAATGAACAAACAAAGGAGATAGCGTACAAATCTCTTGTGCGTCCACATTTGGACTATTGTTGTGCCATTTGGGATCCGTTTCGTAAGGGGTTGATCGAAAGTATAGAGAAAGTACAGAGAAGAGCCGCTCGATTCGTGACCGCTTGCTACAGTCCTTATGAAAGCGTCACAGACTAGGCTGGGAGTCTCTGGTAGATAGACAACGCACGTCTCGTTTAAACTTATTGGTAAACATGTGTACTCCCACTTTCACTCACGAGTGTAGTGAAATACTTCGTCCACCAACCTATTTGAGCCGGAAGGACAGGATAGATAAGATTAGAGAAATAAGGTGCCGCAATGATTCTTATATGAATTCTTTTTTCCCTCGTACCATTAGGGATTGGAATGCACAACAAAGAGATTCGCTTTGGTGCTGAGCACCCTCTGCCACCCACAATTTTGTGAATTGCAGAGTATATATGTAGATGTAGATCTTATTTCTCTAATTTTATCCCTCCGGTCATTGCGACCTAAATAGGTTGGCGGAAGAAGTATTTCATTGCACTCGAAAATTAATTTTTTTCGCATATTCTCCAATAAATTCGAACGCAAGCTACGTCGTCTGTCTTCCAAACTATCCCAGCCAAATCTGTGTATCAATTCTGTGACGCTTTCATAAGGACTGTAACAACAAGTCACGAATCGAGCGGCTCTCCTCTGCACCCTCTCCACTGAATTAATCAGAACCTTGCGATACGGATCCCAAACCCCACAACAGTAATCCAGATGCGGACGCACTAATGTTTTATACGCTATCTCATTTGTATGAGCATTACAATTCCTCAAAATACGACCTATGAATCGTAATTTAGAATTAGCCTTGCCTACGACGAAAGTTATGTGCATGTCTCATTTCATGTTGCTTTGTACTATCACCGCCAGATATTTCACGGAATCAACCGTGTCAACAGCTGAATTGTTTATTTTGTGCTCGTGAACAAACTGATTCTTCTTGTTACTTATCCGTATTGCCTTGCACTTTTTGCAATTAAGTGTAAGCTGCCATTTATGGCACCAATCGAAAATAGCATCCAAATCGCGCTGAATTTCTAAGCAATCGTCGGAGCACCTTATTTCCCTATAGATAACCGCATCGTCGGCAAACAGTCGCAACCAGCATTTGTCCTTGTCACCTAGATCGTTTATAAATATTAAGAAAAGAAGTGGACCTATTTCACTTCCTGGAGGATCGCCCGAAGAGGCTTCCCCGTCAACAACGACATTCTGTGATCGACCAGTTAGAAAATCACGTATCCACTCGCAAATCTGAGCCGAAATACCGTACGCTCGAATCTTCTCTAAAAGTCGGTTGTGTGGCAAAAGCTTTCTGAAAATCAAAAAAACTGCATCAACTTGCGATCCTGCATCGATAACTTTCATTACGTCATGGGAAAATAGGGGCAATTGTGTTTCACACGATCTCTTCTTCCTAAATCCGTGTTGACACGGTGTAAGTAACTCGTGCTCATCTAGAAACTTCATAATGTTCGAGCATATGACATGTTCCAGAATTCAGCTGCAGACAGATGTTAGAGATATGGATCGATAATTCCTAGGATCACTCCGATCTCCTTTCTTAAAAACGGGAGTTACCTGGGCTATTTTCCAGCTAGAAGGTACTTTTCTCTCTTCTAATGATTTACGGAATATATCTGACAGAAATGGTTCAATATCCTCCGCGTATTCAGAAAATACTCTTACCGGTATACCATCGGGACCCGGCGCTTTACCACACTTCAGGAGTTTTAATTGCTTTACAATACCTACGCTATCAATTTTTATCGGATCCATCTCTAATTCCACACGATGTGGTAAAGTAGGGATGTTTTCCCTGTCCTCGTTGGTCCCGTACGTGCTGCCTTGCAATGAAGTCGCGATCCTGGAGTGTCTGCACGTCGTTACGTAACGGTACTGTAGTAGCTGGCACACAGTTGTGTACTTAGTGTACGTACTGGCAGTAGTGTAAGTGTGTCTTCGTGTACCGACTCCCCACTCTGCGTACGTGACACGGTGCCTTACCCTACCACCAGGACAGCTTCCATACGCCGACGGGCAAAGGCTTGCATTGCCATGGATAGAAGTCACATTACGCACTCGCTGGCAACTCCGAAAGAACATGTTTGCGAGGTAATGTTTATTCGGCATATTTGTCTTGTTTTGACGCATACTGTTACCTGCTAAAATATTAGATTCTTTAATTTTACACTCTTCTTATGTCCCGTATTAAAACACCGTCCTCTTTGCGGTTTTTCCTGTTCGTTCGCATATTTTCCTGGAGGAAGTCTGTAAATTCTGAGCTTGTGATATATGCCGACGTTATCTCTCCCCAGCGGGCTGTAAAACCGTCTCTTGCAGGAGACGAACGGCGACACCGAACAATAAAGAAATCTTCGCCAAGGTAGCACCATATTCTCCTCTCGTAAAAATTTTAAAGGCTTCAATCGACAGCGGTCATTAAACATTGACATTGCTCTTAATTAAGATTAGAATGTATCATCAGGGTCGGTTGTTAGTGACCATACTGACTACTTGTTTACATTTTGTACATCCCAGACGATCTTATCTACATGGATACACTGTGTCCTCCATTTATGTGAACCTGCGGAGTGCTTTAACTATAATTAAGTCCCATTTCGTGGATTTGATTCTTTATCACCCGTGGAAACGAATAATAACTATGCAGCCGATCAACGTCTAATATTTCCAACTTTAGTTTACGCTATGGGTCCAACATGTAAATAAGAGAAGAAACCAAGGCATATGGTTAGAGAAAACAAACAGCATTCTCATTACGGCTGGAAGCATAGTGCTTCGTCACTGTGTTACAGTCGAACCTCTATAAGACGAATTTCAAGGGGTAAGGGAAAAATTCGTACTACCGAGGTATTCTTAACAAAGAGGTTCGTTTTATCGAGGTTTAATACTGCCGTTATTCGTCTTATAGAGGTTTCTCCTCGCTCTGAGATAACCTCTATAAAACGAAGATTTTTATGGCCAACCTCTATAATACGAATCATTGTTACCGTTACACTAAAGTTATTTTTTCAATGTAGGAAAAAGGTTAAAAAGAAAAAAAAAAAAAAAAAAAAAAAAAAAAAAAAAAAAAAAAAAAACATGTATGTAGCAATTTTAAAAATACATACTCGTTTATATTTAAATCACTCAAGTATCAAAACAAACAATAAACTGTTTGAAAACCATGTACTGTATAGTAAAATGAAAACAAATCTGAAGCCAAAATACGGTAAATATAATGGAAACCAAACTTATACATATGTAGTATGTACATATAATAAATAAGGACTAACTAATCTTAAAAAAGTCATCAATTTTAGATTGCTTACTTGCATGAAGGGTTACCATATCCAATGTGGAATCCAAATCGATGATGGCTTTCACTACACTATCACTTAAAGCATTTTTCTTTAAGAAAAAACACTTGAGCACATCAATAGCTTCTCTTGCGTCTTTCGTTGACAGTTCCGGTCGATCACTCTCCGCGGCTGCATCCTCCTCATCATCTTCAGCTGCGTCATCTTCTTTATGATTTGAGGGTTGAACAGAATCCAGGATATCCTCATCCGTCAGCTCTCCACATACTGCTACATTATCATCGAAATCAACAAATTCTTCAAACTCCATTTCTTGGACGCCTAGTCTTTCGGTAACTTTGTTCCAGTTTTGATCTGGGCCTACTTCTGCATTTTGGGGTGCTGGAGTTCGAGGTTGGTCATCGTCCTCATCTTCGAGGTCCGTCACACGAAATCCACATTTTGCAAAACAGTTAAAAACAGTTTTGTCGGTTACGTTTGACCAGGCCTTGTTAATCATCCACATTGCATTTAAAACGTTGATTTTAGTCGGTACGTCTTGATCCATATCTGTCAAAAACTGCCGAACAACCTCCTTTCTGTAGTTCACTTTGAAATTTTTAATAATTCCCTGGTCAAGTGGTTGGAGCTTTGATGTGGTGTTTGGGGGAAGAAATTGGACTGAGATGTTTGACAAGTTTGGAACAGTTCCGTGTGCACTACAATTGTCAATAAACAGCAGGATCTTTTTCTTCTTCATTTCTGTGTTTACAGTTTTCAGCCATGCACTGAACTCATCACCATTCATCCACGCTTTTGAGTTGGCCTTATACAGTGTTGGTAAACTGTTCACATTTTTAAAACATGTAGGTTTTTGTGACTTGCCAATAACCAAAGGCTTGAGCTATTTTTTCCCGAAGCGTTGACTCCAAGCAACACAGTTAATCGGTCTTTGCTGTGTTTGCCTCCATTGCAAGGGTCTCCTTTAAACGTCATTGTTTTATCTGGTAGGCACTTGAAAAAAAGTCCGGTCTCGTCTGCATTATATATATCATCTGGGTGGTAACCCTGAGTAATGTCAGCAAGTTTTTTCTTTCCAATCATCGCATACTGTACTATCCACAGACGCACATTCACCACACACATTTTTAAAAACAATATCATTCCTTTTTTTAAATTTTTCCAGCCAGCCATTACTGGCACGAAAATCAGGGTGTCCCAATTGTACAGCAAACTGCTGTGCCTTTTCTTGGAGAATAGGGCCTCCGATTGACAAATTTTTATGGCGGCACTGCTTTAACCACTTTAAAGTGGCTTTGTCTACTTCCTGAAATTCACCGGTCTTTGCGCGTTTGCAAAACTTAGAAAGTCCACTTGCTTCATCGTACTTGTCTCTATTCTTTATAATCGTTGCTAACGTTGTTGAAGGGATGTTAAACTCCTTAGCAATGGTGATTTTCTTCTTCAACGGGTTTTCTTCCACATGCTTCAAAACTTTACGCTTGAACTCTACTGTTAGCGCCGTTTTTGACTTTTTCCCTGCCATTACTGTTCATACAATAAAGATACGCACAACGGTCAGTCTTAAAACACAGCCGGAAGGGACACTTAAAAACACAGCCGGAAGGGTTACTCAACACTGCAAAGGCACGTGCCAAACAATGACTGATGAGGGAAGAGGGTAGGGTGGGGAGTTTCATGTTAAGACACGCTTCTGTTTGTTTTGAAAACTACGCACTATGGAGGTTAAGATCATAAGAAATTCGTCTTAAAGAGGTAACATTCGTCTTGTAGAGGTCTTGTGCTAAGAATATTCGTTTGTATAGAGGTTAATCAGTCCTAGCCCATGTCACAAACAAATTCGTCTTATCGAGGTTTTTAAACCTAATTACTGCTTTGTATAGAGGTGTTTTTAGCATTGACCTTTATGGAAGTTTCAAGGGGATTTTAAAAAATTCGTCTTATCGAGGAATTCGTTTTACCGAGGTTCGTACTAACGAGGTTTGACTGTATTTCAGGTGACACGTTTTGCTGAAGGGGGAAATACATGGTAATGTGTGTTTGCCAAATACATAGTCGATGCGAACTCAGCTGCTTACCATAAACTGTCAGCTCCCAATGCGTGCAGAATACTGGTGCTTGTGACTGGTTTGGAGCAGCGTGCAGGACCATCAAATACAGTACATAAACTGCGTAGCTCCATTTTGATCTCCTATGAACCCCCCCCCCCCCCCCCCCCCCCCCCCCCCCCCCCCCCCCCCCCCCCCCCCACGTAGCATGTAGCTTTTTCCCTATTGATTCCAGAAGACATTTTGTGCGGTTTTTTCTCTTGTAAACTACAAACGGAGAGAATTAAATGACGGAAATAAATATTCTCAAACTGTTGTGTGTTCTGTACCTATTATAACTGTGACAAATAATATGAATTGAAAGCTACGTTGCTTGGCTCGAAACCCACCTCCCCCCCCCCCCCCTCGTAGCGAAGCGTAGCTTTCCAGCGAACCCGTCCCCCCTGAAGGCCGAGTACGTAGTTTATGGACTTTCCCTAAGGCAGTTCCTTGCTTTGCCTGAAACCTTTTGTGGGTCGTGTTCGGCCTTACATTATTTCACTCATATTTAACTAATTTATGGAGAAACTGATTGTGGAGTGAACAGCCGGTGTTTAGTGTTCGGCCTCCACGCTCTCCCGCACATGTGATTTTTTTGTGTGTCACATTATGTGAAAGATTCAGTGTTTAAACCTCTTCTACCAACAAAATCATCAAAACTGCGAGCTGTCTTCAACATTGCTTTTGAACAGATTGATGGTGACATGCTGCACCTAGTGTGGCAACAACTTGATACCTGCCGAATCAGTAAGGGGATATATATATATCTTTTTGAATTTTTCTATATGACTGTAGAGTTTAGTGACTGTAAGACAAATAATATAGCTACACTAAATTTTTTAAATCGCTTCAATCATTTATAATTATATATATGGTATTAGTCTTAGTGGTAATACCTGCAGTATTTGAACACTGGCCGTTTGTAACTCAGTGGATATGCCGCTCGCTTTTGAGAGTCCGACATGACTGCGTGTGAGAGAAGGGTTTTTTTTAACTGCCGCACTGTTGACTTAGAAAGTTCTCTACCACATTATTCTGCACATTGATATACTCTATAAAAAAAATATATTTGCAGCATTTCATTAAAAAATTATATTAAATTTTTTTCAGGGAGTGACGATCACCAAACTTTTAGGTTTTTTTTTTTTTTTTTTTTTACTTATGGCTTTACACCTCGTCGACGGCGAGTCATTAGAGGCGGGGACAGCAAGGAAAGGAACGGGAAGGAATTCGGCCATGGCCTTTTGAAGGAAGCAGCTCGGTATTCGCTTGGAGTGATTTGGGGAAACAATGGAAACCCACATCTGGATGCCCATACGGGCATTCGAACCGGCGCGGCGTCTTCCCGAATACGAGGCCAGAGCGTTAACTGTTCACCCACCACGCTCGGTTTTTCGTTTGGTGTTTTGCGGAACGTTTTCCAATTTACAGTACGTGATTCTCACCTCTCCAACTTTATTTAGGTTTATAAAGCTTGCACAAGATAGGAAGGGAAGGAGGATTGCATCAAACCAGACGAAAGACAGAAAAACAAAAACAAAAACCGCACCTTAAGGAAATCCCAGGATTTCTTTTTAATTAGCGATCCAGAGTTATTTGGGTTGTTAACAAGGAAGTGGAAGGTAATCGGGCATGCCATTTACTGAAGAACCTATTCCGACATCCCTTAAATAACGATAGTAATGTATATTTGTAAATAATGTATTTCTTATATTCACGTTATCCACAACAGAGTTTCCGCTGGCTGACTAGTTAACTTCGTAGTTACGTAAGTTCTGCCAGTGCAGCGAGCGCGTTCTAGCGAGGTCATAAACTCTGCCAGCGATAAGTCTTAAAGTGACTAGGACAATAAAAAGATTGTTTTGAATCGATATTACAAGCGGCAGTAACGCGTGTTAAGTAACGTTCATTATGTGCTACGGTAAATTGTGTCAATTAATGTACTTTTTTACTGAGTCTGTGGCGAAAATTACGGGTTATTAGTATTTTGCCTTAATGACTTAAGACCTCCTCACGCTGCGCAATTCCTAGGCGCCGCCACTGATATCTAAGTATCGTCAGTTTGAGTTGCCTGTGAGTATGATACCCACAGGCGAGCTAGTACCACACACTGAGGATACTGTGAAGCGATAGTCTTCAGTCTGTGTATAGCTATGGTGGGCGTCATACATCCCTGTTATGGCTTCTAGCCGAGTTTTTCGTCAGGTCAAACGAAGATTCGTCATGTGATAATAAAGACATTGTCGCCTATTATTACTACGACTTTAGAAAAAGGAAAATCGTAAGAATGTGATGCTGTTCTTAAATTCTACACACAAGAGAAAATTAGAGGAAAAACATACTGTAGACTATGTAAACAAACAGATTTAAGAAATATGTCGCTCACTTATGAAATTTTCAAGTTAATAAAAATGAAAGTCCAAGGTTATTAATGTGGTGTTAATTTATTAAATTTTCAGACAATTAGTCTTCTTGATGTTACACCATGTGTTGCCAACAATAGTCTATATTTACTACGGAAGTAAGCATTCTCTTACAATACATACTTAAATCTTCCTGAATTTCTTGATCAAATTGCTATTGCTATTGCTATTGTAAAAACGATGTCTCGCAATAAAATACATTTTTCTGCTTTTGTTAAACTGTTCGTTGATTATTTTACACATACATCTGATTGATTTCTGTTGATTAATATTGCTTGTTAACTATTTAAACTAATTATATGATGAAGACTGATTATTCCCTCCGCACTTTGAACTGAATAGTATTGCGCTATCCCTGGCAATGAGTTCTCGGCGAAGGTAACAATCTGGTATTGTCAAAATCTTATACAAGAGTCTATCAAAGCCAAATAATAGTTAAACCCCACTTCAAATAGTTTTAAATGATAAAGGAAATGACTGGATACCAATTACACGTACTCGTTTTCTCAACTTCTCCCACAAACCCAACATTGAACGCGTTTTCATCCGTCATGTTTTTACCACTTGTAACAACATTCGCAAGAGACGCGACTGGCGAGTGGCGACTGACTTGTAGGTCGCATGAGACTGGTATGATACTGCCTCCTCGTTACACAACATTGGAAGTGATTTCCTAGATACTCTCAAGATACTCAAGTATCCATTTCGTCGCCTAGGAATTGCGCAATGTGAAGAGCCTTTGGTTTTTGTTTTTTGTTTGTTTATGGCTTTATGCCTTGTCGACGTCGAGATCATTAGAGGCGGGATGGGACTGGGGACAATGAACGGGAAGGAATTCGGCCATGGCATCTCGGCACTCGCCTGGAGTGATTTGGGGAAATCATGGAAAACCCAAACTTTGATGACCGGACGGGGATTCGAACCGCCGGTCTCCCGAATGCGAGGCCAGAGCGCTAAGGGGGCATCCATAAATTACGTGAGGTGTTTTTCCGGATTTTCGATCCCCCCCCCCCACCCCTGCTGGTGTAATCTGGTCCCGCGAGACGAAATACCCCTCTAAAATCGTCTTTCGCGTCATTTGTAGACTTTTTTTTAGCTCTACAGTCCAACTCAAATTTACAAAATCTCACGTGAGACTTCCGTTCCACCCCCCCTCTCCCTTGGTTAGATTTCGCTGGACCCCTCTCCCCCCCATTTAACCTCACGTAATTTATGGACGCCCCCTATCCGCGCTCACCCACCGTTTTCGGTGAATGTGAGGAGGGCCTTATTATTCGCGGCTATGTAGTTTGAGCCTCCAGCAATCGCCTGAAACACAGAAGCTGAATTTTCTCTGTTTACAGTGTGGTGGATACCACTTTTCTCCGGTAAGCTGCCTTACTGTATTCATACACCAAGTGCCCAATTAATTGCTACCTAATTAGACAGGGTTACCAAATTAACAACTGACAGTTGGCTTACCGTTGTGAGGACGGGTTCATTAGCTTTCACTTCGAGATGTCCGAATATCATTGACTGTGGCATTTGACTGGTAGGACCAGGAATCAAACCCAGATACTCCCGATTGTCAGAGCCTAGTATTAGCGGTAACCTAATAGGCTAGATCTATGCAAGAGTACCAGGACACTGTTTTCACTTCCCAACAGTTGGCCGCAGTGTGTCCAGGTGGCTGACGTATTGGAAGCCTGTCAGTTTCAGTGTAGGCTTTCACAACTGGTGATTGGTTCACATAAAACAACCCCTGCAGCTGGAGGCTGTAATTCCCGCAGTGAGCTGATCTGTATTCCCGCCAGCGGATCTGCAAACTGGGTAGCGTATTCAGCCAGGATTTGTCAGGCTAGAGTTAACTCAATGAGTCTCATTCGTTCAGCGTGTTGCAAATACACGCAATTTTCCTCCCTCACAGTTGCTAAACGATCAGCGACAATGAGCTGCGACAAATAGTGTTCTTTCACTCCTGTAGACGGTGTGAAACATCACACACAGAACGCGATGTATTCAGCTTAGGCTTAGGCTTTGATCCAGTTTGGTCAATTTTGACAGAGCGGTCTGGTGGTTCATTTGGTTAATGCGGTTGGCTGCAGAACGAAAGATCCCTTGTTCGAATTGCGGTCTGGGCTGATAATTTAACGGATCTTAAAACCGACATCCCTTTGTGACAAAGCTTAGTTATGTTAACATAAACAGACTGGTAGTCCGGATTCCTCATTAAACTGTTCCTGGTATGATTACTGCATTTGATTATTCGGCTAAGATATAGACGCATTGCGCAACCGGTAAGAATCTCTGCCCAGGTCTTCAAGACCATAATAAATCTATATATTAGCACGCTAAGCGAAAACTTTGGATCCCTTTTTAAGAGTATTGCACGCATGGAGAAGTGTGAGATTTGGCACAGTTAAAGTTTATAGGGAGAAGAAGTGCAGAAAGCTAAAATCTATATATAATATGTGTTAAAACTACATTAAATAAAATAAAACATTCATTGTTTACATTCAATTGTTTCTTTAGTGGCAACGACACTTATTGATTCTGCCAATGTCTGTGGTCTTTGGTCAACAGCAAAGAAGAAAAATGTAACATGAGCATAGTTAATACATATTACAAATACATTATTAAATAAAAAATAAATTTGTGAAAGTTTGTGTGCGTGAAATCGAATTGGAGTCAACTATCTGAAGTGTATTCCCAGCATTGATATTCTCTTTGGGGAAACAAAAGAGTCGCATAAAGCCGAGATTAATCTTTGAAGTTGTAAAAGGAACATTTTGAAAAATAATGCAGTGATTCTGTCAGATATTATATGGTCTTTTTTATTATTTAAAAGGTTAAACTTTGGTTTTTGAATTTCAGTAATTTCATTAAGGATTTTTTTTTCATTCAGTCATTTTAACCTAAATCCATTATCCCTCGATATAGAAGATTGACAGGTCGGAGAGAGACGAGAAAGAAGGAATACCTATTTGCGTGAAATTCAAAATGATAATAGACCGAATTAAATAGTGAACACACAAAATGATGAAATTATTTTGATGGATACTTTTAAATGCGCACTAAATGCCATTCCAAGAAATTTTGATAGTTTCGAATTTACAATACAGGTTTTGCAATGCAAAACATTTCGAATCAGAAGTCACTTCAGTTGAAAGGACTGCATTTACTTCATGTTTTCATATAGCTAAAGCAGTTTTATTGGCCTTCAGTCAAAATGAATATTTTAAAATTCAAATGAACCATCAATAAATAGAAAGTCAAAAGTTATTTTGAAAACATTCATAAATACATTTCATCATTTGCTATGGTTAGTTCAGAAGCTAAAATTTAAGATACAGTCACTTGTGGAGAGTATCATTTTAATTTTAAAGGTATTACAGAGAATTAAGGCAAACAACACCCAAGCTAATAACGTATTGGTACACGCTCGCAGCCAACAACGTCAATGTACACAGTATATAATATATCTATGCAAACGCAATAGAACAAATTCAAATAATGATTATTACTCTTTCACGATGGAAACTACGTAAGTTAATGAATTACGGTCAAATTTCGACCCTTGGACGATCACTAGTTACTATTATCACTTTAGACAAGTGGTGTGCCATTTGACTGATCATAGAGAGAGGTAGTCTTGGACTGCGAAATATTGCCAACAGTGTACATTTCGCACATAATAGCAAACAAGGACATAAAGATGATGTACACTTGAGATATTGCACAACAGACTGTGCTGGACTGGATACATTAAAACATCTGTGAACGCCTCATAAAACCAGCCCCTGTAGCGCGGGGCTAGCGAGCTGGCTTGGTCGTCGGTTCGAGTCCGGCCCAGGGCATGGGCCGGACAGTGTTGTCCTTCCACGTGTGCTTATCAATAACACTAGAAGATTCTGTACACAATGGATGAATAAAAGAAACAAAGTTGTTGGCTGAATGGCTATGAGGCCGGATACCATTTTTTTAAGCGCCCTATAAAATAAATTCATCGCATTTTAGCTATCAAATTAAATGTATTTACCTAAAGTAAAATAGCTGAAAATTCCTTTACGAAATCTGTGAAGAATAAGTGAACGAAAAAGTAGCTTAATAAATTGCATTAAATGGTGGAGAGACAACGTTTTGTCCTTTGACGCAGTACATACATTGACTGAGCACACAAACATTCCACGAGAGCAGAGTTTTGATAATTGTATACAGCGCGGTTTTGAAATTGATGGAACAAACCTTGAAGAGTGGCAGTTAAAACAAACATATTTCCTCAAGGCGACATTAGAAACTCAACTATCGGCAACGTGTATTTAATTGGACGATTCGCAGTTGATTCACAAATAGTCTCGCGTCTACGTGTGTTTAGTTCCGGCCAGCACCTGATCGCAGCAGGTTTGGATTTTTGTCCGTACGACGCCCGGCTTGGTGCTGAAGCTGATTATGTTCGTTTGATTTTTTTAGTCCTGATGGACACTGAAAAAACTAATTGTTTTAATTCAACAATGGAAAGCTTTCTTAATTTGTCAGCGTCTTTTTTTAATACGTTCTAAAATGTAAAATTGCTTACTAGTTATAAAAATTTTGATTGTAAGTTAAAACTATAACTTGTTTTCCTGAAACATATTGAAAGTTCGAAATTTCCTTTTTAATAACTGTGTTTTAATGACTCACCCCAGCGTAAGAGCCTAACGCTCTTCAGGCGATACCACAAGGTGAAAATTGCTGTTTTTCGTCAGCTCAGATTTTATACTTTCCAAAATGTATTTTAAAGAGCTTCTCAGGATCCAAATCGCCCAATAAAAGTTATAGATCGCCGTGCTCCCCTATTCTGCAATATCTGCTAAACCCATTCCGTTCTTATTGAACGCTGACGTCTTTGCATCATCAACAAACTATTACTTTCAATCAGATAAAACAACCCATTCTTCTTTTCAAAATATTCGAATGCTAAAAAAACGTACGAAATAACTACATCAAAATTCGCGGCATCCACATACGACAACCGCCTGTGGAAGACAAACGACTGTGACAAGTATAACACTATGTGAGAACTCTGTTTAACCGTGCTTGGTGGGTGAGCGGTAACACTCTGGCCTCGCTTCCAGGAGGACGCGGGTTCGAATTGCCGTCCGCCCATCGAGATTAGGGTTTCCCATGCTTTCCCAAAGTCACTCCAGGTGAATGCCGCGTTGTTGCCTGCAAAAGGCCATGGCCGAATACTTTCCCGTTCTTTGACCCCAGCCCTTTAAAATCTCTAATGACTCCGGAGAGGCTTAGAGTCATAAGCAAAAAAATGAAGTCCTTTTAGCCGTCCATAGTTGTCAGTCAGACGTACTGGGTTCCCGTGTGAGACCTGCGCTGGCGTCCTGAATGACATATCACGATTCAGTCGTTACGCTGGCAGGCCCGTACAGGCAGGTTTGTCTTCTCTGCATACAGCGCGCTCTCTACTTCCATAATGTCGAGATTGTGGACCTTCGTTGTTTCGTTTAAATTTTTTTGCTCTGGTGTATCAGACCAATGGAACGGAGACATACTGAGTTGTTGGTCACTGCATTAGATAATTAAAGACATTTTTGGCAGGGAAGCCCAGAATTTGTATTTTCCGTGCATTCCGTGTTTGTAGAGGCCTAATGTGATTCTGTAATTTTCCCGTGCAAAGGAAACATTCAGTCATCAGTAGGGTACGGATCTTTATGACCAAAAAAACAGAGAAATATGCAGGCAAATATGCCCTTAAAAATGCGTAAATACGACCTAAAATGACAAAACATTTAAATTCACTATACATCAAAACATGCTCAATTACGCATCATTTATTTTATCTACTAGTGCCGCTTTAATGTAGACAGCATAATTTGCTTCCGCGCATTCACTGCACCATTGGGATATTAGATTTTAAATCGCTTTGTTGAGGTCACTTTAATTTCACGTAATTTACAGAATTTAACTCTTTCATCTGTACTAAAATATTCCTTTCTAAATTCCCTCACGTAACTTCGCACTTCGGCATGGTGGTGGGTCTACTTATTGATCCACTGCATATTTAACGATGACTGAGGATATTTAATTGAGATATTGATTGACGCGTATCGACACAGGCATGCTGCTGCTGCATTGTCGAGATTAAAAGGCGGGCGGAACATTACGTTTAGAGAGTGACAATAATGTATAACTTTAATTCTTGACTGGTGGATTCTGACCACATTGAAAATTAGTTTCTTTTCCCACCTGTATAGCAGAAGTACAGTTCTGTGAATAATCATCTTAATTTCTTCTCATCTATATCCAGTGAATTCCCGGTACTATAAAAAAAATCTACCAGATTTTTCCTCAAAATATGACCATATGACCATAAATATTATCGAATTGTAACCAAAACTAGGAAAATGGTCTGAATATGCATTTATGTGCTATATAAAATACATTTAAATACATTCAGAAACGTTGAATCAGTGTTAATTCAACATTTCAGCTCAAAAAGAAAGCAGAAAAAATTATGACTTTTCCTAAATATCTAGCCATCAGCAATCCAAATCACGGAATATCAGACGAGACTTCAGTGGTCTTGTAGCTCGTTGGTTAAGGCGTCTGTCTGGAGATCGAAAGGTCCTCTGTTCGAATCCTTGTCTCGGCGGAGATTTTCATAGGTCTTAACCCCATCTTCACCTCTGTCGCAGCCTCCAGAACGCTTCCGTGGGTCGGATTCCACGTCATACCCCTATACCCGGTAGGATTACCGGGCTAGGCCAGGTGGCTACGATAGGAGCAGACTGCGCAGACGGTAAGAAACTCTGTCATAGTGGTGCAGGTGGTCAACTTAAAGAGCCATCGTAACTATTGAGGCACCAGACCGTTCAGATAGGCCGTTGCTGGGACGAAGAACCCGTTACCTGTGTGTATGATAATCGGTAACGCTCTGGCATGGCTTTCGGTTTTTGGTGGTTTACCGAAATCACTCCGGGCTAATTTCGGGATTGTTCCTTCAAATTACGATAGCTGAATTCCTTTCCGTTCCTAACTTCCAGTCTCGTGAGGCCTCTAATGTCCTCGATGTCGATGGGACTCAAAACTATATAAAAAAGAACTAATCGTTTAGGAAATTTGAAATTCTACATATTTTATTTGATTATACCTAAACACTCTCTAAAGTATAAACCCGCCATTGTGGATGTGTGCGCTGAGACGTCGCACAGTGAGTCGCGTAGTGCAACAGGACCGGGTACCGGCCCAGGTACCCGCGTACGCGACGTCCTGACTGTGTTTTTTTTTTAATCTGCTTTACGTCTCTCAACAGCGAGGTCTTTCGAGACGGGGAAGGATGGGGGCTAGGAATGGGAAGGAATTCGGCCATGGCCTTTTTAAGGAAGCATCCCGGCATTTGCCTGGAGTGATTTGGGAAACCATGGAAAACCCAAAATCTGGATGCCCGGACGGGGATTCGAACCGCCGTCCTCCCGAATGCGAGGCCAGAACGCTATCCGTTACACCACCACGCTCGGTCTGACTGTGGTCTGCAGACTTCAAGGTGAATGGTGGGATGATCCCTATCTCCGTCTCGTAAACTGCACATTTCTCAAACAAAAAATACACTTAACACACACAGAACATAGCTATACGTTTCACTTCCACCATTAATACGCAGCGGGACCTGGCACTAGGTATAAAATGCTTGGCGTCGGCAAGGGCATGCGGTAAGTCGCCCCAATCACACCCATGATCTCAGCACCCAACTTCAACAGACTGGTTACAACTGAAAGACGAATTCTACGTAACATCTTAAGTCGCGTTTCCACGATCGCGGGACGGTACGGGACTCAACAACACGCCATGGGAACAGGGCCGCCTCTGCTAGTGGAGACGAGACGCAGCTACCCACTTTGTGTCGGTAAACATCACAGGCGTGTGTAGAGGTGCGCTGTTGTCATCGGTTAGCAGCAGCGGTGCGCACCCCTCCTGTTGCTGTAAAGTGCTCTGTGCCAAACGACACTAGGCAACGTCGTGGGGAGGTGGTGGCGAGGTAAGCGAGGGCTCGTCCCCACACTTCGGCTAATGAGGTCCCGTCCCGTCTCGCCTCCGCTACAAGAGATCGTGGGAACGCGGCTTTAGGTATCCACCAACGCACCTCCTCAGACACCGTTTACTTCTTAGCCAACTTTCCTCCCTTTCAGCCTCCGGCAAAAGTATGCCAGCCGCTTAGTTCTACACCGCCCTGATCTTCTCCCCTTGCTGGAACGTAAACTTCTTCATCACCTCATCCAAAGCCAAAATATGTGTATCGCCCCATATTCTTGTTCACTCTATACTGACAGATGAAACAGTAGACTCACAAACAATTGAAAAACTATCAACAGTAAACATAATGGCTATACCCGAGCATTGCAGTCCGCTGGCTATTCCGTGACGAGCCCGAAACAATACAATATAAGATAACAACGTTTCCACACCTCCACACAACCAATTACTGCAACCCTGCAATCAGCAATTAACATCATTGCATCTACCAATCACACAGTAACACCATTACTATCAAATTATATTCTTCATACCATATCAACTATATAATGTTGCTGTATAGGCTATCTATGGAATTTAATGACATCACGCAACCAGCATCAACACCAGCACATCTAACGTTCAAACAATAACTCCGTTATTGTCTGATTATATCTTCTATACCATATTATGTATACAATATTATTAATGTTCAGTATGTTTATACAAATAATTTGTACCATTTTATCTGTATAGTGTAATTGTCATGTATGTTACCTACGAAAAATTATGTGTCATGATTCAATGTTAAAATAATAAAGATCACCCACACGGGAATGAATTATATGTAAATTTAAAAAAAAAAAAAAAAAAAAAAACACATGGGCTTGCAGCCGTGAAACCAAAGCTCCAAATTTGGGGTATGCCAAAGATAAGTAAAACTCATCAAAGGCTGTCGACCCAAAAATGATGGAAAAGGGTGATGATGAAGAAGAAAAGGACGCTCTAAAATTTAACCTTTCTTATGAACAGTGTTCGAAAAGTTATGAACGTTCAAATGAGTTGGCCTCGTCCGCCGTTCCACGTTACCTTTCTGGACGCCCTCTGCGTAAATAGAAGCAGTGCTTTCATTCGTCAGACGAGCCCAGCCCTTTGATTCATTAGCTTTATTTGTTTCTCCATTCAAAAGCTTTTTAGTGCAGCCTCTAAAAATTTCGCTTATTTACCTAATACCGCGTGCGAATACTCCAATACTGCAGAAAAAGGGTCGGTTGGTAATATTTTCCCTCCGGGCGGCGCGGCGTATCGAATAGTAGGCGTTTCCGCAAACCAGACGGCAACAGCAAACAGAATGTGTTTACCGAGCTGCCAAGTCAACTCCGATGGAAAAAGAAATTTTTATTTTGTTGCCAGAAATTCGTGTATTTGGAAATCGTTTTGACGTCTCTATTATCTCGAGGTTCTTGCCATAAAGACCCACAAACTCCGTCATCGGCTTCCCGTCTTTACTATCCTTGTGGGCAAATTCAGCTGCAGAAGGATATAATCCTATCTTCGTACGAGAAGTACCATAATCACTCTTCACTAGTTTCAAGTCGCAACGAAATCGAATGGAACGAGAAACATTTGACATTAACTTTGAGGAGATTTTTTGGAGAAACTTCTTATGAAATTGCGATATTAAAAAACGATTTCTTTCGCTGGATAAAGCAGTTGTGCCAAATCCAAACATGTCCCAAAGGGCCTGACGTAAAGAACGTCTCCTTACAAATGGAGCCTTACTTATTTATATTTTCTTGGGGCCTTGCGGCCTGTCGACGTCAAGGTCATTGTAGCCCGGAGAGGTTGGGGGGCGAGGAATGACACGGAATTTGACCGTGCCCTATTGAAGGAACCATTCCGGTATTCGCCTGGAGTGATTTCGGGAAATCATGGAACACACAAATAAGAATGACTGGACGGGAATTTGAACCAGTGTCCTTCAGAATAACAGCACCGACCGTTATCCGGCTCGTTGCCTCCCAAAGAGCGCACATCATTGCAATTAAATTAAATTAAACGTATGTTTACGAACAATTCTTAAGATGGTGTCTATGAGAAAGGCTGTCTCTGATTTTTTCCGCGCGACTAATTAGAAGAAGGATCCAAATATTAGCAGTGAATTTTAATTAGTTTGAACAACGGTACTGAGTATTTGTCATCCGGCACTCCTTTTGTTAGCATTCCTGATCGTTTTACCTTCAGTTCCTCATCCAACTGAGCTAAATCGTAGTCATATGGTTCTTCCGCATACTGCAAGTTCTGTAAAAGGTCAGACATACCACTGGGTATATTGGGTCCGGTCAACGGGAACACTGGATTAACACCCTTCAAATCCCTCACGGACACCCCCCAACCATCCACCACCTTGCACCAGCCACCACCGCCCTTCCGAACTACTCGCCATTACAGCGGGGACGGTGAGCAAGCACACCAACCGTCAGCAATACTACATCTCTGAAGGGCACGAGTTCCCACACACTTCGCAGAGCACAGTCGTAGCGCACTACCGAACCCGAAGCGCTCCAATGGTGTCGCTGCCCCAGCTGGGTGTGATGTTCGGACCCGTGCGCTACCAGTCCCCAAATATAAGAGGACCTATTTTGGCAGCAAATAGCTCAATACCGGCGGCAAGAGGAGCCCAGGATTCCTTTATCACTGATCACCGGCCGTTGCCAGATCACGCCAGCTTACCGGTACCGTCCATCGCCTCCCATCAGGGTCGCGTCACCTCGGGTCCTACTGCCGTGATCCTTCGGTCTTACTGCCCGGGCGTTGGCAAGAGTGCTACCGGCGGGAGGGCTGCACCACTCCATCCCGCTACGACCCCGGTCTTACGTAGGCCAGGATCTACCGGTCCGTTTGTTTGGTCCATACCGGCGGCAGGGGGAACCACTTCACCTGATCACCGACGCCCACCTCAGCAGCAGCCACACCCGAGAACCGGAATGCAACCCCACCTTCCAGCGGCAGACACCGGCTACCGGCACCGTTTGAGTGAAGCACACACTCATCTCCCCGAACCCCGTCCGGCATATAATCGGAATAATTGAGGTATCGGCACAGTGTGCCTTCCCGGCGGCAGGGTGCACCACATCCCTTTCTGTCACCGCCCAGTTTACCTGGGGAGGACTTCCGGTACCATCCGCCAGACACCCACAGCGCGGCCGAAAGAGACCTCCTCACCAATTACTAGGTGCAGTCTCCTTGGAGTGGCAGCGCCGCGGACTCTCATTCCTCTGCAATGCAAGTGCCCGCGGCGTGGACTTGCGGGACCTTCCTCCACGCCGAGCTCGGGAACCCGGGGTCGCCAATCCCGTATCAAGGCCCTAAAGAGCGTGTCCTAAACGTGGGCTGTGTTCCCTGTGCGTCCGCATCTCATTTGTCTCGGGAAAGTATAGAGAGGTGGTCGCATAATCGCCGATTGTGACTGATCAGCTGATAGAATCACCCTATATCCAACTCGAGGCGCCTTAACGCCTCTGTTGCCGGTTCCCTTCGTATCTTCTACTGTAACGCAGCGAGCAACCGTGGTTTGGTACTATGCAGGTGCCGATGTGTGTTATTCCATTAAAAAGAAATAGTATTTAGTTAAGCCTCGACACCTCTAGTCCTGTTGACTTTCTTCTTCCAGGAGGTTTCATCTGTGAATGAAGATTTCTTCTCCTAGTAGCATCTGTAATTGTCACGCGATTAGTTTGGAGTTTGGTTTCGACGAAATACCGCCACACATAATGTCATTTCCTTTTCATAAATTGCTTTTATTTCACCTGGAATTTTCTTCTTGTTTTCCCTGGAACTGTGATAGGAAAATGATGCCAAGTGTCGTTAAGTCTGTGAATTATAAATCCTTCCTTTATGATCGTCAGAAAATAATAGAAATAAATGTAACGAGAGAGAGAGCTTAGCGGGCGTTCATTAATTACGTGGGTGATTTTTCGGAAATCTGGACCTCCCCCCCTCCTCCATGGTAAGGTAAGATCGCGAGTTCTTCTTCTTCTTCTTTACTGTTCTTCTAGGAATTAAAAAGTTCACATGAGATTTCTGCCGACTCCCCCCCCCCCCTTGGTGAGTTTTCGCCGGACCTCCCCCCTTTTTTACTTCACGTAATTAATGGGCGCCCCTTATGCTAGAAGGGCCCGTCGGGGAGGGGGGAGGGGGTTGTTGTGATAAACGTGTGAAAGTTTTGATAACTCAGGTATTTCCATATTTCGAGAGGCGGCAGACAATATTTAAAGTGGACAGAGTTAGAATATGGTGCTTTTTTTCTTTCTCGTTTACAAAGATTTACAGGCTTTCCAGGAGGTTTCTACTTCTTCCATAGTATGTTACTGGACTTTCAATGACAGATAACTTCTCTTATAACACAACCGTCGGTAAGCTTTAAACTTGACATTTATTTCGTAGAAAACATTTCAGTGAAACACATCGGAGTTCTTTCCAGATGTATTTAAAGAAATTAAGTAGCGTAACATATTTATCGCATCAAACACCTTCAAACAGTCAAAATTCACACTCAAAACACTGACTTACACAACATTCTTAATTACAATCTTTTAATTGACATTTCAGACACTGTGCTGCTTCTAATCAAATTACAGTTCATTTAAACCATTTCGTCAATCAAAACACTACACATATATAAATTTATTATTATTAATTAATACATATCTCTGTCAGATACAAATGTACTTAGTTTATTGGGTTGCGATGAGTAGGAAGCTGGGGTTTAGGGCTGTTACTAGTTCCAACAGGTTCCTAATAGTTACTGTTTCACTGCCTTTCGATAGCTAATTTCTAATACACCGTGTGTGGCACCATGTATGTGCAGACTATTAGGTTGAATCCTTTCACCGAGCGTGGTGGTGTAACGGATAGCGTTCTAGCCTCGCATTCGGGAGGACGGCGGTTCGAATCCCCGTCCGGGCATCCAGATTTGGGTTTTCCATCGTTTCCCAAATCACTCCAGGCAAATGCCGGGATGCTTCCTTAAAAAGGCCATGGCCGAATTCCTTTCCATTCCTTGCCCCCATCCTAAAGACCTCGCTCTTGAGAGACGTAAAGCAGTTAAAAATAAAAAATAAATCCTTTCACTAGTGCTCTAGGCAAGATCTATTTTCCGTCTGTTGTTCATCAGAACACTCGCTAAACAGAGAGTGAAAAACGAAGATTTTGAGTACGCAACACCAATTGCGATTAGGCAGAAGGAGTTTTGTAGAGCTATACAAAGTAACTACACGGGACTGCCAACTTATTTGTAAGAAAATAAAGTATATATATCTTTGTGAGAGGAAAATAAAAAGTATATGAAAGGAAATGAAGTATTTTTAAATTTAGATAATCACTGTCTTAAATACATTATTATTATTATTTGTGCTTATAAAACTAGCTACTGACTTTTGGTTTCCTTTCAAAATGTTATAGATGATACCACGTTGTAACCTAGATTTATAAATAAGATTAACAAGGTCATTCCGTTCCATAAATTGTATATTTTTTCCAGAAATAAAGTATTTCCACATTATTTATGGGTAGGGTAAAGTATGTCAACCAAAAATAAAGTATGATACTTTATAATAAAGTATGGTTGGCAAACTCACTGACAAACGGCAGTAACTTCAACCACTAGAGTGATATGTCGTATAATATACCATTTGGAACTTTCTGTGTGGATAAACTATTTGATCCTATTCCCTATTTTTGAGAAACCAATTCTTTTGTAGATTTATTTCAAAACAAACTACTTGTTTATACAAACCGTGTCAAAAGTGATACTGGTAACTTTGTTTCTTAAACAGGAATGAAAAGATGAAATTTCGGCGCAGTTGTTGTATTGAAAATTTGTGGCATAGAATTCACGCTAAAACACCATCATTATCACCAGTCAAGTCACTTGGTCAATTCTGGTTTGAACACACGCATCTCTCTTTCCACAAACACTATCACTACCTTGGTCCGATTTCTGTATATCCTTCTCCACCACTGTCAACCACCTTTTCCTTAGGCGTCATTTGCTTTGTATCTCCGTTTCGTGTCTCTTTCTTGGCATTATCTCATCGTCAATTTCTCTTGCAGTTGATTTCCCAGTTAAAAATTACGTTTGGTTTTTCTACAATTGAAGCTCTTCTCTCATTTTCTGTGAAGGTTCGTCTCGCAGTGTGTACCTGTCGTTGATGACGAATGAAAGTTTAGCTGCCGGGTTTGATACGCCGCACCGCCCGGTTGCTTTGTTTGAGGTCTTTGTCCTGAGACTGCACAAAGCGAGCGGGGATCTGTTTTTGTGTGATCGCCGCGGGCCTTTGGATCCGCGGACCGTGCCAAGTTCATTACGCGGGGCTTTATCGAGCGCCACCGTCAACAAAGGCCCCGCACCTGGCGTCACTCCTCCAAGAATCCCTCACGAAGAAAGTGTCAAATATCATAGGATTTCTTACACAGCTTTGCAATTATGAAGGCTACGTCTCTGGTTTCCTTTGTTATCCGTAGATAGAAGTAATAATATTGGTTTATTATGTAGCAAAACTCTCAGTTTCTTTTCGGTTATTTCAAAAGCTCGGTATGTGCGTCTTTATTCACTGTGGATATCTCCTACAAGATAGTCCATTTCTTCCCACTCGCAATGCAACACGTCACAGATCATAAGGTGTCATTGCTAGGCGCCTTCGCAACACCTTGCAAACTGTGGGTTGCGGTTAGGGTTGCCACCCGTACTTTATAATAAAGTATTGTACGTTATTTCTGGTAATTGTACTCTATACTTTGTGAAAACAATAAAGAACGCGAAAATACTTTATTTCTCATGATTTGATTTCTCTGGGATTTAAAATAGTCTGGTCGTAAGCGTTTTGCGTAAAATGGTACGTTATCTATTGGTGCCGAATCGATAGGTCCACAGCGACACTTGAACGCTCATTTTTAATAATTTTTGAACGCAACCTAACTTCAAATGTCAACATTATCAATGTCATTGTATTGTCAAAACTTTTTGTTTGTTTGTATGGTTTATGTAAAGCGGTTTGAGAGCAATAAGAATACGATTTATCGGATTTATAGATTTATGTTATTGTAAATTGTGGACAAGGACAACTTCAGTAACCAAAGTACTCTATGTACACCTACAATATGTAATTTTGATAGTGAAACGAATCTAATAGATAATGATTATGTTATGTTAAAAAAAAATTATTATTTATTTGCTAAGCCTTAGAGTACCTAAATAAATGGTTTGTTTTAATGACACAAACTGGTTACTTACACTTGGCAATATAAATTATAGAGCTATGCTGAATTTGATATTGTTAACATAATAAAAAAATTAAACTGCAAAAACTTAATACAGATATGGATTGTCTTTATCGAGAAATTGCTTTATTAAACAAACTTTATGATCAGATATATAGTTCTAAAGGATTACCGGAATTATTTAAGCAAATATTTAATAAGACTGATGATAATTTTGCAAACTTTTATAAAGAAATTTCATTTTTACTGTCTATTCACAGAGATAGTTTTTTCTGTAATAAATTGCAAATGACGAGACGAAAGAAAAAAATCGTCTCTGAATCTCCGAAAACTAATTACTTATTTACTTTAACTTAAATATAAACTGTAAAGATGCTGTGAAATTGTTTAGCAGTGAGAATAATTTGATCAAACTTGCGAAAAGCAATAAAAAATATGTTTTTAAACATAATAATAACCAAACATAAATTGTACTTTATATTGCCACTATGTACTTTTTTCCCCTTACTTTTAATAACCAATGTACTTTATTTTCAATAAAAAAAAAGGTGGCAACCCTAGTTGCGGTATGCTCGCTGCTTTGCTAGCTTGCATACTCGATTTCCCTGGGCTGTTGGAAAGTTTCTCTAACCCGGTCCAAGCTCGCTTCAGATATGGAAGGACGCCCACTGCTTTTTTCCTTTACACAAACATCTTATTTCCACAAACTGCGAATCAAATTGTAGGTGGGTGGATCCCAAAATCTTGTACGTTAACAGACCGATGACTAGGGCTCGGATCTTCATGACGTCATATTTTTTCCTGACTTATTTTTGAGCTGTAATGCTGAATTAAACACTGATTCAACGTTTCTAACTGTATTTAAATGTATTTTATATAGCATATAAATGTATATTCAGGCCATTTTCTTGGTTTAGTCATATTACGATAATATTTATGGTCATATTTTGACGAAAAATCTCGTAATTCACTAGAACTTATAGATTAGAAGAAATTAAGATAATTATTCTCAGAAATTTACTACTATTATATGTCGGAGGAAGAAACACAATTAACTGTCACTGAATAGGTCAGAATTCACCAGTCAAGAATTAAAGTTATACGTTATTGTTGCTCTCTAAACATTAATGTTCCACCCGCCTTTTAATCTCGACAATGCAGCAATCATTAAAAGTGTGGAAACAGAGATGGGTCGAGCAGGGGGCAGTGTGGTTAGTTCGATTCGCTTAAGGCTGGTTCGCACTAGGCTAGTAATTTAGTCGATTACCCAGTAATTTAGTAACTAAACGTGTCTGAGCAACGAAAATTTAGCTGAGCAGTTTAACTAGTAATTTAGTCGAGTCGATCCGTTTTTTTGCACCCCCCACCGCGCGTCACTGCTTACTGGTTTATCGGCTAAACAAGTCCGAAATGTCGTTTAGTCGAGTTCATTAGCTGCCGCAAAAAAAAATGTCGTTTCGCTGGAGCTAAAATCTCTACACAGACTTCTGTGATGAATTAGGAATTAGCTGATTTTTGGTGTATAAATATATGTGTGAGTGCTCTTGAACTACATTCGTTGGCAATAGAGAACTGCCTGTAATTTTTAACTGCCGGAATTGCACTTCTTAAATGGGTATTTTCACGCTGAATTTGCGACTGTATTTTCATTTACACAACTTTTGGACATTCTCAAACTGTTCTTAGGGATCTTGTATTGTTAATTCCTTCAGGAGACAATTTGTAGCCTAGTTCATCCCTTCTATTAATCCATTTTCGTACCCATTTCTTTTTATCTTTATCGCATAAATTTATACATCCACCTCTTCTAAATTAGCCATTAACCTAACCTTTATCAGCTCATTCACTTAATTGCGTTGCAGCCTGTTCATTTGACGAAATACCACTAAGCTTGTGTACTGTACTCGACCATAGCGCCAACGGTTTTTGAACAGTAGCGAGTATTTTGTTTTTAGCTACTAAGTTACTAGCCTAGTGCGAACCAGCCAATTTGGCCTCCTATGAAAGCCACCACAATCATTTGTAATAATCCTGTATTACTGATTAGGAACTGTACTTTCCAAAGTAAAAAGTGGTGAAAATTTCGTATCGGTGTTACCAGACTCAAGATTGATTTACCTTATTTGCCGTTATATTTTGCAAATGGAAGACTGCAAGTACCATTTGTAACTATTGTGGTGTTTCATAAATATGAAATATCAAGAATAGAAATTTCTCTACGTCGTCATCCTTTCCCAAATGGTGGGTCGCGACCCGGTACCCGGACTCGCTAAAATATTAGCCTACACATGGGAGCCGGCAGGATTGCTTTTAGGGGGGTGCACAGGGCCCCCCCCCCCTTATCGGCCCAAAAATTTCCGGGCTGGGCGACCTTTTTTTTTTTTTTAGCTCTACTACTGCCCAGATGGCGACCCGAGATGTCAGGGGAGGTGCAAGTGCACCCCCTTGCACCCCCCTCCCGGCGCCCATGAGCCTACAGGATCGACTCACCTTCGTTTGATGGAATATTTTCTCCCAATCAACAGCGAAAAAGAATGAGTCAGGAATCCATTGACAGTTAACGTACCGAATACGAGACAGAATTACCGGAATCACATGTTTAGTCTGTAATTGAACTGTTGTATGACACATTAATCAAAGCCTGCACTAGGGAAAAGCGCTGATGCATTTTAAGCTGTCAAGTCGTCCGAGTAGCATAAAAAGCTGTACAATTTCTGATGACTCTTGTTACGACCTATACGTGTGAAATCTACACCGATTTTCCGAAAAAAAAAAAAAATAAAATAAACAGATTGGAAATCTAACCTTAACTGAGAATTAAATTATGTTTTCCTCGCTCCATGAAGTCTGTAGTAAGCAAGAAACAACTCCAACCTTCACATATTAACTTCATTTTGTATTTATTTTTGTAATAATTTTAAATAAGATGGACATTATAAATGAAGAAGTTTTTCTTGCCGTTGTATGTTTATTAATGTTTCTGGGGAAACCGCAGTATTGTGTGTAAATAATAGTATACTCGGTTGGTTTCCCCAGAAACATTCATGAATACATAGACATTACTAGTAATTGTTAAAGTACATGACAATAATGTTGACTTCCAAATAATATTTATTTTTCAAATAAACAATAAATTTTAGTGGTTTTTGAAAAAAAAAAAAATCCTAAAAAAAGATAACGAATCAGAGCAAACGCTGTTGCATGTCATTCGTAAAATCGCTTCAAGTTCCCAGTTCCTCTTACTATCGCCACTGAGCATTTTGCTTAGAAAAGATCCAGAAAACGAGACGAATTATTTGAATTAATATCTTGGGATCAGAGTTTACTATTATACATTTAACTATTTGATAAAGACGTAGATATTCATTTTTAATAAGCCTAACAGATTTTTCTGTAAGGAAGAGTTTGCGATGACAGTGCTAAACATTCACAGCAGCTACTGAGTGAACTTATTTTTGCTTCAACAGTTTTGAAATACTTTCGATTCATGTGAATTCCCTTATGGCTTCAGCAGTACTTGGCTACTTAATTAATGCGAATCTATCGATTATTTCAGCGATATTTGGTTATTTTTCTTTCAGTGTAGTTTGGATATATAAATTAATAGAAAGAAATAATTGTTCCAGATTAAAGTACTATCTTATTATAGTTCGAAGAAGTGGAATGGTCTTTGTAAAATAAGCTTGTCTGTTGTGACAGTATATGATTTTGAATTAGCATTTGTGACTGATAGTTTCAAGTTTTGAGACTAATGTCGCATTTCCTCGTTTGGCACTTAAGTTCTGAACACGACTGGGAGCCATTGTTAAGATTTATGGGCGTGCGCAGCTTGAGAACCGTTGTAACTTTGCGACGCAGCTGCCGTCTGCCGTTGGTATTGCAAAGCTGTTCCTAACAATATTAATTTTTCGTGTCACGAATGGACACCTACATCAGAATTGCATTTATCTTCAGCAGTGGATCCTGCGGCTTGGCTGCCGCTGGAAAATACAAAGATAATAGTTTACAATAACAGTCTGATGACGTCAGCACCCCGCGGTATGCTTCATTAATTGAAGGAATTCAGCTTAAGTTTACAGGGACCGAGAAATAATGAGTGATATAGACTTGTAATGCTTTCCGCGTCTACAGAAGACTATATTTGCCATTGATAGAACGGGAAGCGGTTGAAATATTTAAACACCCGTCGAATATAAACAAGGATGGAGGTTAAGGTCTGAACGAAGGTTGGAAACACATGTTTTATGACCACGGAATAAGCAGCGTTGAACATAAAGTATTAAAAACATTGATCGGCTGTATCATTACACAATAATAACTGTGAAACCTCCTACTTTATTGTTATTTAAACAACTCGACCATATCGATAGTTAGAATTCAGTCTAAGTTAACAATTTCTCCAACGGAGACTTCTGGGGTGACGTCGCTAAAATCAACTCAGTTGACGTATGACGTATCTCAATACCCTGAGCAACAAATGAAGAATGAAAACGAGCGCCAGTTCGGACACGTTTTGTGCTAAACGCTGACGACGAGACTTCCCGTTGTTAGGTCATTAGAGCTCCATATTCTTTCATTTTTCGTTTGAATTGCCATTTCTTTCGAGGGTCTTTCGTGATTGTTATGTACTGATCAAGAAGTGACGAGCAGTACGTTATTCGATAGTGTAGCGTGAAGCGTAAATAGGGGATTGAAATGTTTAGAAAGTAGGTATTGTATTAGTTAGTATACTCAGAATGAAATAATCCCTGGCTCAAGATAAATATGTTTATAAGGCTGTAACATTAAATATAGGTATTATGTGATGTACACTGTTATATAACGTGAACTTTCAATGTTGTGAGAATGTGTCCGTGTGAGTTTCTGTGATGGCGTGTCTTAAGAAACCTTCAAAACGAAAACTCCAAAAGTTTTCCCAGTGTCCAGCGGAAACTAACAAAAGCACTTCGCACATTAAAAATACATTAGAAACGTGCTAATATTGCATTTGAAAATGAGAATCACTTCAACAAACGCGTCACGCAAAGCGTAATAAAACATCATCAAAAGTAACTGTGTTGCAGTAAAATTGTTTGCTGACCAGTCAACTGAAAACGGTTACAGACTTTCATAAGTCCATTATTATGGATAAAGTAAAGAACAACAATATGTTGTTTTTTTTCCCTGATGATCTTGCAATAATAATAACAATGAACTGAACGGTGTTATCACCTAAGAGACGAATTTTCAAGTTTGAACTTGCATGTAAAGTAAAGCGGCGGATAGGGGGAAGATGGGTGTGTAGGGAAATTGCCACCGGAGCCTGTGCTCCATTGCAATTAAATTAAATTAAAAAAAAATTAAATCCACGGTCCAACTTAAAGGACATCCGTGTAGAACTACCGTACGATGCGCTCACGCATTCATGCTACTAGAAGGGGTCCAACAAAATATTCCAAGCAATCCTTTCCACTCATACTTTCTCGCGGCACACCAGTGTCCTTATCGCACACTTGTAGGATATTTCCTCCAATCATGATCCAACGCTATAGCTTGTTGGACGGCAAGGACCCGTGTTGGTTGTATGGGTGTCCAACAACATCCAACACGTCCTACATGTAGTCCTCTCCTTCAAGAGTCCTTTACAAGAAAATCGGATCATCGTATGTCCTGCAAGTTGGACTGTGAATGGGTCGCCAGATTGGCGATGTTCGGTGGTGTGGCGTTGGGCTTGACGCTTCAATTAGCTGAGCCTCGAACTCCACAAAGTTCATAAGACCAAGATTGTATTTTGATGGGTGCGTAGTTATGTAATTAATTTAATTCACTTCTGAATTTATCACACGTTTTTTGTTGTTGAAAGGGAGCCAAAAAATAAATCCATATGTCAGTGTAATATGGAAATAGACCTTGTTTGTGAAAAAATGTGGAATTTTGGATAAAAAAATATTAATTTCCACCTCTTCATCCGCACTGAACATCCGCATCCGTAAAACAATCCTGATTTCCAGCGTGTAGTGTCTTGTGGACTTTGGCGTTGTTTTTTTTTTTTTTAACCCCAGGCCACATCTTAACTTAACCATCTCACTTTTGAGATACGATATGTCGAGAACTAAGCGAGACATAAAACAAATTCTATTCTTTACTTTCGATTTGTCTCACCGAATTACATAGCAGTCCATCATCAAATTACGGCGCCATGGTTATCAGAATGGTAAGTGATCAAATTATGTTTTCATACATTGATTCGTTCCTTGCAAGCTTTACTGACTATTATGACAAGTTGGAATCCGCATAAATGACGACGATTCGTGTTGATGGTGATAGGAGGAAAGGAGAGGTAACTTGCGCATCATCTTGAAGGCTTCAGGTGCGTGACTGACTGTCGTAGCATCGAAGATGGAAGACCTCCTTCTGAGCCTATTCGTAGCGTAAACACTGTTTGCCCGCCGCAGGCTGGTCCCGATAGACCTCCGGCAAACTTCACTCAGAATATAAGTTGGCGAGAAGAACTCGCCAAGTTCACTCTCCCCAAACGCTGCGTCGATAAATTCCTGATCGGAGCAGATAAAAAAAAAGTGGAGAGGCAAGTCGCTCCGACCGCTTAAGAAGCGTTGCCTACCTTTTCACTTGCCTTGAATTGTAATGAAGGCGGGACAAGAGCTCTCCAAGGCAAGCAGTGGTGTCACAGGACCCAGACACTTGTTGAAGTCGTAGCAGGTCGGGGAACTGATATGACTAACGTATTGGACGTGGGAAATTAGGGTATCTAGAATTTAACGAATGAGGCAAACAATCCAACGGTAGTATTGGCAAATTTCTAAATAAATCAAATTCTTAGTTAAAAACGGATTTCGCTTTTTTTTTAACTGCTTTACGTCTCTTAACAGCGAGGTCTTTAGAGACGGGAAAGGATGGGGGGCAAGGATGGGGGCAAGGAATGGGAAGGAGTTCGGCCATGGCCTTTTGAAGGAAGCATCCTGGCATTTGCCTGGAGTGATTTGGGAAACCATGGAAAACCCAAATCTGGATGCCCGGACGGGGATTCGAACCGCCGTCCTCCTGAATGCGAGTCGCGAACGCTAACCGTTACACCGCCCCGCTCGGTACGGATTTCGCAATTAAAGGATGGTAATAATTGTAAAATAAATAACAACACAATATTTAAAACATATTGAATTAATCTTGTAGAATGGGTATCGAACAACACTATAGAAAAGACTGCAATTAAAAATAATAGTTCAAAAAATGCAGAAATCATTTCAATTAACACGAAACATGTATAGAAGAAATAGTCACTGCCTTGGAATATAAAGCTAAGGCACTATCAATCAGTAGTTAGACCAGAAGTATTTTATGCAGCAGAAACACTTAAACTAAACAGAACTGGAGATCTTGAAACACTAGAGAAAACCGAAAAAAGAATTTTGAGAAAATACTAAGGTTTAAAATCAAAAGTGAATCAGAATACAGATTAAGATCAAACACAGAAATGTGTTTTAAAATTGAAGAACTAAAAGGTGTAATGAGGAAAAGAAGAGTACAAATCTGTCGTCATATACACAGAATGAGTAACAAAAGATTAATCAGACAGATATTTGACTTGATAAACAGCTACAAACTCACATGATTCCAGGAAATGGAGAAAGATGTACAAAATTCTGGAATCAACGCAGACATTATAAATGACATAATAGGTTTTATAGAGGAAACTCAAAAAGCAGATAATCAAGAAAAAAGGGGGAAAAAATCAACCTGTGGAAGAATAAAATGGACACAGGAAGAGAAACAAAAGGCACTACCAGAGGATGAAGAAAGTATGGGCACAAAGAAGATTGGATACAATCAGGCATAAACATAGTTGATTTATCGTACCCCACATAAGGGAAATTCGAAGAAAGAAGATCATCTGAAGTACTTCTGGATTAATTTTGTCATGATTTTTTTTTTTTTTAAATTCTTAAATGAAAGTCGTGATCATGTTTGTTACCGAGTCTAACTCAAAAACGACATTATAATTGAAAATATCGGTCATGACCTGCATTTACAAGATTATAATAATAACAATAAATACTATGAGAAGTGTACTTAGAATACTAGGGAAATTTCCACACGAAGGTGTGCTCTATCGCAATTCAATTAAGTATAAACTGCAGATAATAAAAACATTTTCATCTGATGTGATATGCAAATTGCGAGCAGGACAATCAGAAGTTTTTACTTTGAGGTTACTTTGTCCTATATTAATATTAACTTGATAAGTTATTGAATATCATGAACAAAATACTGATGGAAGATTTTGGACTGAATATAAATCAAAGCAAGACAAAAGTGATGAAATGTAGCAGAAATGCTAACAATACTAGTAGATTAAATATAAAAAATAGTGTCAGATGCGATAGCAGAAGTTACTGAATTTTGCTACTTAGGAAGTAATATTACAAATGATGGCAGAAGCAGGAATGATGTTAAAAGCAGAATAGCAGTAGCAAAAAGAGCTTTCATGAAAAAGATAAATCTTTTACTTTCAAATATTGATCTAGGACTCAGAAAGAACTTTGTAAAAGTCTATGTGTGGAGCACCGCACTTTATGGCAGCGAAACTTGGACTTTAGGAAAACCAGACAGAATTAAAATTGAAGCATTTGAAATGTCGTGCTATAGAAGGATGCTAAAATGTCGTGCTATAGAAGGATGCTAAAAATTAAGTGGACAGATAAAGTATGAAATGAACGAGTCTTGGAAATGATGAGTGAGGAAAGAAGTTTGTGGCAGAGTCTTACAGAAAGAAGAGAGAGCATGGTAGGTCATATTCTGAGACATGCAGGATTGGTTGATTTGTTAGTGGAGGGAACAGTCGAAGATAAGAACTGCAGAGGAAGACAGAGATTAGAAAACATGAAGCAGATAATTGAGGACGGGTGTTGTAAGGTGTACGTTGAAATGAAAAGGCTAGCGGAAGATAGGAAGTGATGGACGATTGCATCAAACCAGTCAAGAAACTGATGATAAAAAAAAAAACCTTGAAATAAGCACGGATTTTCGTAACGACTCGTCCTTGCTGGTTCTTTTTTCTAATTTTCACAAAATTTTCTAAAGTGTTAAACACAATCACCTCTTTACGAAGATTCGAGTGTTTAGAATGTCTCAATAACATTACGAATGGATACATGATTCCATAGCTCATTGATAAAAAAAAAAGGTCGAATCCTCCCTGTTAATGTATATCTACAGCTATTCTCTGCAATTCACAAAGTTGTCTGTGGCAGAGGGTACTTTGCACCAAAACTGTGCAGTCTAATCCAGAATGGCACGAGGGAAGAAAGACTTCTTATAAGCATCATATAAATCTCCCCTAGCGTAGCGAGCCACACAGGTTGGGGGACGAAGTATTTCATTGCACTCATGACTGAAGGACTGTTCGCATGTCTTCCAATAAATTGAATCGAAACCCATGTCGTCTGCCAGACAATCCCAGCCCAATCTACATAACAATTCCATGACGCTCTCGTACGGATTATGGCAGGCAGTCACGAATCGAGCGGCTCTTTTCTTTACTGTCTCTACACTGGCAATTAATGCTTCGCTAAAAGGATCCCGAACGGTACAACAATAGTCGAAATGTGGATGCACGAGAGGTTTGTACGCACTTCTTGGAATGTGCATTACAATTCTTCAAAATTCGACCTATAAATTGCCTCGTAGAATAGGCTAGCTCTATCTAGGAACGAAGTTTTGTGCTGGTCCAGTTTGACGTTACGCGAAAATACTTCAGGAATCAACCACGTCAGCAACAGAACTGTTTACTTTGTACTCCTCAACAGACTGTTTCTTTTTGTTAGTTATTCACATTTCCATATACGTTTTGCAATTTAGTTTAAGTAGCGACCGCTTCATTCCGAAAAAATTTCCAGATCGCGTTGAATTTCTTACTTTCCTATAGATGACTGCATCATCAGCGAACAGTTTCAATCTACTAGCGTTTTTTTCCAAAATTATTTATAAAAATTATGAAAATGAACGGTCCTTCACTCCAATTACACTTCGTTGAGGGACACCTGATGTAGGCGTTCCCGCAAGGAAATGTAATAGAGTGGCTTCTATCCTTGATTTTCATGAGTGATCTTTGAGTCAGTGTTAATATCCAACGTTAGATCAAATATTAGCACATGTGGAACAATCCGTTTCGATTACGGGTGTTGGATGGTCTTGACGAATGCGGGGATATGCTTTGCTTGCGGTGTGCCCCGTGAGTCAGCGTGCTGGGGTGTCTTCTTGGCTGACTCACCAGCTGTTTGTTCTCCCCTCCACAGCACCCCCACCACACTCCTGCTTTTATAGTCTTACGCCCTGTCATCAGCGTCTCGACCCGTTACAACCAATCCGCAATCTATTCCTATAGTGAGCTAATCTTATCATCTCTATTTAAATATTTAATGTTATGAGGCTCATGAACAAATTTACCCATCTGTTTGTCTTCTTCCAGAGCTCTTGCCTTTGAATGCTTACGCGATAAGGAATTAACTACAACACGAAGTTTAAAAATGTGGTTCCCCGAAATGCCTCTTTTTTTCTCTAAGTCTCTTCTGTTAACTTCTGTCTTAGGCAATCATTCAGAGAACATGGGTTTTTCGTAGTGTATTAAATTTCTTACATCCTAGTATAGCAACACAATTTGTTTGATATATTTTTTCTTCTTGCTGATATTGCTGAACTTGAAGCTTCACTTCCAGGAAGACCTGTGCTCATTTATACAGTACAAAAGTTCTTTCTGAGAACTGTATCAAAGTTTGAAACCGATGTTATCGGTTATCGGAAGAAGACTCTTTTCGATTGTGTTTTCTGCTCTTAAGATTGACCTTCCTTCAGCCATCTGTCTCAGGAAGCAAAATTACAAATGATGTTTAACAAAAGAGTAAATTTCACCGTCTCTGTTTTTGATCATTTCACGGTCATCATTTTTCCTATTTGTAACCTTTGTATTTCAACACCTTTATTATCTCTTTTGTTTGCAAAAAGCTAGCTAGTAAATAAGAAAACTGTATCATAAATCGCATTCCCTGCTAATCAACTTAATTATACGTTTAGATTTCGTGTCTGCTTACTATGAGTTTGGTAGGTCTTATGTTCACCAGTGAATTTTCTCTCTGTTTCAGGTATGTTCGAAGGTCTAATGAAAGGAAGACGCGTTGTTTGCACCAATCGTATTTTGTGAGTACTTTAAATGTGTTTAAGCATTATTGTGTATAGAAGTATGACATACAGATCTTCCTCAGAATCATCTTCTTTTGGATGATATGAGCTGTCATGACGAACAGAAAACAGTGTCTTAGAGATAAGAAATTAACCTCCGCGCTTAGGGAGCGCGCGTAAACCACGTAGCTCCATTTTGGCCTCCTGTGAACCTCCCTCCCCCCCCCCCCCCCCCACGTAGCCCGACATGGCTATTGTCTCTACACCCCCTCCCTCCCCTCCGCGAGCACGTAGCTTTGTTTCCTATTGATTCCAGAAGACATTTTGTACTGATTTCTATTGTCAGACTATCGTAAATTACATACGGGGATAATTAATTGACGGAAATAAATATTTACATGCTGTTGTGTGTTCTGTACCTCATTTTAACTGTGACAAATAATATGAATGAAAAGCTACGTGGCCTGGTTCGGAACACTCCTCCCCCTTTTCACGTCGCCCAGCGTAGCTTTCCAGCCAACCCCTCTCCCCCTTACACCGAGCCACGTAGTTTATGCACCCTCCGCTACTAGGAGTTCTGCAAGGGATGTTAAATACTGCGAGGTACGAAGCGTCATATTTACCATTTCTCTATATAGAGAGATATTTATTTTTCTAGTCACGCTGTGAAACTAAAATTAATATATCCTCTCACTAGTTGATTTGTAAAATAACAATTAAAAGAATGGTTGTTTCATTTATTATGGACTTCTTTTCCTTAATGCACGCACGGGAAAGATCTTCATCATTAAAACTCAAAGGATAGCGAAAAAATACACCCTGCTATCTGTTGTAGCATTTGATAGCTATATCAACATTACTCAGCAATCTCGCATTGCCATTAAGAGTAGTAACAATCCTGTAATTACAGTCGTAAACCAGCAACAGCGTATAGCTGCAATTTCAAACTGATATCTCGTCCGTTACGTTGACAAATACATCAATATCACTACTCTTGCAGCTCACTGCTGGACGTTATTGCGTAACCCTTTTTTGGCTCAGTTGGTTAAGGAGCGTGTCTGGGAACCGAATGTTCCCTGGTTCGAATTCCAGTATCGGCTGGAACTTTAACGGGCTTTAATAAAACAGTCCTTCACCTCTAGCAAAGCTAGGATTCCACGTATAGCTGTAGGATCTCTTTACCCGGTAGTACTATCGGGTTAGGGCAGCCAAGACAGAGGCGCATGTGCCGGTAATCAAACATCCGTCACGTCGAACAATCCTTGTAGAGCTTTCGGCCATATACATTTACACTTAAAATGCAAACATCATTACAGCGGGATTGCAACACTTCTGTGTAAGTTTTGCTGGTAGTCACATTCTTTATACCATCCCTGACACTTAGTCACTATTGTGCTAGCTTGTCATATTGTAATCTTCCTCCACGGAGGCACTTTAGATTACTGTACCAACAGGAAAGAGTAAAAGCAAAATATGAATTCTTCGATACATGGCTTTTTAGTGTAGAGTCGCTTAGTTGGCACCTTGATTAATCTGTGGCTGATCCAGCTGGTTGTGGCACCATTATGACCTCCGTTGACTGTCACTGGTCGAGTTTTGGCGGTGGAAAAAAAATTTGGTCGGTAGGTTAAAAGATGCCCTGGGTTAAAACCTAAATCTCTTCGCGGTGCGTATGGGGCGAGTGCGTACGGTACCTGTTGACTGGGACGTTCAGCTCAGCGATCCCCTTGGTCTCTTTCGGAAAAAAAATTGGGCGCGGGGTTTCAACCTTTCGTATCCAGTTCGCGAGTGCAAATCCCTGTCCGGCCATCCATCCTTCGATATTCCATGATTTCTCTAATTTACTCCAGGAATATGTCCGGATGGTTTCTGCAAAAGTCTATACCCGAATTCCTTCCTGTTCTTTGCCCTCATCCTCTCTCGCTTCTATTTATCTCGACATCGACGAGGGTTGAGACCCGAATGGTGGTTGCGAGGAATTCATTTGTATCTCATCCGGAACAGATACAATACACTGAACACATATATAAGAAAAGTTGTCTACACATGCAGTAACTGTTACACTGTGGAAGTGGACGGAAAAACCACCCCATTTATAAACTCTTTAGGTATTAATCGCATTAATTCTCAATGACACGTCAGTTCACGGAACTGCGCATCGTTGCGATTGGTCAGACGTCGGTTATAACGCCTTCTCAGCCCCCTCCCCGCATTTTCCTGTCCTCCCCAACACTTCCTTCCAATTAGCAGAGTCAGCGGGATATAATTAATTACGGTTGGGTGTCTGATCGAGTTAGTAACAGTTGGAAAATATAAGGAGAAACGAGCCAGTCAACAGTACGGGGAACACTCATTATACCTCCACTCCGTGTTTACTCAGATAAAAGAAGCAGCGGAATTATTAACGCTCTTATAAATATTTTCTGCTCTCTTGTGGACTGGTAGTGCTAGGGTAGCTAAATCCAGTATGACGGTGCTAATGACCCGACAAACTGTGTTCAGCGAAGAATTAATTCGACACAGTAACTAAATCCACAACGGCGAAGAATATGTCTGAGAATAAATAATTTATCAAAACAGTGGTTAACAGATGGGTTTCATTTAGAACATTCAAGGAACAACTGCGAGGATGATAACAGAAAAGCATGTTAGCAGAATTCAGACTACAGAGATGAAGTTTCAGAGAAGTACATTTGTTGTGACGGGGCTGGAATAGTTGTGGAAAGAGTATGTGAGGAAAATAGAAAGATCCAGGCTCCAGAGGAACGGACACATAGAATGGATCAGTGATGAAAGGACGCAAAAGAAAAATATAATTACTAGCTGATACCCGCGACTTCGTACGCGTGGATTAAAAATTTCTTTGCCAGAATTGAATATAGATAGCTGTTGGTAACGAAGGATTGGTCCCAAACAACACCTAGTCGGCATGACACGATAGCCATCACTATATCATTCTATCGTCGAACCTGTCTCTTGAAGAGAATCAATTTCCAACATATTTAAAAACAGAAAAACAAACGAAGGTGAGGGGATGTGGAGGGAGGGGGGTGTTAACTAAGGGCAGGTTTATTTCAGATTAGTCTTTTCTTCTTTCTTCAGCATGAGCATCCGATTCTTGGGTTCTAATAACTTTAGCTGCTCGTGCTCTTCTAGAGCTACAACTTAGGCAAGTTTACGCCCGCAAAGCATGTCAAAAAAGAAGGCAAAATAAACTGGTGCCAGAAACATTTAACCAGACACAAAGTAATAGGACAGAGAAAATCGACATCTATACTAAATAATACGTTTTTTCTCTAAACGAAATTTACTAACAAATTATACACTAACGTAATGCGCAAGAAGCACACCTTGAGCAACCGACGTAATATACAGACTAACATACACATCCGGCCCTCTGTAACCATTCGATAAGTTCTCAAAATTTCGAGACTACAACTGTTAATCATACCGGAAAAAAATGTCCTGTGCTCTCCCTTCAGATTTTCTTGTCAAATTCCGTCAATATCGGTAGTCGTCAAAACGTAACAAAAAGACAGAGACTTACTTCCACATTTATAGCATTATTACTGCAGATCACACACACATTGACTGCGAATCACCCCTGAGGGATCAATATAACGTAAAAAAGTGTACACCTACAGCATTGCAAGACTACCTAAGATTTACCGCGTGTTGCACCCCTCAATTTGTGATATCTACAGTTTAACAGTCAATCCGAATAACCGACAGTCCAGGCGTGACTCTTACGTTAAAAAACAATTTTTAAAATTTTTTGCCTCTATGGGCATTTGAACCGGAGATCACGATCCAAACATCAATATTACCAAGCGCTTGAACCTCTGAGCCACCTGACCGCTTTATGGAAAGGCAGTACAGAGGCCTACACATCCAACGCGTCTTTCTATCGCCGTTCAGTAATTTTTCAAAATAATAAGACAACGTGTATTGTTTATACAGATAATTTTTCAACCAAATGTAGACAGTATTTTTCTCCTTGTTTCAAAGGATAAGTGTGCAAAGTTTCATCGAGATCGGATTAAAACTGTGGATTTGTATGAAGAACAAACAAACAAACATTCATCTTTAAATATATAGACTAGCAGTTACCCGCGACTTCATCCGCTTGAAATCGTGTTATAATGTAAGAGTTTTTGTTTCTGTTCAGAGTACGATCAGCAGAAAAAATTCTTTTTTTGTGGTTGTAAATATGCTTAGTTTTTTCCTTGTCTTTTACTCTTTTTTTTAAGTACCTCAAAGCCAGGAAATAGATAAATGATTACGCATATTTCTCACTTAGCGACGTTGGACGTCTTGAGCCAAATTTGACGTTATTTTAGTCAGAATTCGGCATGTCAGCCACATTCTTCACTCCAGAAGTTAACCATATTACAAAATTTGTAATGATCTGCTACATCGGTATCGAAATCCCAGCGGAATCCAAGTCGTTTTCTACCTCACTGAGCCATTTGCTTCATGTCTTATAGTCTTTGATAAGTGCGAAGACGTTCTTGGTAAACCTGTTGTCCATTCTCAGACGGGGCCCGTAAAACTTCAGCCGCTTACTTAGCATGCAGGAGGTACGGTTTGGAGTCGTCCCGGAATAATAATTTAAAAGTTTCATGTGCGTCCCATCACACAAGGGAATCAAATTTAATGAGTATGTTGACGAGTTGGCGAAGGAAGCTGTAAAGTGGGAACATAGAGAAGACCTAAAACTCCCTCAGAATTCTACCGAACCATTAAACAGCGAACAAAGGAATTATGACAAACGTGATGGAGCAGTTCGTAACAGCACTTTACAGCCGTTTACAACCAACCAACTCTGTCCGCGAAGCCTTGGTACTATAACTGGAACATTAACAGGCGTTACATCAGAAGCCGTCTCCATCATGGTGACTTCCTCAGTCGCTTAAATCGAATACGGCTTAGAGAAAGTGACTGCTCAGACACAGCAGTGAGTGACTTGAATCATATTCTTTTTTTCCTGCCCAAAGTGTAGATTACCACAAGACAAAATACTGATAGAAAAAATAAACCCTGGTACACCAGTTCAAACAAGCGTGAATATTTTGCTGTCTAATTCCGATTGGACAATTCCTGACCACGAAATTCGAACTTGATATTTAAAAATTGTTTTGTGGCAAATCTACAGTTTTTATTTAATATCGAAGGAACTTTGGGCCACGTTTGGTTTAAAATAAGTGAAAATTCTCTCCCCCCTTCAATCGTCCTAATACAGAATTACACCGCAACTTTTCTGTGTTTTGCATGTATCTCCAAAACGGTAGTGAAACCTGCCAAAGAGTAGGGTGATGGAGAGTGTTTATTATAATACGATCAAAACGCATAAAACATCAGAACTTTCGTATCCAGCACCGAACAACGCTGAATTCTCTGCTTTTACGGACGACAGAAAGTAAAAAAATATTGTATAATCCCAAAGCACTAGAATAAACATTTTCAAATATAAAATATGCATAAAAAATCACTATCTTTGATTTATTCTGTACATGTAAATGTGTCTGCTTTACATAGGTGTACTCACTTGAAAAGAAAACTAGGCACTGCAATGCATGCCGGGGAAAGCTAGTATATTATAAAATTGAATCCTTTAAACGTCTTGAAATCTTCTCTTTTAACACATGTGCATTCTTTTGCGTTGTGCACGGTGTATCTATAACTGTATGTCTATCCATTTCAAATGTATAATAACAAATTTTAACGTATGACTGGTCGTTAGGTCATAACTGTTTAACTGGAACTATTATAATTCATCGCATCAACGGAAACTTTTGTAAAAGACCGGTACGATTTCCACTTCAAGAAAGAGCTCATCCTCGAGTACCCATTATAACTGAAATGATAAATAAAAAAAGAAACCAATTTATCGACATTTATTAAATTTTGATTCGATAACAAACGTCACAAAAAAAAAACAAATGTCCAAAAAATATAGTTTGGTAATAGTAATGTTTCCGTTATTCTTTTTTTTTTTCAACTATCTTAGTGATTACATTAGCCAAGAGATAACCGCCCGTGCGCAATGAAGCAACTTCATGTACCCCTGGGGGTGCGCACATCACTGTAAGACAGAGGAGCAAACTGAACTGTGCTGTGCTGGAAGAGGAGGAGCAGTACTCCAGACAGAACTGCCCAGGACGATGCCATGCAAGAAGCCTTGTCACTGTGAACTTGATCCGCGTGTGTTTTGTACTGTCGTGCCCTTGCTCGCGTGCTCTTTCAGTCTTGACCTCCGCTGGAGTCGTCTACTTCTCTTTTACTTCGGTGTCGTGACTGCAGATAGGATGGCGACGTCATCCCCGAGTGCAATTGAACGATGCTCGCATGTCCTACTGCTTTACCTTTGTGCGCTGTTAACAGTGCATGGACGAACAAATCGTAGGGTGATACCAGTGTTGCTTCCACTTAAGTATGCAGCTAATGCCCTCATATGTCTATGGAAAGCACGTCCCGTGGCTTAAGTTGGTTACTGCTCAGTGATGGTGTCCGTCGCTGACACGGGGCTAGCTGGTTGAAGTCTTGGTGTGGTAGGACTTTTCATTGCAGAACTTGTCCAGCAGGGTAGGAGATGCGGTGGTGCACAATTCCTAATCACCGGATTGTGCAGCAAAGTACTGATTATATCCCAAAGCTATCCGTAGTGCGTATGCAGTTTCAAGACTTTGTTTAGGTTTATTTTCCAAAATATTTATTTCAAGGGAGTTAGTATTTAAAACACACACACACAAAAGCGCTACTGAGAAACATTGCTAATGGATGTCTGAGAAGTATTACCAATTATGATAAGTTCCATAACTGTTGGCCTACCTGATATTATGGACTTATTTTTTCTTTATTATTATTTTTTAAATGTAAAAATTGGTTTTAACCAGTGCATAGACTGGCAGATATCCATTTTTGACTTTGGTGTTAGAATGTAGGTCATGTCGTCGGCACCACGTTCAGATCTCTCTACCTTGCTGGGTGTTCATTTGATACTGGATTATGGCAGATTGTTATGGCCCGGCACCTGGGAACTAGCATCTCGGAAACGGCGAGGCTGGTCGGCTGTTAAGGAACGTCCATAAACTACGTAGCTCGGTGTGAGGGGGGGAGAGGTTGGATGGAAAGCTACGTTGTGCTACGTGGGGGGACGGGAGGTTTCCGAGCCAGGCCAAGTAGCTTCTCATTCATATTGTTTGTCACAGTTAAAATGGCATAAGGGGGCGTCCTAGTAATAACGTGAGGTGTTTTTTCAAGAATTCCGAACCCCCCCCCCCCTCTGGTGAGACTGCAGTGAGATGTGGTCGGACCTCCCCACTCTAAAATGACGTGATATTTTTAGGTTTTTTTTTTATTTTATCTTCTCGGGTGTCCAGCCGGATGGTGGTGTAAAAACACGACGTTTCGACAGCTGACTCTGCTGTCTTCATTAGGTATCAGATACCTGATGAAGACAGCAGAGTCAGCTGTCGAAACGTCGTGTTTTTACACCACCATCCGGCTGGACACCCGAGAAGAGATACGCCGGAAAAGTCTCCACTCACGACTTTCGCTTCATTTGTAGACCTTTTTTAGCTCTACCATACTACAAAAATTTCAATACCTCACGTGAGATTTCCGTTGACCTCTTCCCCTCCCCCTTGGTGAGGCTTCGTGAGATTACGCCGGACTCCCCCCCCCCCTATCCCCCCATTTCACTTCACGTCTTTAATGGACGCACGCTAAAGAACACACAACAGCATGTAAATATTTATTTCTGTCATTCAGTTATCTCCGGTGCAATTTACTATAGTCTGCCAAGAGACAACAGTACAAAATGTCTTCTGGAATCAATAGGACAAAAGCCTCGAACTTATCGGGGGGGAGGGGGGGAGAAGGTATGGAGACAAAAGTCACGTCGAGCTACCTGGGGGGGAGGGGGGAGATTCACAAGAGGCAAAAATGGAGCTACGTGGTTTATGGACGCTTCCTTAGCATGCAACAGTATTGAGGATCTATGGAAAGTGGTTGAAGAACGGTGAAACCACTAGTAGGCGACAAGGGAAGGGACGTCCAGTCGTCCACCCCTCATCACAAAACGTATCGAAGGCTTGGCCCCTCTGTATAGCTTCATGGGCAGCGATCTGGGGCAAATTTGATGATAGATTCAGTGCACATCGTTGAACATGGGGGATCCACAGTACGAGTACTCAATGTGTTCCCATGCTGACCTAACGACGTGGTCACTTTTGTAGTGGGAAGGAGTTAAATGAGATTGGAGGCTAAATGGAAACATGGTCCGTTGTCATATGAATCACATTTATTTTTACACCAAGTGGATAGTCGTGTTCGGATACGCCATCTTCCAGACGAACAGCTGGTCGAAACATGTACTGCGCCACGAACGCTGGCGGGTGTGGCCAGTATTATATTATGGCACTGTGGGAGACTCTCAGCTGGACTGCCATGGGACCTGTGGTAGTGATCGAGAAGGCACCTTGACAATTTTGGACTACGGGAAATTTTTGCGGATCTCCAGCATTCCACCAAGCTTCATGTCTCCCACGACGGCGATGGCATCTTCCAGCAGGATGACTGCCCGCGTCACAACGACGGAACCGTGCTACAGTGGTTTGAGGAGCATGGTAGTGAACTCACGGTGACGTCTTGTCCACCTAATTCACCTTATCTCAATTAGATACAACCCATCTGGGGACCGAGCGTTGTGGGTGATGGTAACGCTCTGGCCTCCCATTCGGGAGTACGTGGCTTCGGCCGAGCGTAGTGGGTGAACGCTTAACGTTCTGGCCTCGCATTCGGGAGGACGTGGGTTCGATCCACGCCCGGCCAACCAGATTTGGGCTTTCTATGGTTTCCCCAAATCCCTCCAGGCGAATGCTGGGATGGTTCCTTCAAAAGGCCATGACCGAATACCTTCCAGTTCCTTGGCCCCCAGTCCTTTCCCGCCTCTAATGGCGTCACAAGACGTAAATCAAAATAAGAAAAAGGAATTGGGACGGTCTTGGGTGCCAGCTCCGCACGGCTTGTAATTAAAGGAAACTGCGTGGCCTGTGCGCAGACATCTGCTAGCCAGATACCTCGGGAACTATCCAAGGACTTGTTGAATCCATGTCATACCTAATCGCAGGTGTATTGCGTTCCAAAGATGGACCGACACCACATTAAGCAGGCGGTCATAATATTTTGTCTCACCAGTGAACAACATATCTTAATAAAACTTATATCTTTGTTTAACGGTGAACATTTTTTGTGTGGATGCAGATCTTATATTTATTTCTATTATAAAGGGAATCGCGTGTAAATGCAGGTAAACTAAGCCTTCATTCAAGCTCATGAGATTCCTGTAGTTGCTAGCACGCGTGACGTACAGGTGTTACGTCTGTCTGGAAGACATATTGTATGCCACATCCCATCACTTCTACTCGTCGAAGCAAACTTAGCTATTTTAATGTCTCTGCTCAATCGAAAGGCGCTAATGCAACTAACTGAATACACATTGTTCCATGATGTTCCATAACTGGTATCAATTTGTAAGACCCAGAAATGTTCACAATATTCTTTTCTCATTGCCCAAATTACTCGAAAAATCAATACATATTAAGATATTACATATTTTAAAACAAACTTTTATACAAGCGAAGGCTTTTGGCTAAACCCATATTTTCTTACATAACTAATTTGTTTATTCCGTTCTGTACTGTGGTGTGACAGCGTCACCCACAATGAATATAATTAAATTATTATTAATTACATTCATAATTCTTTTTTTTTATATTCAAATTTATTAATTATTTAGTCTTGCAACGTGTAATTAATTGTAAAATAATGAGGGTTGTCTGGATAGGTTAAATGTATGTTTAAAAACCAGGGCGGCCAAAGGTATATTTTATTGTAAATCAATTTTTCTGTAAACGCATGGCTCAGAAGGATTGAATATCGAAGGCTAGAAACTGCCATTTCGGCGGTTGAGAGGAGGAACAATGGAGCAGGCGAGGCGACTCGATGGCGCCGGGACAGCCCGGCTTGAGTCCCGTTCGAAATCGGGCGGTGACCTACCCCTACCCCGCTACTACCCCGAAGGCCACGTAGGAAACGCGCGAAGGAGACGGCGAATGCGACGCATGATATTAAACACGTGACGACGGAAATGTGTAGATAGCCAATCCTGAACATTTATTGGGGTCTACAATACTAATTCCGTGGAGTTCTTTTACATGTGGCGAGCAACTAGCCGAGGAAGAAGAAGGAGCCATTTTAGACATCACTTCTGTCCAAGACGAGCTGATGAACGGACGTGACTTCTGTCCAAGACGAGCTGATGAACGGACGTGACTTCTGTCCAAGACGAGCTGATGAACGGACGTGACTTCTGTCCAAGACGAGCTGATGAACGGACGTGACTTGGGTCCAAGACGAGCTGGTGAATAGACGTGTCAGCCCGGCACGCTCTCTGATGATCATTGTGGTTGATCATTTCTTGCTTTGGGAAAGCGAGATGTCGAGTGGCATGCTTGCCATTATTTGGAAGTTATGCTAATAACGCGGTCGTAGCCGCTTATTTAGCTTCCATTGCTGCAGTGGCATTGTGTTTGTCGCTCACCATCACGGCGATGATTCTATGGTAATGTACCAGAAACGACGGTCACTATTCAGTGGATTTTAACAGACTTATGAGCCCTTAAGCGACGCCTGGGTTAAGACTCTGCTCCCGTCACTTAAATTCTGAGCTAGCTGAATTTATATTTCGATTCAATTTTTCTTAAGCATCTTGCTGTTTGTTAATTCAATTTTGATGCTTTTCATTCACTTTATACGGCGCCCCCTGGGATTTTCCTTTGTACAGTAAAAAATGAGCTTCAATTTGATGGCCTGTGTTGCCATGTTATTTCAATGTTAACTTTGCTGTTTTTATTACTTGTTTGAGATTTCATTCAGTTTTGTTTGCTTACTCCGGCGAATTGTAAACGTCGGGTATTGCTTGTTTTTGCTGATCTAATTGTGTTTAACGTAACGTTAATTACTACCCGACCTTGTAAGGCCATAAGACTCAATAAATGAGGTTTTTATTTTGTGTCTGAAAATTCATGGTTCTAGTTAGTAACCTATTAGATCCCCTTATAAGCATCATTATTGTATTTTCATTTTCAGGAATTATTTTAGATTTCTAATAATTCCCCCCTCCCTTTTTTCTGAGCACCCAAAATTGTATTCTATACAATTGGCACCCAACGTTTCGGGCTTTTGCAAGTCGAAATTAT
>JARYHS010011408.1:31421170-31509892 GCA_031002005.1 Vandiemenella viatica
CGATCTTAGACGTTGCTTAGACACCGAAGAAATTAATTAAGGTGCAAGCATGGGTGTGTTGCGAAGGGATCATGCCTTCGGGAGGACTTATTCTATTCTTTTCGAAACAATATTCTATAATAAATGTTTAAAATCGAAGAGAATGTATGAAACATAATGTTGATTAATTTAGTGTCATTTTACGTGATAATCATAAATGCTTCTAAAATTATTAATTAATTTTTCTGTTTTCTGTCGTGTTTCAGATGTCCATTCTCTTTAACAAAAACATAAACGTTGGTAGTATCCACATTCGAAGCATAGTTTTTCAGATCCATCAATTAATTCAAATCTAGAGTACCAAACCTTCAGACGTTTACCACGTTTCAGACTTTCTACAATACAATATTTTAGGTCATTACATAAACTGCAAATCATGAACGTTTCACTTCAGTCTTAATACACAGTTTTCTGCATCAATGTAATAATATTGTGCAAACGAAGAATATTATTTGTGAGAAGCAGCTCCTTCAGCATTCATAGCTATCGGATCCAACGGACAAGGCTAAGGAACATAGAGTCGGGCGTTAAACACATCATCGGCAACAGTAACGTTGATTTATATGAACTAACTAGCTGACCTGGCGATGCTTCACTATTGCTAGAATCGAGTGCACGTATAGATTAAATGAATACATTTAATAGTTTGTATTTAGTTGGAGTTAGATATATATATATAAAATTTCATATTCATTGCAATATTCTTGGGTATTCAATGTTTTTGGTGAGTCCGTTTGGCATATATACAAAAAAAATCTCTCGTATGGTTTTTCAGATGTATGCCAACCATGGAAAAGTTGCACATGTAAATCAGGCTCAAGATGGGTGAAAGGGAAGAGCGCGTGCTGTTTCGTAAACTGAATGTAAATATCATTTTCAATTATTTGAAAGCATATGTGTGTAAACGCCCTTCGAAACCGAATAAAAACTGAAGAAATGTGTGATGTCACAAAAACTTGAAAATAATTTTTAAAATTCAAGTTTAAATTTCTTGGTCTGCGATTGTCCAATCGAAATCAGTTCACTTCTGTTCAATAGGAAATAATATATACTTGAAGAATATCGCGTTCTACTTTGGCTAATTTTCCCACCGTTTTTGAGAAATTTGCAAAAAAATACTGAATAGTTTCAAGTGAAAATTTTGCTTAATTAGGGCGATGGGGAAACCATATGTATTTTTTTCTTTTCTTTAATGTATATATTCCCAAAGTTCCATCCAAGTTGAATAAAATCTGTGAGTTTGTGCAAGGAACATTGGAAATCAAGAGTATGTTTGTTTGTTTTAAAGTATCGGAACAAAGAGTGAGTTTGTATAAAAATTAAGGGTTGTAAAGGGGAGCAGGAGTGGCTTTTTGATTTTTTATGTGGTCAGAAAACCTCCATGAAAAAATACATATATGTGCTAACTTTCAAAGTGATCGGTCAAACGATACCGATTTTAGTTTTTGTTTAAAAACATTGACAAATATTGAGGGGCTGGAAACGGGGAGAGTGTTTTTTTTTTAACCATTTGTAGACAGTATTTTTCTTCCTGTTTTAGTATAGGCCTACATGTGAAAATTTCCATCGAAATAGGATAAATGCTGTAGCTTTGTATAAAGAACATTTGCAAAAGTTAAGGGGATGGAAATGGAAAGAAGCGTTGCGTTTTTACAAACCATACAAAGGCATTATTTTTCTGTTTGTTTTAAACTACGCGTGTGCAAATTTCTATCGAAATCAATAAAATCTGTGGGTTTGTTTAAATTATGGGGTATAAGGGGAAGAGGAGGTGGTTTTATAGAAAAAATTTTTTTGTCAGGAACCTTCGCAGTCGCGCACTCAACAATTGACTGAAGGTTCATCGTAATGGGATAAATGCTGTGGATTCCAATAAAGTTTATTGGAAATTAAGAGCGGAAGGGGTAAAAGGGGAGAGGGGTGAACTTAGGCAAAACAAATTTCGACAGTGTTTTTATGTTTGTTTTTAAGTATTCATGTGCAAAATTCCTTCAAAATCGGATAAAAACTGTAGCTTTATATAAAGTAAATTGGCAAAAATTAAGGGGATGTAAAGAAGAAGAGGGGTTACATTTTTGGAAACTATATGTAGGCTGTATTTTTCTGTATGTTTAAAAAAATATACGTGTGCAAATTTCCATCGAAACCGGATAAAATCTGTGGGTTTGTTTAAATTAGGGGGATTTGAAGGGGATGAGGGGTTGCGTTTTTGGAAACCGTATGTAGGTAATATTTTTCAATTTGTTATAAAGTATACGTGTGCAAATTTTGGTGGAAATCGGATAAAATCTTTGGGTTTGTTTAAATTAAACGTTGTAAGGGGTGTTTTTTTTTTTGTTTTTTTTGTTTTTTTTGTAAACTCGACAAGTCACCAAAGTTTGACCATAATCAGATGAACGGTTTAGGAGCGCATAGAGAACAAACAGACAGACAGACAAACTGATTTTATATATAAGATTAGGTGAATGAACAACAAAACTCTCCAGAAAGCTGTAAACGAGAGATTATTGTCAGATTAACCTATCTACTAAGATTGCACAGATTATCACACTGGTTCATAAAACAGATCAGACTGTAGGAAGAAAGCAATTGTAAGATCTATCAAAAATCGTGCTTAGAGGTAAATAATAGTAGAACTGAATAAAACAATAGCAAATGAAGTCCTATTATTTAAAGTCCTTATTAGGTTTGTACATGCATGTTAAATAATTTCTTCTTCAGTAAATAATGAGCCTAATCTGCGTCGTATTTCTAGAAACTCCACAGTTCATGCCATTCTCGGTGTCTTGTTCGTAATATGTATTTATTCCCATTCTAGAGAACATTTTTACTTTGTTTTAAATACTACTAACGTTAAGTCCAAAGAAAATGTATTTACGAAAGACAATATGAACACTTAAGTATACTAGCCTACTAACTGACTACCGAATTGTCCAATTTTTTCCGAACAACAGTTTCACGCGTATCACATGAAAATAATCAACAAGATTAGCATAAGGTTTCATTTGTTGTTTCCCGAGAATTCCAAACAGCTATAATAATACGATTTTCGTACATACGAAATACAGTCTAAATATCCAAATTAGTAGCAGATTCTTAATAAATTATTGAAAAGTTGTCAGTAAACTATAAAATTAAATTTGCCTTTAAACTTCACCATTTGATAACATCTAGAATATAAGTAAGAAAATTAAATCTGAAATTTAATTCCAAACGAAAAATTACAACAAAAAAAGTTTTAATATGTTAACATCAGGAAGTTTCAATAGTTTAGTGAAAAAAATTCTCCCATTCTTACCCAAATTGACAGTGTTCTTTATACTTAACACTTACATACCTAAATTTTCGAACATTCTATGTAATTCTGCTGAATTATGAAACCGGAAATTCTTAACGAAATCAACTAAATCTGTGATTATGAAAGTAAAAATGTAATCTGGATGTAAATTCTCAATTCAGTTTCATAGTAATTGGATCATAAATTACCGGAAACATCATGTTCAAAGAGGGACGGTCAGGTACCATTATTGATAGGAATGGTTTCGGAAGACAACAGAAACTTAAGAATTAGTTGAAAAATCTAAAATGAAATTTTGTGAGATTGTAGCACTTAATGCAAGAGGTAACGGGGTATGTTATAAATACCATAACTTCCTCCTTATTATGACACTCCTACGTATTTTCAGTGTGTGGTAAACAGCTCATAAAACTGATCTTTTTTAGAATAATAGAGCGGTTCTGGTGGCTGAGTGGTTAAGGCGTCTTACTGAGAGTCGAAAGGTTCGAATCCCTGGTTCGGTGGGGATTTTTCATAAGCCCTTAACTCATCTCTGGCACAGCTTCGTGTGTAATTTGAAGTACGCCAGAACGCTGTCGTGATTCGGATTCCACGTTAAACTGTAGGTCCCCTGTACCCGGCATATTTGCCGGGTTAGGTTAAGGCTTCTACGACGGGGACGAAATGCTGCAGCTAAAGAAACCCTGTCATCAGGATCATGACGACCACACGGAATTATTGTTATTATTTAGAATAATATGATTGCATAAACCACCAGGCCAGAGAAAATCATTGGAAACGTACTTTCGATATTCTAAAAGTGTTGTTGTTTCTATATAAAACTTTGTTGTTGTATAAAATAAATAGCATAAGTAACATCTAAGGCTACTCTAAGGAAACAGCACAATTTACATGTTATTAAGGTTTGTGGGTGTGACAGTGTCACCCACAATGAATATAATTAAATTATTATTAATTATATTCATAATTCCTTTTTTTTGTTATATTCAAATTTATTAATTATTTAGTCTTGCAACGTGTAATTAATTGTAAATAATGAGGGTTGTCTGGATAGGTTAAATGTATGTTTAAAACCAGGGCGGCCAAAGGTATATTTTATTGTAAATCAATTTTTCTGTAAACGCACTGGCTCAGAAGGGGCTGAATATCGAAGCTAGAAACTGCCATTTCGGCGGTTGAGAGAGGAACAATGGAGCAGGCGAGGGCGACTCGATGGCGCCGGGACAGCCCGGCTTGAGTCCCGTTCGAAATCGGGCGGGTGACCTACCCCTACCCCGCTACTACCCCGAAGGCCACGTAGGAAACGCGCGAAGGAGACGGCGAATGCGACGCATGATATTAAACACGTGACCGACGGAAATGTGTAGATAGCCAATCCTGAACATTTATTGGGGTCTACAATACTAATTCCCGTGGAGTTCTTGTACATGTGGCGAGCAACTAGCCGAGGAAGAAGAAGGAGCCATTTTGAGACAATCACTTCTGTCCAAGACGAGCTGATGAACGGACGTGACTTCTGTCCAAGACGAGCTGATGAACGGACGTGACTTCTGTCCCAAGACAGAGCTGATGAACGGACGTGACTTCTGTCCAAGACGAGCTGAATGAACGGACGTGACTTGGGTCCAAGACGAGCTGGGTGAACAGACGTGTCAGTCGGCACGCTCTCTGATGATCATTGTGGTTGATCATTTCTTGCTTTGGGAAAGCGAGATGTTGAGTGGCATGCTTGCCATTATTTGGAAGTTATGCTAATAACGCGGTCGTAGCCGCTTATTTAGCTTCCATTGCTGCCAGTGGCATTGTGTTTGTCGCTCACCATCACGGCGATGATTCTATGGTAAATGTACCAGAAACGACGGTCACTATCCAGTGGATTTTAACAGACTTATGAGCCCTTAAGCGACGCCTGGGTTAAGACTCTGCTCCCGCCACTTAAATTCTGAGCTAGCTGAATTTATATTTCGATTCAATTTTTTTTCTTAAGCATCTTGCTGTTTGTTAATTCAATTTTGATGCTTTTCATTCACTTTATACGGCGCCCCCTGGGATTTTCCTTTGTACAGTAAAATGTTAGCTTTCAATTTGATGGCCTGTGTTGCCATGTTATTTCAATGTTAACTTTGCTGTTTTTTATTTCTTGTTTGAGATATTTCATTCAGTTTTGTTTGCTTACTCCGGCGAATTGTAAACGTCGGGTATTGCTTGTTTTTGCTGATCTAATTGTGTTTAACGTAACGTTAATTACTACCCGACCTTGTAAGGCCATAAGACTCAATAAATGAGGTTTATTTGTGTCTGAAATTCATGGTTCTAGTTAGTAACCTATTAGATCCCCTTTTAACATCATTTATTAAATGTAATTTTCCATTTTTCGGAATTATTTCAGAGTTAATAATAATTCCCCCCCTCCCTTTTTTTGGCAACTCACGTTTTCTTAACGGTAGCCTCAAGGTCCCTATTACAATTGGCACCCAACGTTTCGGGCTTTTGCAAGTCGAAATTATTTTGAGAATTTCACAAGTCTAAAAAAATCCATGGATGTGACCTGTGTTGATTCATTTATTATTTTAGAATAAATTTATGTTGAAATTGTTTGCTTTGTTTTGCCATGCTTGATTTAAATCTAAATGTGTGATTTATTTCAATCAGTTGTTCAAGTATATTTTCGTTCACTTGCATCAAGCATGGTTAGTTTAAAATTAAAGATAGAGTCAGTGCTTTTGAAATTTTAATGCATGGTAAAAGTTAAGATTTTTCTTTATGCTGATTTTGCTCATGTGTTGAGGTATTTGTGTCGCATGAAACATCGTTGTTTTTCCTTGTTGTTTAATTTTGGATGGGTTTTATTTCATGTTGAAGGGATTTATGCGCGAAATTTGTTTAATGCTGTACTTTTCGAGTTAAATCGTGCCGGTTGTATTTTGTTTGTTGTCGATTGTTCAATTGTTCGGAGTTGAAATTTTGTATCTTACGATCAAATCTATGAAGTTGAGGTCACGCACCATTAATAGGGCAGATCAATCTATTGTTCATAAATTTCCGAGCAAACTACGCGATGGATCAAGCACCGGAAGTACACGAAATGCCGTTGGCGGACGAAGAGTGCAATGATACTCCTAGTACGCGTAGCATTCATTCAAATGCATCATTAGATGGGGAACAGTTAGGATTTTTCCAACCCCAGACAATGAAACCGTTCAAAATCCACCCATGCGGGCAGAAGTTGAAACACGTGCGTCGCAAAGCACGGTAGAATTGCCACCGGCGACCGCACAACCTCAAGACAAAACCTAATCTTTAACATGCTGGCGGAATTAGTAGGAAATTAGAAATTAGATGAACAAGGAAAATTTATTAGAGAATGGAGAGATGAAGTGCGAAGGAGCGTCCAAGCAGTGGAAAAGCCTGCTGATGACGTTCGAGTAGTTTGTAATTCATTGGAGAATGCGAACGGAGGAGTCACGGTAGAGCTGAACACCAGTGTGACAGAAATGAGTAACTCTACCGCTGTTAACCTTGAAAATCACGGGCAAACCGCTGTAGAATTAGAGCATCCCCAATACAATCAATCTGAGGAAGAATTGCAGATTGCGAATGAGACGTTTGATGAACTCAACACTCAGCGTCTGATAAAGGAAATTTGCTGCTTAAAGGCAAAAATTTCTGAGCTCAGGAATTTCAATTGTTTGTATGATCATGGGCCGAAAGAAAGGGAACGTCAGTCGGGAAAATACAAGGCATTCCTAGGACACGAGGCGAAAGATTTGCAGTACACATGCTTCCTTCAAGCCAGAGAAGTGTCCGTAAAAGTTTCATTGCTTGAAGAAAAGCGAAACGGTCCACCGAGTTCGCGATTTCTAAACATCGGGTGGAAATTTTCCGTCCGCAATGTCGAGTGCAACGGGAATCAATTTGTTCACTCCTTGCCCTCAGGGAATTCACGCTTACAAATGCGGGGTTTGAAATGTTTTTCTGAGTGGTTTATTGAGATTGGTCGGAGTGAGATGGTTTGTGACGTGGCACTGAGTACGCAAAACCTCGTGGTCAGCCGTGTCGGTGACCTGAGTAACTGTACATGTGCCGGAAACACCAAACCATCTGCCGAATCCGCTACCAAACACCTGCAGCTTTACAAAACGGTGTTTCGAGAAATTCCGTTGGCTGGCAGGTCGATGCAAAGAGAAGCTTGGGACCTTGTAAGTCAAAAGTTTCGAGCCACCCGAGATTCTGTCGAATGCGGCAAAGACGCATATTCCGCAAACAGGCTCATTTTCCACAAGAAGGTCCATGGACGCCTCAAGGTCACTGTATAGGCATTGTTCATTATTATCGATTATTAGCATGCCGAAAAAAAAGGATGACAAACGGGCGAGGTCTTGGACATATCGAATTTTGGAGTCGTAAAAAGGAAACGTTCATTCAGCGTTGAATCGCTGATTCCGCAGATTCACCCTTACAGCCGTGTAGAAGAATTTTACTGCCTTCATGAGCGAACGAAAAGGATTTGATGGTCACCGCAAAATTTTGAGAAATTTGTCAACATAGGCGTCTAATGAACGTAGAAGATGACCGTTTTCTTTCAGTCATTATCAGATAATAAAAGATATGGTATGCATGTCGCGCAATCTTCAAGCGAATCAATACGGCATACGATTATTAAGAGCGAAGAAACCTTCAGAGTTTGGTTTGTAAAAAAAAAAAAAACTCATCCTAATCAAGGAGAATACTTTGGTCCAAACAATGAGCTGACTGCTATATTCTTACCCATTTGGTCGTCTTGATACGTGAGTCCAAGGTTTTATAAAGGTCGTGTTCCATGAAATAGGTTGCGATGCTTCCTTCGGCGGTGTTAATGAATGAGTCCAAGGGTTTTATGCATATGTTTGCCGAGGCAAATGTGTTCGACTGTGGGATTGATCCACATCGTTCGGCAGTTTCTTGTTGAGTACCAGTTCTTCGTTGAAACGTGAGAAAATTTACTGATCAAATGAGTAGGATTTCTTAAGCACTAAGTAGAGCCGTAAATTCCGTGATGCCACGCGAGGTATTAAATAGTTTACCTGTGATAATGATACTATAATGACTTGCACAACATTAGCGGTCCTGACAATCTAACAAGACGCGCAACATGAAGCAACGGGGTGTATAAAATTTATCAACGGACACACGCTGAATGACGAACAATTTACGGCAGCGACTGACGTCGTCTGTAAATAAATATATAAATAATTTAAGAGCATAGGCATAAATTTGATGATCTATGAACATTTAGTAAGTAATAGCATAGCATATGTTTAGAAAGTAGAGTGTCAGTCTTAAGACACGTAATTGCCTAACAAGCGTAGCGCTAACGCAGCGAGAACAGGTAAAGGACGCTCAGCTGTTTGGAATAGCGGCTGTGCCGACCGCCAGTTTTCCTGGAAGGATTGCAATCAGGTTAAACGAAAACAGGTAGCCTGAGCCCGCAAGCTTAACGGGACAGCGCTTACTGACAACACAGAGCGGGCAAAGTGGAAACAGCTGATCGCTTAGTTCACCGCTATAATGTCTTTGCTACGAGTGTAGTTTGGAAAGCATAATATAGTTCATTTTGCGAGAACCGTCTTTCTTTTGTATTGTATGGATAATTATGTAAATTCGCGGAAGGATTATGTAAACTCGCGGAAGATTTTTCTTTTCCATTTGATTTTTCATGTTATGTGGTTTCGGCATACTTGTGTCGGCCTTTGATAATGGACATTCGGTGCATTCTTTATTCTTATTGTTGCTGTATCTAACTTCAACACATGTGCTAGATTTGCATAGCCCGTTGTAAATAATTAATTGAGTTGTCTAGTTTAATGTTAATATCTTGTGCTTACATCATTTTTTGTTTATTGAGTGAACAGATCTATTTTGTCGTTCATTTACATCTATGTACCTGTCAATGTTTTATGATGTTTTACTTTGCATATTAGGATAAGACATTTCATTATTTATGTTAACCAGAGTCACGTGTCGTATTTACATATTTAAAGAGGTCACATGTATGCGATAGTTCGAGTGAGCTGGAACCATGAAACTATAGTGTAGGCAATGATTTTGATGCAACTGTAGGGTTAGAATAGTTCAAATAAAATTATTGGCATAATTTTATTTTGATTGGGTAGCAGGTATGTTGTGGTGTGACAGCGTCACCCACAATGAATATAATTAAATTATTATTAATTATATTCATAATTTTTTTATTATATTCAAATTTATTAATTATTTAGTCTTGCAACGTGTAATTAATTGTAAATAATGAGGGTTGTCTGGATAGGTTAAATGTATGTTTAAAACCAGGGCGGCCAAAGGTATATTTTATTGTAAATCAATTTTTCTGTAAACGCATGGCTCAGAAGGGTTGAATATCGAAGGCTAGAAACTGCCATTTCGGCGGTTGAGAGAGGAACAATGGAGCAGGCGAGGCGACTCGATGGCGCCGGGACAGCCCGGCTTGAGTCCCGTTCGAAATCGGGCGGTGACCTACCCCTACCCCGCTACTACCCCGAAGGCCACGTAGGAAACGCGCGAAGGAGACGGCGAATGCGACGCATGATATTAAACACGTGACGACGGAAATGTGTAGATAGCCAATCCTGAACATTTATTGGGGTCTACAATACTAATTCCGTGGAGTTCTTTTACATGTGGCGAGCAACTAGCCGAGGAAGAAGAAGGAGCCATTTTTGAGACATCACTTCTGTCCAAGACGAGCTGATGAACGGACGTGACTTCTGTCCAAGACGAGCTGATGAACGGACGTGACTTCTGTCCAAGACGAGCTGATGAACGGACGTGACTTCTGTCCAAGACGAGCTGATGAACGGACGTGACTTGGGTCCAAGACGAGCTGGTGAATAGACGTGTCAGCCCGGCACGCTCTCTGATGATCATTGTGGTTGATCATTTCTTGCTTTGGGAAAGCGAGATGTCGAGTGGCATGCTTGCCATTATTTGGAAGTTATGCTAATAACGCGGTCGTAGCCGCTTATTTAGCTTCCATTGCTGCAGTGGCATTGTGTTTGTCGCTCATCATCACGGCGATGATTCTATGGTAATGTACCAGAAACGACGGTCACTATTCAGTGGATTTTTAACAGACTTATGAGCCCTTAAGCGACGCCTGGGTTAAGACTCTGCTCCCGTCACTTAAATTCTGAGCTAGCTGAATTTATATTTCGATTCAATTTTTTCTTAAGCATCTTGCTGTTTGTTAATTCAATTTTGATGCTTTTCATTCACTTTATACGGCGCCCCCTGGGATTTTCCTTTGTACAGTAAAATGTTAGCTTCAATTTGATGGCCTGTGTTGCCATGTTATTTCAATGTTAACTTTGCTGTTTTTATTACTTGTTTGAGATATTTCATTCAGTTTTGTTTGCTTACTCCGGCGAATTGTAAACGTCGGGTATTGCTTGTTTTTGCTGATCTAATTGTGTTTAACGTAACGTTAATTACTACCCGACCTTGTAAGGCCATAAGACTCAATAAATGAGGTTTTTATTTTGTGTCTGAAATTCATGGTTCTAGTTAGTAACCTATTAGATCCCCTTATAACATCATCATTATATGTAATTTTCATTTTCAGGAATTATTTTAGATTTTAATAATTCCCTCCCTCCCTTTTTTGGCAACTCACGTTTTCTTAACGGTAGCCAACAAATGGTCATAATACAGTACTCTAACCCATACCACAACTGAATGATAATTAGTGCAGGGTTGCCAGCTACAAAGAATATTTACCCCCTAAAGCTTAAGCTAAAAGCCCCGAAAATACCCCTAAAATTTTGTTTGTAGGTTAGTTAAGTAACATAAAAATATCTCTTACTAATTTCTTCGAATAATAGTTAATTATAATTCAGTGGCGTCGATAATCCTGTGATAAGCCATAAGGGAGGCAAATATTGAACATAATATTGTATAACGTCACCTGATTCATATGAAAATATAACAACGTAACGAAACTACTGTAACTTTTAAATTTGGTTCTGTTTACAAAGTCTTTGTGTTCTTCTGGCTGTATGTCTTTAATTTCATTTTTTCCTTATTCTTAGCCGTAATCAAAAAAATTGCTTGTCGATGCACAACAGCATAACTAATTCGACCAGAAATAAGTTTAAACAACAACGGCACATTGTTGCTCGCTGGATGTTGCCGCAACAACCAACGTCTTTCACACTAGCGGTCAGCTCAGCTCAGGTCAAAAATCGCTATACACGTAATCCAATGGGAGCATTCACACTACGCGGTCCGCTCAGGTCAGGGCAAGGCAGGTCAAACCGAAGATCGCGCCGCACCGATCAACAACGGTCAAGACCTGAGCTGACCGCTAGTGTGAACGAGCAATGGTCAGGTCAGGTCAGATCGAATGGGCTGAAAACTATGCTCGTAAGCAATAAAAAAAAGTGTAATAAATAATAAATAAATATTTTAACGGTATGTTATTTCTGTTTATTATAAAGTCTGCAAACTTTAATATAAATTCAAATATTACTACACATTTTAGTACTGTCAAGATACAGATCCTGTTTCCGAATTTTTTTTAAAAAAATATTGTGAATATAGTTTTAGAATCAAATACTTCTGTACGAAGAATATTTAAAGAAGGATTTCTCTCGCTCATCCTGAAATTAACTACGTACATGGCATGAAATTTTATCCTTCCGTAAATAATAGTACAAAATACATGTTACTAAAATTATTTTATCAGTTAATCCTGGAGCAAAATTAATTTTTCTAAAATAAATTCGAAATCTTTGAGCCCTAAGATATCAAAAGCATTACCCATCACTTGTCTCGCACGGCATAGCCGGTAGTTAGCATTCATTTTTCTCTTAATCTGTTTGCGCTTGAAACTCTGGATGCACCAAGAACCATCCTCTTTTTGATCTTGACGTATTTTTAGGCTCTTGATCCAAAATCATTGCGATTTAATTGACGTTGGGGTAGAAAACGGCATTGTTAACTATGAGCAATTGAAATGAAATGGCCTCGTCTACGACTCGATCTGACCTGACCGCTAGTGTGAATGCTATCCTGGGTTGTGAGCTGAGCTGAGCTGACCTGACCTGACCGCTAGTGTGAATGGGCCTTAAGTACAGAAATTCTATTTCTGTGGTAAACATTAAAGACTGAGTTAAAGATGACTTTATTTAAAACAAAAATTATGGATCAAAAACAAGGTATTTGATTCTGTAATCAGAAAGAAAATATTCAGCCATAAAGTCTGAATTCTTATTAAGGAGGTACTTTACTTGATGTCGCTATTTAAATAGTCAACAAATTAAATTTTTTTTTTTTTTTGCTGTCGTCAGTCTTTGGACTGGTTTGATGCAATCCTCCATCCTTTCCTATCCTGTGCTAACCTCTTCATTTCTACATACCCCTTACAACCCACGTCCTCAATTATCTGCTTCATATATTCTAATCTCTGTCTACCTCTACAGTTCTTACCTTCGACTCTTCCCTCCACTAACAAATTAACCAATCCAGCATGTCTCAAAATATGACCTAAAAAATATAAATACGAGAAATCAAAAAACCTATAAAAATTCCCTTAAAATCACCCAAATCTAGGGAGAAATCCCTAAGTTGAAAAAACTGATTTATGCCCTCACTCGTCAGGGAAGACTTCTTGCATAACAATGGAGCGGTCTACAAAGAAAATCATTGTTCGTAACAATCTGCGAAAGCCGACGAAAATTAATCTAAACACTGTGGAATGACTTTAAATTATATTAATTAAATTTAATAGCGATTAGGGTAGGCCGAAAGTAGTGATGGAATGTCAACTCACATATGTTATTTTATCGGTAAAGGCGAAATAAATGTATTTTGGGTCGAAGGTAAAATCCATTGGTTGCCCTGATTATTGGGAAAGCCTTTTACCTCAGTTTTACAATTTAATTTGAGGTTAGGAAGGTGCGCGAAATATTAATCTCTCTCCAGAGGAGTAGATAGCATCAGCATTAAGTGTTTCCCGTTAACAGCGTCTCTTTGTCATAGTTCCTTACAGATGCCTCGTTAATTGGATGCCTTTCTGCATTATTTGTGGGTCGCTAATGGAAGTTGGCCGCAATTATGTAACAGGGAAAACCAGTTGAGTCGTCGTAAGAAACGACGAAGCCACGCCAGAGGATCTTTCACAGCACGGTGTCTCTAAATACGTGGTCGCTGTGTGCAGGTATCAGAACACAAACTGTATAGTTTATTTTTTGTTTATACTCTGTCTAATGTTGTAATGAGCAATGTGTGTGTGTGTGTGTTTTTTTTTAAGTGAAAATTCTTGTGCGTCGTTGGGTTGAACGGTGAGGATTAATTCGATTACTCCTCATCAGAATGTGAGGTCACCCTGGATCTATCAGTCGGTATTTTCTACTGTCTGTCGCCTGCAACTTCGTTCGCCTGGACTGCTACCATACGAACTAATTAGAACACAGTTAATATGTAAAAAATAAATAATGTAATAAAAAATGTATCTTCATTCCTCGGAATAATACCCTACCGTTCGTACGCGTTTCGACTATGAGAATCAATAACTCTTGGGTGAATCACATTCAACGAAAAATGTATAAACTAATTTGTGGCCACTTTTATCTTAAATTTCTCAATTTGCTACTATGCATAACGTGACCATTTACTTTTTCCGTCAAAGCGGGGACACCAGAGGATTTTGTAATAATAATAATAATAATAATAATAAAAAATTGTTAATTTAAAAACAGGTAAATGTATTACATGTTAGCTGAGTTACTTAGCCTTAGTGTCTGACGTCTATCGTCTAACTAGGCAGTTGTTTTGTACTTACCGGTAGAACAAATCAGTTTTAAAATATCGGATCTAGTTTTCAAGTAGGAATGGAGCTCATTACATCATTTGTTGACGTTAGTCTTGGTAATCAAAATGCCTTTCAATACTGTGACACTTAACTGTATCTCGCCAATTGTCCATGTTTTATTTATTAGAGATCAAATTCTTTCGACAGGTGCGTTACTACCATGCGTTCTCAACAGTTATAAGAAAGTCCGCCCAGTGTTGAAATAATTCCGCAGCAACATTCTCGGCGTTCCAGAAAGTGATTTTTTGATCTGTGACATAGTTGGAAATAAGCCAAAACTCGTCGAACATTTTCATATCCTGGCTGGTGATAATTAATTATTGCGTGATCAGCAATGGTCCATGCGTCGACTCGACCGCCTTGCGGCAAAAACTGCATCCTCTGGTCAGTATTAAACCTTAATAGACGGATATATTAGATTGTCGTTTTGTTTGAGAAAGCGACACATTTTTAATCTCGCTGGAAACAGCAGGACAGACAGCCTGAAAGCGGGACTCTACATCAAAATGAAAAGAAAAACCTGTTTTGCTCCCGTGACCAGGGCTATACATTATTCAAAACCCCACCAAAATCCGTGAGTACCGTTCATCCAAGCAAACAAATAGACTGACAGATACACAAAAGGAACAAACTGCTTTTAAAATCTGTATGTCATTAATAGTGCGGCAGACTATTTTTTTTAAAAAAATCTTAAATGTACAGACTTTCTTCCGGTGTCATTCTTATTATTGTTATAGAAAAGTGTAATGACATATATTTTTAAACACGAGATTGCCATAGAGTAAGTACATGGCTGTCGCCAAAGTTAAGTGAAGCTATCGAACGTATTAATGACAGTATGTGAAATAAATTATTTTGAGACAGTAGAGATGAACTTTTTTTCTTCTTTTTTTTGGGTACAGAATGGAGAACGAGAAAATCTGGGAGATGATCAAGGAGGAAACGATACAACAAGGAAAAGAGACAGTTACAGTGGTACGGTTATGTGACGAGAATGGGAGAGGAGAAGATACTAAGGTGCTGGACATAGAGCTGAAAGGGAAGAAGCCCAAAGGAAGACTGAGGGACGGATGGGTGAAAGGTGTTAAGAAGTCTGTTGAGGAAAGAGGAGGAAGTCGGCTGACAGTGAAAGAAGAGAGATGGTGGATGGGCAGGAAGCGTTGTAAAAGCTTTTGTTCTACGCAGATGCGGCCAGAGGTTATAAGTTGCTCAAGATGGAGAGTATTATGATGATGAACATCATCTGACTATAAAAGATTTTGCTGTTTTCTCAGCCGTAATGCTGTGGTAAATATCTTCACGAGATTTATTTATGCTGGTCGCAAACACTCCCGCTTCTTCCCGACGTTTCGACCAAGCCTAAGATCGTTCTCTTCAGCTGGAGGCTAGTCCCCTGAAGACGATCTCAGGCTTGGTCGAAACGTTTGAAAGAACGAGGAGTGTTTGCGACCAGCATAAATCTGGATTAGTTTGACACAATCCTTCTTTTACTATCTGGAGCTGATCTCTTCATGTCGACATAACCATATCAACCTTACAACCTCAGTGAAGCCATCTGATTCGCATCTTCCGTCTGCTGTACTACAGGTTTTCCTTCGGCCGTTCCCTCCATTAGCAAACCATGTTTCAAACGTTCCACGTCATCGTTTTTCCATTTCTTGAGACAGATACACAAACTCACCATCATATTCAAAACGCACCGATCTAGTACTTTGTGTTCCGAGTTGTTGTTGTTTTTTTTTCGATTTTTTTTAAACACACCAGTACTGAAAGGTTTCAAGTTTCCTTCTATCTGGTATTCAGTCGCACATGTAGAATTTTGTAAAATTCTGTCTCGGGACTGAGGCGAATGTTTGAAAATTTTTTGTAGAAGACTCCAACTGCTTGCTAGTACTATTCTGCTTTTGAGATCAGTTGTGATTTTACTTTTTGACTTCTACAATTTCTTATTCTATTTTTATATATGGTGCAATGTAATTCTAACAATTTCTGCTATATTTCATTACTTTTGTGTTGCTTTGATTTATATTTACTTCAAATTCTTCCCATATTGATTTGCTGAATTGAATAAGATGACCCGAGCGTGGTGGTGTAACGGTTAGCGTTTTCGCCTCGCATTCGGGAGGATGCCGGATCGAATCCCCGTCCGGGCATCCAGATTTGGGGTTTCCATGGTTTCCCAAATCACTCCAGGCAAATGCCGGGATGCTTCCTTCAAAAGGTCATGGCCGAATTCATTTCCATTCCTTGCCCACCCCCATCTCTAAAGACCCGCTGTTAAGAGACGTAAAGCAGTTAAAAAAAAAGAATAAGACGCGTTAGAAAGATGGCAAGGAAACATTTCTTAGTCCTGAATCTATTGACCTGTTAGTGAGGGAAGATTACGAAACGTTAGTTAGGCCGTTGCTCGTGTACGGTTGGGTATTATAGGACCAACAGAATGGGTTTCAAGCACAAGGGTTGAAATTAGGGTTCAGTGGATGCGTAGGAGGAAAAATAAATTCATTATTATTTAGATTTTAATATTTTATGAAAACTGACTTAAAAATCAAAATAAGTATATTTTTACCCATAATTCTACACTTTGCGGAGTTCGCGGCTGGACTAATTCAAGTGTCAAGCACAAGGAAACACCATCGCACATCTCCATGCCAGCCTTTCCACTGTTCTAGAGGCCCATTCACAGGCCATCATGTAGGACCTACGTTGATCCGTATTTCGAATAAAGATCGTGAAAGGAGTTTCAGGACTAACTGTAGGACGTGTTGGATGTCGTTGGACTCTCAGACAAATACCAGTCCTCGTCGTCCAACAAGCTATGGCGTTGCATCATGATTGGAGGAAACATCCTGCGAGTGTGCGATAAGGACACATGGTGTGCCGCGAGAAAGTACGAGTGGAAAGCATTGCTTGGAACATTTTGTTGGGCCCTTTCTAGTAGCGTGAATGGGTGAGTGCATCCAACGGTATTTCCGCACGGAAGTCACGATCCGTGAATAGGCCGCTTTACTTTACATGCAAATTCAAACTTTAAATTCGTCGCTTATGTAATAACACCATTCCGTTCATTGTTACTTTTATTACAAGATCGTAAGTAAAAAAACAATCACGTTGTTGTTAGCTAAGTGAGGATGGGCTGAATCTCGTATAAGGAGAAAAGAATAATATATATTAGAATGTAAACAAAACCTCTGCTGTACATCCCCAATAGAAATTGAGGAAGCGGAGGTAGGGTTTCACGAAAAAGATCCGCACTTGCTCTGTTACATCCCTAGATGAAATACAGGCCAGGCTAGATTACCTGTAAAACACACCCGCTAGTTGATGCCTGGGCCTTATAAGCTAGTAGTATAATAATAAAAAGGCGGAGTGAAAGTGCAGCACATCTTTGCGCCAGCCATTTGTCCTTTTGCCTGTTGTGACGAGAGGGATTCCTCTGGCTTGTGCGTGGTGACTCGAGGCCGTTGTGGGTGATACGCTGTGACGCGAAGGCAAATTTCGCTGAGGCCGCAGACGGGAGCCGCTCTCGCGTACAATATTGATTCGACGTGAACGGCCTCCTACCTGACGCACTCCGGGGTCACGGGTTCGACGCGGGAAGCACAACCCCACACGTGATTAACTTTGCTAAAACGATTAGCGGTTGGAGTGATCCATAGCATCTGTTTCATTGCTGGAATTTCTTTCAAAACCCGATGTAACTGCCCACAATGCTTTCTCGTTCTTTTCCCCGCATACAGAAAATAATCTAATGAAAAGTAAAGGTTTTCTTCTAGACCACCCTGTTCTTTATTTCACCTAGACTGACAGCACTTTCCTACTCTGACCCTTTGGTTCGCGCCTGCACCCAGTAATACATAACCTAATTAACTCCAATAGTTTTATCTTAGAACAATTTCCATTCTATATATAGCTAGCTCACTATGTCAGATGCTAAGCTGTATACACTAGGACTACTGCATTTGGTGGATATTCACGAACAGTAGTGGAATGCTTAAATACTCTTCGTTGTTACCATTAATGCCAAATGATTTTGCAACTGAATAAAAGTAATCTTGAACCTGCATCTCTTTGCAAGACAAAATTATGTTAAAAAGTGATGTTCGGAGTTCGCAGCCACTCAGTGGCTTTATAGAGTTGTTGGATAGATCCACTGCATCTCCTAAGACAGCATATCATAGTGATGTGATAGATTTAACTTAATTACGATGGAGCGCTTGCCCCGGTAGCAATTGTCACACACACCCATTTTTCCCTTTAGTTGTACCCGCCTAATTTTCCCCTGTTCGGATTTCAGCTCTAAGTTATTTCAGGGTTTTTGGTAAATTATTTATCATCTCTTTGTAATTTATTCCTACCTCTGACGCCTTTCCTACGGAAGAAAATTATCCCTTACCTACGGAAGAAAATTTCCCCACACCCTTATGCCTAAAATCTATTGCCAGATTGTGGTCACGTTCTTCGACCAATGTCTTACCACGCCTCATCACCAATATAAGCCTAGTATACTCCCACCACTCTCTTCGCCCCTTATTTTTGCTTGTGGCTTTACGCTTCGTCGACGTCGAGGTCGTTAGAGGCGGCACGAGACTGGAGACAAGGGATGGGAAGGAATTCAGCCATGGCCTTTTGAAGGAAGCATCCCGGCATTCGCCTGGAGTGATTTAGGAAAACCCAAATCTGGATGTCCGGACGAGCATTCGAACGGGCGTCCTCTCCAATGCGAGGCCAGTCGCCCTTCTTGTTTTGCAATCAATTCCGTCCCAGCTCCTTTATCATATCAGTTACTGATTGTGTTTTGCAGTAATTTCCACAAACAAATCTAGCAGCCCTTCTTTGCACCCTTTGCAACTCCTACTCAAAATGTAGCTCCCATATGACACCATCATATTCAAGCAATGGTCTGACCAAAGTTTTGTAATTCATTTCCTGTGTGGTGAAACGGGGGCGACGGGGGGGGGGGGGGAGAGGGAAGTTCTGGCGAAATCTCACGTCATCTTTTTAATTTCTTGAAGAACAGTAAAAAAAAATGTATCTGCAAACGACGTCCATCCCAGTGCTGGGGGGAGGTATAACCGCCCTTGAAAACGGGAGAGCTTAAAAAAAGTCTCAAAAAACTACGAGGTCCTCATCAAGGGGGGGGGGTCCTGATTTCCAGAAAAACACCTCACGTTATTAATGGACGCTCCCTTACTTCTCCGGTACATCCTCTATCACTCTCTCCAACAGGGGAAGGATTTTGAAACCTTTTCCTACTACCTGTCCTATGTGTCCCCCCCCCCCCCTCTAGTTTAATTTAATATCAAATGTTGTGCCAAAGTATTCACATTTAAAGTATTCAACAAAGATTAATTTGTAGACGGCAAATGTAGGTGGGTGCAAGATAGGGGGAAGTTGGGTGTGTAGGGAAATTGCCACCGGAACGAGTGCTCCATTGCAATTAAATGAAATTAAAAAAAAAAAAGATTTCCTTGTGATCTTGGTTGCCCGGGTTGAACCTCATTACTTCAGCCATCATTTTGTGCCTTCTTCATAGGACTGCCACAAAATGATTGCTGAAACGTTATGTTTCGATAAATTGACGCGATTTCACCCGGACAAGCAAGACAACATGGACAACGGCCGCGGGAGTCTGCGCACCCAAGGATTTCCTTACCTGTCTTATAATAATAATCAACTATATGTTATAATTATAATATAATTGTTTGCTGTTAGTTCTCACAGTAACATGAGAGGTTCTATATTATACACCACTTGTGCAGGCTGTATTTGCGTCTAGCAAGGCCTTTTTTTTACTCACGCGGTTCAGCAACGTTAGATTAAAGCTAGTTCGTCAGGGTTTAAATTTAATCTCACCAAACATCCATGACAGATTTCTCGATTTTAACTTCTGATGTAGAGTTGTGGGTTCCTTAAACAGTTCTGCCATTCGTTCTTTAAGGTGCTTGGTGGGGAGCTCTGTTAGAAAGTACAAGTGTTCATTCTTTGGGTGTAGATCTTATGATCCCTCATTGTTTCGTTTAGCTGGATACTAGTGTGTTTAGTGTGGTATTTAACAACCGGCTACACTACGCAGTTTGCTAGTGTGCTGAGGCTTTTGGCTGAAGCGAGATGAGTTTTAATGTTTGTAGCGGGGCTCGCGGTCGCTGGTTTGTGTTTGAGGTGTTCCCCTTGTGGACGCATCGACCCGCCACACTGGAGCAGTCAGCCGTGGTCTCCATGGAGACACCGCAAGTAGCAAGACACTCTGCTAATAAATACTGCAACAGAATTCTCAACACAACAAAAAGACTGTTAACTTCTTAAGGTCATATGTATTATTTCTAGAAGGTGTTTTTTCTGACGCGCTTTCTTTCTCCCTCCATACTTGACCCAAATCCATAGATGAGGTGTCAAGGAATTTTTCGAAATTTAACCCATAAACCCAAAATTATGAACAATCAAGGTGACGGGTATGTGATAGTTCAGAGTCTAGCTGCTACGGTTCTCTGGCGTCGGTAAGAAGTGATCTCGTGGCACTAGATACCAGCACCACATAATGCAGAGATATTGATGAACTGTGTGTGTTTCCTTAAGTACGAACCTTTTCTGATATTTTTATTTCTGTTAGGCAAACATTTCATCATTTCTAATTTTAGTAAGACGTAAGTGTTTTGCTTCGTACGTATTTCGTTAACAAATAAACAATTGCTGCAAACGAGTCGGTTGTTCTTTCTTTGTACTACAAACCACTAGCCTGGCTTTTCATCGTATATCATTCGCGAAATCTTCGCACTGGCCATCTGGTCTCGAATAAAAAATAATTGCTGTAGTTACCTTAGGTGTAACTTTTCCTTAACGAGGAGAGTATCATGTTTGCCTCCACGTCAGTAGTAAGTTACCGATTTTGGTTGAAATTCAGCTTTGTATAACTTGTAATTGAATTCTTATCCTTCTAAGACTCGGTAATTTACCTCTTTATCTCTCGATATTGATTTAATTTTCATTTGACAGTAAATGGCGTATTTATTCTTCCGCTGTATAAGCTTCAATACACAACTAAAGAACTTTAATATAACATTCTTCATAATATAAACATGACAGCCGTTCCCACAATATTAATTACCATTTTATTATAGACAACTCGTAATCTGTAGTACCTTATAGTGTCATCCTTATTTAATTCAATTTCTCACAACATGAAAACTTCTCTGTCATCTATCTTATCTTGCCTTGATCATACTCATCTCTTTATTCCTTGGAGTCAGTTGATCTGTATTTCTTGCAGTATTCCATAGAGTAGTAACTGGCCTAAAATATATATTTTTTTATCAATAATCATTATTATTCATATTGTTATGTTACATTAAATATATTACCAACATAAACTTATTTTACCCTTCATGAAAAATAGGAGTGTTAAATTCTGTTAGATGATTGTTATTAAAATTAGCAATCTGTTGCGTGTGTCAGATTTGTGGAAATATTGTAGTGGTTTATGGTTAGTTTCCATGTTTGAAATTCTATTAATACCTACATTCGATCTTTCTTGGGATATCTCTATAAATTTTTGTTTTAATTGATGCCAATGGTATTTAATCGTTTTGGTTTTATTAATACTTATGATTTAATTTGATTTGTTGTGTATACCATTTTCTGTGTACTTTAGAATAATATCCGATTGATGCGTTATTTCTTAAATTTCGGTGTTTCTTCAATTCTAAATTAATGATTCAAGTTTGTTGTAGGGAATCTTTGTCAAGCTAATCTCGTCAGTTTTCGGTCCTGGTAGTGTTTCAGGTAGCGGTATGGTAGCTAAGTGGTTAAGGCGCGTGGTTTCCGAAGTTTCTGGGTCTGTTCCCGGGTTGAAATCCCGGTGGCGGCAAGAATTTATAATTGTTGTGTTCGATCACGAGGACGTTCCCTCGTTCGTATTCCACCTCAAACTGTAAGTCGGTCCCAGAGGAAAGGAACTATGGGGAACTATGGGGGGATAAAACCTGCTGTTCGTATGTGGACCAAGCTTTTCAGTGTTTCAATCCCCGAACAGATTTCAAAGTGCTATCACGGGCTGTTCACTAACGTACCAGCGGCCGCTAATTGTGAGGTTATACTAACTTCAGAACACGTAATTGTATAGTTCTCTTACACGTTTTATATTAAAAAAGCATATACTTCATCTACATTACGGGATGAAAATTTAAAAGGTAGTTCATGATAACAAAAGTAAGTGAACAATATTTTTCATTGTATCTAGATCATTATTTCTCCATTCCAGACGTTTCCACGCTTTCTTTCGAACTACTGAAATCAAGCTAAGTACATCTAGGTACCATTAGGTGTTGTGGTTAAAGCTGTAACCTTCCAGGTACTAGTTACGCATCGCTGTCGTGGTTAGCTCGGTGTTAGAAGTTGTATTTATTAGGCGAGGGAAAAGTGGTCTCGCGTAGCACTTCCAGAGAAGCTCGTTACATCGTAGATATGTTTCATCTGCTCTAGAAGCAAATCTGTGGACCATATTTGAGGTAATAACTGTCCTAGCATTTTACCACGTCGCTTTACAATGTCACTGTCTCCATTCACTTCAGTTCTGCCTTTCTCAGAATGTTCTGCGTACTTGTTTTAAAATAACCTTTAGTACCTCATGAACCTGTTAGAAATAATAGAAATAGCATGTTTTCACAGAATAACTTTGCAACAACCGACTGAATCCTTCCTGCAATCTAAAAGCATTCTTTAATCAGCTCAACTCAGGAGTTATAACGAGTCCCACAAAGCTGAAGAAATCGATGTCTAAATTGATCTCCTGCAGCGGTTGCTGTCAAGAACATTCGTGGACAGATTTGTCAGAAGTTTATTTTTCTCACTGTCTGAATTAAGTAACGCAAATCAATACTTGATCGGCCAGTTTGATTGTGTGGTTTAAAGGGTCGCCATCCTGGAAGGTTCATATCTATGGTATGTCGTACGGGCAGTGCTGATATCAGTTCTATTTTGAATTTCCCTATTCAGCTAGGCGAACATTCGGATTGCTCCTATATTGACTAAAAAATTTGTAGTTTAAAAAACTAAAATCACGCTTTCGTAGTAATGTGAACTAAAAGGTTAAAAATAATATTTAAATATAAACATTTTGTTTAACAGTGATAGGACGTCCCACAATTCAGGATAAATTAATTTTTTTGAATAAGCTTAAAGAATGAAGTCACTGATTACAAAATTAACTTTAATGTAAAAAAGCATGGGGTGCTATTTCAGTTGTCTTATATTTTTTGTCGTTGTCATTGTCAAAAGTTATGTAGAGCGCACCCCACGCTTTTTTAACATTAAAGTTAATTTTGTAATCAGTGACTTTATACTTTAAGCTTATTCAAAAAAAATAATAAAAAAAAATTATCCTAAATTGTGGGACGTCCTATCACTGTTTAACAAAATGTTTATTTTTGAATATTATTTTTAACCTTTTAGTTCACATTACTACGAAAGCGTGATTTTAGTTTTTTAAACTACAATTTTATTTTTAATTTTTTAGTTCAGATAGTTTAAAAAGTATGTTTCTTACTGTTGGCTTTTCTTCGCCAATCTCTCTTTTTCTTTGAGTTGTAGTTTCATTATTAATTATTATTCCCACGAGTAAAATACAATTAAATGGTCAACTCAACAAGAGATTCAATAGCACGGTAAACGAGGCTACTTTTCTATAATAGTACGAAGTAATATTTCGAATACTTACTATTCAACATCACGTTAAGCGACTTCAGACAGATAAACCTTTCAGGATAGGAGACAGCAGAAGACGATCGTCTACAGCAACCAAGGCTCGTAAATCACACCCGGGAAACTGGAGAACGATGATGATGATGATGGCTATATTGGAAGGGAAATCTCCGAAGGGTGTGGCCGCCAAATGACGAAGATTTCTCGAATCGCACCTGTGCACTAATGTCGCGGCTGCATTTGCCTAACTCATTAATCCCATCAAGTATATGATACACTGACAACGTGGTGAGAGTGAAATTATTGAATTTTTATCGGTTCTTAATAAGTGTGCAAAATTTAAAACGATTCGGACGTCAGGAAGCGGGTAAACACTGAAATGAAAGATTCCATTACATGGCAACCATTTTTCTATTGTTATCGTCAGAGTAACGAGAATAGCAGGACGTTGCTAAGAGACTACTGTATTGTCAACGGTTCTTAAAACGTGTGCAAAATTTTTATGTTTTTACTGTCAACGTAATCAGAATATCAAGAAATAGCTATGAAATTATTGTATTGTAATCAGTTATCAATACATGAGCAAAATTTCAAACAACTCGGACATCTGGAATTGGGTTAAAATTATATTGCAAAATTCCACGACATTCAACCATTTTTCTGTTGTTACTGTCAAAGTAATGAGCATGGCAGGATATAGCTATGAAATTATTGTATTGTCACTGGTTCTTAATATGTGTGCCAAATTTCAACCAGCTCGGACATGGGGAAGTGGGTCAAAATGGAGTTGTAAAATTCCGTTACATTCATACATACATACATACATACATACAAGTCAAGCTAATATAAAGCGTGTAAAAATAACCCAGTAAACAAAGAAACTAACATTTATCACGCTGATAATAGTTAGTACTCAGTGCGGCAGACCGAACAGAACCTGTGTGCTCGCTGTTACCGTTCGAGGAAGGCTCTCTCCCACGCTGCACTATTGGACCGTATATCCTGCTCTAGGTTTGGAGAGAGGGTGAGCTCTCCAATACCATTGAAGACGCGGTGGTGGCTAATTCCCCACCTGAAATCCCTAAGAGAAGTTTAATTAAACTTCTACATTATAATTTGGAAATGTTCTATCAGTGGGCCTTGGACTCAATACGTAAGAACGTATAAGTTAATATATGATTTTTTTTATATCGATGAGTATTACAATATAGATGTGGTCTCTGAATTTATCCTGTATATTGTCCCTTCAAGTATTAATCTTAATATGGGACATGGAAAAGGATTGTAGAATTAATGGTCACAAAATATATATTTATATGTAATTTTATATGTGAATCATGTCCAGGACAGTATGGTATGGCAGAAGGATCATAGCTACCAACTGATTATGTAAGATGTATTGAAAGCCGGTAATAGTATATGCTATGTTGTAAATCTAAGCCTAGAAGTATTAATGCTACAGCTGAAAAGTATGAGCCCTGTACAACGATTACAAGATAGAGGTTATTTCTGACTTAATTTGTTTTATTTTATTTGTATTAACCTTAATATGGAACATCAAATTGGATTGTGGAATTAATGTATATAAAATTTATTCTATAAGCAAATTCATATGTGAACCTTGCCTAAGGCAGTACGGTATGGCAGAAGAACCATAGCTGTAAACTTGTTATATAATATGACTTCATTTAAAGCTTGTATTTGTATATGCTATGTCGTAAAGACAACTCTGTTTAGTATCGGGGCCATATCTGCAAGCCGAAAACGTAAAAAAGTGTACATAGGTTGGCCGTATGTTCACGAAACCCGAAGCCAAAAAAAAGTGTGGCTTAGAGAATTGGTGAGGGGGTTAGTGATTAGAATAAGTTACCAAGAGAATAGATGAATAATATACCAAAAACGGTGGAACAATTTAAAGCTGAAATATGTAGGAGGCAAAAGTTAGGAAAGGTGAAAAAATGAATGTGTAAATTATTTAATTAATTGCTATTTGAAGACCCGCTCACAGTTTTAGCCAATGAGTGAATTTTACCGAAATTACCCGGTGATAATTATTACGCTCTTCTGGCCCGCCCTGGATCTGTTCTCAAAATCACTGACAATGCTGCAAAACTGCAACAAGCAGCATTTTAAACCTCACAATATCCAATAATTATCTTGCAGCTAATATCATAAATAAATGATCACTGGAAAGACATATATATAAATACCCACAACAACGTCAATTATTATTACATGGGCCAATGTAATACTTACTCCCCTTTTCATGGCAACATTACGGTTTTGAAAGAGAAAACAACGGAACAATACTCATTGGTCCAGCAGTAAATAGTGACGATTTAAATCTCCCGAAACGAGTCTGGTGTTCCGTCGATCGTATTGACACTGATCAATGCAGATGAAGGCTCATGGCCCTGCCCCATACAAACAACTACACATGTCGCATCTCACTCGCAACTAAGAGAGCGTCCATAAACTACGTGGCTCGGTCTAAGGGGGGGGGGGGATTGGCGGGAAAGGTATGCTGAGCTACATTGGGGGGAGGGGTTTCCGAGCCAGATCACGTAGCTTTCCATTAATATTATTTTTCACAGTTAACATGAGCTACAGAATACACAACGGCATGTGAATATTTATTTCCGTCATTTAATTATCTCCGTATGTAACCATAGTCTAACAAGAGAAAACAGTGCAAAATATCTTGTGGAATCAGTAGGCGAAAAAGCTACCTGTTACGGGGAGGGGGGGGGAGGTCCACTGAGGAAACCAAAATGGAGCTACGTGGTTTATGGACGCTCCGTCAGTGCGTCTACGCGAGTTAGTTGCCTGCGCTGTACATTGGATTAAGAAGTAAACATCGAGCGTGGTGGGTGAATGGTAAACGCTTTGGTCTCTCATTCGGGAGGACTTCCAGATTTCTGTTTTCTGCACTCACTCTAGGGGAATGTCGCGATTCTTTCCCGTTACTTGTCCCTAGTCCATTCTCGGCTCTAATGAAGTCGACGAGTCGTAAAGCCGTAACGGGGAAAAAAGTATTTAACTATACGATCGTAATTCTTCAGTTATATCCTGTTTATGCCTTATTTATTTACGCATGGTTGAACTGCGTGTCCCTGTTTTATTTTTCATTTAAAATTTGTTCACGTTTAACAGCTTATATATGCCACTTGTGTAGCGAGTATTCATTTCATAAATAAACGCATAATAAGGAGTTCAACAAATTACAAATATCCTAACAGACCATCACAGTTTTCCTGTTTGCCATCGTACATAGGAGTTCATTAAGGACGATTTTTTTTTTTTTTTCCTTATGGTTTTACGCCTTTTCGACATTGAGGTCATCAGAGGCGGGATGGGACAGGGGACAAGGAACGGGAAGGAATTCGACAATGGTCTTTTAAAGGAAGCAACCCGGCATTCGCCTTGAGTGATTTGGGGAAACCTTGGAAAACCCAAATCTGGATCCCTGGACGGGAATTCGAATCGGCGTCCTCCCGAATGCGAGATGGACGATATAATGTGAGGGCAAGTAGAGTGGTGCCATCTATCTGTAAAGCTAGTTTGTGGAATGTGGATTTTAGGAGACGAAGATTGGGGTCGTCCCAGTATTCGCCTAAGTGATAGCTGATAAACAGTGTGGTGTTGCCTTAACCCGCGCTGCCACACTGGCGGGTTATGCGATATCATTATTACTATCAGCCAGTTCAATCATTTTCTGATGTGGCCTCTTAAAGTCATGATATCATATATAACTTGAGCAGTCTACTCCAGGTCGCACGATCTTTGGATATATATATAAAGGACTCTTCGCTTGTCAGAAATAACTGCATAACTTCAGTGCAATACAACCAGAGATGTATTCAATTAAGGGATTAATCTAATTTCTTATTCACCCCAATAAAATCAACGAGCGGGAAGTCGCAGCCACCAAATTTTTATATAAAGTACTATAACAATTGCTGTTATTGTTTATGAGAATTATTTTCCTTATTAACACGTTACAATTCCTATTACTTGTTTGACTGAAGTAACTTTTCTGTTGCAGGTGGGAATCACTCTTTTCTTCATTGACTGAATAATGACTGTAAGTATGAACGTGGGTACAGACGACCCAATTTCGGTCCCAATCTGCAGGGGCAATCCGCCAGGAGTCCTGCAGATTGTCAAGTAAGTAGGCAAATTGAGTGTGCTACTCCCGATAGCGGGAGATTGGTAGAGCCCGAAAAACAATTTACAGATTGTCTTTGCAGACAAGGAGCAAATTGAGAAGTGCGTAGCGCTATTTCAACGATTGAGACAATTTCGGCTCAACTGGTTTGGAGCGGGGAGCGAGTGCGTTCCGTGCCGTTAGTCGTGTGTGTCGTTAAAAATGTCTAAAGAGAAAGAAGTGCGGACGAATAGTTTCGAAATTTATAAGAATATGCCGCAATTGTGGGACAAACAACAAAAACCACATAAACCGCAAATTGCGGGAAGAACGATTTCGAGTTTTGCTCGAATTTTATAAGGAATTGGACCAGGAAGTAACACTTGTAGTCTTTTTTTTTCTTCCTTAATGTAGTGTTTCAGACATTTGTAAATAGCCCAACATTTCACAGGAATGATGTCTGAAATCATTTGTGAAATCGGCGAACTAAATTTCATATATTTATAACTTTGTACACTTGTAAAATTGTAAAGTAATGACTAACATTTCTCTGGCGCAGCTACTTTTATGGAAATATATATATATATATATATGGGGGTCGCTAAGCGGAGAATCTCTGCAAAACTTTCAGGGCCTACTCTCAGAAATTTTCTAAAATCTTCTGCCTCTCAAAATGTTTTCTTAATAAAATATATTTCTTCACCCAATCTCTTTTCTATTTTTCTCTCAGTACAAACTGCAGTACAGGTTATTGTTAAAATGATGCCTACTTTTTGTTGCTTTGACATAAAAAAAGCGATTGTTAAGAGCAGTGACGCGATTACAATGTAAACTAAAATTGGGAGCGAAATTGTGATGAGAGGAGAAAAGCCCCGTATGATTGCCCTGAAGATTGCCCCTGCAGATTGGTACCGAAATTGGCTAGTGTGTAGGCGCTTTAAAAAGATTACTAAGTACGAAGCTGCGTAAAATTTAAATCGTAAGGATATTTTGTCGGCTCTTGATAGGAATAAATGCGTATTTCAGTATGTCAACAATCAGCGAGTACTCCTGTTTGTGTTTTATTTGTGTGGTCGTGAACTTACGGAACGCCTATCGTATTACTGGAAGATGAAATCTGTTTGGTAAGGGAGTGAAACGATCACAAGTTGTGCCATCTTGTTTCCGCTAAGTAGACTCTGTCCACTGCCAAGTTACGGACACCAGCCATAGTCCGGTACTACTAACCAGAGATATTACATATGTGTACGCCACACGTTGTTGCGCTGATGCCTTGTACTGCAGTTGTTGCCTGTTTCGCGTGTCACAGAATGTGTGCGCCAGTTGTCTAAAGCCAGCAGAATTGTCCCCTTGTTAACGCTGTCACTTTCCTTTGCTGTCAGGCTTTGTGACTCGAGCACAAAAGATAAGGACAACCGCTGTATTGTAGCGTGAAAATGGCGCGTCGAATCAATATTGCTTATTGTTTCAAGACGCTCTGCTTCAAGTGCAATCCATCACGTATTAGTAATTGCAGAGGATACAGATAAATCACTTCATGCAATCAGCAGGTTCTTCTGAATATCTTAAACTTTCAGTTATCAATAATCGTAATGAAATTATTGAACTATACGTGCGTAATTTCATCCTTTTTTGTGTGTTGCATTAGTAAATTACAGCCGCCAGCGCGGTAAACCATCAGAACCATGAATCAGAAAAGTAGGAAGTGTGACAACAGATACGAAAGAGTTGGAAACAAAAAATCTGTTGTTGATGCAGAACTGGAAATACCAAGACTCAAAAAGTATCACATTTCTTTAGTCTGTGAGGAATGTTTTGTGGATTAACAAAATACTCCAGAAAGGCGAATGGTGTTCATCACACCGAGCTTGTTGGATGAGTGATGACGCTTTGACCTGGGATTCGAAATAACGCGGGTTCGTATCCCCGTCTGGCCCATCCAGAATTCGTTTTTTCGTGTTTCGTGTTTCGTGTTTCGGGATGGTTCCTTCATAACTAAGGCCACGGTCGATTTCCTTCCTGCTCCTGATCCCAGATCTTTCCCACCTCTAAAGACGTGTGCGTAAAGCCATAAGACGGAGTGAAAAAAAGTGTTAATTGCATACTTTGGCTCATTGTTACCTACCGACTGGAAACGTGAACTGTTGCACATAGCAGCTGAGACGAAATTCGTGAGAACCTTCAACCAGGAGACCAGGTTTAATTGTTGATATTGGGTATTTAGGGCGCGTCGACAGTGTGGTCATTAGCGCTACCAGGTTCGAATCGAAAGATCAGCAGGGAAGTGGTAATAACGAATTTCATATTAAAATACCTGTTGCTGGTGAAGACAGCTTAAATACCTTAGTGGCATAAACATGTGATGAGACGATAGCAGTAATAGTAAATATTTCTACAGAGGCCTGAAAGGAAGAAGACTATGCGGATGAGAGTAGGTCTGATTCATAGAGATTGCGAAATTTGTTGTGGAGTAAAAATACTTCAGGTGATTTCGTGTCCTAGAACAAAAGATATACGGCGACGGAAAATGTGACGAGCGCTTGTGAACCTCACTCCGGAAACATGAGTTCGAAAATGATGACCCATGTGACAATCAGCAAAGGTTAATTCCACAGTGCACCCATCTCAAAGATACACTAATAGCTGCCGGTGTTAAATTTTGCATAGTGCATGACCTGATTTCACACCCAGAGATTTGCTTATCTCGAACAGCCTAGTTCTGCGTAAGGATTTGTGGCGTATTGTGGTCTGAGGACTCATTCAACTGCAAGCTCTGACTATAACGAAGATTTCCTAATTTACTTATGTAGCGCGGAAAAAATCATTTCAATCTGTTCCAAGTCTAACTACTGATAAACGTATTTTGGACCCTTTTCTTAATTATTCATAATTAATGCTACTTAAAAGCGTCAAACGTTTTTCAGATCTTAATACTTCCAAGAGCAGTTCGAAGATTTTTTTTTATTATTATTTTTACTTTTGATATGGAGGCGGGAAGGAAACAATCCTAGATCTATGTTTCATGATGCTCTGACTAATAGCGCGGATGACGCCCTACTTTAATAGATTTTTTCACTCTGGCTGCGAATTCCGATCACGTTTCTCAGGAATAAGGATGGCAAATTTGGGTATAGGTAAGAAAATGGATGCAGAGGTTTTGGAAGCACTTAGTACCGTTGATCTAACAACTAAAACTTTATGACGAATGTCAAGCGTGATTTTATCTTTTCTTCTCTAAATTTGAATTCGGATGAGGTCATTTGATATTGTCGTCACTGTTTTCTGCAACATTTTAATGAACTTTGTATCTTTTTTTACTAACGAGGGCTTTATAGGGTCATTACAACAGGTAGAAGATTGTGGACAAAGAGTGCGAAGGAAACCGGCCCTGATTTTTCGAAGCAATCATTACACCCTCCTCCTTAATTGGTCTCTAGAAGCCATGGAAAACCAAAATCCTACGGCCTCTAGTATGGTAGGCTGCTCTGTAGGTTCGGTCGTATTTGCCCGTATAAAATTCTTTAAGCTGTCTTTCGTGTATGTCTGTCTTCTGTGTCTTGCCTGTGTTTTCTCGATAACGACTCCTTGCTTGGCAAAACCCTTAATTTCTGTCTGGAGGACTGTCGTATCTAAGGAATATTTTACAAATGTCGGATGATGATAATGTTATTTAAGATAATTACATTTATTTGTGATACTGTTAGGGTTTTTAATACAGTCTTTGTATTTCCTGCGCCCACTTACTTTTAATCTTTCGTAATTCATTTGCAGGTAATGTGGTTTCGAATCTCAAAGCGAAGAAGGCGTCTTGGGCCATTATCCGCTCCTCCGTTTGCTTATTAGGTGTTCCGTATTGAAGGAGAGGGGGCTCTTTAATGTAGGGAGTCACTCAGTCATCGTTCCCGGAAAAGCAATACACAATTTAAAATAAGGCTGGCATTGAGTTTGAAGAGGTGTCCAGACGGTTCAGTAACGTTTGATGGAGGATCATAGTACAGTGGGGCAGAGCGTATTTATTTTGTTTGTGGCCTGCTAGATTGACGCTAACCAGTCTGGCAGCTGACCTCGACATGGAGCCGCTAACAAGCAGACTAACTGGAATGTTATCTGTCGCCAGGCGTGGGCATGTGTCTGCTGCGGGGGAGGAAGTCTTAACCAATCTGATAAGCTTCGATTTTCTGGCATTCCTGAAATGACTGCAATTGTATTTCAGAGTATTCCCATAACTTAGTGCTGTGTCCATTGTGTAACATTTTTCTACCTGGTCTAGTGACTGCGGTCTCTACAGCTCCAGTGGAATAAAGTAGAGATGGGTCGTTCTCGAGTGAATCAGTTCTTTAGAGCAATTCCTTTAAAAGAGCGAGTGAGCAGTCGCTCACTAAAAGTGAGCGGTAGTTTTTCTAAGTGAGTCGGTCATAAGTCGGCTAGTTCCGAAGATGAAGAAGAGCTTGTTCAAAGTCGATTTAAGGGAGGTATTTCATCGAAAAGTGGGGGTGTAACCGGATTCTGAGGGGTGAGACCTAAAAAAAAAAGAAGTCTCAAATAAAACTGAGCTAGTGAACCGTTCAAAAGAACTAGTACTCTTCGTGGAGTGATCAAATGAACACTGCTCTTTTTAGTGAGTCACTTTGCCCACCTCTAGAATAAAGAGTACCTGTATAACACAAGGTTACACGTTGAGGCTAAGTTAGCAGTAAAGGAGTTTCATATGTTTCTTAATTTAGGACTTGAATCACTGCTGTTAACGCAGTATTCCCCTCGAATTCTAAAGTCACGTGGCCTTTGTATTGCTTGTGTGGAGGCTAACAAAAGGGCCATCGATTTGAATTTGCGTCGGTTATGTCCGGTATATAATAATTGTTATGCAACTGACTGGATAGTTTTCTTTCTCCTTTTTTTTTTTTTTTTCTTCACGCTTTATTGGCGTCGAGGTCATTAGGACTGATGACAAGGAACTGGAAGGATCTCGGCCATGGCCTTTTGAAGGAAGCATCCCGCAATTCGCCTGGAGTGACTTGGGTAAACAATGGAAAACCTAAATCTGGATGCCCGGACGGGGATTTGAACTGGCGTTCTCCCGACTGCGAGACCAGAACGTAAACCGTTCACGCGCCTTGAGCTGTCCCAACGTCGCACCTGTCTTTCTATAAAATATTAAATTTATTTGTCTTGGAAACGAGCCGTTTCGAGTGAAATTCAAATGTAAAATACAGGATTATAACAAGAGAACCATTCACTTTCGAAACTCTATTTATTCAAAGGTATCATACTTACAAATATGGATGATATATGAAAATAACCAAAATTATCATTTAAAAAAAGGTTATTGCTATGGTGTGCATACAAATCATCGACAGAAAAAACGCAAGTAACATTTTTTATTTCGTAATTTGTAAAAATTGTTCAAAATGGCCGCCATTTGCTCTTATGCAAGCCTTAAATCTTTTGATATATGATCTTTTTATTCGGTGAGCATAACCTTTGCGGTTAATGTGAATCCGAGGGATTCAGGTCCGGCGATCGTGGTGGCCACAAAAGATAGGGCCGAGGCGCCCGATCCACATAATTTTATAAGGAATGTAAAACAATTATACCATTTTAAAATTGGCAATAACGAAACAATTTTTTAATGTAATTGGCACGATCCGCTTAGTAAATTTGTTTACACCTCAGTCATTTGTATAAACTTTTTGTATAAGATTTTTTAAAGTTTTTTTTAACATTTAAAAAAAGAACATTCTTTTAGATAGCTCAAACATCCTTGATTAAATTTTAAAATAAACAGATTTAATTTGTAGAAATGGCTTGGAATAAACTGAACAAAGTCGCCTGTTCAGAAAAAAATCAATATCTCGAAAATGGTGAGACTTTTACTAAAATAAAATTTTGTCGTATGGTAGGACATGACGTGAGCGATCTGCGGTTGCAGGATTATCCTTTCATTCCTGAACACTGTATTTTTTTTTCTGTTGCAAACATTCCTTTATCTCAACAAATACGAAGCCTACTTGTGACACAGCATACTGAGTTCACGTTGAAATACATTGTTTCTTGAACATTTAAGTTAAATACCGAATATAAATCGGCTTCGAGTAGAGTAAAAATAAAGCGACGAACACAGAGCTCAGACACTTCGTTTCCTCGCGGTTGCTTAGCCGAATACAACTGTTATTGAATAACTCTCATAACCTCGATTTTGTTGTATCATCTCTGATCTCAGTTAACCAGGTAACGAAGGCCTGGCGCGTGACGTCAGCGTTACGGAGGCCCTTACACAGTGACCAAAGTAGCCTTTTCTCCCGTGTATATACGGGGGAACGGGGAGGGGAGGGGACTAAGAGGATATTTGAAACTACTGTGAATGCAACCAGACACAGGTCTAAATGTTGTTTATTGGACTCATGCACGTTACTGTTAACTTATCTTAATCGGTGTACAAGTATTACCTTTGACTGAAGAAACACTCTTTTACTTCTAGACTGAATCTTTCATCTCTGGGACAAAGTCGGTGGGCGGAATATCAGGCCAACTGTGAGCAAGGTACAAAATATTGTAGCCACTCCGATCCCTTTTTGGGAGGTGATTAGAAGCGGGGTAAGGCAATGGCTTCTCTGTTGTGTGGGAGGCGCGTGGCGAGTGATTGAACTGCCGCTGTGGGTGCCGCCAATTGTCCACTTAGCGTCGGCCACACGCGCCTACACCCTTCCATCAGCTGCCCTCTCACTCGTCCGCCCCATCATTACAGTCCAAAGTACTCGACACATTTAGCTTGAAATATTTCACTCTCGCGTGGGAGGAGTGTGTTTTTGCTGTGGGTAACTCCTGCGTATATTAAAAAAAATACACATACCCAGAGCAGAAGTAAGGTCGAGGCTCTTCTGTCCGGTTAGGCTGACCCTTGCGAATGGAGAACCTCGGGTCTTGCGTGTACCGCCGAGCCAGGGGACTGTATCGTCCTGATTTTGGTTTTCCTTTAAAAGTTCATGGCCGAACTCCATCCCGCTCCTTTCACCATCTCCTTTCCTTTAGGACGGAGAGGCGCTCCTGATACTTATAGCAGCCATTGCTGTCGTGGATCATCCCGGGACGTCACAAACCACCAATGAAAATAACAAGGATTACACCATTAGAATAGGGTCACCAGCAAGCGTTGTGATTAAAATTACGCTATTCGTTTTTGAAATTGGTAGGGGGTTGGATTTCTTGTAGATGACAGCTTCAATTTCGAATCTAACTGCATTCTCGATCTAACAGGCGTACAGTTCATTATTTCACCGAACTTCCGATGGTTTCCGCAGCTATGTTTCGTTCTTTGATCTGCGTCAGTTTGACTTGTGGCAACGTCTTACCTTAAACCTCCGGGTATCGTCTAGGTCGTGTCTTCCTTGTGCGTCAATTCCTTGGTGCGAATTTACTTGTTTTGTCTCTGGTACCTGGTTGACAGCCTCTAGGTTCGAATCCCCGTCCGAACATCCAGATTTGGAATTTCCATGGTTTCGTCAAATCACTCCAGGAGAATACCGGGATGCTTCCTTCAAAAGACAATGGCCGAATTTCTTTCCGGTCCTTATATCCATTCCTTTCCCGCCTCTAATGACCTCGACGTCGACGAGGCGTAAAGCCATAAACAAAAAAAGGTTGTCTCTGATTGGGGAGGTCCTGAGTTGGATTCTGGGCCTGGCGACTCCGTACTATTCTGGAATCATTTCAGGCGAATGTTAGGATGGTTCCGTGATGCGAGACGCGGCCGATAATCCTTACCGTTGCCAGGCAACAATCCTATCCCCGCCCTAATGACAATGACTTGGATACGCCATTAAGTTCTAATTTCCGGCTCATATAAGTTTCTTGTTGTGAAAATAGATTTTTCACGTCTAACGGTACAATGATTATGTTAGACACATTAGATTTTTTATTATTCTCATTTTAATGGGCGTATTATGTACTTCTGTTTGGGGTGTTTTATTCATCTCTGGTCTTACAGATTGTGCCACGTGTATTTCCGTTGCCCTTCTGGTTCGGGGATGAGAGAGATATTTAGTCGAAGACATCTGCGAACAAATTATGAGACGAGCAGTGCGATTAGAGAGTAGAAACGGTGCTCAACAATATTTTTTCAGTGACCATTTAGCTGTTTTCAAGACAATGCTCATAAACATCTCTGAATTCAGCATCGAGGTTCTCAGTAAAAACCACTTCTATAACTAATTCGATTTATACTTATTATTTCGTTTCTGTTGTTTTATTTTCTGTAAATGTTTTATTTATTTGTTTTTGTAAATGTGTGTTCAATCAAGTTAGTAGTTTTTGAATTTCTAATAGTTATCGCTCAGTTTACTGTTTTCTTTTTTCTGTATATTTTCTACAATTTTTTGCTACTGTTTCTTGTTCTCGGTGTATAATTATTTGATCCTAAATAGTAATGACTCCGTTTATAATTATTATGTAATACTGCAAGACATATATTTTTTCAGTTGGAATAAATAAATAAAGTCTCTTCTCTTCATCTGTGATAAATGTCTATTCATCCTGTCCTTGGCTTTCCACCAGTCAATCTTGAACCTGTTCTCTTATTTTTTTGGCTTGTTCGTACCACCTCACTAGTAGTAATAGTGGTTCGATCAAGAAAACAAGCCATTGGGTCAGGCATATCGAACCATAGCCGTAACATAGAACGTCATTATTCCTTTTGAATTAAATCTCCCAACGGAAGCAGTCAACTCGAAAGTACTTCGTATTTGTAGCTGAACAGGGATTTGTTGGTATTATGATAGGGAGTCGTACGCATTTATAGTGGTTGTGAAAGAATCAACAAATGGATAGGTATAGAGAGGTTTTCAGCAACTTCTGACAAAGCAGAAGCGATGAAAAGTAAGAGTCTGTGAAGGCGACTACGTTGAGGAAATCGAGGAATGCGGAACGATTGGAGGTTCGGTCAACCGTGGCGGAAGGATCTGGTCAGCAGTCACGAGTGCGCTGACCGCAGTGACTCAGCAGTTAGTCACCTCACAGAACACTTGTCGGTTGCAGGATGCCAATTATAACTTTAATTATCAGCCTGACTCAATTAAGTTCTGATGAAAGAATTTGTTAAATTAATGTCAGCACAGTTCCATTCGGATTCTTCTGTGTCTATCACCAACAAGTTACGGATAATCTGCATGTCCTAAGACTGGAAATTAGAGGAGAAACGGAAGTGAATTAAACAGTTCACTATTACTGACACTGCAAGTCATGAAGATTTCCATTGACCAGAATTCACTCGCCTGTCAAGTTGCTCCGTTACACGGAATTAATAATGTTGTTTAATAATGTTTTGGAACATTGCGTAGTCACATAGTTCTAGTTTCTCGAAAGTTCTGTTGAAATAATTACCGACTTTATTAATAACTAGAAGGTCCTAATTGCAAAGAAATGAAAAGTAATGTAATTGATCTACGAAATCGGAAAACCCCTGAAGAGTAGTTAAGATTCCAATTTTATTTAGGTAAATAAGCCTGTTTAGTTACACACAGTTACCATTTCTTTATTTAATGCGTTAATAGTTAATATTGCACTACTCGCAGAATGTTTCGGCACTCTATGAAGCCTTCACTCAATCAGTAGGTATTCGTCATCGACGAAATAAATGAACCTATTTTTTTTTAGGGAGATTGTCCTAAGGATATACATCCGGGTCATATGGCTTATAGCGTAGTTTGGCTGCGTATTTTCTCCATTTAACTTCCAAACCAAGATACTGATTAATATACTCTTAAAACGTAATAAAAAATTATTCATGAACGAAGCGCTTTTGAATCGTCAGAGGCTAACTGGAAATAGGAGTTCAGATCCCGATAAATCCAATTGTTTTAGTCTTAGCTATTCGGTTTCCCCCTGCAGCGTCATATGAGTTAAAGATTTATGCCTTGAACGTCCGTAAGTGGTTGCGACGGACGGTCCTTTCATGCGGATTCTCTGGGGAAATTTCGAGTTCGTTGCTTCCTGTTGCCTCTCCTAGTTCGATTGTAGTTACCAAGTGTTATTTTTGTATAGCTGACTGCTTTAAACGTTGTTAAGTGGTGTTTCTTGTTCGTGAAGTGCATGACAGACGAAACAACGGAGTGATTGAGACCTATTCCTCCTGTTTAGACTTGCCCTTGCGAAAGAAAACATACATTGCGTCATCTGCCCAGGTCAGAAGCCAATCAAACCCCAGTCAAGATGAATCAGGAGGAGAGTACAGACCACGCTATGTCTTCCTTGCATTGCAACTTTTACCACTTTTTAAGGTTCCATAATTTTTCAAAGACTGGTGGCTTTGCTGTGGATTCGTCTGCAATACCTTCATAGCTACTGAGCGAATTAACTTAAAAATTTATTATAACGAAAGTTCTAAAGGAAATTTGGGGAATCAAAATATTTGTTGTGGTTTTAACGAAGGGCTAAAGGAAACATTTTCTTCACAGGTATCAAATGAAAATGAGAAGCATCGCGACTAAAAAAAAATGCTTGGATTTTATTTTATTTTACAATTTATACGAGGTTTTGGCGAAAAACCATATAAAAAAATCCAACTCTCCGTCGCTGATCCGAAAAATTCTTTCAAATTTTACAGGACCTCTACAGCAATGTTTCGAAGGTTGATCGTTTTTCGCATACTAACTAAAGGAGTAATTTTAACAAATATGATACCTTAGCAGATTTTTTTTTTTCATTCCATAGAGAATTTCATGAAGTTATTAAATACAAGGTTATTATAAATGATTGAAACGATTTCACGAATTTTCTGTATCTATATTATTTGAACTATTGTCGCAAAACTTTACAGTCATACAGAAACACTCCTTCCACTTCCATGATGCTTTGTGGGGTTATTTTTTTTTTTTATATGTATATGTATAAATTTTTTGATTCCCATGAAAATAGTTTATTTTAAGATGGTCCAAATTTATTCAAGACCTTGTAACAGCCCTCAAACCTAGACTTTAAATGGAATTGCATTTGTAGCAAGCTAGAGGTTGAGTGAATATGATCTTGTATGTTTGTCTTGCAATTAACTGTAAATCGGTGTAAATGAATTTTGTTTTATGAAAACGAAATAATGTAAATACTATTTAATATGTTTAAGGACAGAACTATGCAAGAGAATTTCTTAAATGTGTGTAATTCCAAGTATTAAGTGAGCTACGATGTTTAAAGGATGATTTACTACAGCTTAAAATGATTTATGTGGATAATTTGTGTTTAAATATCTTTAAATTTTCATTTCTGAGCATTTCTTAATGATTGTAAATGACTATGTATTGATTTTGATTGTTTTTAATATATTTTTAATTGTTTAAGTATTGTTAAAGTTTGAGAAAATATCTGTCTGAATCCTGTGTAATGTTCTGGATCTTTCTTCTAAACTTATATAAACGAACGGCAAAGACAGTTGAAACAGTTTTGAGCGAACAGTTTTACGTGTACTGTGAGAGTGTATCACATTATTGTCTTTGAAAGGAGTGTTGAATGTAATCGCTGGAGTTTGTATTTACATGTGACCAGAATCTTTGCAGTCCGATGCTTTACGAGAAATAATAATAATAATAAAAAAAAACAAGTTAAAATTTGAAAGTATGTCTGGAATTAATTATTTCATATATAATAAACCACGAGACACCTAATAACCTGCTACAATTATTTAAAACTAATTTTCATTTTGTATTACATTTCAAAGACAATTTCACAAAACTAATCATCACTCTTTTTATAATCACTTGTTTCTGTTTTTGCATATAAGCTTTATTAGTGAATTCAGTTTAGTGCACAACAGAAAGAAATGGAATCTGACAAGTTTATTCTTATGTACTGCGACGAATTCGATTTATCTCAAAAAGATCGATACAACTGAGTGTAGGTCCACACGCGCGTTTATCGTCAAAACCATCCTCTCTTTTAAACTAACTTTGTTAATAAGGTAATTCGCGCTTGTCGTGTTAGTGGAGACAAATGGTCCGTTACGAGCTGCAAAATGACGGAGATAGCTGTGTACGCGATAGTCGACAATTGATTGCAGTGGTCGATGTGCCGCTTTCGAGAGCCGCCTGCCCGTCATGCCTCATGATTAAACCGCAAATATTTGTCGGGTCGACCGCGGAGCCCTCGACCACACGGATCGATATTCTCGCACACCCGGACTGGCTGCGAATTAATTTGCATGCCCTTCATAGAGGCCGGCGCTAATATGAGGACAAATGTCTCCACGTTTTCTTATTTTAACAACTGAAATGAACTTAATTAATTTTGCTGAAAGACCGTCATCAAAGTACGTTCTTCCAGAATATGTAACTGTCTCAACTCTCACCAGAATCATTTAATCTGAACCACTTCCCCGGACGTTGTTGTCTTTTTCTTTTAACTTCGTTCTGCCTTCATGGCGGTCATAAATTGTAAAGAAACAAAGAATTATCCTTGCTCTCCACCTATCACAGGTAACGTCGTTTTGTTCTGGAGGAAAATCTGCTTTATTATTCATGTGTCCATTCGGGGAGTATTCTTTATATATTCTTATTATTATCGTATGGCTTCTTTGGGCGGAGAAGGTGTGAGGGAATTATTTGAAAAAATTTAAATGTTTGTGTCTGATATTTTTCTTTCAGTAGGGAAGCTGTTTTGTCTTGGCTCAATTTATTACAATATTAATCGCTGGATGCCAAGTCAGATTGTGTGACATTGTTGAACTAAACGAAATTATATGGACTGCGAAGTATATACAGACTAATAAGACTAGTATTATTTATGATAAAAGTTAAGAAGAAGAATATTAACATGTATTGCTAATTTATGAAGTGATTTATAAATTGTTAAAACTACAGAAAATATGAATTGTGTTAACCGTGAAAATAAATGTTTTAATACAAGGAGCAGAAGCATTTGAGTATTAATGAAAAGATTCATCATCATCATCAAGGGTTTTCTGCTATTCGGCAGGTCCACACACAGAGACAGCCCTCCACGCCTCCCTTTGTTCCGCCATTCTCTTAGTCTCTATATATTTCCTATTTATCATTACGTCATCAATCTTTTTCTTCCTTCCCTGACCTCTTCTTTTCCCTCCGTTTACAATACCCTCCAGAGCAGTTTTAAGCAGGCACTCATTCCTTAGCACATGACCAATCCGGTTCCTTTATCTGTTCCTTATTGTTTTTATGAGTGACCTTTGCTCTCCTACTCGTTCCAACACTTCATCATTCCTTACTTTGTCTTTCCAACTATTTTCTCTATCCTTCCCCATATCCACATTTCGAAAGCTTCCATCCTCTTTAGATCTTCTTTGGGTAGCGTCCATGTTTCTGCCCCATATAGACCTACGCTCCATACAAAACATTTACTCGGGTTTTTATCCAGCCTTCCGCATAATAAATTTTTCTTTCTATTGAAAGCTTCCTTTGCCATTGCTATTCTAGTTTTCCTCTCCTTCTTGCAACTCATATCACCACTCACAATACTGCCAAGATATTTGAATGACTCCACTTCTTCAATTATTTCTCCTTGTAGCGTTATGATCATTTCTTTCTAACTCCTTCCCAACATCAGACATTTAGTTTTAGTCCTACTGATCTTCATTCCGAATTCCTTACACCCTTTGACTAAAGCCTCTAACAAACTTCTGAGTATCTTGACACTTTCCGCCAGCAAAACCATGTCATCAGCAAACCTTATGCAGCTAATCCTACATGCACCTATGCATACACCTCCTATACCTCTTAAACTTCTTTTTATAATTTCTTCCAAATATATGTTAAATAATATGGGTGACAAACAACATCCCTGTCTTACACCTCTTCCAATCTTTTCCTCTTCTGTAAGATCATTCCCCACTCTCACTCCTTGTTCGATGTATAATTTAGTTATTAGCCTTATTTCATTCCAATCAATGCCTTTATTTTTTTTTTGAAAATCCATTATCTTCATCCAATGAAGTCTATCAAAAGCCTTTTCCAGATCTATGAAAACCATGTAACAATCTCTTTCCATTTCAATAGCGTCTCTTGCACTTCTTCCTTTTTGAAATCCAAACTGTTCATCAGCAATTGACATGGACAGTCTGATTCATAAAAAATATAATTTTATATGGTTTGCTTGAGTTAGTAGAAGGTTTTACGTCGGACTACAAGAGCCCTGGGTGAATGGCAGTGCTCCTGCCAAGTGCCAAGTCGAGTCAACTGCGGCGGCACTGTCTAAGCCTTTTCTTGAAGCGATTCGGGCCATTTTTTATCTTAATTTCTTCGGTTTTATCGAGGCTACATGCTTCAAATTTATGTTATACATAGATATCAGCAATCTTAGCAAACATACAAAATTTTGTTTCGTTCCTTTGCTTAGTTTGGATGTTATTCATATGCAAATTTCACCGTTTTTGTCACTGACTGACTGACTGATGATAATCAAAACTCTAAGGTACTTCCCGTAGGCATAGAAAGTTGAAATTTGGTACACAGATAAAGTTTTACCTTTAGATTATAAGATAAGTCTAAAACTATTTAATTTCAGTATATCTACCCCACATCTACCCCAAACGTGAAATCGCTTTCTATCCTAATAACGTCACAAGCCCAAGATATTCATTATAGACGGTGCTTACTAAGTTAAACCAATCTGTTAAATTTTATTTTCTTCCAGTCCTTACTTTCGAAGTTCGTGAAATTAAAAAAAAATAATAATAATGAGTACGACACCCCGACATCAAAATTATACCGTATATCCCGTAATCCTTCAAACAGGTAACTTTTTACACATATATGGTTTAATCGTAAGAAAAGTCTAATATTGGTGATTTTAGACGTATTTATTAAATGGCAGCTCAAAACGTGGAAACTTTTGGTGAATATTTGCTAGTTAATTGTTTTGCTCTGAATGAGACTATATGCTTGAAATAGTAAGTGTAACTAACTTCTTAAATTTTACTTTCATCCCATGCACAATTGGAACTCGTTATTTACTTATGGTGGTAATTAAATCTGCGTCAGTCGGCGTGCTTGGCCGTGGCGAACAACCATTACTTAAGATTGAGTGGGCATTGTTGGCAGCGTATGTTGATTAGGGATGGCGATCTGAGATCGATTAATCGAAGAATCGATGTTTTAGACTGAAAAAATCGATTTTTTTAAATCGATTTATAGTACTGAATGGATCCAGTGAATCGATATTTCACCTGTGAAAATCGAATGTGATAAAGTACTTTCTACATGTAATGCACTTGCACATGAAAGTCAGGGTTTAAACAAAGAATTGAGACAATACTTATCGCAAGCAGTTGTGCACCTGAAGTATGATCCTATACTTTACTGGCAAGAACAAAAATAAAAAAATAATAATTAATTTATCATCACGTTTACTAGACAGCCAAGAGGTATATCTGTATAGTGGGATCATCAGTACCTTGCGAGCGCCCTTTTTTATTGCCTTCAACATCGCAAGTGATGAGCGGAACAGCTTGGATCCTAGTAGACTGGACAGACTGTTGTTCTGAAAAGCTTGGACATTAAGCACTGGGAACTGTAAACTATATCATTTTATGACTGTTTTATGTAACCAACACATTTGTGTCTTTTTGTATACCTGATTATTTGATTTAGCTGGAAAAAAACAAAACAAATTAGTTTAAAAATGATAAAATATCTATAATTATGGTGTCCTTTTTGTTTTCCTTGATTGGAATTATAATGAAAATACAAACACGAAAACCTAATCGAAAAAGATCGATTTTTAGATAATCGATCTTTTAGACATAAATTTTTTTGTGAATCGATTTATCAAATTTCGATTCGAATCGATTCAAGAATCGATCTTTTTCGGAAAGAATCGCCAACCCTAATGTTGATGCCTTGGAATCTGAAACGTTCTCGTCCACCTATTTTTAAATGGAATCGTTACATTTGAGCAACGACCCAGAGTAAACTATCAACTTACAAAAAGAAATGAGATCCCGCAAAAACAATTCTTGTAAAAATAAGCCAAGTCTTGTGGTTTTTTAGTGACAAAAAGATATGAGATCTTGTTCTAAGCCAAGTCCACACTTTACATTGTACAGTATATTCACTTCACTTTGTGAAACAGAATGGTTTCTCTCGGTGTTATAGATCGTTTACTTAGAATAAAAAAACTCTCGTGTCTTGGCAATTATGTGTCAAAACCGAAAGACATGCTAGGGAAATCTTGGCTTTTGTTTATTTCTAAGCTGGATGAAGCAACACATTCAAGGTGTTTGCATAGACCAGCGAAAACACGGCATGCCTAATTGCCAAGTCCCCGCAGGATTCACGACGGTAGAGCTCCGCGTTCCGTCAGCACTAAAATTTATGTGACGTGGTCAGCTCCATGCTCCGGCTATTCTCTACATTCCCTCTCTGCGGTACTCATTGGTTGAGTGGGCCTCGGGAACTGTTTCGGACGTTTAGCTTCAAATAAAAAATCTTAGGCCAAATCGAGGATCGAACCGCGGTTGTCAGCGCAGTAGACCACGTTCATATAAGTTTTGCACAAATGATATTTTTTTTAGCCGCGATTCATTACGAAGTTTATCTTTCCCACTGAAAATTGAAGTCGCCTGTTGGATTCACCGTACGAGACGGAGTATGTACAGGCCATGAACTGGATCTGACACAGCATCCTTCTATTACACCACATATTGAAAGCTTCGGTTTTCCTTCTATCTGGAATTCCCACTGATTTGTCTTTATGCAGAGCGGGTTCTGCGTACTTTTCATATACAAAGCAAGTATTGGCAGACCTGAAATTCGAGTTTTGGGCCTGACCATATGGGGGTGAAGTCCGGCAGCGTGATGGGCAGGTGTGAGAAGTAGCTAATATCTGCGCTTCAGACCAGAATCGGAACGACAATAGCGCAGCGCAGGGTATGGCGTGTGTTTAGACTCCTGACCTGTCGTAACTGGGTGACTGTGAGCAGCGATAGTGGCCTGGCATACGTCAGCCTCGTGACGGCGTATATACAGCCGCACCTTATCTTACCGCCAGACGATGTACGGAGCGATGTTGTCTTTTCCCCGAGACGATCGATGTGAAGGAGTCACTACTAGAGAAGTTGACCTTCCCCACCTTGGTCCCAGCTCCATTTTTGTTTTACGGGAAATGTTTGATCAACATCTTCCTCTCATTTTCCCGCTGGTTTCGATTTTTGTGCAGTGACAACTGTGTCTTATTTTTTATTTATCCTTCATTTATACATAAGGTGACATCGGGACAGTTCCTCTTTCAGGCTGTCTGTCCCGCTGTCCCCAGCGAGAGTATAAATGTCCCGCTTTCGCAAACAAAACGATAATTTAATATATCTACCTATTAAGGCCTAAAACAGACGATGCGGTTTTTGCCGTGCAGCGGTCGACGCATTAACCATTGCTGATCACGCGAGGATTTATTAGCAGCAGTCAAGATATGTAAATGTTCGACGAGTTTTCGCTTATTTCACGTCACAGATCAAAAAATCACTGGCTGGAACGCTTAGAATGTTGCTACTGAAGACCGTTGGGCGGAATCATTTTAACACTTCCGTGCTAACTCTACGAACTATTGAGTACGTTAAGTATCTGCCTGGAAGTAATGCACCTGTCGAAAGAGTTTTTTCTCTGATTAATAAAATGGACAGGGAAGGAAAAGCAAGAGTGAGCCAGAGAATGAAACAGTACTGGCGACGGAGGAAGCAAACTCAGAAGAGGAAATGAAGTTGCGTATTCATAGTTCATAGATGGCTGAAACGAAAAGGGGGGGGGGGGGAGAGAGAGAGAGAGAGAAGTGGCAAAACACAGTTAAGTGTCGCAGTATTGAAAACTATTTTGATTACCAAGACTAACATCAACAAATCGTGTAATGAGCAATATTCCTACTTGAAAACTAGACCCGATATTTTGAAACAGGTTTGTTCTGCCGATAAATACAACACATTTTTTTTTTTTTTTTTTTTTTTTTAAATGGCATTTGGCCATTTTAGCCTTACAGCCAGCTCAACGTGTGTGGTGCGTGTTTCTCTTACAATTTATACATTTAATTTCAGTGTGATTATTTTCGATCTTCTGTAAGGACGACACAAGACGAACACAATTAATTAAAACCACCCCTGCCCTCGGCCGGACTCGAACGGGCGACCACTGCAACGCGTAGCCCCTACGCTGCCGGGGTCGTAACTGGTTATTGAGACGTTAGACGTCAGACGTCAGACACTAAGGCGAAGTAACGCAACTAACACATAATACTTTCTACTTATTATAAGTGTTCTTCTTTAATAAAAACAAATAAAATTTGAAAATTAATTTTTAACAAAACTCCTAAGGCGTCCCGCTATGACGCGAAAAATTCCTGAGGCGTCCCACTCTAACTAAAAAGACAAATCGTCACGTTATTTATACAGTCTAATATCTCGTGACTACATTAGGTCCTACATAATAATTTTTAATTGTGTCTTCCTGTTGGCTTGTTCTAAAACCCATTGTTAAACTACTATGAAGCTCGTCGCATAAGATTGCTACTAATTACTCAATTGTGGAAGCCATCATAAGGGAGCGTCCATGAACTAAGTGATTTGGTTGAGGAGGGGGGGAGGGGGGGTAGAAAGCTACACTGGCCTACGTTGGGGAGGGGAGGGGGGTGGTTGTTCTTAATCGAGCAAGGTAGCTTTTCATTCACATTATTTATCACAGTTAAAATAAGGTACAGAACGCACAACAGCATGTGGGTACTTATTTCCGTCATTTAATGATCTCCTTACGTAGTATAGATATCCCATATGCTAACAGTGCTGCGCATGCGTGTGACTTGAAGTCATAGCGTTGGGTTGCACGCGGCCGGCGCATTACGATTTGAAAATATTAGACGTGCCGTACTAAGACTGGAATTCTCATACAGATGTCACCCGGAATTTTCCAAGGCAGTGACAGTTCTTATTGTTTTGATGGTTTGAAATAAAGCTTTTTTGATTAGGATCTCCTGCCTGTGACCACACCACATGTTGATATAATTAATTCTAACTTTGTTCTGTCAAGTGAATATCAGTTCAACTTTAATTGTAGTTGAAATGTTATTTTAAGTGAAGTGTGGAGAGGCGCTATACAATAAACTTTATGAAGCTTATAGAAAATGTTTTTCCAACGAGTTTTCACTATCCAATGATTTATAGAAATTTGCAAGCAGATCAGAGAATCATTCCCTGATAAAAAAGAAAAAAAGAAAGAAACTTGACATAACAGAAGTAAAAGAATACAAAAAAATGCAGCTCCTCTTTTATGTGTTTAAACGATGAATGAGATAAGGACCGTGTTTTTAGTAATGTCTCAAGAAGAAAAGGATCGCTACTGTACGTGGGAAAGAGGCTTTTCCGAATAATTGATCATTTGCAGGAGTGGCTAGTGTCAACATTTCAATCGGAATATTTATAATTATGGACAAGCACATAAATCAAATATCAGTTGTGTTCATTATATGCTTAATAATTTAAAGATTGTCTGTCAAGAGAAAGCAGTACAAAGTGTCTTCTGGAATTAATAGGGAAAAGGCTACAAAACATACCCGGGGGGAGGAGGTTTCGAGGCAAAAGCGACGTCAGGCTACGTGGTGGGTGGGGGTGGAGAGTCCAAGAGAGGCCTAAATGGAACCACGTAGTTTATGGACCCTCCATACACAACTCGGAACTTGGTATTTTGTAAACTGGTTTGCGAAGATTTAAAGGTAATTTGTGTCAGGTGACCAAGTGGTTTTAACTTTCACTGAAGTATGAATTACACTTTTTATAGTTTTCAATGACGGGCAGTTTCTTGAATGACATCACCGTCTATTAACTTTTTATTTGACTTCTATTCCGTCGAAACTCTTAGGAGAGCATGAACAAAATCGGCCAAGGCTTGTGAACGGTCTTCGCAAACGTGTTAACTAATTTCGGAAATACACACATCTAGAAGTTTCTTTCTAGTCCTTTCCCGCCTCTTATCACTATGACGTCGATAAGACGTAAAGCCATAAGAAAAAAAATAACTAAATAACATTGAAATGGTGATAAGAAGCGGGAAAGGACTGGGGTCAAAGAAGTGGAAGGTATATAAAGAAACCATCCCAGACCGAGATGGGAGGAGTCCGTTATCGGCCTCCTACCTATCATTAGGGAGGACCGGGGTCAAACCTGGTTCGGCCATCCTGTCTGAGGGTTTCCGTGGTTTTCCTCAGTCACTCTATGCGAATGCTGGGATGGTTCCCTACAAGGCCACTGCCGACCTTCCATCCCCTTCCCTCCCTGTAGTGTAGTAGGCTGAAAACGATCTCTGTCATCCTCCATCAGCCCGCCTCCCAGCCTTCAGCTGGGTGGAATGAAATAGTAAAAAAAAACATCCCGGCATTCGGCTGGAGTGGATGGCCTAGATTCAAACCCATGATCACTGTGAAGTATATCCAAAATGCATAATACTCTCCAAGAAACTTGTGACTCATATTAGCGGAAACAGTAGGTTCCTTCACGGAAACAGCTGGTTAGGGCATAGAACACTATGTACTATGCTTAGGCTTTATCTCCGAAGTCGTCACCGCAGTGCAGCGAGCGATTCTTGTTGAGGTATCGACAATATCAGTCCCAGTCGACGGTGGGAGCGAAAGGTTTGTACGGAGCCAGCCTGGTAGTTGGAAACATGCTGCGCAGACGGGCATTCGCAAACTCTACGTCAAAGATCGTCCTTCAGAAGATGGAGACGATCTGTGGCCGCAAACATCAAGGAAACTACACGCCTGTCGTCAAGGTCAGGCATAATTACTTGCTGTTTCGTTCTAGTGTCTGAAAGAGTAGTCTACAGTAGCCGCTAGTGTCAGCTGACTGAACGTCGCGTTATTTACATTCTCGCGATGTAATATGTAGAAATGAGAGTTTAATTCTCGATTGAGGACACCAGTGCTACAAAATTGATACAAATCTATTTAAATGTTGGTTAATTCTTTTGCTGCAATTTGTGCTTGATACTTCAGCTTTTCTCCGTTGTAAAAAGTCATAAGAAATTTACTATAGCAAAATCATTTTCCACGGCTAAATAATAAGATAGGTCCCGCCAAATTGAATCGATAGGATGCAAATACCGCACTTTTACGAAATTTCTATGTGGTCCAGGCCGCGTTTCAACCTAACCACAAAATTATGGGTTGATATGACCCATTTATCGACAGTAGCATTGACGTAAAGTGTTTACAATGTTGAACGGTATCGCGCTCTAGAACTAAACCGAAATTAGTTACAATGTGATTTTCAAAATTCATTTTCATGATCCTGAGAGATTTGTAGAATCTTTTCCTTGAACTCTGATATCACTTGCTTACCGACAAACAGTCCCAACGTGTCATTTTTCGTTTTCGCAGTGAACAGAGAGTTTATTTATCTTAGATAGCACGTGATTCTTTTGGAGGTTTTATATCATTTTTTAGTTTTACATAACACACTGAAGATGGGGCATTCCATTACAACATTCAACTGCTCTAATGACGTCACAATACTGCGTTAGTCAATTACAAGGCGTATTATTGTCGAGCAGTAATTTTCTAGTAATGGACCAGCATGATACCACAAAAACCGGAAAGTATTTCTAGCGGTGTCTTGCGTTTGATTACTGCAGTATTATGAATTCGTGAGCTCCATTAATCTCGTGAACATGATGGTCGTTGCACCTTTCAAACAGTGGTACCATCCTCCTAGAATCTGGATAAACCAATTCGATATGATGTCTTAGTTATTTACCACGCCACAAATCAAATTAAAAATGCCGACTGTTTTTTGTTTGTTTTACCGTCTTGCAACTAAAACAAATGCTTTTGATGGCAAAAGCATTTGTTTGCCATCAAAAGCATTTGTTTTAGTTGCAAGACGGGAAAACTAACCAAAAAACAGTTATCATAGCAACTAAGGACCTGGGCCGAAAAATCACCAACATGCCGATATAAGAGATGGCTGCGCAACTCACAAATGCTTTTAGCACTGCGAAATACCCCAAATACAGGGTGAGTCAAAAGTCGCAGTACACCCTTTTATTTCAAAAACTCTGCAGGAATTGGGAAACCTGAATATTCCAGTAAGGTATTGGTGAGGTGGTCTATCTTTTACGGTATGTACCGAACATGGGCGCCATCTTGAAATCGGCCATCTTGAATCTAAGTCAATTTTTTTAAATGGAAAGGGGGTCGTGTGACACATCAAATAACATCAGAATTTTCTCACAAGTTCATTCCTGTAAACAGATTTGAAATAGCAGTTGCGGTTCAAAAGTTACGTAACTTTTTTGTTGCAGATAACTGAAGATGGCTTTGACCAAGGAGGAGAGAATTGAAATCATTTTGATGTCTGGAGAACGAAGTTTCCGTGCATAGCTGCAGATTTTAACAACCGTGGTTGTGACGGTTAACTTCACCACTGACATAAAAGTTTGCCTCATCACTGAACAAGATGCTTTGTGCAAAAGAGGGATCCTCTAAGGCCCACGTGCAAAACTGTCTGGGTCATCCTCTGCTAGGTGCTGGAGTAACTGAATCTTGAATGGATGCCATCGATGGGCATGAAGGATTCGTATGATCGATGACTGGCTGATTCCACATTCTGCTGACAAACGTCGTGGGCGCTTCACGAAGGACGCCAAAACCATTGTTGAGGTTGTCTCGTCAGTAGCACTTTTTGGACGGCCACTCCGTGCCTTGTCAGCCACAGTCCCAGTTTCTCGGAATTTGGAAATTAAGCACCTGACAGTGTTGTGTGAAATTGGAGGTCTTTCTGCGTGCCGGTTGTTAAAATCTGCAGCTATGACACGGAAACTTCGTTTTCCAGACATCAAAATGATTTCAATTCTCTCCTCCTTGGTCAAAGCCATCTTCAGTTATCTGCAACAAAAAAGCTATGTAACTTTTGAACCGCAACTGCTATTTCAAATCTGTTTACAGGAATGAACTTGTGAGAAAATTCTGATGTTATTTGATGTGTCACACGACCCCTTTTCCATTTAAAAAAATTGACTTAGATTCAAGATGGCCGATTTCAAGATGGCGCCCATGTTCGGTACATACCGTAAAAGATAGACCACCTCACCAATACCTTACTGGAATATTCAGGTTTCCCAATTCCTGCAGAGTTTTTGAAATAAAAGGGTGTACTGCGACTTTTGACTCACCCTGTATTATCATCACAGCGATCATATCAACATACGCTGTTCTGCGTTCTCCTATAAGCTGTAGTTTGATGCTGAAATGCCGTATTTGTTTACAACGCAAGCAATCGGTCGCCTCTGTCGGTACGTGACGGGCGTAGTTGATTCTATTCGTAAATTTCATGTGACTTTTTACAACGGAAAATTGAAATGCCAAGAACATATTACAACGAAGGAATTGATCAACATTTCAGCAAATTTTTATTAATTTGTCTCCGAAACGCAAGAATCCTGTAATATAATTTTATATATTTTACTTGCATGATAAACTCAATACCTACACGGCGTTATTCCTGACAATGCATGATTATTGTACCAACACATCGAGGATGGGATAAATGTGATCCCTTTACCTGTAAAGCAACTCCGCGATATTAGGAATAACACAATACACAGCGCGTTTGTCGTAAGAGAGAGGCGGTATTTTGTACTAGGGCAAGGCTGCCCAACCGATTTTAGAGATGGGACACTATTTCGATTCTATGTTGGCCTGCGGGCCACCTAATACTTGCCTATAATTACAATTGATATTTACACAAAATAAAGATATAAGCAACACAGTTTAATTATATTCAAAAAGTAAAACTAAAAATAAAAAAAAAAAAATCATTTATACGTTTGAAGTGGTTTTTAATTGAAGTCAACAACTAAAAATATCAATGAGACCTTTGCAGAGGTTTCTTAGCTAGCATAATCTAGACCGCTGCTGTTGGGAAAATTCAAATGCGTCGGCGGGGCACTTCGTGGCCATTCGTCTTATGGGCGTCCATTAATTACGTGAGGTATTTTTTCTCACCCTTGGTAAGACCCCTACCTCTAATTTTAATAATTTTAAAGGCACTTTTTTAGCTCTATAGCTGTTTGGAGGACAGCAATCTGAAATAAAGAGTTGACTTGAGATTTTCCCTTTATATGAGGATTGCTGAGATTTTTCCTGACCCATCCCCTATATTTTTAGCACTCTTTATTGATGGATACCCCTCAGCACTAGAGCTCAGTGAACAACAGGAGATGCTCCCAACTTAGGGAGCGTCCATAAACCACGTAGCTCCATGTTGGTCTTCCGTGAACTCCCCCTTCCCCCCACGTAGCCCAACGTGGCTTTTGCCTCTACCACCTCCACCCCCCCTCCGTTCTCCACGTAGCTTTCTCCCCCTATTGATTCCAGAAGACATTTGGACTGTTTTCTCTTGTCAGATTATCGTAAATTAAATACGGAGATAATTAAGTGACGAAAATAAATATTCACATCCTGTTGCGTGTTCTGTACCTCATTTTAACTATGACAAATAATATGAATGGATAGTTACGTGGCGTGGGTCGGAACGCCCCCCCCCCCCACCACGTATCCCAGCGTGGCTTTCTAGCCAATCCCTCCCCTCCCCTAGACCGAGCCACGTAGTTTATGAACGCTCCGTTACTAGCAAGCATGCAATAGAGCCATTCGATGAGCGCTAAAATTCAGGCCTGACATTCGGATTTGACCTCCACGGTCCGGTTTTCAAAAACCGCTCAAAAAGAATGCAGGGAGGGTTTATTTAAAAAAAAAATGCCCTTGGCAGATTTCCTTCCCGTTCGTCTCCCAAAGTCCTTTTCGGAATACCCGTATAACCCCAATTAAAAATGTACCTTACCGATGCTGCAATAAATTATTGCTGTTTACTGAATCTTCTTTTGCTAGGACTAATGTTAGATTTTCAGTTAAGTGTAGTGATAGCTGCTGAAAACGAATATATCGAAATTCAAGTAACCGGTAATATCAAGCTGACTTCTTTGGTGGGCGTTAACTTCGCCATGGCATCTTTCTTCGGAAATTTAAATACGGTAGTTTCCTCTTCTTTTCCAGTGATGTAGTGCTTGTGTGTATTGCTGCGTTGTATGGATAGTGAAGCGTGTGGCGGGTTTGGGTGCCTTATTACTTTAAAAACAAAACATATGTATTTAATTCTTAATCTCAGGGTAAATATAGTTTAAAGTTATTTCAATTGAGAACGGGTTCGTAATCAATTACAATGCATGATATGATTGTTCATCAATAAAAGTTCCATAACCTGGACATTTATTCATGTTAAAATTTACATATGAATTGAACAGATCATTTCGGTCATCATCGAAATATTTAAACTTATAAACAAATTAACAATCAAAAGGACAAAGGCACTTCATTGGTTTTGCTGTAACCACGAAGTTATTTTAATTTATGCTCCGGCTAAAAACTCATTGGGTTTCGGCAGATTGAAACTGTTATATGCAAGTTTCCTTGCCAGGGTCGCTATTTGGGTGAGAGAGTGACTTCGAATATTAGTGCACTTTCCTGATGAAGGTGTTTACCGTGAGTCAGCACAGGGGAAGATACACCAGCACCTGTCTTCACATGAACCACTTCCAATCAAACTTGTGTCCGTGAGGACATAAACACTTATGACTTTTCACGGGTCGCCTCTTGCCGGCTGCCCGCTCGCTTCAGTGACCTCTCGTCTCGAGATCCTGCCGAACGAGTCCCCGTTGCCATCATAGCCGCTCACTTCCACAGATCGGGAAGATCCACGGACGTCGATTCAGCCAATCCCGTCCCTTCTCTCTCCCTTCCATCTCCGGAAAACGTCCAGACATGAAAGCAATGTTTTGCATAAAATAGTAACTTATTTTATATTGGAGAATCACCGTCCTTCCCACATACACACTCACACACACACGACCTCTCTTCATTCAGGCTCCCCTGATTGGCCGCGGGTTTAAGTTTCTGGGAATTACAAGTTATCGCCACTTCCTCGGTTTTTCATTGTTCGACAAACACGCCGTGTTTGTATTTCGCCACGGTCTGTCTTCATAAATTGTCGCGACTGCACAAATCACTACTATGAATGTTGGAGGCATATAAATTTCGCTCTTAAGACGACGTTCCTACACAGTCTTTCACTAGTTGACAGTGAGTAGGGTCCCCTTTTGTCAGCGGCTAAACGCCTCGCCAATTTCCGGGAAGATGGGTCACGTAGGTGGCTGACCCCCCTTGGTCACTGTGTCGCTGGCAGTTAACGTCAGCACAGAATAATTGTTACCTGCTGCTTATAACCACGCTAAAAAGATAATGAAATCGTAATGGTCTCATACCATTACAATAGCTGTGATGTGTTTATAGTGTGTTTGCGTCGTGAATGAAGACGAAGGCGGAAGAGGGATAATGAGGTGGCAGCCCGTTTAGGTATACTTGTACGGAGGACACCTGAGGGTAGCTAGGCTTAAAGTCCTTATCCGACGGACGTATCACCACCAAAAACGTCACCCTTACTTCATAGGCCCTGCGGAAAGATTAAAGATTTATTCCACGACTTTTGTCAATAATCTGGTGATTAGAAATTGTGCATCATCACTTCTTCTATCCTGCCGGTGATAGTCACAGTGAAACTTTCTTCTATCGGCAGGATTCAAACTCCGGATACCATCACAGCGGCACAACCAACTGAGACAGCGAGACGGAATCTGGAAATGTATTTTGGAACTAAACTTACCAGTATTTGTAAACTTTAATACTTGGTTCGCTAGGGAACTGAGGATATGAAACAGCTGACTGTAGTGCTTTTGTTACTGGTGATTCAACACCGTTTTCACTACTGCGATGAAAGTTCTCCATGCAACGTAGCAATAAGAACTTGCTTGACTCTAAGTAAGAAATAAAAAGAAGACGGCTAGTAATGTTCTCAGTCCTTGGCCGAACGTTCTCGTTCTGTTGTGGAAGGTCTTTCGATGTTAACCTTTAACTGGACACAGCGTTCTAGCTAGTACGAAAAAAAGAGTTTGCCTTGACAACTCAAGGTCCCCAGTTCAAATCCGCTCAGCATGACTTTCACCTCGCGAAGTTCTCACTGAACGCATTCCACGTTAAGCTCTAGGTCCGGCCAAGACAGAGGCGGACAACTCTTTCATTCGGTCGTTAAAGACCACACGAATTGAGTAACCAGGCAGTCGCGGACGTTTTCGTTACTATGTTCATATTTCACACATTCTCTGTATTTGGAAAATGTTTGCTTACAATACTGTTTGTTGTGTTTAAGTAATATAAAACCCAACAGCTCTGTGCTGGTGCTCTTATTACTTGATAACCAGTGGTACAATTTACACGTAGCCCTTTAATCTGTAAGGTTTTTATCTGCATAGTATTTTTTTATATATAATTTTTTGCGATACGATGAGCTAAATTTTCATGTGGAATAAGTGTTCAGGGAGAAAAAAATCAGTATTCTACGATTTGCTGAGCAGAGCAGGTTGAATATATTGAAGTTGCTGAATGGCATGAACTAAAAACTGAAGGAAGATTTTGGACTGAATACAGTATAAATCAAATCAAGACAAATGTGATGAAATGTAACAGAAATTATATCAATACTAGTAAGTTAAATATAAAAATAGGATCGGATGCAATAGGAGAAGTAAGTGAATTATGTTATTTGGGAAGCAAAATTACAACCGATGGCCGAAGGAGGAATGATGTTAAAAGCAGAATAACACTAGCAAAAAGAGCCTTCATGAAAAATAGAAATCTTTTAGTTCCAAACATTGGTCTAGAAATTAGAAAAAACTTTTGAAATCACCATGTGTGGACCACAGCACTTTATGGTAGCGAAACATGGACTTTAGGAATACCAGAACGAAAGATAATTGAAGCATTTGAAATGTGGTGTTACAGAAGAATGCTGAAAATTAAGTGGATTGGTTAATTTGTTAGTGGAGGGAACAGTCGAAGGTAAGAACTGTAGACGAAGACAGAGATTAGAATATATGAAGCAGATAATTGAGGACTAGGGTTGTAAAGGATATATGGAGATGAAGGAGTTAGCTCAAGATAGAAAGGAGGATTGCATCTAACCAGTCGAAAGGCTAATGACAGCAAAAAAAAAAAAAACAAACGACACTGAAACGGTATTTAAAAGTATCATAATGAAGTCTACAAAAATCACCACTGACGTCAAGGAATCAGGTATATCACTGAAATGTATACAATATTTTATGGCCGTATGTTGCATTAAATGATCGGTTCAAACGTATGTACATTCTCGGCAGATACCACATATATATTTAGAAGACATAACAATTGAGATTTACTGGTGACATTGCGCTTGTTGCTAATGACCTTGATGAACTCCAAACCTTGGTTACCAACCTCGCCTCCGAGTGTAAAGCAGTTGCTCTAAGAATAAATCTTTCAAAAACAAAAATTGTCTAAAAAATGGGCCACAGAGGGGAGTGTACTCGTACAACTAGATAATGAATCTTTAGAGAATGTCTTCGAGTACATTTATCTTGGCCAGCTTGTGAACATGACAGGCGATGTAAGACCTGAAATTTTCCGTCTAATCAAGCTGGGTTGGCAAGCATTTGGCAGGCATTCTATTATCCTCAAATCTAAAATGCCCACAAATCTAAAGCAAATAGTTTATGCTTAGTGCATTCTTCCTGTCCTGACATACGGCTGTGAGACCTGGACTCAAAATGAATTTACAAAAGGTAAACTAAAGAATGCCCAAAGAGCTATGGAAAAGTCAATGCTAGGCCTAACTAGAAAAAAGAAGAAAAGAACATCTGACATTAGGTCAGTTACAATGGTCACAGAAATCTTAGAGAAGACAGCATCCTTGAAGTGACAATGGGCCGGCCGTATTGCGTGGAGAAAAGGCCAGAGATAGACAAAACCAGTGTTAGAGAGGGGCCCAAGAGATCATCAGGAAGACCACCAGACCGATGGGACGAGGACATTCGCAGGGTTGTCGGAGTTAACTGGCAGAGGGTCGCCCAAGATCGTTTGACCTGGAGGAAACTGCTTAAGTTATACCTGAAATCATGACTTCAAGAGGCCACGTCAGTAAATGATTGAACTGCCTGATAATAATATTAATGATATACACGCTGCAGCTGTCGGTAAACTTAATATTACTCTGGAACTATGTTTCATTATAATTGACGCTTATCCGTCATAGTGCGCTCATTTAAGAGAGGACTCAAGATCGCTGTGCTCTATCCCCACTCCTCTGGCCTTGGATTTGTTACTCGTTTGCCTGGACACAGCGGTCTGGTTGGAGGTGAGGAGCATGACCTTGAGCCGCCAGTTAAGGGTGAACAGAAAATACGTAGTACACTTAAAGCTCCAAGGCAGATTTTTAAAATAAATTTAAGAAAATTTTCCTGTATGCTTTTATTTTAACTACAAATATTATCTACCGAATGGTCTTTAACTAAAAATTTAATCGGTATGAAAGGCAACAAATATGAATATAATAAAAATGTGCAGCTGGGCGCGTTGACGGGGCCACTACACTGCATCGGGGAGGGATGAAAGGTCAGGTTCAAATCCAGCCCCCAGTGTACCGGCTGCCATGATAGTAGTAATAATAATAATAGAAATCTAAGTGCGTTCTTTTTTTTCGTTACACTATTTGCCTCTTTTGTCTATCGCATATTCTCGACAGGAATTCCTGAAATGATGCGGCGAGTTTGTGGGACGAATCTCTTATGAGACTGTGTTGTGTGGACGTGATGTATTGCCTCTGGAGCCTCCTGCGGCTTGCTGGAATCTGGGTCGTCTCGGGGTGGGGATTAATGGGGTGGCAGAGGAATTTATCGCCCCCTCACTCTGCATCCCCGCTAACCACGGCGCTGTGTACCTACGTGCAAAGTGTTCGCTTTTTTTCTCGGTTGCTGCTTTAGTACCACAAAAAAAGACGGTCAGGAACTCCTAGTTTTCGACCATTGCTGGAGTTGCAAAGTCGTTGCATTTTGGAAGGTATACAGTATTTAGGACATAAATTATTTGTTTTTTTAAACTTATAATTGTTCGCTTTAGCCATTAATTTATTGAGAGGCTACCGGTTAATTTTTTTTATATGCGTGCCATCTTTGATGCAATGTTAGTATGTTCTGCGTAAAACAAAAGTTGGCTGACCTATGAGAAAAAAGGAGTTACAAGAAAATGTAATGGCGAGACTTTTTTGCGCTTGTATTAAAAGTTGGACAGAATGTTACAAGAGAACAGTAATTAAATGAATCGTGGTATACAGTGATTTGGACACAGACCCGGCAGATAGATGAACCGACGATATATAGGCCCTATACATGAGTAGCAGGAAAGCTTTGTTATTGCGCAAATGGAAACGTTTTTTTTTTGTGTTAGTATTCTTCATTTTCAGCATATATTTTTTTAAAATAACTATATATATGTAAGAGGAGTTTGAATTGAAGGTCTGCAGCCAGGGTTCATGAAGCACTGTTAGTGGCATGTAAAATGGCGTCAAGAATCTACGAAAGAAACAACTATTGAATTTATTAATTAGCTTTGCAGCTAACCTACTAAGTTGTGAGGCACCTTACATTAAGAGCTACAATTAAAACATCAGAAATGGCTGCTCGTTAACGCTAGGATTAATGTTGTAAAATACCCTCACTATTTACCATTAGCAAGAAAATCTCAAGTCGCTCTATCAACCAATTCCTTCAAAAGTCTCACATAGATGTGTGCAACCTTTAAAATGGATAAAACTGGAGGATGTTTTGTAATGATCTAACGAAAAACTGAATGCATTTGGTGTTCATAAATGTCTATAGTGAGCTGTTTCTCTAATTTGCAGTTATTGGGAAACTGACTTCTAAATTTTAAAATAATCTTGCTTTGAAGCGCTTCAGAAGAGTAACGTTAAATAAACCAATGACGTTGTAATTAAATTACCTGCGAGGTACAGTGCGTTTGATTGCTGAACATTTACGGGTGTTTTGAAGAATATGTGTACGATATATTTCACATCAATACTGATCTTGTCAACAAAAACACATTTGTATAAAGAAGTGTGAATAGTGATTTTAGCATTTTTACACACACACACACACACACACACAAAACATGATTTGTCGCTTGTAGTTATGTCTTTGCGTTATAAATTTACCACTAGTCAAAATAATGGTTAGCAAGCTGGCGTTAGTGCAGAAAACGATAGTCGGTACCATCATCAAGAAAGATTATAGAAACTATCTGTTAGGTGGTAAAGAAATTACATTTATTGGTTATCTTGAATATCTTATAGTGCAGGCATAGTGTTGTCGTTATCTTCTAAACGGATGAGTATATTCTTAAAACAGATACTATTTGCTGGATAAAAATATATTTTTATGACGTCACAAAAGTGATTTGCTGGTACAGAAGTCAACGAATTTGTTGTAGCTTACCTCCGCAAATACTGTCTCTCCGATTTATATTTCTTTCGAAAATTAAATCCTTACTTGTTGGTCGGTGTTTTGTATAGAGTTAAAAGAATATTTTGCAGACTTTAAGCAAAACCACTTAACTGATTGAATAATGAGTTGGAATGGTTGGATTAATCTTAAAGAAAATTATTTTTCATTCGTGAATAGATTAATTCTTATGCCATTTAAAATTATTCATGCTCACTCACATAATATAGTGCAGAAATGTTACAATTGAAGGATGGGATGAGCTTTTTCATCTAGACTTTCCTAGGAAAATGTTTGCTTCAAGCCTCTCATGGTCGTTTTCTAACTCGTTCCTTACTAAAATCCCGAATTTCCTCATATTTTGTGGCTGACATTGATTGACCTTAGAACTTAATGGAGAAAAGGCAGCCGAAGAAAACCATGTGGATATTTTCAGATTTTGGCGACCCAGTGTGGAGCATTGTAAACACTCCCAAGCCATCACGGGCTTATTGCGCACGTCGACGCAATATCGGAGATAGAAATTAGAATCTGACGAGTCTCAACTGGGAGGATGCATGTGACGTTCCCAGCGTGGAGGGTGAGCGGTAACGCTTTGGCCTCGCATTCAGGAGGACGTGGGTTCGAATCTCTGTCCAGGCATCCAGATTTGGGTTTCCCATGGTTTCAGTTGAAAGCAAGGATGCTTCCTTCAAAAGTCCTCAGCTGAATTCCTTCCCGTTCCTTGCCCCCCCCAATCCTTTCCCACTTCTAATGATCTCGACGGGGACGAGGCGTGAAGCAATAAAAAAAAAAAACATGTGACGTCACCAGTTGTCTTTCAAGACTTACGAATTGCGTAAAGTACGATACTTGTCATAAAACATGTATTCGCCGAAATTACTTCTGCAGTTCGATATGCAGTCATTTTATCGGAATAAATTTGAACATATTCGTCCAATGTGCTTACCGAATATAACCTGGTGTGGAACAGTTGTTAAAGATGTTAGAATTGGGTGCCATGCTGAAGAAAAATTTCTAAGGTCGCATGGAAATTGCATTTTCCAGCGCGGTGCCTCTATCTTAGTGTCTTATTACTACATAGCAAGACAGTCTGTGAGGGCATTAAGCCCCTTCAAACTCAACAGAAATTCTTAAAATTTTGCAGAGCAATCCTTTATAGTCTAATACAGATAAGTTTGACTATCATTCACATCAGGTCTTGATATTTGACCTAAAAATAATTTAATTTTTAATTTTTTGCCCTTAGTAATTTACTGCAACCCCTGATCCCCTTACCAACTAAAGAACATTTTCCCACACCTTTATGCCTGAATCTAGAGCCAACTTGTGGTCTCGGTCATCTTTTCCGTTACATGCACTTCTAATTCTTCCAGCAATATCTTTCCACGCCTTGTGCACTTCCATGACTGTCTTCTTCCTTCTCCTATCTTCCAATGAATCCCATTCCAGCTCCTTAAAAATCATTCTTTGTTCCTAACAATTAATTTTCTGTCGCCTTTTAATTTTCTGTCGCCTTTTAATTTTCTGTCGCCTTTAGACACTGAACTAAATTTTTGGTTCAAATTGTCGTAAGAGGTTCAACTTGATTATTGCCAAATTATTTCAGGCATAATCCTTGGAGTATCCGAAAGAAGTTTCGAATGGAAAGGAAACAGATCGCCGTTATATTGTAATTTGCAATGAGAGTTAATAACTCTAAACAGGTCACGTGTTTTCATCTAGTCCTCAGTAACTGGGCTTGTTTTCAAAATTTTCCATTTTCTTGTGACAATTGCAGCAAAAATTTGAGCAACTTTACAATCTTTTGGTTTAGCGCGTTGTTCAAGGAATTGATGTTAAGGTTGTGCGGTTTCACTGCATGTTGTATCCTACTTGTGCTGTCCGTACTGTTGGCTGCGAAAAGTGCTGCTGCCAAATTGTATTAAAGTAGACAAAAAGAGAAACACACATGTTTCCTGCTGTATAGGCCGAATGCGGTTATGTATTTGAAGTTTGTCTCCTAAATGATTAGTTGTCTTATTGGATGTTTATGGGGCAAAAGAATCAGTAATATAATCTTGACTGTATCTGGAATGTTCCAGAAAATACCACGACGAAACTTTTATTTTCATTTAACCGCAAAGCTTCGTGGGATAGTTATTTGTGTTATTAACTGTTTGTTGTTGGTCTTCCGTCTTGCAACTAAACAAATTTTTTTTAATGGATAACACGTTTCGTCTTTATTTAAAACATTTTCAGTGCACTATATAAACATTTATATACATAAACAATAATGTTACCTTTTCCTTTTTGTAAACTTTTAGAGTAATAATTACGTTACTAATTAGTAATCTAAGACAACCAATGAACAAAAAATACAAATCTAGTAACATTATTGCATATATATCTCAGAATCGCAAACTTCTTTTATTGTTAATTTACTGATTAATTTTTGATGTGGAAAATTCGCATGCCAAAATCCAGTAGACAGGAAAAACACAAAAAAACCAAAAGATATGAGACCAGTCTGTTGGGTATAATCTTCCAGATTACCTGACAGCAACGTAAAATTACTTCACTCTAGAGCTCCTAGCCGATTTTGTTTTTGTATGAAGTGTTTATTTTTTTACTAAAGAAAAATTTGTTATATGCTTTGTGAAAGGAAACTGCATGCATTGTAAAATGAAAATATCAGAATGAGAAAAATAGTGTTTAAGCATTGTTTTTGGCAGTCAATCATTCTGATGCTTATTAATAGTTTTACTGTATTTTCTTAAATAACGTTATCCTTGTATTTTTGCTTTAAAACTCTTCGACGTCGACATCATCAAAAGCGGCATAAGTTAGTGGTCAAGGAACGGGAAGTAATTCGGCCACGGTCGTTTCATGGAACCACCCTGGAGTAATTTCGGAAAACTATGTAAAACTGAAATCTAGATGGCCGGAAGGGGTTTTGAACCCGTGTCTTTCGAATGCCAGGTTCCAGCATTACCGCTCACGCACCACGTACGGTTAGGACCTTTTTTATGACTGCGCGACCTCGACGTAGAGGTGATTAGAGGCTGGATGGGATTGGGGACAAGGAATGGTAAGGAATTCGGCCATAGCCTTTTGAAGGGAGCATCCCGGCATTCGGTTGGAGTGATTTGGGGAAACCATGGAAAACCCAAATCTGGATACCCGGACCAGGATTCGAATCCGTGTCCTCCCTAGGAAATCCTTGGACAATCAGTCGTAAGAGGTAGCGTCTATTACATTGCAGTGTTTTTAGTACTACTTTAACCATTTAATAATATTTGCATTCAGCTTCATTACATATAGTTAAATCTCTCTCTCCCCAAGAAATAAGATTTAATAATCTCCAATTAGTAAAATTCTGAGAACTGCAATGCGTTAAAAACACAGTTAAATTCATTAGGCTCATAACGACTGTCTTGCATATTCGAATAAAAGTATTCGTCTAGAAGTTCAAATCTCTGCAGTATTTGTATCTGCCTTGCAACCTTCTGTACTCGGTCGGTAAATAACCTCGTCACTCGCAATAAAAAGGACTGCGGCGGCGCGGCGTCTAGGGATCCTTACTTCCAGCCCGGAGGTAAAACTTTCGGAGAAGCTAAACATTAATTCCGTTAAAAATTTATGGATCGCCAGCAAGTCTTAACAGCGTCATTGTTCGAAGTTGGAGCTGTATAATTCATGCGCAAACAGCCGCGGCCAATAAAAGTTCTACACCGCCGCGAGTCCGTGGACTCTGCCACAATGGTTCGCAGCCATTAAATAATCGCCGGGCCGGGCGACCTTTCTCCGTCCCACAGTCTGTTGATTGCGATCTTTACGGGCTGAATCATTACCGTATTATCTGTAACGCTGCTTAGCGGTATACTTAGCGCACTGAAATCGAGCGTCCAGATTGTTCTGTTTCCCAGCGTTTCCAGACGAATGCCAGGATGGTTCCTTCAAAAGACCATGGCCGCAATCAACAGAGGTAACTGTAATAAATTATAATCACGCCGGGAATAGCTTATAGAAAAAAATATACGCTACACAATGGAAAATGGAAGGACTTCAATACTGATATGATTATTTGCGTAAAAATATTTCAGTATAAACAAATCATTACCCGCCAATGGGGCTAACCTCACCTGGGGCAGAGTGGTTCAGTAGAATTCGCCAATCACACGGGCGGCCCGTGATGAATTCCAGATCCATGTAGAACTTGTCATGCTGCATATTCAGACACATGTAATAAACCCCACACGTAGTGAACTGAGCCGGCAACAAGGACATGATCTGATTTTGATTGAGGTGGGGTCAAATTCTGCTTTGGGGGAGTCCACTAATTAGGTGAAATACGGGTTGGGGGGGGGGGGATCCGGCAAAATTTCACGTGAGCTTTTGAAATTCTTCAAGGTCAGTAGAGCTAAAAAAATAACAAATTTAGTCTACAACCGACGCGGATATCGACTTTAAGGGGGGCACAAGGCATAGAAACGACGAGAGCTGAATAAAACTACGAGGTAGATCAACAGGGGGGGGGGGGGGAGATCTTATCACAGGGAGAGGGTCCGGAATTCCGGAAAAACACCTCACGTAATTAGTGGACATCCCCTTTGCAACCATGCTTCAGATGCGCGCTCCATCTGGCAGTTAAGAAAAGAATGGAGTAAAAGAAGAATAATAACTGGAGTTTAATTGTTAATTAGTTTTAGTTTCATTATTAAAAAAAGCAAGTATGTAAATTTTGTGTTGTTTTGAAATAAGTTATTAATAATATAAAAGCATGCTGAGGCGCCGCACATTGAAACGGGAACGTACAACGAACCAGGGGCATCCATAAATTACGTGAGATGTTTTTCCGAATTTGCGGACCCGCCCCCCTTTTTTTTCGGTGAGACTTCTTGAGATCTGGTCCGACTCCCCCTCCTCCCTTTGGTGAGATCTGGTCCGTCAGATCCCCCTCCTCCAGAAATCGCCATCGCAACTTTTTGAGACCTTTTTTCCTGAGACCTTCCAAAAGACGGTAATACCCCCCGACTTTTCGACGAAATACCCCCTAAAAACGACTTTCGCGCCATTTGTAGACTTTTTTTCGTTTAGGTCTACAGTCCAAAACAAATTTACAAAATCTCACTTGAGATTTCCGTTAATTCCCGCCCCCCCCTCCTTGGTGAGATTTCGCCTAAACACCCCCCCCCCCTATTTCACCTCGCGTAATTTAACTGTTGGGAAAAGGTTGTGAAGTAGTAGTGCGGTCCATCGAGGATAAGCTCCGCATACTGGATTAGGGAGGTACAACGAGATCGGGTACGACCTCAAGCCTCCGCCTACCAGCTAACTGCTTGCGATTTTAGGCGGTTTACCGCAAACATCTAGGCAGGACGGTCCCTAGTCGCCACCTTAAAAGCTACACTTATCAGACAGAACACTTAAATGTAGGGGTTTCGCAGACGATGACCGAGCGTGGTAGGTCAACGGTTAACGCTCTGGCCTAGCATTCCGGAGGAAGTGGGCTCGAATCCCCTTCGGGGCATCCAGATTTAGGTTTTCCATGGTTTCCTCAAATCACTCCTGCCGTATGCCGTTATGCTTCCTTCACAAAGTCCATGGCCGAATTCCTTCCCGTTCCATGTCCCCAGTCCCATCCCGCCTCTAATGACCTCGATGTTGACGAGACGTGAAGCAATAAGGAAAAAAGGGGGAAAAAAGCAATTCAGGGAACGGCCTCCAACAACGAGTTCTTATAGAATCACGAGTGACAGCTGTCAGAAAGGATGTAAAGCAGGGTTGTAATCTGTCGCCATTATTTCACGTAATATAGAGAAGGCAATCGAGGAAACGAAAGAAAAACTTGAACGTGGCGTAATGGGACGTCCATTGATTACTTGAGGTGCTTTTCTTAAATTTGGACCTCCGTTCCCCCTTTGTGAGATCTAGTGAGAAACCCGTGCCATTCCCCTAACGTGAGGCTGACCTCGTAGTTCTGAAGATTTTGTTTTGCTCTACTGCTGTTTGAAGGGTGGAAATCTGAAAGCTAACGCGAGATTTTTTTTATCGAACCCTCCCTTTAAATGAGATTTGGTGAGATTTTTCCAGACCCCCCCATTTCAATGTTGCGTGGTTAATGGATACCCCTAAGTGTTCAGGGAGAGCAGCAGGTATGTTGGCACACAGGAGTGCAGGTACTGGGAAATTACTGAATGGCGTGAACAAAATAGCGGGATATTAATTTAACTACGGGTATAAACCAAACCAAAGCAAGACAAGTCATGAAATGTGTAAGAAGTTACATCAGTACCATAGGTTATATATGAAAAGAGGGTCAGGTGTAATTGGAGAAGAAAGATTGCTTTTGTTACTTCTCGTTCCACCTAGGTTTGTTGTTTTTCAGCGGCCGAGTGCTTTTAGGTCGGGCGACTGTGAAATCTATAGAAAAGGGATCTGCGAGTAAAAAAAGAAAGGGTGCAGGTTTTGTACATCAGAGTCAAGCCAACTGGCTCTGTTTGTCAACGCTCCTATTGGAAGCTCGCCTCACAAATTTAAAATAACAATGAAAAATTCTGCGTCAGTAAAGCTAAACGGAACAAAAGACAGACTTGTGATCGATAGCCAAGATGATAAATAACCTCAATGAATTACTGGAGGACATCCACTGAGGGAAGGAAAATTAACACCGGCGGGGCGGCTGCCAGTATGATAAATGACGGCCCAAAGTGATTTTCATTAAGAACAGAGACAACTGTGCACATTCCAGTAATTCGACTGCCGGGGAAATGAATTATCACGGGAAAACAAGGAAATACAGAAGAGTACGGAAGTAATTATCTCCGAGTTGCTTTTATAGTCTACAGCCCTCTCGGCGCAGAAGTAGTGCTTCGGGATATTAACACCAGAAAGTTCGCTGCAAAATGTCTTCAGTCCTCAGGCAGATGTAAGTAAGCAGAAACTTACTGCGTAAATATAGCGGACATACTGACGTTCTTGCAATTAGAACAGACGTATAGAAATTTAAGTATCTGATAACTGTGTCAGGACAGTTAGGAAGAACACGTCATACCAAAACAATCATAAGATGCCTGACATTTCCTGAAGCCCTGGTGGTACTCAAAGGATGACACTAAGTACTGGAACATTTACATCAAGTTGGTGTCAAAACGAATAACGCAGTACGTGGAAGAAAACAACATACAAAAAATAGAAAATGTGGAAATAGAAAAAAAGGGCTGAGAAATTTAAATATCTAAGGGAATACATACAATCGGATCTAACAAGGCATCAAATTTGAGAAGGTCAGAAAAATTTCAAATGGCGTACTTGAGCACATTATAGCAATAGAAATATATCAATACAGATCAAATTCATACATTACAGCACATTCATGCTTCCAGAAGCATTGTACGCATCAGAAACCGCCATAATTGGGGCTTCAGGCATCACGCAAGTAGAAAAAGTTGATCACAAAATCCTCAGAAATTATTTCGGAACAATTTTTTTTAAAAAGGGTGTAAAGACCAACCAAAGAAATGCATGAACATGTAAATAGACTCTGACATTATTAGAAAACGCAGATTACAATTGTACGGACATTTAGAGAGAATGAACAAAACTAGACTCTCAGATAATCGTTGATTTGGTAAATGTAAAAAGTGGACAATCCGGAACAAAATTATGAAAAAGAAATTCAAAATGCTGAGGAGAACAGGAACAAAGTGGACAGAAGAAAGGAAACGGGCAAAGCGAAGAGATTTTGGGAAGAAAAAAGAAGACAAAGAAATAACTGAATAATCATCCGTGGTTCGAATTTCACGTAGAACTACAGACCCACTCTAGGGCTAGCAACCCTACTTATAACACTGATTTGTATACATCCACATGATCCGAGCAAAATTTAAGCCAAACAAAGGCTTAACGAGGTCCTAGCTGGCCGAAACGAACGTACAATTTGAGCTTAAACAGTCCTCTATGGCAATAATTAACGACTAATAATAATGATGTTAGGATTGTAGAAAAGATAATCGGGGCACTTATTTCAAATCGGGTGGAAAATAAATTAGAAGTCCAGTTTGGTCTATAAGAAATGTCGTCTCCTAAAGACTTGGCTGCAAGAAACCTCATACTTCCAAGCTAAACATGAGCCGTTATAAACAAAGATGTGTGTATTCGTGTACGATACAGAGCTACTTAAATAAGGAAAACATTAGAGTTATAAAGGTTTAATGTTTACCTTAATCCAAAAAGTAATTGTAATAGTTGATTAATCGTTTAGTGATTGAGCTGAAATGTTTTGGAACTGAGAAAAAAATACTGATATTTTAAGAAATCACATAGCCTACGATTATTTCTTTCAATACCATGTCATCATTTACACATCAGACCTAGTTTTTAGAGTTGTAATCATTCTAACCCTAAATTATACAACTGGGGCTGTCATTTCTCTATGAAGTTCAGGCTTCCAGTTATCTCATCAAGAAAACGAATGCTATTGTTGCATATAAAACTGTTAGGTAGAATGTTTCTTCCGGTAAGTTTACAATTTCATTTATTGGTTGATAAAGTTGACCCAGTTGTCATCAGTAGCGAGTGATGCTTATAACAGAAAATCTAGACTGGTTCTGTGAATTGAAGCATACTAAATCTGGATTTGAGGCAGACACTAGCTCAGAACGTTGTCGCAGGTGTGCCGTCCTTGTGGAGACTAGTCTGAAGGTATGACGGTAGTATCTCTGTGGGCGGTAGTATCTCTGTGGGTAAGTCGTCTGAGTGGAGACAGAAAGCTCCCCGGTTCGAATCCGTGTCAGGGCGGGGATTTTCAAAGGCCTTTCACCTCTGACTTAGCTTGCTGTGTAATGTGTAGTACCCCAGAACGCTTCCGTGGTTCGGATTCTACGTTTAACTGCAGGTCCCATGTTCTTGGTAGGTTTACCGGGTTTGGTTAGCCAAACAGGAAAGGACCTGGCCGTCCTACCTCTGATAGCATTCTCAGAATGCCTCCTTGGGCAGGGTGCAGCCTATCTTCTTGTTGAAGACGCGTTTAGTTTAGTCCGAGGTTCTAACGTGCATTTTATACAGTTTGACTGCAAAACGGCTTCTGGCTAGGAAGGTGACAGATTTTAAACACAATGAATTATGTAGCAAAGTTATGTTGTAATCATATAGTCAATGTAGTTATTTTAAAATAATTTGGTATTAACTTGACTGTAAGCAGAGGATTTGAAGTCACGATGCCGTATGATGTATTGCCATGCAATCGGCAAAACTGCGAAACATGAAATCTCCCCGAAACTTGAACATCAATCTCCACAGACAAAATAATATATATTTATTATAATTGTGACATACGTTACGTTGAATGTTTAGAACTACTTCTTGTGTTGATGGAATAGTTTGTCACGAATGAGTCAAACTTCATGGTTAATAAGCCAGTTGTGGATACTGGCTTTAATGTTAAGTCACGCTTTCAGATCTGATTTATTTGCCATTTATTGTAAGCAGCTTTCTGGCTGAATTAAACGCGGTATTTTGAGAGCTTGTGAAGTCCAGCGGTAGCGGTGGCGGAGAGAGCTATTTCCGGCCTCGCTCGGACAGGAAATGCGTGCTGCGGTCTGTACAGACGCTATTTGGTCAGGCATGCAAACTCGTGTTCTGCTTTATTCTATTAGCATTATGCTCAGTTGAAGTTCTCGAACGGAGAGTAATACTATAGTTGGCGATTCAACAGTTAGGTAAACAAAATATCGAGCATTAATAAGTGTTTAGGTAAAAGCACAATCATTCTAACACTACAAAAATTTCTTCCAGCGTGGTGCAATTTGAAACACAAGTTCCTTATCGTCTAAAAGAATATCCACTTTGATTTTAGATACCAAGCAAAGAGATACTTTTCCAGTAAGCACCCGCTATTACTAGCCATCTGTATGATTCTACTTTCTGTTCGAAACGTGTAAGGAAATATGCGAGGCACATTCGTAATGTTTTTATGGAGAAATTTATCATAATCTAGAAATATTTTTCGCGAACGTGTAATCACAATTATTATCTCTTTGACATCAAGTTCTTATACTCTCTTCCCTGTGCTTAGTGGTACAAACGGTATCCGGTGTTTCTTAATCTGTATCACAAACTACTCGTCTGTCTTTATAAAGCGCAATTATGATTAATAAATTATACCCGCCAGTTTGGCTCCACGCGTTGCCTATCAAAATATGGACGCAAGTATTTTTTATTAATTGCTTTTTCATAAATTTCGTTCACTTGTGTTTATAATAAACTATTATAATCAATTTCAAAGAGAGTAAAAAGTTTGGGTTGCCCATGTCAAATTGGCCGCAAATAGGGATTGCCAGCTGTTGCCGTCTGACAGACTGTGTGGAGCGCTAATTATCTCTGGCTTTATGTATTTTAACAGCTGACAACCACTATTTGTGTCCACTTTTACGTGGGCAGCGCAAACTTTTTATGTTCTTTACATGTTTCTTTGATTTTTTTAACTTATTGCTTGATTGCTTGACGCCTCGTCGACGGCTAAGGTAATTAGAGGCGGGATGGGACTGGGCACAAGGAACGGGAAGGAATTCGGCCATGGCCTTTTTGAAGGAAGCATCCCGGCATTCGCCTGGAGTGATTTTGGGAAACCATGGAAAACCCAACTCTGGAAGCCCGGACGGGGATTCGAACCGGCGTTCTCCAGAATGCGAGGCCAGAGCGCTAACCGCTCACCCAACACGCTCGGTATGGACGTAGAAATCATGCAGCCTGATCTTCCCACTGCGCTCCACATCAGCCGAAGTATACGGATCAGCACGCGATACTGACTAACCCTCGCCGCCTCCCACCACGTTACCTAGTGTCGTTTTAGCTACCCGGGGTTTTGATGTTTACAGACTGAGCGACGGATAGACGCGTGCAACCCTGCCTGCACAGGCGGAATCCTTCCCACGGCCCTCTGTTGATTGGCAGGACCTGTCTGGCTAGCGTCGTGCGAAGCCACCTTTAGGCTATACGGTTCGAGTGCTGGTCCCCGCGTCCAGGCCGTCCGGTTTTCAGGCGGTCTCCTGCCATCATCAAGGCGGATGCTGGGACGGTCCCCAATCTCCACTGCACAAACAACACGTTTCACAAACAGAAATACACTTATCGTACAGAGCACAGGATTCGCAGATTGATGCCAGCACAGACATTCCGCCAGTAGGTTCAGTGCTCTGGGTCCCACAAATTGTATTCTCGCCTCATTATTTATACCGTCCGCCTGTGTAAACAGGTGGCCCGTGTTTAAGTGGTCCTATGTGGCCGTATCGAGGGAGAAGAAAAAATATATAAACTTTTTAAAAGTGTTCAAAGTATATTAGTTGCCTCGCATGCTCCACGTGTTATATAACCTTTCCTAATGAAAAGGAATGATTACGCGTCGATAAACCTTATATTGCATATTACTACAGGTGTTTTATTGGTACACAAATCCCTTCAGTCAATTTTGTTTTCCGTAGTCTTTAATGTTTGTTCTACGATTCGCACCATAAATAGCGTGAGTAAAGCAGCTTAGGCGTATACAGTCATTACAGAAATTAATTTGATATAATCCTGAGAACGAATAGCACGCATGAGGATCAAAGCAAAATTACAAGTAACACCGTGTACACTGTGCGTATCGTCGTATGGGACCATTAAGAACGAACCAGTAAATCAGAAAATACGTTTTACGAAAACTGGCTGCGTGATCTAAGGCGCTAACAACGCGCAAGATCAGTTCATTTCAATTTAACAGTAGCGGCTGTTAACAAGATTTTTCTGACTTGGAGCAGCTTCAATTATCTGTTACTGTAATTGGTCGTAGACTTATCAAAGTAACTTCAAATAGTAGTGCAACCTGCTTTTTTTTTCAAGCTTCTATCGAATATTAAAGAATGAACGTTGCAGTTACCTTATACAACTCCTGTATTTATTTAAATTTTCTGTTTGTTTCAGGTAAACTATATGCCTGCGTTATTCATGCGGTGACGGAAATCGGTTGTTGGTGCTGAAAGGTAATTGCTAATTGGTAATGTGTGTTTATATATATATATGAAATATGCGTCATCTTTTTACTGCTGAAACTTTGTCCTTTGTCGTTCTCTTCCTTTCACTCCCTCCGCTGAAACTCACCAGTTCCTGTACAGAGAAATGAATTAATTGTTTTATCGCTTCTAGAAGCAATTTTACTTTCTTCATAACCCCCAGATGCAGGCAAAGAGCTACGATCTAAGTTTGTCTCCGTTTAATGAACTGAAGGGTCTCTTCCGTGTGTAAGTGTCGTTGAATTATAATCCACTCAACACACTTCTTTACCTGCAACCATTTTTTGTTTGTGTGGTGACATGAAGGGTAGAAATACGAGTCTCGTAGTAAGTTTTTTATCCACAAATAAAAGAACGCAGTTACGGAACAATTTCGGAATTATTATTTCTCTGCCTAATCTCCTTTGATCTATTAATTGATTTCAGCCATTAATATCTGCCTAAGAAAGTTTCCCGTTTAATCTGTAAAATGTCTCCCTTTAGGAGATAAAAACTTGATGATCAGCGAGGACGTGATTGACAGAAGCAGTAAATTAAAAACAGTTTTAGAGATCATGATGGATGTAGAAATTTCATAGTCAAAATCATTCTGTTTTTAATATTACCTAAAATCTCTTATTGAGAAAGGATTTTTCCCTTTCGCAGGACATTTTTTTCATATTCAAAGCTCTGACGCTTTTCAAGATGATATATTCAATCCGTTTAGCATTCAAACCCCCATCAATATCAATGTCTTTGAACAAATTTGAAAAGTGTCTGGTGTGGTTAGAAATTTTGGTGTCAGTACCACATTAAAACCTAGAAATAGAACTGAGAGTCTTTTCCATAAACTTGTAAGCAGGTGCTTGAATCTCCTGCTGTTTTAGAGATGAAAATGCGCAGCACACAAAACCAGAATAACACATTAAAGGTGCAAGAACATCCTTCTTTCTCTAATACTCTGCTAAGAACTGTCCACTAACAATTAGAAAATCCACATTTCTCACGATTACTACCGGATATTTGGAAAATAACTTCTTTTCCAGGCAGTAAAAAACAAGGAGGAAAATTTAAAACCTTTCAGGTGTTATAGAAGCATTTCGAAAATTTAGCCTTCAGATAACGCATGGAATGAACGGGTTCCGGAAATAGGAATGAAGTTTATGAAAGAATTTTACAAAAGAAACACTATGGCTGGTCACATTTTTGAACAAACGGGATTAGTTAATATGTTAGTAAAGGGAACAGTTGATGGAAATAGCAGTAGAGTGAAGATAAAGATTAGACTATATTAAGCAGATAATTGAGTGTAACGGATATGTTCGAATCAGGAGATTATGCCATGGTACGAACAAATGGATAACTGGATGAAACCAGTCTACAGAAATATGAAAGTAATAAGTAACATATGCCCAAACCTTTCGCAGAACCGTGATACTTGAAAGGACCCGCTGACGGCGTGTAAATTATCAGTACAGAACAAATCTGAATAGGTTTTGGAGTATTATCCGCTGATTCTTTGATATACCTGATCGTGTTTCGTGTGTAATCATTCATTATTCCAGACCAAGAATTTAGTACCATACGAAGTACTATTAACTAGACACAACTCGTAAAGGTCGAGTTAAGTCAAAAATGCATCGCACAACGTCTAAAGCGACAAAGAATGAGTTTTCAGAGACAAAAATGAGTTTATAGAGTTTTGGGTCATGACAGCGTGGTTTGATCTGTCTGTTTCTTCAATATGTCACTGTTGGGACTCTCGAAGGTTGATTTAAACCAAAAATGGATTGAACAGAGTTTAAAAGTGACGAAAAATGAGTTTAGGTTCACCGGTCGTGACAACGTAACCTGATCTGGAGGAAATAGAACCTGACCTGTATTTGACACTTAAAGTAAAAAAAAACTTTTATTGAGTTTGAAGGGACTCGGAAGTGTTAAAGACGATCTCGCAACGTAGAAGATAGTCGCTGCGCTGTCTTTTATGCAGTTATGTTACTCACAGCTTGCAAAGTGCCAGGACCCATCTCGGTGTGTTGCTGCGTGATGGCGAAGTCCCGTCAACAGAGCGCTGTCGATACTGTAATCCAGGACAGGGGACGCGTAGTTGGCTCACAGCCAAGACATCAGCCCCTCCGGAAACTGCTTCCACTCATCACAGAGTATATAATAAGCCCCTCATGTTACCGTCACAGCCAATACATATAAAATGCGAACCGTTACAACTCGTTAAAACTACATCATTCACACGTACTAGGAACCTAGAATATATAGTTTAGCTTCAACCAATTTACATACTTCTATGTGATTCTTCAGGTTGACTGTAGAAATGCACATTACACTTTAGGATAACCTTTCCCAACCTTTTTCAGCGGCGGACCCCTTTGTGACTAGCACGGTCTCCTTAATAACAAAAAGAGTGTCAAAATGGACTAACTTTACTCTGAAATAACAATATTAAACAAAATCTATGTAAATGCAAGAGATTGATGTGAGTTTACTGATAGAACCACAGGCCAAGAACGGCAGTATATTTTAAAATATACTGAAAATAACCTTAAAAATAATTGATAAATTATTTCATTCCTGCTCTCTATTCCAGCCGCTTCGGCGTCACAGAAAGGATATTTGCAATTATGAAATAGATATGGCGAGAGAAATAAAAGAGAGAAGTAGAGCGAGTATCTCAGTTTTTTATGAACTCCTGATCTTCATTAATTAAAAAGTCGAATGCGATAAAACATGTCATTTTTATTGTAGACAAAACATTGTTAAAGATGCAAGAAGTCCTTTCTTACTCTTTCCGTAAAATATTGTATATTTTTTAAGTGTAATTTATTTTTTATAGCTTATTAAAAAAAACTATAATCAGCCGAAAAAATGTTGATAACCCTAGTTCTAATCACCATCTAGTCATCCAGATTTAGGTTTTCCAAAAATCGCTCCAGGCCTTCAAAAGGTCATGGCCGAATTCCTTCCCACTCTTTATGCTCTCTTTTTAGAAATTAATCGGTAATCACTGCTCGACTCATACGTGCAAGGTAACAAGAATGCACATTGACTTGCTCACGATAGAAATAGGTTGATGTTAATTCCTGCGTATTAGGGCTGACAACTCCGATATTGCCTTTTATTAGCCACTACATTCAAATTACAATTTTAGCCACCAGAATTTAAAAAATTATTAATGTGAATCCAAGGATAAATTTCCACAGATATATTTACGAATGTGTTTCTCATTAGAGTGCTGTACAACTATATTTGTCTCATAGGAACGAAGTCTTTCTCGGCGATCTCTCTCCGTCGCCATCTTCTGGTGAAGTCTGTCTCATGTTTGTGATTAATGATCATTAGTGCTCTGCCCTAAGGCAGGTTTTCACATTCTGCTCTCCCATGCTCTCTTCCATGTGAAGGGTCATACCGTGGTAGTACCCCCTTACTTTTCACATATGTTAGATTTTGTGTTGGCATCTGTCTGCGATAGATATAACTATGGTCTTTGTGTGCTAAATGTATTTTTGTTTGCGAAATGTGTAGGTTATGCTGTGGAGACTGGGGATCGCCCCATCATTCGCCTATTGATTATTGCGGAAAACAGGCTAGAAACCGCAATCAGGACGACAGACACGTGGGGATTGGGACTCGAACCTGGTACCCTTGTAGCTCCCTACCAGCGTGATGGCTAGTCTTGTGTAGTTCGCGAACGAACTAGTTCGGAAGAGCGCCCCCACAGGCGAACTACGCGAACTAGTTCCCAGATCTCTCGCTCCTTAGTTCGTTCGATCCTTTCCAGAAGACAGACTTTTGTTTTAGTTTATTATCTAAAAGGAAACACAGTTCGCTGTGGACACATTTCACTGAAGACACAGATATAAAAAGAAAAGATGAAAAAGAAAAAAGAAATATAACTGTTCAACATTATTAATTATTGCAGAAGTCACAAACGAAAATTGAACATGGGATGTGAAAACAAAACACACTTTGATCCCATTAACAATTAAAAGACAGCGATCGATAATCACAACTACTATAACAAAGAAGAGAGCGCTTGCAGTAGCGCCAGCAAAGCGAGCGAACGAGCTGTCTTTCTGGAATTCCAGAGGGGAGCGACCTAGTTCGCTAAGGAGCTGCTAACTAAACTGGGTGCTACCGGTCGCGAATCAAACTGAGCGTTCCCGGTCGCGAACTAGCACCATTCCCCGCTAGGGTTACCAACATTTTTTCGGTTGATGGTAGTATGTTTTTTTAGAATAACCTATAAAAATATAGTACACTTCAAAAATATAATATTTTTCGAAAGAGTAGAAAAGAATGTTTTTTACTATTTTATTTTTTAAGCTATATTTTTTTGCACTTCTTGCATATTTAACAATTTTTTGTTTACAGTAAAATTGTCATATGCTTTATCGCTTTAGTTGCTAAATTAATGTCGATCAAAAGCTCATTTTTTATTAATGAAATACTGCTCTTACTTTTACCTAGATTTCGTGTAGTATTGTTTTTTGAAAGTAAAGTTCGTTCACCTTGATACTCATTTTTTTCCGTAAATTTACAACCTCTAATATTGTCTCCTAGTCATCAAATGAAACCTCGTGTTTTGAATTTAATTTTTGCATTTTGTATAACCAATTGCTTTCATTAAAATCTAACCATTTATTAAGATACTCCAAACATTTATCAACGAATACTAGAACATTATTTTTAATATTATCACTTTCTGTGGAGAATTTGGCTTCTAGAAATTAATATTCTACGAATGCATGTAAAGTAAAAAGTAAAAACAGAACAGTTATTCAATTTACCCATTTGTGCAAAGGACAATGAGCACTTTGGTTTATCGGCGTCCATTGATCATGCTGATGTCATTTGAAAGGGCTATTATTAAGAAATAACTTTTGTTAGGAAGTTCATATTAAATTCTGTTTAGAAACGACAAAAAATGATTAAGTAATGTCCTAATAAAACTGACATAACAAACTAAATAGCAGGTGCAGTAGCGGTAGCAAGGCGAGCGAACGATCTGTTTCTCTGAATTCGAGACGCGAACTAACGAACTAAAACAGTGAACTAGTTCGCGAGGAAGCTGCGAACTAAACTGAGTGCTCCCCTTCGCGAACTATTATGCGCAAGTCTAGTGATGGCACCTCCATGCGTCGAGCCATGCTGCCGACTATATTTGTGATTGACTGTGAAGTATCTTAACAAAGTTTACTTGTTTGTATTTTCAATTGGCTTGATAGCGAGGATGTGAATACCGCGCGAAGTCTTTTTTTTTTTTGCTTATGGCTTTACACCTCGTCGACCTCGAAGTCATTATTCACGGCAAAGGACTGGGGCAAGGAAACGGGAAGGTATTTGGCCATGGCATTTTGAAGGAAACATCTCTACTTTCGCCTGGAGTTATTTCTGGAAATCACGGATAACCTAAATCTGGATGCCCGGACGGGGATTGGAACCCTCGTCCTCCCGAATGCGAGGCCGCAGCGTTACCGCTCACCCACCACCCCCGGTGCACGAAATCGGGAAAGAAGTTAGTGTTCGTTAAGTGAAGTGCATATTAGCAACAACGAAAAAATGATTCACGGAAAGTCGCGCGTAATATTCAGTTTGCCTATTCTACAGTCTATACCTGGTAAATTGTTTGTTACTTTTCATCGAGAAACAGAGTTATTTTTTCGCGTATATATTTTTTACTGACGGAACTGCCTAAGCGGTGACGTGAGTGTGAATGTGTCCAGCTCTGCGTGGGAGTCCGGGAGAGTGCAGCCGTTGTCTGTCGACATGAAAACTTGATCAGCCCAAGTACTAACGACCTGAATTCCCACGCACAGCCGAACTCCATCAATACTGGACAGCGCTCACCCCGAGGTCAGGTCTACAGTTGTGCTGCTGTTACTATATTTCAAAAGGGAATACATTAGCAGTGGATTCAAATTAAAGATGTCAATGGGTGACTGTTCTGTACTGGCATATTATTATCATGTGGCTCGATTCTCATGGCTTGTAATTGAAAATTTGTTCAAGGTTTCTACTGTTTATTTAGAACCAGGGATTATCAGTTTCTGGAGGAATGACAAGAGCTCAAGTGTTGCCATCTGTCTGCGATTCGTGTAAGTTATGTTCTATGTGACAGGTGTATTTCTGTTTGTGGTATGTGTAGTTTGCGAGGCGGATATGGGGAACCGTCCCAACATTAGCCTGATTGCGGAAGGACTCGATCCTGGTCTCGTTGCATCTACCCGCCAAAATGGCGAGTTGTATTGAGATATTTATTTACAAAGTCATTTATTCTTTGTGATATGGGACGCCATCAGCAACTCGAAATTGTTGTTGTACGTATTGTTATTACAGTGACAAAGTACGGTATTATGAATTGCTACACAGGTACTCGTAGTCTCGTCCATTAATGACGTGAGGTGTTTTTTTCCGGAATTCTCGACCCCCCCCCCCCTCTGGTGAGACTTCATGAGATTTGGCCGGATTCCCCTCTTAAATGACGTGAGATTTTGAGGGAGACCCGAGGACCCCCCCCCTCCTACCAATCGAACTCGCAACTTTTGGAGACTTTTTAGATTTTTTTTTAGGTCTCATGCTCCGAAGGGCGGCGATTACCCCTCCCCCCTAAGGTTGGTTTTTAGACCAAAATACCCCCCCTAAAATCGAATTTCGCGTCATTTGTAGACCTAATGTCAAAACTTCCGTGAGATTTCCGTTGACCCCCTCCCCCCGCTATTTCACCTCACGTCATTAATGGACCCTCCCCCCCCCTTATAATGATACACACATGATCTGTTTGTCCAGACGGGTGCCGAGATATTTACTTTAAAAGGACATGGGCGAATTCCCTACCGTTTCTAAGCTTCCTACCCCCAATCTTTAATATTTCTCGGTTAATTTATGTATTATTTACTATCAGACTTCTTTGCCGGAGATTGACTGCATTCTCTTATAACAACTTATAACAATAACAAAATAATCAAAAAAAGTAAAATACTTGGTTAGATAATGAACCACAAAATATAAATTATGTTCTGTCCAATCACATTGATACAAAGATCTAAACTTGAAATAGGAAATCGTAGTAAAATTGTCTAGTAACCAATTTGTCTACACTTAATTCACATGTAAGCAGTTGATCAAATCCATACAGTTCTCCCGCTAGTGATACTACATATCAGCAGTTCATCAGCTTCATCGTAACACAAGGCAATTATATATACACTTCCTCTTAATGTTCTTAATTTACTACACTTTATAACCTGTATCGAGAGTGAGTTCTTTGGCAGACAGAGAGAGAGAGAGAGAGAGAGAAAAGGGACGTAATATTTCATACTGGGCATGCAAGTGGTGCAGACAGTAACCACAATCAATCACATTGAATAAACTGGACAAAACTGAGGGACCTCTTGTATACTGGTGGGCCTTAAATACCCTCTGGGTAACTGTACTTTGTTGTCTTTTCTATTTTTGGGAGAAGCACTGCCAACCTTAACTACCTAATTTACCGGTTGCCGTGACAGCAATCTCCCCCAAATGGGAGAATATATTGGCTGCCACAGGTACTACCCCTCCTAGAAGACACCTTTCACTGTTCGTGGGGTGGTACCCATGGCGACTGACGTCTAGACTGGCCTTGCTGCCATAATAACTTCCACAAGCAGCGTCTTGAAATTTCTAACTCTCTGCCTCACTTTCGCTATGGCAACTTGCGATTCTTAATTGTATCTCGTATTAACTATTTAATTATATCTCTTGATGTTCCTGCTTATAATTTTTTAACACTTTTACCTCATGTATATGTCTTGTGGCATCACACGTTCCGTGTAACCAACCACCCACCCCCAACAAGATTCCAGTTATCTCTACGTCAACGAGCCGGAAGTTTCTAAAATATTCCGCTAACTCATTTCATCACTCTTACAACAGTCATGAGATAATCAACTGACAAAACAGATGCCTTTTGCTTCGTTTGAACACAAACGTATGTTTGGGAATCACGACAGTTATTTCTACGCTGAAATGAAGCGTGCTAAGAAAATAAAAAAAATGAACCAAATCATGGTATAAAAAATTCATGCCAAATTCATCTTAGTTAGCGTTTAGTGTTTATGATTTCGGGTTTGAAAGCTTTTATCCCATCCTGACCGATTTTCATGTGAAGAATTGAATAGCACTAGTCTCTGCTTGTTTGTACAGCTGTTGCAGGTTTAATCTCGCCCGGCCCGTTGGCTCAGTTGGGGAAACGTGGTAGTGTGGCCGGAGAGGTGAGAGTGCACAATTCTTAGTCACCAGATTGTGCGCCAGAGTCCTGGGTTCAATTAGCAGCGCGCCCACTCACACACTGTCACAGTCATACACACTTATAACAACACTAGCGACACTGTCACATTGCCGAAAGCAAAGGGTAACCACCCCAGTTCACGTTCCCGGACGTTGCCATGGAGGGTAAACATCACCCGTGGTAAACTCCTACGGCCGGCCAGGGACGAGGCGTTCGTAGAAGTGCTTAAGTGCTTTTGATACATCTTTATTTGTCAACATATAATGCGAATTCTGAGGCGTAAACACGGAAGAGACAGTCCTGTGAGGTTAACAGTATTGTAACTGGATATGTCTCGACAGTCAGCGCCCTTGCTGCCCACTGAGAGTTGGAGGATGTGTAAGGGCGGGGAGAAACACGATCACAGCTCAAGGGCTGAGGGCTGAGGGCAGGTCTTATCGAAAGGATCAGCACGAACGGTGGTCTACTTTTATCGCGGAGAATCCAACTTTCTAAAACTTCTTATCGACCGTGAAACATGGCTCGATTTCCTGTTGCCTTCACATCGCTGCAGCAAGATGATGGTCTCATAGGCGAAATATGAGAAAGAAGTAGTGCACGACCGCAGTGTACAATATGTTTCCAACATTTGAATGAATCGTAACGTACTGTGCAATGCATCTCGATCCAATACTCATTAAATCACAATTCAAAACAGAGCCTCTTGGGTGGACGACAATTTTAGGGCGAAGAATTCCGGAGGAAGCGGATTCGATGCCAGGTCTGGCCATCCAGATTTCGGTTTTCTATGGTTTCCCGAAATCACTCCACCAAAAGCAGCATATATAAATGTATATATTTCTAACATTGCTTCGAGCTGTGTTGAGTTCTTGAAGGTGTGAGAAATTGTTGAAGTTATGTTAGGTGATGTTAACTGAATCCGGGATCCTACAACCTGTCACTAATAAAATTATGATGTTCGGTGTAACTACATTTTTGTGAAGTCCGAGCTTCACTTCCAAGGAACTTCAAATCAGGGCTTCGGTTCTGAGAACTGATCTGCATAAAACTTGATTTAACTAGTTTGGTTTGTGTTCATTTGTTCTAAAGTTGCGATGATAATTTATATTGTTTTATCCTAGAGTTGCGATGAAGTTTGTAACACGAGTATACGGCAAATGCAAACTTGACTGTTTGACGAAGTTTAGAATTTATCGTTGTTTCCGTAATTTGTCGCCAATCTTTACCGTTTGCGAACACTGAGACTAACAGCAACAACCGATTTTTGAAAAATTTCTTACAATGCTTGAAGCTTAAAATTTTCTATTCTGTTCCAGTTTGTTGTTGTGTCACGCTTTACCAATACATTATAGTTACCATATACGTATAGTGACCAACTTATGATCTTTCTACTGATTAAACAAACTTCAACATGGAGTAAGGTGATGCGTGCTACTATGATTCGAAATATTTGGACAACCATTTCATAGTTATTTCTGGTGGAACTGATCAATTTATATAAGAAACCTAATGCGACGTCCAATCTTTCTATATTCATTTACCTCTTTGATTTTATGGTCGAATTTCAATTAAAACAATTGTTTGTTGTTTTTTATGCCTTTTTATCACAGTTGTTTAAATTTCAATACCAAACTGTTTTCCCTTTTGTTTAACAATTAAACATCTATACAGTCACAAATGCCTATTTTTTAATTTGTGTTTTGTTTCATTAATCCGCGTGTTAAGAAGGCTTGCTCCTGATGGTGCAACTTGTCAAAATGATTTTAAAATATTTAAGTGTACGTGGACAAATTTGCATACCTTACAAAATAAGCGCCGAGCGGAGCTGCGTGCTGCCTTGATACGGGGCAAAGTCAGCTGACTGTATTGCTGCATTGCAGCACATTTTCTGATAAGTGTGAAAATCCTGCAAGCAGTGCTGGGAAATTCTGATTAGGTATGACGTCTAGTTGGCGCTTTGTTTTTTATTACAATTTAATGCATTGTATCTAGTCCATTTCCCTTCACAGTTTCCAACGATTTCTAATTCTCCAATCATCACCATGTAAATTCCTATCACCGTACTTTGCCTTTAGCCCACAGTCTTGTAGAACGCCCTTTTGTCTGTACTGGTACCCTCAATCAACTTCTAGGTCACCTCTCTTCTCATAGACATACCTGCCCGTATAATCTTTGGCTTTGCTTCTATGGTGTGGAATATTGTGGTTGGTGTCTATATTCATTCTTTTATATAATTTCACCTCTACTAGTGGAGACATTGCACAGAGCTCAAACAGCTCCCATGTGCGTATCATACCATTTTAATAACTCTGTTTAGTTTTTTCGAAGAGCGCTACTGTAGGGCTTTTGCCTAATCTATAGAACTCAAACATGTTTACAAATTACTTGCCATTCTTTTTCCCAAAAGCAGTTTTGCACGAATTAGATTATCGTCGCATGAACTCCATATATGATAACAATTTTCCTCCCTATCTTCAGTTTGATGTTGTGTTTGCTTTATAAATTTTGTTTTATTACCTGGTGATATTTTTTTTTCTGCTTTCTGTTGGGCTAGAAGTTTCAAAAGCTGTTTTCAGTATGACAAATAAGCAGTTGTTAACCTATGAGAAAGCAATTAAAGATACATCTAAGAAATTCTGAAATGTTAATCTCTTATATTTCTAACAATATCTTGGTATTGCTGGCAGACGAATGTATTACAATGTTTTAACGCTATACCTAGATAACAGGATGGGAAAGATGGTGGATGGAATGCAGAGAACGTCACCAAGATTAGTCAGCAGGTAAAATCAAATATCGCATATGACTAACCGGGAAACACGAGCCATTGTCACGATAGAAATTATGAGCCGGTGATGGGAAGATTGTAAAATAACATTTTTGTGCCAGCAGCGTTTGTATAAAGACAAGAGGTCATAAAACAAAGAAATTGGTTGTAAAACTTACCATCACTGTGTAGAAACAAGGCCTGTTACGACTATATGTCTGAATGTTTCTCTCGTTACGTGTGGCAGGCCAACTCAGTACTAACAAAACGCTCTCCTTTAACGTTCCATAAAGCGAATATCGGACTGTGACTGCTTAGAAATGTGGATTTTCTGAAAGGTTACAGTTACCGCGTGGAAGTACTGCAAGAATTTGTTCAAAGAACGAAGATCAAAGTTACGTTCCTCTTCTTCACCATCACCTTGTCCAAATATCAGGGGTCGGCTGCCTTATTGAGTTTCTTCCACCTTTCCCGGCTTACAGCGTCCTCTTCTTTTAGTCTAAGTTAACGAGTTCCTTCTTGACTAGATCCTTCCATCTTATCCTTTGTCTCCCTCTGGATCTCTTTCCTCCCACAGGCATCTCCCACGCTTTATTGCTTGGCTCTTTCGCGCCTCTTCTCATAACATTACCTTTCCTCTCTGATGACTTCTCCAGTACTAGCCACTCTAGCTATTTTCCTTATCTCTTCATTTCGAAGTCTGTCCTTCAGAGAAATATCTGACAGTCATCGTAGCATCCTCATTTCCCTCCTCTCCAGAAGGGCTACGTAAAGCCTATGTTTCTGATCCGTAAAGTTGCGTTCTAGTGTTTCCGGATAAGCCCAGTAGGATTACGCAAAGTACTTAGAAGCACTTGTTCGCTTTCCTTTTTGCCCATATTTCTTTCATACGATTGCTGTGGCTCCTTTTCTCTCACTAGACAACATTGTTTCGGTTATCTTCTTCGGTCTTTCCTCCCGGTCAACTTGTCACTTGTGAATTTTGGATCTTAATGTGTCCCTGTTTTCGATGTCCATTGGAGTGTTTCCTGCTAATGTCGGGTCTCTTTTGATTTCGCCAATCCATTTGATTGTATCTGGTACTGCTTTACTTCAGTTTCCATAGAATTCAACCACTTGTCTTGTGAGTCTGTCAGGGCTCATCCTTTAGATGCGTTTATAAAATGTTAGTGTGCGTTTTCTAATGTCGCTGACTGAATAAATTAAATTTCGTGATTATTTCCGAGTCTGTATCGGTTTCCTGTTAGTCTCGTGCGCAAAATTTTCCTTATAACATTGCGTTATTTTTCTCTCAAAGTTTTCCATTTCTGTTTTGCTGTTCAAAATGAGTTTCCAATGCATAGAGACGTTTTTGCTTAAAAACTGTTTCGTAATGTCTCAGTTTTGTGTGATTATTATTGCATTTTTGTATTGAGCGATATGCTGTTTCCATCAATTGGCATATAATTTCATTGGCTTTTGTTTCAATAACATTCTACTGGATTGTTTCACCGAGCTACCTATAGTACGGGACGCATTTGATTTTCCCATATTTTGTTTCCATGTATTTTGGTGCTTTTTTTTGTTTTGTTTTTATTGCAGGACAGAAATTCTGTTTTGTCATATGAAACCTATAGTCCAACTTTATCCACTGTTGTCGAGTTTAATCTGTTTTTGAGCTAATGCGATGTGTTTGATTAAAGTTCAGACCAGCGTTTTCTAATAATTGGAAGGATAAACTGGAAGTGTAACAGTGCATGCTAAACTTTTCTATGGTTGGAGCACAGTGTGATCGAAAATCTACGCTGCGATGGTACACAGCGCTGCTGTGATTGGCTGCTGTCTGTCGTATCAGAGCGACTGTTTACTCTGATGTCACAGCTCATTAGGATCACCAAAACAAAGCCGGAATCGTGTGTCAGCTCACAGAGTACTCGGTAATTAAAACGATCCCGTCAACACCGCATCTCGATATCTGCTAAACACTGCCGAAGACTGTTTTGTGTTAATGCTGCACAAAATATCCAGCGCATCAAAGCGCCAACTTCGGCATTATGTCGAGAGCGGGAACTAGCTACAAAGAGCGCGTCATATTACAACTTGTCCAGTATACGGTTATAATCTCTTGACTGCCGGGTGATTCATATTCTATTTTCATGTGAATAGTTCTTCCATAAAATAAGATTCTTTCATAGAAAGAGAGCTTAGAAAATAGATGTAATTAATTCTCTGAAGTGTGCATAACATCCGAAGGTACGCCACTACCGCAGTAAAATATTGATCTCAGAACAAACGCACTATGTTTTAGTAGTATAACTATTATCAAATCTGCAGACTCTGAATTGTTAGAGACTAATGGAGTCAAAGTGGGAACAGATCATGGAGATAGAAGAATGGGTGAATAAATGTTTATACCAAAACAAAAAATAAAGGTTCGAAATCTATATATTATTGTAGAGAAATTAGGAAGAGGCTAGTAAGAAGAGAACACAACAGTGTTAAGAGACAGCGCGGCATTAGAGAACACTTGAAAAAACTGAAAAAGAAATTAACAACACCAAAGAAGGAAGATAAAGTTAGATTTATGGCTATTTTAGAAAACTGAGCGGAAAGGAAGATAATAAATTATATATAAGATTAGAGACGTACTTACTGAGGATTTGAAAAAGTCGGTGATATTAAATAACCGGTTTGATTAAACCTTTACAGACTATAATTCAGGAATGAGAGGTTATAAATCATAGAACGAGCTTGTTCGCACATTTAGAAATGAGGAGACTAAAATATCTGAAGTTCATACAGAGTATACCACGAAGTAATTTAAAAAGAAAAGGGATAAAGGGGCTAATGCAGTTAATGTTAATACAGATTTTTAAATATAGTAGGATATAACATTGTACCCTATCTTTTAACTTTATTTAAATAGTCTGGATACTTGATGTTTACCAGAGGGCTGGAAAAGTGCGATAGCGGTGACGGTACATTAATAAGTGGTGACAAATACAGTCGAAAATTACTGGCCAATTATTTTGACATTAGTGGTAGGTAAATTACTGGAGAGATTTGTATGCAACCTCATCAGAAATATCTGTGAGGAAAGAAACTGGCTTTTAAAACGAAAACATGGTTTTAAGCGAGGATATTTTTTTTATTAATTAATTTTTTTTTTAATTAATTTAATTTAATTGCAATGGAGCACAGGCTCCGGTGGCAATTTCCCTACACAGCTATCTTCCCCCTATCCTGCACCCACCTACATTTGCCCTCTACAAATTTTTTCTTTAAATTCCTTCAAAGTTTTCGGTAAATTATTCACGTGAATCTCAGTGGGCTATATGCAACATACTTCGGATGAAATGTACAAGGGAGGCGAAACAAGGCATTGACAAAGTGAACCATTAAAGTGGTAGAAAAAATAAGGTAATACACTGTACAAATGAAAACGACCGAGCATGAATCTCGCTATTAATACCACGCTATTAGTCGTTCCAAGAGAAGTGGTGAATAGTTTAGCTAAAACGCTGAAGGAATTTAAAATTAAAATTAGTAAATCGCAAAAGTAGATGGGGGAGGGATTTAACAATCAAATTATGTAAAATAATTAAAAAATAAAGTGAAAGGGATAATTATATGTCCAAGGGAATTGTCGTTGGAGAGTGTGCTTCATCGCAATTAAATTAATAATAATAATAATGAGTTCTTTGTCTGGTATCGAATGAAAAATTAGGAGCAACTTTTATTTTTTATTTAAAGAAAATTAGATTCAGCTTTTACAGCTTGCATCTGTTTGTTTTGCTGACTGTTTCCAGCATATTATGCTTAATAATTTTTGACCAACGTTTACAACAATATGGGCAGCACTAGACGGACGTAACCCACCACGGCATAGACTGGATCTGAACTAGCGACATCTGCTACTGGGGATCCAGCATCCAAACCACTTAGCTATTGGCCTATCGACTGGGAACAGTCAAAATTTTATTATGGAGTTAATACGTAAAAATCTTCGAAAATCCGTAACTATGGGTGTTACTGGTTTCGCTCAGTTCCATTGCTGAATATCTGCCAAGTGAGGTGCACAGTTCTTGTAAGGATACTCACCTCGAGTTGTTTAAGGTCGGGAAGAAAATGTTAGTGTTTGAGCGGCCACCTGTGGCTGTTGGCTGGCTGCCGACTCTGTAAGCAAGCGGACCCAACCTGTAATTATTCAGACGGCGGCACGAAACCAGACCAGCACGGAGACCCCCACCTCGTCGCATTCGTCACTGCGCCATTCGTATTACCCCGCCCGGCGAACAGGATTTTTTTAATTATTTTTTAAAATTGTTTTTTATAACTGAGGGTCACGGGCTGTTAGAGAGCAGTGGCTCTTTTCAGCCATCGGGAATACATCATGTGTTGCAGATGTATTTCTATGGACGCTAAGTCCTTGAATTTCATTAATCCCTCTGGGGTATCATGACTGTTAGTAGTTCTGTCATCAGCTGGATCAGCTTGGTCAGCTGTTCTCGTTGAGTCCCTTCCATCCAATCTTAGTGTCGGCTACACCCCTTCTCTTGGCAGGCGTTGTAGCTCCTTGTGGACGGGCCTCGTGCGTGTTGTTGTGTTGAGTGGTGCAGGGAGATAGTTGGTCTTCTGTCTGCATGCTGGGAGCTTCTCTCTTTCTCCTATTGACGAAATAGTTTCTCTTCTCGTCGGTTCTTGTTCCGCTTAGCTGGCAGATCATCAGTCTTGGCAGTGTTGGTTTGCCGCTTTCTGTAAATTGTATTTTGCAGGTTGCGCCTAACAGGACAGCCTTCATATGCGGCCGAATGAGGCCCTTGGTAGTGAACGGGAGTAAAGAATACGGTTCCATCTTGATGGCACCCTTAGTGCTGCACCATCTCTTTTAAACGGGTTAATTAGATTGTATGCAATAGTCGTTGCCTCTGTTGACTGCGGCACGGTGTTTTTTTTTTTTAAACTGCTTTACGTCTCCTATAACCACGAGGTCTTTAGAGACGGGAAAGGATGGGGGCAAGGAATGGGAAGGAATTCGGCCATGGCCTTTTGAAGGAAGCATCCCGGCATTCACCTGGAGTGATTTGGGGAAACCATGGAAAATCCAAATCTGGATGCCCGGACGGGGATTCGAACCGCCGTCCTCCCGAATGCGAGGCCAGAACGTTAGCCGTTACACCACCACGCTCGGTGGCACGGTGTGGTCTCCGGTGCTCACACGGGTGTGGTTGGTTCGAGTACAGGTGGTGGAAAAAAAATTTTCACCTTATGTATTGGCGGGCAGTATAGAACAGTTGATGATGCACAATTCCTAATCACCAGATTGTGCAACTCAGTGCTGGGTTACACCCCAAACCTCTCCGCAGTGCGTTAGGAGTGAGGACGCACTGTACTGTTGATTCGTGCGTCAGATGGGGACGTTAAGTCTAGCGGTGCCCTTTATCGGACGAGTAGGGCTGAATGTGCCGGCACCGGGTTTCACCCTGTCCTTTCTTTCATCTCTCATCGACAAAACCAACGCTCTGAAAACGCACACTATCACTGGAACGTGTTGCTCGAACGGGAGAGTCAATTTGACACCTCTTCAAGAGCCACCTGCTCCACTGAGTTCGTAAATTTCTGGAAATACCCCTGAATCGAAGCATTTTTTGAAAAACATCCGGAAGTACAACTCTGGCTTCCAGATGACTTCGTTTGGGGCAAACGTGATCGTCGGAGATGGATTCATGCCTACATTCAAGGTGCAGGGGCAAATTTACCATCGTACAGGCTCTGTCCTTCCGCTTCCCAATGAGGACCCAAAATTCTTGCAAATTTGTTTCATGGGCGATGAAGAATCGCAGGCTGATCGACAGTGTGAATCGATACCCGAAAATTGACGAGAGACCGTTTTCAAATCTGCAATGACTGTTGCATTCACGGAATTACTTAATTAGGCTGTTCTAGACAGCTTTGGAGAGGATGCCAACGGATGAATACAAGGTGGTGATAAGAGCTGACAAACGTCCGCGAGGAGAACATGAACGGCGGTTTAATGCGCCCACAACGAAGTCGCCATTTTCATTTCCTGACAAGACTGTGATAGGCGAAATATCGTCCTACAGAGGAGGAGCGAAGGTTTACAGCGGATATCTGAAACGCACCGTTCATATGGCGCTTTACAATACCCGCTAATATTTTGGGAAGGAGAGGATGACTACCATTTCAACGTCATGCAAACAGATCCCTGCACTGGGA
>JARYHS010011408.1:31510892-31635419 GCA_031002005.1 Vandiemenella viatica
AGTCACTATATTTAAAAAAACAACTTCGAACCGACTTCCAATTTTTCCAGGAGTGTTGGATAGTTCTGGCTTGGATCATTATCGACAACACAGGCACACAACGAAAACAGATTGTGAATGTGGAGATTTTTCAATCGTTGCATTAAAAACGTACAATTTGAGTGAAAGTAATATTAAGCATTAATATATATATATAATAAAAATTATCAACCCTTTTTTCTTACTGCGATTAATTTATGGGAAATGCGTCCGAAAATCATCTCACCATAAGAAAGTAGTTACTCTGATTGGTAGTTGCCAGTATGCAAACAATTGTCTTGGATTAATGGAAAACTGTGCATACAGCAATTGTAGATTACATCTCAGAAATGCAAAATGTTTTTCCCACAATGTTATTACGGTCACAGTAGCAGCTCATTTGATCTCTTCTTGTTTTTCCACCACCTGGCGACCCGACTGCTTTTACATGTTACCTGCGATGGAAGATGATTTATATAATGTCTTACATGCGGGTTCACATATTACCTGCGAGTTAGTGGTGATTTGTTCCGCCTGTCACCCATTAGTGAATGTTGATTTGTTTCACCTGTCACCCATTAGTGAATGTTGATTTGTTTTACCTATCACCCATTAGTGAATGTTGATTTGTTTCACCTATCACCCATTAGTGAATGTTGATTTGTTTCACCTGTCACCCATTAGTGAATGTTGATTTGTTTTACCTATCACCCATTAGTGAATGTTAATTTGTTTCAGCTGTTGCCTGCTGTAGTGTGTTGGTTTGTTCCAACTGTTCCCTGCTGTAGACTGTTGATTTGTTACAGCTGTTGCCTATTGTTGTGTGTTGATTTGCTCAGCCCGTTACCTCCTAGTGACTGTTGATTTGCTCAGCCTGTTGCTTGCTAGGAAGAGTTGATTTGCTCAGCCAGTTACCTCCTAGTGAGTGTTGATTTGCTCAGTTTGTTGCGTGCTAGTGAGTATTGATTTGCTCAGCCCGTTACCTCCAAGTGAGTGTTTATTTGCTCAGCCCGTTGCGAGCTAGTAAGGGTTGATTTGCTCAGTTTGTTGCGTGCTAGTAAGTGTTGATTTGCTCAGCCCATTACGTGCTAGAGACTGTTGATTTGCTCAGCCCGTTACCTGCTAGTGTTTCACCTGTTACTTGGGGTTGAGTGAGACTGCATTGAGGACCTAGCTTTTGACAGGTATCTCTGTGCTGCTCACCGTAGCTCTGGGACGGTGTGTACTCGTGGCGTGCCGGCTTGTTTTCGTATTCGCGGATTTGCATACGGCAGCACGGAATGACTCACTTCCTGGTTGATATGCTATCTCTGACGAATGAGTACGGCAAGGTTTCTTTAAATTTTTGTTTCTGTTTTTTTAAAAGCGATCTGTCGTCCTATTTCCATATTCTGTTTGCTGTAACTTCCTTTGGTTTCTTTTCTTCCTTTCATTTTGTTACAAAATCCATCACATTGGGTTTTCCTATTTCTGCTACTTCGAAATAATTTTACCTCTCGTCGTCACATAAACTGAAAGTATTTGGTTCTCACTGCCTTAGTGCCACTCCTGCGCACTGTTAAATCTGTACGTCAGTAGTAATGAAGTAATTTCTTTTGTGAGTAATCCATCTACTGTCTTCAACATGATGTGCATGTTAACTAATGTTACGGTATACTTAAACTTCTTCCAATATTGGTATTTTTCGGCCATTCATATAATATTTTCTTATTGGATTCTGTTATCGGTTTGCTTTATTCCGTACCTGTGATAATTGATTAAATTCAAGGTGCAATATACCTTCCCCCCCTTTTTTTGTTACTATACTGACCTTCTAGATATTAGACTGATTTTCGTAGTTCTCCCCGGTGTATATACTTCTGTATGATTTACTGGCAATGATTTTAAAATCTGTATTTTAAGTGTTTCTGTGACCATCTTACTGCTGTATTTCGTTGCTTCGTGTCTGATTGATTATTTTGATTTTATTGTCTTTACTGTAGCTCTATTTCTACTGCCAGTGTCATATGCTCCTGCGCGCACTGGCTGAGGTATTTGGTCTCTTTTGGCATCTAGTTCATCCACACCGCTTCGCTGCATTCCGCAGTTAAGCACCAAATTTCTTAAATGACCATGCCGATTCCAGCGTTACAACTTTTTTCCTATTTGTAAGGATTTCATTAACAATTATATAATAATGCTATCAGAAGTGGAAAAATGTTACTTTAGAATAATATCAGAAAAATCGTGGGGCAGTTATCGATGCATTGCTGGGTTTAATATTGATGTAAATTTTGTTGCTTATTTGTTGTACACTGACTGACAAAAAATTGAAACTCCCAGAAGGGGAAGAGGAAATGAATCGAAACTTGACGGGTTCATAGGGCATGTGGTGTTATTCCAGTGGTTAGAAAATAGTCAAATTTACAAAGAACTTGGCAGTATGAGGCCACTTATCAGAATGACGCTGCATCCCTTCTGGCACTGATTCGGTTGGCAAGGGTGTCACATAGCCATTGTATCGTCTCCTACAGCAAGATGGCCCACAACTGTTGTAAACTGATCCTTAAAATCCTGGACACTGAATACGGAATAGACCTCTGAGCTGGGTCCACTCATGTTCTACCGGGGACACATAGATAAATAGATATGTTCTCTTTGATCCCATGTGAGAATAATCTCGGGGATGTGGAACAGTACATACACTTATTTTTAATGTCAATATTACTATATAATTGATAATATTATTATATATTGACAAGTTAGCTACAACCCATTAGTATAACCAATATCTCCTGTAATCTACACATACAATCCCGAGGTAATTAATACTTATTATGTGGAACAGTGTATACACTTGTTACCAGCATCTAATAATCAGTTATTTTCTTACCAACCAGTTACCATGATAAGTTTCACTGTAATTTGCGACTACATATTGTATCATGTTAGTTTCTATTTATGTGAAACAGTACACACACCTATTAACAATATCAATTATATTACCAACAACTCATAAGCTGTCAATTACTTAAAAACCTGTTAGTGTGATAATTTTTCACAGCAGTTTTTGAGTGCAAGCTATCCCATGTTAGTTACTATATATGAGTGAAATTTTGTAAACAGTGTAATTACTTCATTTGTCAAAAGTTTCAACAGAAAAAAAACCATGTATCATTTTAGTAATTGTGGACAACTTTGTCACCTTCCCCTTCCATACACCATATATACTATTTTATCAGTCATTCTTAGTTACCAAATTCCAAGAAGAGGTACGGGGATCTTACTGGATACGAGTGTTGTCCTGTTGAAAAATGGCAACAAGGCACTGTCGCATTAGAGGTAACACATGAGGACGCAGGATGTCCGTGACGTACCGTTGTGCCGTCAGTTCCCTCAATCACTACCAGCCGTGACCTGAAGTCACACACGATGGCTTCCCACACATTGACGCCAGGAGTAACACCGTTGTACCTCTCCAGAACATTGGAGGAATGGGATTTCTCTCCAGATCAACGACCGGGTGTGGTGGGTGAGCGGTTAACGCTCTGGTCTCGCATTCGGGAGGATGTCAGTTCGAATCCCCTTCCGGGAATCCAGATTTGAGTTTTCCATAGTTTGCCCCAATCACTCCAGGCAAACGCCGGAATGTTTCCTTCAAAAGGCTATGGCAGTATTCCTACTGGTTCATTTTCCCCAGTCCCATCCAGCCTCTAATCACCTCGACGTCGACGAGCAATAAGTGGAAAAAATTAATAAAAAATCCACATCGACGCCGTACTCTCCTACGGTGGTCATCTGAGGTAGTGCAGTGCGTTTGGCGTCGCATTGTGCTCAGCGGTGAATCGCCATTCAGTGGGTTGTCACTGGCAGTGTGTTTTAATGGTTGGAAGGTTCTGCGATAATATTGGTCATAGTCTGCTTTTTGAGAATAATAAGTGCCTGTATCTCACTGATTTAATTCTCTTCGTCTCTATCTCTACAATGTATAAATCTGTAATAACGTGTCTGATAAGTCTCGCTTATGCCATTCGTCTTGTTGGAGTATTCGTTCGTAATAAATCTAAAGTTAAAATTTGTTAATTAAAAATTTCTCATTGTATTTCACTATAAAGCGGTAAAACTATTGCGGCTGTAAAGCTACCTACGCGTCGCGTTGAATCCCCATGTTTGATTACGGTCGCAGTTTCAATCCCCGTGTAGTGTGTAAGCTTTATTCTCCTTTATAAACAGTTGACTGATTACATTTCGTGGTGTAAGAAAGGAGTTATAATCGTCATCCAGTCAGCAGCTGCACTCAATGGAGACTCCAGATTCCTGTAACTCAAAAACCACAGAGACAGAATGGTTTTCAAAATGAGCCAAATAAATTTGCATAATAGTCTACACTTTTATATTTAACTATAATTATTTCTTTCCACACAGACTCGCCAATATTTACAAAATCTAATCAGAAGATCCACCTCACACAACACTTCAATTTTTATGTCTTCTTGACTCAACTGTTTGGTTCAAAAACATTATCTGCCGGCCACATAAAAACTACGAAGTAAGTTCGCTGAAAATATGAGAAGGAATTCAGCCATTAGTTTTTTAAGGAACCATCCTGGCAGTCGCCATGATTTGGGGAAACCATGGAAAACCGAAATCTGACGAACCCGCGTCATCCCGAATGCGAGACCAGAGCGTTAACCGTTCACCCACAGCGCTTGGGGACATCCTTCTGAATAAACTAACATCGCTTCCTGAGGTGATAACGAACAATTTAAATCTTTTCGAATTGTGGCTGTAATAATTGTTCTTTCTACGGAGAGGTATAAAGAACAAATTAAATCGGTTCTAACGCTGTTCCAGAAATCAATCCAAGCGAATGCAGTCAGGTATGATGTATGATTTTTCGTGGTTTAATTAATCTGATAATTAAGTCGCCCACAATGTATTTCCGTTTAAACTTTCGTTTATTTTCAAACAACACGTCAACGATACTGCTTACATTCCTTCATACAATCCAGAGATACTACTAACGCAGTCCTTGGCAGTTGCAAAGTGAATATATATAAACTAAAACTGTCGTTCTGCTGAATTCTTTACATAGGTTCTATCGAAATTTCTAGAACTCTTCAAAAGCTTCCGCCAGATATTTCTTGAACATTAACAATTACTCAAACAATTGAAACACATTAAAAACAATCAAAATTAATACATAATCATGTAACATCATTACAAAATGGTCAGAAATGGAAATTAAAGATACTTAAATACAAAATTATTCACAGAAATCATTTTAAACTGTAGTAAATTGTCCTTTAGACATCGTAACTTGCATTAATACTTGGAATTACAAGCATTTAAGCAATTCTCTTGTACAATTCTGTTCTCAAACACATTAAATGGCCTTTAAATAATTTCTTCTCATAAAACAAAGCCTATTCACATTGATTTACAGTTAATTGAAAAACAAGCATACAAGATCATATTCAAGCAAACTTAAGCTCACTACAAATACTTCATAAAATACAATTCTATTTAAAGTTCAGGTATGAGGGCTGTTACAGTGTGTTTTGTATTATATGCGTGTGGTATTGGCTAAATAGTGTATTTCAATGGAAATTCGCAAGCGTTATCCTGGAATTAGTTTAGAATGCCACCTGCAATGATAACTCACTCCTCTGCACATAGTAGTAAAGAGCGGGGTGGGGAGGGCATTGCAACCCGACATTAAGGCGCTGCCCTCGTAAAGCGCCAGATAATCTCTGGAGATACCGCTTCGCGTGCTGTATTATCCCCGGCTACAAACACTGGACGGAGGAATACGACTTCTGAAAAGCGCTAGAAATTGCTTATGGATACCATTGTAGATGTGATTTTTGTTCCGCAATCGAACACTGTGGAAACTCGAAAATATTATTTACTAGTTGTTACCCGCGACTTTGTACGCGTGGACTTAGAATTTTATTGCTCAGAATTCGCAACCGTTGTATTAAAATGATTGAGCTGTTTGAATTCCAGACGACGCGATGCCTTAATCTGTATAATGTATTTATTTTCGCTTCAATTTACGGATATTAAATAAAAACATCAGAAGACGAACTGTTGGTAATTATAAAGCTTGCTAAATATCGAAGATAATTGTATAGAAATTTAGAAAAAAATCCATTTATAACTTTTTAACAAGAAATAATCTATCGTATACGTTACAGCCAAGGTATAAAAGTTTTACATTTGTGACGTCAATTCTCTGATCTCTTTATTTCTTGGTTAAACATCTTGACTGTTCGTGATCCACATCTTCTATAAATTTCGTGTAGGTCAACTTTCGTCAGCGGAACCTAGATTTACCAACTTATTTATAAATAAGAGTAATCATTTGGAATAGGAAATTGAAAAGTATGTAAAAGAAAGAAAACCATATTTTTGTACTTTGTCTTAAATACGTGCTTATGGAACTAGCTTTTAATTTTTTGTTTCCTTTCAAAATATTGTAGCCGGCCCCACGTTCAACATCTAGATTTATCAATAAATGAACAACTCTTCCTTAATTAAATTGAAGGACGCTCTGTTTCTCACCTCCCGACATTTTGCGTTATACCTCTTTCGGTGAAAGCTGAAATGGTGGTAACAGGAGCAAGTAGGAAACAATAATCACGTGCCTTTCGAAGTATTATATGTAAGTGTTGTATAGTGGATCATTATCCTCTTACGTACTCATAAAAAATGGATTCAGGAGTGTTCGTTTCGTTTTGTCATAAGTACTAATATTTCGTTTGGTAATTAATTACGTACAAAAGCATTCTGTTCCACGAATCGTGTGTTTAACCAGAACTAAAGTATTTCGACATAACTTATGTTTAGGGTAAAGTATATCTGCCAAAAATAAAGTATGAAGCCTTATTATAAAGTTTGGCTGACTACCCTAGCCATCTGATAGTCGCCGTCGTGTACATTAAGTGAGCGGGGAAACTTGACATGAGCTATATTCTCTCATAATCGACTGCAAGTACGCCTCAAAATTTGTCACAAATTAAAGATATTATTATTATTATTAATCCGCGATTCACCAAAAGTGTGTGGCGGAGGGTGCATTGCACTTATCCGAAATGGTAATAGTTTGGAAAGGATGTACAGGATATGGCAGGAGGCGCCCATGGGCTAATGTGAGGAACCATCCCAGCATTCGCCTGGAGCGATCTGGGAAAACCATGGGAAACCCAGATCAGGATGGCCAGATATGTGAGATAGCGCAAATAAGTAATTTTTAATCGTATTTAAACAGTAAGAAGCTCTGAAAGATTCGTCAGAAAAACGATATTTTCACAACCGCCATTTTTTTTAAAAAAAAAATTCATTTATGAAATTTTTTTTCAGTTAATAGTGCATTAGGTCAGGGAGATTCAAAAAGAGGACGTGGGATGAGGAATGAATGTCGTAGCAAAAAAACAAATGATGAAAATTGTATTTCTTGCAAAAATAACAGAATGAGAATAAAATGGGGGAGTTCCTACAACTAGGAAGCGTTGAAACCATGAAGCTAGAAACTGTTGGGGCCGAGAGGCGCCGTGTGGGTAGGCTAACCGCGGTGAACCTGCGTCTTTATGACTGCGTGCAAACCCCTGCGTTCGTGACGTGCTTAGCAGCGCCGACTGCAATAAATGCATTGCAGCGTAAATTACGATGCTTTATAGGTACTTGCGTGTCGTTCGCGAAGCTAAATGACTTAACAAACTCCTGTTTTGTATCTGACAAGCGCTGAAATTTTTCCTTCATTTAATGGCTGCCCCCAAACATGAAATCTCTGACAGTAAGTACAAAATATTTAATATCAGAACATTGTAGTTACTATGAGTCTTTTGTGGGGTACTGTTTCAGTGCTATGTTCCGTGTGTAAAAACGTGAGATTATCTCCATGTCAGTCTATCTGAAATACGTAGACAGTATGAGCATCCGCTGGACTTCTGCTTTAAACGATAACCTGTTATGTATGTAATTAAATTGTCGCTAAAATTCAATGGCAACGGATTCTGAAATGCCAACATAACTGAAAATAATTGGTGCTGTTTGAATCTCACAACAATGGTAGCTATTTTTAGTTTATCGATACTCTGTTGTAGGTTATTCCGGTGAGCAGAGATTGGCAAGGAATACCTACCCCTGGTAGATAGCGATTAGGAATTAAATGATTTTAAATGCTCGTAACAGTAAACCTTATCGAGGCATTTCTCGCTCGCTTTTGATTCCGTTTTTTTACTTTGCTACGTATTGCGGTCTAATGGCACAAATATCGACTCTCATATTACGGTAATCAGTGGTGGAAAATAACCCATTGAATTGTCGGGCAATTTTATGAAATCGTGACAACCCGAGGCGTATGTATTTTTCAGTCTATCCTGTTTATGATCTTTTAGTAGTATGTGATTATTTTGTTTGTGTTGTATTTCTTGTTGCTCTGTTCATATTTTTATTAGTTAGAAGCTAAATAAATATAATTTTCATGTCTGATTGGATAATCACTTTTTTCCTTGCAGTTAATATTGCTGCCTCTTGCATCCAAACTCCCCTTTCCTGCGATTTTTTTCTAATCCGTTCCTCTAAATATCTGTATCTAACAGTTCCCAGCACTCTTCTCTAAGTCGTTATGTCGTCTGTAATAACATTGGTTATCCTCCCCATACTTCTCAGGGTTTTCTCTCGTGTGAAATACGTTTAAGATGTTCGTTTCAAAAGTCAGTAGATCCGTATTTGCTCAAGTATTATGCACTTTTTGCAAAGTTTTCTGAATCAGTAACGTATCAGTGCAGCATAATCTGTAAAATTTAGGTTATGATACTTTGTAAATATTTTCATGATAACGGACGGTCGGAATTGAACCAGCAGACATTGGGAATTAGTCGGGATAACTGGCATAATCATAAAATGTCTACTTTCCGAACGGTTACTGAGAGGGGAATAGTGTAGTTACGTAGGTAAGCACTTTAACCGAGTAGTCACAATTTGTAAATCGTAAGAAATTTTTCGGCAGATGTAATTTCGTGAAGGTTATTTGACCATTAGTACTCGTTATCATGAGAAGCTTATCATTTAGTACCGCTGTTATAAGGGGCCTCCTGTGAACCCCCCTCCCCCACATAACCCACGTGGTTTTGCTTCCCCCCCCCCCTCCCCCGTTGCACGTAGCTTATTTCCCTATTGATTCCAGAAGATATTTTGTACTGTTTTCTCTTTTCAGACTATCGTAAATTACATACAGAGATAGTTAAATGACAGAAATAAATATTCACACGCTGTTGTGTGTTCTGTACCTAATTTTAACTGTGAAAAACAATATGAATAAGGGGGCATCCATAAATTACGTGAGGTGTTTTTCCGGATCTCCGGACACCCCCCCCCCCCATTTTTCTGGTGAGACTTCGTGAGATCTGGTGCAACCCCCCCCCCCCACAGGCTGCCAGTGGACATGCATGTAGGTATTCGTTGCTGCCCACGGACACTAATATGGAGCCGTCTTATGGTGTCAGTTAGAATGCTCTCTGAGGAGTTTTACCAAGGCCGATTTCCCGACCCCACTAACAAGGTAAAATGTCCGCTGTCTCTATTGAAAGTATCAGCTAGTCTAATTTCTGACTTTTTTTTACTATTGAGTAGCAAAAATGTGAAGTCCTAGCCAGTATCCTAACTTTATTATAATTTGCCCTGTAGTAACGGTCGTACGTGTTCTCGGCAATCGCTGATTTGCTCTATTGTCTTGGGAGGAGGTAGCGATTATGTTATCTACAGGTTATCTACAGTGGCCAATTTAAGTCTAATCTATACAGATATCTACAAAGACAAGGGAATAACTTGATATGTGCTACTTAAATGCAATGATGTTATCCTTGAGTTCTAACTAGTCAATGCTGGCGATATGGTGTCTGGTTAACCACCACTAACGTGGAAATAAGGAGAGCTAGCATGCAATACAGTCAACTTTCAAATCAAACATGAAGGGACTGTTGTAAAGAAATTAGAACATCTCCAACCCTAACTACATCCATATATACAACCAACAATTTCTATCATAGAGCACAAGTGATTGCTGGCTATTGAACATCACCTCTTAGTAGGGGCTTCGACTGGTGGGTCCAGGATGCGTCGATGCCACGATTTTCAAGAGAAACTAGGAGACCTCTCTGACCAGAGAATTTTACTAGATTAACATACTTCCTCCCTCTGGATGGAGAGGTGCAAGGCCCTGTCACTAGAGTTCTGGATGCGGTCATAATGCCAGCTTGCAGCCTGGAAACGCAACGCAGGTTTAATGAGTGGAAGGGACCACAATCCTTGCTATGGTCCTAAAAAAGTCTAAGCCTGTGATTCTGCAGCTCTACCAACTGCCGACAGTGTCAGCTAAATCTGTTAGCTGTCGCATGCAACATTTATTCTGATTCGCATCATCCAATAATTACAGTATAACTACAGCATAACTTCTGTTGTCTTTCCTTATTCTGTGACTCTCAGAATCTTCATTACCTGTCATAAATCACAGAGAACATTAGCAACTTTTTCACAACTGATTCCTACTTTGTAAAACATCTCACCGAGACCGCCGTCTCTCTCCTTGTATCTCCGCCTATCCAGCTGTCACTGGCCGGCCTCGGTAGCGTAGGGGCTAGAGTGTTAGCTCCACATGCCGGAGGTCGCCGGTTCGAGTCCGGCCGAGGGCATGGGTGTTTAGTGTATGTGTTGTCTCTATGTCGTGTCCATCTTGTTGTGTATAGAACCACTTGGAAAAATAATACACTGTGATGCAATGAAATACACTGGATGATTCAAAATACACTTGAGTTGGCTGTATGGCCTCGAAGCCAAAAGCCACCAAAAAAAAAAAAAAAAGCTGTCACTGCATAAATGAATCTCAACTCCCATTCCAAGGACAGATGTTCCACGCATTCATAACGCGTTGAGATCTCCACGAATCCTTGTTCACTCACAAGCCTTTACGGCTCTTGGTAAATACGTTACTGACGTGTCCTATAACTCCCCTTATCATTACATCATATGCGTGCCTAACTTTGCACGCTGTCCTCAATCCAAACACGAAGGAATACGTGATTTTTGTTTAGAGGTGATACTTATGGATCAACACAATCCGTACTTTAGACCTTCTGGTGATTTAGAAAAATCTATTTGGTGATTTTGTGTTATTATTTTGGTCTCTGGTCGCGGTACCCCCAGTGCTGCGTACTCTACCTGTTGCTTGATGTTCTGTCTTGTGGTTGGTTCCAGGAGGGCATGTCTGGAGGCGGCGGCGCCTAGCGATGCAGGAGAAGCGGTTGGCGCTGGTGTGGGGGGCGGTGGCTGCGACCGCCTTCCTGTCGCTGTACCGCCTGGCCGGCTTGCCCCCGCCGCCCCCGGACGCCGCCACCCCCACGCGCCCGCCCCCGCCCTCCTTCCTGCTGCTGCTCCCCAGCAACGCCTCCTCGACGGCGCCGCCGTACCCTATGGCGCGCCTGCCCGCGGGGGACGCCGAGGCGCTCATCGACCTGCGGGACTTCCGCTTCCTCATCAACAACTACCCCTGCGGCGAGCCGGCCGGTAAGTACACAAAGCAAGGCCGAGGCACGGTTACGCGTTCTACCTTCTCCTCTAACTCCTCTAACTGGAACTGAGGTTAGCATCACGGTTCTGCCTCCGTATATCTGACCTACTTCCAAATCTACTTGTAGTAGTTCTGTCTCTTTAGTAAATTATTCTGTCCTTTCCTTTTCTCTACTTGTCGGATGGCCACAGCGATTCTAGTTCACCGTTTGTTTTGGGTAGTCATTTTTATTATTCACGAGGCTTGTTACTATTGATCTTCCCTAATGTTTTTTGTTTTCATAGTTTTGTGATTGGATTATTTTACAACTCGTCGTAGCCATCGTAGGCTCAGATGTTATACATTACATGACGAAAAGTGAAGCTTCCAGAAGGGAAGGGGGAAACGAAATGAAACTTCGCAGGTTGAAAGGGTATGTATCGAGTCAAATTTACAAAGAACTTGGCTGTATAGCCTACTTATCAGTATGAGTGCGCACCCTCTGCTTTTGGATTTTCTGTGAGGCTTGTGAGATAACAACCATACGGTTAGTTAATTGTAAAATAACTAGTGTAAGTGATAGTAAAAAATACTATGGTGGGATGTTTAAGTTGGCAAACATGTAATGCCAAGAGTTATACAATGAATATCGCTGACTACATTCATGTTTAGTTTTTCGTGGACTGGTGGTTGTCATGGATGTTTTAGTAGTAGAGGTTTGACTTGAAACTCGTTGAATTAAGATTTGATAAGCTTGTGAGAATTTCAATACTGAATGTGAAATAAATAATCAATGTTGGGAAAATGAGAGAAGAAATTATTTAATGAGTAATGAATAAAATTTATCAAGATAATGGGTTGTACTAATCAGCAGCGAGGCGGCTATCGTTCGTAATTTTTGGTTTAAATCCAGAATTCATAACGGGCCATGTTAAACGGAAAAAGGAAGCATTAACCTCGCAGGCTATTAAAGTGAATTGTAATGGAAGTTATTAAAGACCTCACGCATCGAATTTTTAACACATCCTCGTATCCTGTGAAGTTTACTTAGTCACTATTGTACCCCGTCCTTCTTGAGCGTGCATCTATTCTTCTTTACTTTTTGAGAAATTTTTAACTCCTCATTTATACCAGGGGGATTGTCTCGTCCCTTGACTGCCGTTTTCAGTATACGTATGACCATATCTTCCCTGACTATACATATAAATCGAAACTACATCTCTTCGATGGTGGCTCTTGTTACTTTGAAGATATGATAGTTATACCACAGATACGTTCTAAAATAATCCATTCACGCGTTTTCGAATCTTTAAACATTCATTTTTTTCACTCTGGTGTTTATTTTACTGTAGCAACTACCAGTATGTCATCACTTATTTTTGTGGTTGTTGAAATGTCCGTGAATAAATCTGGCCTATTGCTAACAACATGATCTAAAATGTATTTTTAACGTTATGGAACAGCGTTTGTTCAGAATTGAACTGCTTTAGATGATGATCTGAGAATAGGTCTAGAATGATATCATAGGGTGTTTTATCCCTGCCACTTCTAACATGGACCGATCGTGATGGGTGAGCGGTTAACGCTCTGGCCTCGCATTTGGGAGGACGCTGGTTCGAATCTCCGTCCGTGCCTTCAGATTTGGGTTTTCCATGGTTTCCGCAAATCACTCCAGGCGAATGCTGGGATGCTTCCTTTAAAAGGCCATGGCCGAGTTATTTCCCGTTCCTTGTCCCCAGTCCCATTCCGCTTCTAATGAGCTCGACGTCGACGAGGTGTAAAGCCATAAAAAATTCTAACATGACCATTTTGATATACAGCAAGTTGAAATCACTTCCTAGTATTATTACATGAGCCTATCCTAAACACTTCGGCAATAGTTATGTCTGCATCAGATGGACGATAGAAAGCGCCTATCACAATTTTTGTTCTGGCTACGTTGAGTTAAATCTATATGATTTAGTACACCTTATCGATGTCTATTTCATTACAAGGGATGTATTAACTAGCAGCTATAAATACATTAAACCCATGGGAATGCAATCTATCCTCACAGAAAACGATCATACCGTTATTAAAAATTTCTGTTGAACTTGTATTCGGTTTTACTATATATGCTTCTGTGCTACTAATAACGTTTTCTAGTTCAGGATTTGTTACAGTCACTTTTTCTGCTTACTGCGAGAGCCAACTAATGTACGGGTATTGTTGCAGGTGCTGTGAATGCGTCTACTCCGCAGCAGCCACAGCGGGGCCCCCTGCTGTTGGTGCTCGTGCACTCGGCGCCCGACAACACCGACAAGCGGGCGACGATCCGCGCCACGTGGGGCGGCGGTGGAGGCGGCGACCTGCGCGTGCTGTTCCTTCTGGGGGCGGTGGGAGGTGGCGAGAGGCAGGCCAGGCTCGAAGCCGAGAACCGCCAGCACGGCGACCTGGTGCAGGGCAGCTTCACGGACTCGTACCGCAACATGACGTACAAGCACGTGATGGCGCTCAAGTGGGCCGCCTACCACTGCCAGAGTGCGCGCTACCTACTCAAGACGGACGACGACGTCTTCGTGAACGCCCCCGCCCTGCTGCGGTGGCTGTCGCCGTGGGGCGCCCGCAGACTCATACTGTGCGCGCCCTTCCACTTCGCCTACGTGAAGCGGTCGTGGCGCAGCAAGTGGCGCGTGTCGCCACTGGAGTACCCGGGCCGCATGTACCCGTCGTACTGCGCGGGCTGGGCCGTGCTGTACTCGCCCGACGTCGTCTTCCTGCTGTACGAACAGGCGCAGGCTGCCCACTACTTCTGGATAGACGACGTGCACGTGACGGGCACGCTGGCCGCCAAGGTCAACGTCACGCACACGCCGCTCGGCGCACTCGTCCTCACCGAGAGACAGGTAATCCTCTCTCTCTCCCACATTGTGAAATGCCTGGCACAATGTAACTGACACACACAGGGTGCTTTTCGGTAAATTATAGTGTGTGAGGTGACTATATGTACAGAGTAACTCAACCAATAATAATTTTTAACTGGAAACGTGCATTTATTTCACCATCATCTGAGAGTATTTGTGATGAGCACTTTATCCTCGGGAACAAGAAGAATCCCGAGGGTGCTAAATCTGGCGAATAGGGCGCGTGAATCAAGGTAGTCGTCTTCGATGAGGCCAAAAACTGGCGAACACTTGAGAGCCGTGTGCGCGAGAGCGTTGTCGTGATGCAGGAACCACTCGCGCGGAATTCCGCACAACCGGACATTTTTGCGCCAGACTTCTGCGCAGCGTTTTGATAACCTCCATATAGATGTATTGCTTCGCTGTCTAGATTTTAGGGACAATTTCTGTGTGTACGATCCCTTTGATGTCAAAAAAGAAAGATTAACATCATCTTCACATTCGATTTCACCTGACGAGCTTTTTTTGGACGCGGTGAGTCAGTTGACTTTTATTGACTTGACTGTTGTTTACTTTCTGGATCGTACCAATAGCACCATGACTCGTCGCCTGTGATGAATTTGTTGAAAACATTTGGATCATCTTTGAATGCATCCCTCATTTCATGACAGGCTTGAATGCGACCATCCCTTTGATCACCGGTGAGAAGTCTCGGGACGAACTTTGCTGCCACTCTACGCATCTCCAAATCAACGTTTAAAATGTGCTGAAATGAGGGCCACGACAACCCGGATAAGTCCTCGAGTTGGTAGTTATCCTTCGTCGGCCTTCGTTGATCAGATTATGGATTTTGCCAATGTTGTCCTCGCTTCGACCGGAACGTGGCTGACCTTTAAGGGCCATTTCTACCCCTTTAAGCTGAGAAAACCATTCATACACTTGAATTTTACTAAGAGCATGTTCTTCATAAGCTGTTTGCATCATCGTAGCAGTTTCAGCTGCATTCTTGCCTAGTAAAAAACAAAACCTCACAGCCGCACATTGTTTGTAAGAATCAGCCGTCCTGTCATGTCACGTCATCACTGTACACACTCAAAGAACTGCCAGAATAAAACCCACTAGTCGCATGAGCTGTGGCTTAATCAACTTCCTCTGCTCTCATAAACTATTCATAAATGATCTGTTCTCTTAAACCATTCATAAATGATCACTGCTTTATACTTTAAACCTCTCCTCTCTGCACAAACTGTGATGGAGTTATCAAATATGTAGACTTAAAAGAATATACACACTTAAAAGAAAAAAAAAAGTTAAGTGTGTAAAACATGCTCAGATATGTGAATAAAATTTAGGAACCTACAGTAGTACCATCAAAGTGATACATTCAGACTTCCAAGTCATTCCATTAAATCTAATAGTTTTGAACCATTTCCCAGAAATTCTCAGCTCTGGAGTGGACATGTGCTCTCTGATTCGAACACACTGTCATTAAACATCAGAGTAGCTGCAGTTTTAGCTAGGATACAAAACTGGAAAAATGTTGAGTCTTATCCATGGGCGCCGGGAGGGGGGTGCAAGGGGGTGCACTTGCACCCTTCTGTTTCGAAAGAAAATACACGGGAAAAGATTAAGAAACAAAACTTTTATTATTAAATTCGCTGTTTAAATAATAACTTAGGGGGCCCATATTGTTGTCCAAATTTGTTCAACACCATCTCAATAAATTCAGTATCCTTAATAAGTAATAAGTGTTTTACATAATCTAAACAAAAAGACAGATACTCCTCCCTTAAAGTAATCCTGCCGGCGCCCATGATCGTAACTACCATAGATAAGATATACAGTTCGTTTTATAGCATCATCAAAAGAAATTGAAACAAGAACATTTACAACAATAAGTTCGCTTCATAAACTTTGGGGAAGTAGTTCTCATAGAGATCAATTTTTCACTAACACTAGATGGGGGACAGTTCTAGCTGATCAACTTTATCTTGCCATTTCTTTGTTCTTAATCTGTTCTAAAAATCGAGATACAACAGCAGCAACAAAAAGCAAACAAAAACCATAGTTCCCAAAATTTATTTTAAAGACCATTACACCATTGGAAATCTCAAACATTCTATTTTTCAATGTAATTACCATTCTCTCCAATCTTTTTTTTTTATACTCCTTCGGCTTTTGTAAGCCTGTATCATGAAATTCCACTGCCAATCCATTGACAGAGCAAGTCATCATTTCTTTAACTTCATTGTCAGTGTTGAAGGGTTGTCCACACAAGTGTTCCCTCAATTTTGGAACAAATGGTAATTGTTAGGTGTTAGGCTTGAACTATTGGGGGGGGGGGCATTACAGTCCCTCCAAACTGTTTCTGCAGGTGCTGGATTTGACGAGAGACATGAGGTCGAGCATTATTGTGAAACTGCATGACTCGTTTCCTCAATATTCGTCTCCGACAGATCTGGATAGCCTGTAAACATTCTACAACATTTGCAGACACATTGAACAGGCATATACTTTTCAACAAACAATTCCGTCACTTTTTTGATGAATGTCTATACATGGAACCCCTTTTGCATTTAAAAAACCTCTTGCTGCACGAATTTCACACTTTGCAGTCCTGGCGATCCAAAAGGCACCTCCATCATGAACAGTTGTGGAAGCAACTTCATGCAGCATAGCGATGTCAGTCAGGGTAGGAGAACTGTTTCACATGGTAGAGTTGCTGGATTTTGCCTAAAATATCTCTCTAAGATCCCAGCATTTTAGGAACCTTACTTTATGATCTGTCCTTGTATTAGCCATGAAATGTTTCACATCCCCGAGGTCCTTCCTCAGCAGGGATATAGTAAAGAAGAGAGACAATAATTTGCCCTAATGCTTGTCTGTCAGTGTATTATCTCAGACGTAAACCTACTTAGTTAATATACTTCTACCCTTACATTTGGATCCATCCGAGATGTGTTTTAACATGGTTTGTGCTATTAGACAGTGATTTCTGTGTTTGAGGTATATGAACTTTTACTGGAACAGAGTTTTATTAATAGTACATTGTAATTGTTGCAGGTGGGAGACATCCTTTCTGGTGCTTCTGCACCTCCTGAGTTCCTGTTTGGGGCACCGAATATGTCACTGTCAGACATCCGACGCCTGTGGGACATAGTTCAGCACGTCCACTCCTGACGCACGAGACGCCATCACCATGAAACAAGTGCCTTCAACGACGCCACCAGAGTCCGTTATTTTTTGTCCACTTCTTGTCTGTACAATGTGTTCCCAGAGGCTTCTTTATGGACTGCTAAACTCAACCAGTGATGCAATTCAGCCTCGTATGAAGACCACAAACAAAATTTGGTCTTCTTGTCCAGTGGGAAAACCATGTTCAGCAACAGTGAATATTACAAGAAATAAGTTCCATTATGTGTCAAGTCACTTGCTGTTCCAAGTAGTGTGGCAGGGTAAGAGGTTAGATTATTTATTGCAAAACTTCTCTCGGCAACTGTGATGCTGTACTTGCAGTATGGTTTCTGTCTGCTTGCTGTAAGAAAGGGAAGATACACTTAAATGTAGCTGGAAACCACCAGGTTCTTGATTCTGTATGTAACATGCTGTGAATCATGTTCATGGTTGTTGTCTCTGCCATATGGTTGTACACTCATTTTTCCTGATGATGGAATGAAGAGAATAGATCTAGAAATATATGGGATGTAATGTATGTAATTTCTCCAAAATAGTTAATTATTACAATAATTCTTTCATATTAAAATGTTTATCAGAGAGAATGTAAACAATTTTATTTAAGTTCATGGTGAAAACACCACAAGTTCTATGTAAGATTCTGTTTTAAATTAGATGATTTATTTATTTTAATCTTTTTAAGTTCTTCTTCGTGACAAAATTCTATTTCCTGTGATATGGCATTTTATGAGATGTGGATCAATCTAATTAGAAAACAATTCACAAAAAGACCAGAATTTATTTCTTATTGTAGTTCCATCATTACTCATCATTTTCCATCCCTCTCTTTTATTCTTTTTCCGAGGAGGAAAAAAAAATTAAATTAAAACTATCTGAAGTGCTATCATTAATCAATTTTTAAAATTTTAAAAGATTTTTATTAGTTAAAAATATACACTAATAACATCAACAGGATAGCAGTTTTTGTTACATTAGCCAAAAAAAATTCCGCGTATTTACAATTGTCCTGCACAATCTAATAAAACAATTTTAAAAAGAGGTGTAGTTAGGTACTGATAATGTCCATTTCATTGTATATTTCAGAATTATGGTAAGAAAAAATGTTGCCTCCAGTTCTCAAGTGTCTTTGTTCCTTTACACTAAATATGACTGTTCAAAAGTGGGTTATTTGAAAAACAATTCTTTTGTAATGTAAGGAGGCAGACTTACAAAATTTTTCATTTTTAGGGAGTAGATTTTATGAGAAGTGAATATCATACATAAGATTCCAGATCTGCATATTACTTTAAGTGAAAATGGTAGTGATAATATTCAGAAGTCTTAAATCCAGTATTATATTACAGTGAATTTTTGTATATTCCAGATCTTTAAATAAATGCTATATAGGTTTATCATATTATAATAAAAATGTATATTAAAACAATGGAAGGGCTTAACATCAATTTATATTATGATCAGCAGATGAGTTATCAAATTGCTCACTGTGTACAGCTCCTTTAAAGGTAAAGTACCAACAGCTTTTGCATATTAACAATTTTAAGAAGCACATAGTATCAAGGAGTAATTAATACAAACACATAAACAATTGTTGCAACATATTAGCAGTTATGCTGTTTTGTTAGATTGTATCAGTTGACATCATTTGAAACATACTAATTTAGTTATTTGGGGGCCGTGGGAACATCTTCTAATATTGCAGCTATTAGATATCAGTTATTTAAAAGCAATTGAGGAAGGCTAGTGATTCAATTTTTTTCTCAATGGCTAGACTGTAGCCAGCTGAATTAACTTACGCTTAATGAAGTATGACACCCTGTACTTAAATGGGAAAGGAGGCAATGAATCTCAAATAGTGAGTAGGAAGTATATAGCAATGAAGTATGAATGACTACTGATTTAGACATATTTTTGAAGGGTAGAAGTGACAGTTCTGTACATACTCTTGTAGCCTAAACCGAGGCCTCAAAGTGTTGTTAGCACTTTGCTTACAGTATTTTGCTCCCTTTGAGTGAATGTTGTCAACTGATTAGGCAGTAGTACTTACAAAGCTGTATTGTTGCATTTGTTACCTGAAATCTATTCTATGGCAATGCTAAAAATAATCTTTCCCTTAAATTCTATAAATACAATATACCCAAATATTTTTATGCATTTACTTAAGGACAAAATCAATTTGAAATGTTTTACTAGAGTTTAAAAATATGTTGGCATTTCTGCCTAAAATTGTGGCTCCTTCCTGATATGGGTCAGGAAAATAGCCTCTTTCATAAAGCCTTCCAAAATTAGATATTTATTGTAGTTACAAATTATCTTATTGTACGAAAAGGGTCCAACTCAAATCCCTTCTGTACGTTCAGACAATTGTGAGAGACGTGTACCAAAGAGTACAACTCGGAGCAAACATCTTGCCAGTGATGTAATTGCCATTGTCGTGGAGTAATAAAACTATAAAGTATAATGTATATTACATTTTTGTGAGATATAACATAATTTTTATGAACAGATTTAATTTTTATAAGTATTTAGATAGATTAAAACGAATAGATACGATTGATTAGTTTTAGTAGATTATTTATTGCAGAAATGATTAAGAAAATATTTTGTAACTGAATGTTATCATATTTGAAACAGAAATATGGTATGAAAGTATAACATTAGTTTCTTGAAACTACTTTGATGGAAACTGTTTTAAAAATTATATAAATGCCTGTGGCATTTCTGAGTATCACTGCTATATCGCAGTGGCCTATTTTTGTTAGCTTAGTGAAAAATTTAGAAGATAGTTTCTCCATAGAAAAATACCTCTTGTTGTGTACATTATGGAAAATACTGTGGTTCTGTTAAATTTTCTGAACAGAAAGTGTTTTTCATATTTTTATATTTTTCCTGAGCTATTTCTGTGTTTTTTACATATAGATAAATTTCTACATCATTACTTGATATTAAAATATATTAGTGTCCTATTTTGTTGTCATTGCTGTAAAATGCAGTGTGTTACCTTTATATGTTCCCATAGTTAAATAATAGTTCATCTAGAATTTGGATATACAGCTTCCTTCTTTTGTGGGCTTTAACTAACATTGTCAGTCTGAGATTGTAAAAATGCTCATAAATTTTTAGTGAATTACTGATAATTGTGTGCATTTCTTCACACTGTATTGCAGATGTTTAACTGTTTTGAGTTCTTGTGTGTTTCAACCAGTAGAACTCACTGATTCATGTTGATATGTATGTATATTTGTGGTTTTTTTCAGTATTTTTATGAGATTTGTGAAAACTAAATTTTATACTTACCTTACTTAAGGTAAATGCTTAAATATTAAATTTCTAATTTTAAATTAATATTATTTATTCCTTTTAATGTGAGACTTAATAAATTCTGAACACTTTTTTTAAAAATCTTTTTGGTTATATTTGTGACTGTGAAATACCTAATACTGCACAACCTGACAATCACAGATAAGAAAGTAAATTACTCATGCTATCATGTGTCCTGTTATAAGAAACACTAAGTTTTTATGAATGTGTATTGCCTGCCATTTTCATTTTGCACCATTTTTTTCTATGTTTTATTTCCCCCTCCCTCACCTCCCCCATTTCCTCTTGCACACACATTAAATGTGTTTAAAGACTAGAGTCTGGTTAAGCACACCATAAAATATAGACTTTTTAAAATCCTTTAATTTGCAAGTTTCTAGAATAATCAGTTTAAAATGTACAATTTCTATGATTCATTATTGTGTTTCATGAATAAAAGTTGTACTTTAAGATAGAAAATTGATTTCATATTTAGAAAGACATTTTTGAGAAAATTTTCATAACAAAGTTGTAGATATATAATACCTGAGGAAATAAATTTATTTCTAACATGGATTTTAAAATGTACAAATATGAATTAGGCACAGACATGTTTGTCATAAAAATTACAGTTTCTTTCTGCAAGAGTTGACGAATGTATAGTGATAAACAAATTAATCAGTCATCAAACAACATATTGAAAAGTACTAAACTGTTTGGAGCAAATGTTTTCATTCTTAAAAATGTTGATGCCAAATATTGATATTTTAAAATACTCTGTATATTAGATATATTGTTATTTGGTATTATGTCATTAGCATATAGGAAGCTTGTGACAAAATGGTGATACATCACATGTTGTTCTTGAATCAACAGTTCTGAAATGTTTGTAAAGCATTGATGGCAATTGTCTGAACGTAGTTGTGATACGTGTAGTTAAATAGGGAAAGTTTGTCTTTAAATATAAAAAAAATCAGGAAGAAAGATGCCAAATGTTATTATATTTACATAGATATATGTGAAATATGATTCATGATAATATAAAAGTATTTAAAGTATTTTTTCCTCATTCCATCTTAATACTTTCACTCTTCTCATTGTATTTCAGATGGGAAGCATTACAGTGTTTTCCTGTCTTCAGTGTTTTGTGCTCTAGTTACTAATAAATTCTTTGTGAGTACTGTATCACCACCTGATCTCTGTGCATTAGACTGATGATGGAAGTTGACTGGTTGTTACTCAAACTGAACTGCTTAGGCTAATAAATTTCTCATCCAGATTTTTTGTGCACTATTTATTTGTCAGTACTTGATATAAATTCCATTCCTGATATTATTTATTTCAGCAATGTGTCCATACTTGAGCTAATTTCATTTCATCGTGGTTTATAGATTTCACTTGTAATTGGATATTTAAATGAAAAAGAAAACCCATTAGTTACCACACATAAATGTAGGTGGGGTCCAACCTTAATCATGTTGGAGGTATGACGTATGGCTGGACAATTGGCTGTGTACATGATTTTTGAGACTGAAGCCAGAAGTGAATAAGATGCTGAGAGTGCAGATGGCAATGGAGAGGAGAGTGAGGAAAGTAGATAATTGTTAATTATTATGGGGAAGTAAATCTCTGGAAAGGTCATACAAAGTAATAAAAAAAAGAAATAGAAAAAATTATCCACTAGATTGCTGCCAGTCTTTACCATGCAGCTTCCTCGTTTTATTGTAGGTGAAGGCTGTAGATAAAAAAATTACAATGCTCAATGGGTATACGTGGATATACATTTTCTGATGCCACCTTGCCTTCAGCTGTGGTAGATGATGATATTCTCCTACCCAAATACTAATCCATCAGAGTACTCTCTGAAAGCACTTTCCATTCCAAACTACAGAGATGGGAATTAACCCACCAACATATTCTGGAGACCAGATAACCTCTGGGCCTCGATCTCACATAATATGTGCCTTCCTCACCATTGTATCTCCGTCACTTGCTAGGATATATAATATAATCTTCTTGTCTCCATTGGTCAAAACCGTCACACATGTAGGTGTGTTGACTGTTGGTACTTGTGTGAACTGTAACATGTTTCTATTTTCTTGAAAAAGGCAGTGCTTTTTTTGTTTCTGGATATTTTTTTACTGCTGTCCCTCCTCCAGTTTTGGTGAGTGGTGGGTATAGTTTAACTTTTTTTACACGAGGGTAGGTCAAAAAGTTCCCTGCCTGACCTACTTAGCGGATGGGTACAAATGTTTGAATTGCCGCAGTTTGAAGGTGATGTTTTGAGACACTAGCGCCCCTATTTTCGTTCTTCTCCGCAAGTTCCCGCGCGCCAGAGAGGACCAAACATAACCCATACGCACCATGTCGTGTGGAGTATAGTGCGGTGATAAAGTTTTTGACTAAGGAATCCTCTACGCCTTCTGATATCCATATACGCCTGCAAAATATGTACGGAGATGCTTCTCCTTCGTGTTCTACAGTGAAACACTACACATTTTTTTTATATATATAGCAGGGAATCCCTGGAAGATGACCCACGCTCTGAACGCCCGGCGACAACGATCACTGATGAAAACGTCGCAAGTGTGCAGGAAGAAATGCTGGAAGACAGAAGACTGAAGTGAAAAGAAATTGCAGCGAGACCGGGCTTGTGGTTCAAATTCTCCATGAATATTTGGGTTTGAACAAGGTCAGTGCACGTTGGATTCCCAAAATTCTGTCTGCAGTACAGAAATCAGAACGAGTGAAGTGTGCTCGAGAGATTTTGAAGCTGTGGAAAGAGGGGAAACATTTATTTCCGAATTCCATTTGTACTGGTGATGAGACCATGGTCCTGTACTACGATCCTTCGTTGAAAAGAGAATCAATGGAATGGCGCCAGGTGAGAAAATATCCGCCAAGAAAGGCGAAAGTGTGCCAGTCGATTAGGAAGATCATGGCGACTATTTTTGGGATAATAAAGAAATTTTATTGCTTGCTTTCAAAGAAACAAATACCGCAGTATAATGCAGTATACTATGGCAACTTGATCACGAAACTCCGATATGCCGTAAAAGAGAAGAGGCATGGTAAACTTTCAAGAGACGTGAGGCTCCTGCACGAAAATGCACCTGTCCACACTGTCATGCATGTGAAGGCCATTGTTAAAGAATGCGGATTCTCCGAACTGCCTCATCCACCGTACAGTCCAGATTGGTCCCCAAATGACTATTTTTTGTTTTCTTAACTGAAGTCTGACCTTCGTGGACGCAAGTTTTGCAATGATAAAGATATCCAGGCAGCTATAACGGAACATTTTGACAGCACAGAAATGAAATATTTTTCTTGACGTAATAAATATGTTAATTCCATGTTATTATATATGTATTACCAAAAAGGGAAGTTATACTGAAATGTAATATACATATTTAATTTATTTGAATGTCCCTTCCTACTTAGGCCGGGAACCTTTGGACCTACCCTCATATATCACACCTACCAAAGAAAAGAGACAATTATTCATCACTCTCCAAAGTAGAAGAAAGGAAGCTGGCAGTGACAAAATGCACTAAATATATATTAATAATTAAAAAATTAAGCATATGGATAGAATAATAACTTCCGCTCACCAAAGTTGAAGGCTGAGATGACGGCAAAACATAGACACGTACACACATTGAGGGTTGAAATTTTCGGGCTTATGTCGCTTCGTCAACAGTAGAATGAGAAGGCTGCTGCATGCTGGTAGATTACAGCTAACTGTTGGGTCACCTAGGTGGTCGGTACCTCGTGGAGGGGGAATAAATCAACATGGTGGGAAATGTTCAGTGGGGGTGGAAGGAAGAGCATGAAACTGAGCACTGTTAAATTGGAAACTATATCGTGGAAACATGCGGGCCAGAGGAAGAAATGGAAGCAAATATTGTACCAAAAGCATTGGTACACAAAAATAAGATAAACTGGAAAGATATTGGATCAAACTTGAATTAAAAGACTAGAAATTCAATGTTTTATACACTAATTTAAACAACGGCTAGCTTTGGTTTACTCCAAGGCCGAATACTGCCCCAGCATGTGGCTTAATACCTCTCACACCTTCGCCAAACAATGCGCTTCATAACTGGCTCGCTTCTATCTACACGTATTCAGTGGCTGCCGGTGCTCACCACCTCACATCAGAAGGCAAAAGGTCCTATTCAAACTGTGGTCAAGAATTCTGAACAATGAGGCTCTTCCCATCCATGGAGGTATTAGGGAAAACAAAACATGGCTGAAGTCATGTCCTCCTGCCTGGAAGACTGTTGTCAGTCTAACATCTAACTCCTTCAGCCTTACAGATAGTTGGACAGTGGAATGGGCATCGTCAACACCACAGGGCATAGTGAAAATTACCAATCCCTGCTCAAAACTACCAGGATTCAACTTACCACGGTCAATTTGGTGCAAATTAAATCGGATTAGATGTGGTATGGGAAGAACTTCAACTCTCCACACCTGGGGCTTGGCAGATTCTCCATACTGTGACTGCAGTGATATTTTACAAACTGTGTTGCACATTGTGCAGGACTGCCCACTGCGTGCCTTTCAAAGTCGTCTGGAAGACTTAAATTTGGCTTCGCTGGAGGCAGTGGCCTGGTTGGAGCACCTCGACGTCACGCTGTAGTGGTTGTGAATGGAGATCCTGTCTCAGTGGCCGACTGCGGGCATTGTCCGCTTAACTATGCGTATATACGTGTGTTTACTTTGAAACAAGGTTATTCCTTGATTTCAGTATAATTGTTGCTGAATGTTGTAAATATCATATGCATCATACCCAAAATAAATAAATAAACAACAGCTATGGTGTGTGGTGGTTCAAATTGGGATGAGAAGGAGAGGATTGAGGTTGGGTTAGGTGTAAAAAAGAAAGGTTGATCGGTGTATCTTAAGTTGAGACTGCCAAGTACTCAACTTGTACTGGTAAGCCAGTTCTTACCTGCGTTCAGAGAGGTTGTTTCTGTTTGGGAGAACTATAATGGCAAGTATTGATGGTCATCCGTTCATCACTGACCGCAATGCAGTGCCATTCATTATGTTAAGTGAATCTGCACTACATTGGGTGACCATCATCAGCGGGTATGGGGAAATGTACTTTTCTTCCACTGTTTTGGAGAAGCATAACGGTGTTCCTCCTGGCGTCATTGTGTAGGGAACCATTGAATATGACTTTAGGTTATGGATGGTAGTGATTGAAGGAATTCTGATAGCACAATGGTATGAAAAGACATCCTCCATCCTCATGTGTTACATCTTATGCGACAGTATCGTGGTGCCATGTTTCAACAGTACAGTGCTCATCCACACATGGCTCATGTGTCTCTGAACTGTCTGCATGATGCTGAGGTACTCCCATGGTGGCCAGCAAGATCTCCAGGTTTGTCCATGGTAGAACTTTCATGGGACCAGCTTGGACGTCAATTTTGTCCTAGTTCCAGTATTTAGGATGTCAAGGTCCTGCCAAAACAGTTGTGGGCCAGCTAAAGGAATCAGTACGTGCATTAAGGCCAGATGGGGTGCAACGTTACTGATAACTGGGCTTATTAAGTTCTTTGTGAATTTAATTCGATTTTGTAATAACTGTAATATCACCACATACCTTCTCAACCCTTGGAAATTTCATTTTCTCCTTCCCTTGGATGTTTCACTGTTTTTACCAACCAGTGTATTTCATTTTGGAATCTTGGCCTCATATCACTAAACTTTACATCTAGTTGATCCAAAAGACATTTGTAGTACTCACTCATAATTGTCATAACCTTCCCAGGCAATAAATAAAAATAATCTTCGACGTCGATAAGGCATAAAGCCATAAACAAAAAAAATATTTTTTTATACCAAAACAAAAAACTGGCAATGACCTTTCTGGCAGATGAAATCAAATTCACCATTTTTCGGTGTAGTGCCGCCGAATTTGTTTGCTGTTTTGTTTCTTGCGTTAAGTTTTGGATACGCGTATCGTCCATGGCAACACAGTATTTCACAAAATTGCTATAATCTTTTCTGCATTTATTTTCAGCAACATTTAACAAATGCGATACCCGTCATATTTAAAGCTTTCTCTTGTTTAACTCTGTATTTTGAAGCCTTGTTTCTGTTATGCCTATTTCCTCAGCTATGTCGTACGTCTTTAATCACCAATCTTCCAATGCCACATTGTGCAACTTCTTGATGGTTTCGACAATGGTTGCAGTTTTTGGTCATCCTTAACGTGGATTATCTTCAAGAAATGTATGACCGCGTTTAGATTCGTCCACCCATTTCTTCATTGTTGAAAATGATGTAGCAGACTCCTTATAAACATTTGTTAACTGGGGAAGAATTTCCATTGACGATACACCGACCAAAACGATGAATTTTACGTCACCATGATATTGGAGTTTACTTTAAAAAGGCGTGTAAAGAATGTTTCTTCACAGATAAGGTTCATAATTGCGACTCGCGTGTGAACATCACAAAAATATCATTGATACCAATGCCATTACTGTGCCAGGCAAAACACTTTTCACCTCAGCCTCGTAATGTCATGTAGTAGGATTCCAACGAGAGAGAATTGTGAACTGCTGCAAAGTGGTCTGGACGGGATATCTTGTTGGGTGGGTGTGATCAAGAAGAAGGCCAAAAAGATTGAGCGTATTAGATACACAGATTGAGAAATAAAGAATTTTATAAGATTTGTGTGTGGAGGGAGACTTTCCAGGCATTAAGATACAATTTACGAGTAATCTTCTTGGGTGTCGACACTATACAGCTGGATACCCGAGATGATTAATTTGCAATTTTATACGGTGAGTAGGCAATTGCTTGCTGAAGACATAACATATAAATATATTGTAAAATGTTTGGAAAAAAAAACTTACGTTGGGTAGGAAAGTTAGGGAGGAGGTAGAAAGATTTTGAAGACATAGCCATCCGAGAGGGGAAATACCAGGTCAATGAGAGAACTGTAATATGTAACACGTAGAAGTGTTTGCAGGACATCTCTTGGGATTCTTCGCCATTTCTCTTTCAACTATTTGACGAGTTGAACAATGGATTTTGGCTACTCCTGACGATCCGTCACCCCGTGATCCAATTTATGCCAAAGATGTTCTATAAGGTTCAGACTGGGGCTCTGGACTTGGCCAGTCCAATCGGATGGACCACCAGGAATCGATACAGCTAATTTCGTCTCAAGTGGCAGGCACACGCGATTCGGGAAACGAGTGTGGTGGGTGAGCGGTTAACTTTCTGACCTCGCATTCGGGAGGTCGCAGATTCGAATGCACGTACGGGCATGCAGATTTGCGTTTTCCATGCTTTACCCAGATCACTGTAGGCGAATGCCGGACTGGTTCCTTCAACAGGCTACGGCTGAATTACTTCTAATTCCCTATCCGCAGTCATTTCTTGACTCTAATGATCTTTACGTTGACGAGGCGATTTGGGACGGTTACAAGCCGAAAATTGATCCATTTAATCCTGGATTATTTCGATTATTTTCCAGGCAAATTTTTCATAGATCATGACCACAGAAACTGCGGGAGTTAGATCAATGGCTGTGTCGTTGGACTCGTATTACGGAATACCCGAGTTCACTTTCCAGACCAACCAACCAACCAGTTTCGGTTTCAGTGTTTCTCCTACATCAGTTCAAGCCATTGCCGGCAAAGTTGGTTGCAGCAGACTGTGATGCTAATCTTCCATTCCAATATCGACAAGCAACAATTCCGCAGGAGACCGAAATCCGACCTACAATATAGAAATTCCGTCGAATATTGTAGCTCATGACTCAGCACCAAAGAAACTGAGAATAAAAGCGAAGTATAAAAAGAAAAGGCGCGGAAAAATCTTTGCTGGGGAGCCATCCGCTGTGTCAATCTGCGTATAGCAGATTAAAGGAGGGCCTGGCTGCAGCTCGTGTAATTAAATATCTGTCGTCTTTGGGATTCGCCGGATTAAAGAGCAGAATAGCGGCGGGCGCCGGGGCGATTGCCAATTAATGGCTCTTTCCGAGAGGCCACCTCATTTCCTGCCTGACAGCGCCCGGGCGGAAGGATTCTGAAACAGCAGCTGCATCCGTCTGTCTCACACCAGCAAGAGTTCCGAATAAGGTTCTACACAAAAGTAACGTCTACAACAGGAGGAAAAAAGTTACAACGGAAAATAATAATAGTATGTTTTCACACATTTCCTTGCGGAAAACTTATTATAACTGGGAGAATCGTATTTATTATTTCTCAAAGGTGATTTTTGTTGTTGTTACGCCATATCTCCCTTAATACTTCACCAAAATTAACGAATGAGACATCATTTTGAAGATTACGATCCCCGCTATTGAGGAAAAATAAATAAATATTTTTAAATTAATTTTTCATTGAAAAACTTTATTAAAAATCGTAATTGCTTAATTAATGTAGATCGCGCCATCTGTTGACAATCTGTTTAACTAACATGTACGAAAACTTACGGTTGGAGTTTACATACTCTAAGGAATGTAGAAGGTACCATCTATTGACAATTTAACTAACAAGCATGACAACTGGTGACCGAATTTGTTACATTCTTTACGCAAATTAACAGAATTAAATCAGCGTATTATAAACTGATGTTATAAATCGTTATATTATTATTATTAATTTAATTGCTATGGAGCACACCACCATATTGAATTCCACAGAAACCAATGATCAAAATGTTTCTCTATTCTATTCAACGGCGATTTTATGTCAAAAAATCTACAATTATTGAATATGTCATTTCCAGTTCGTTACCTGCACAGGAAAAAGTTTACCTCAGTTATGATTCTGTCTTATTCAGAAGCAATAAATAACGCTGAATTGTATCCCATGGAATTCTTTAACTCCTTAAATCTGTTTAAAGAAAAATGCTATTATCAAGTTAACTATAAATCATGACAACAATCAGGGATTCATTAATGGTGCAAGATCACTAAGGCGAGTAAATCATCACTGGGTAAATTCATTCACTCCGAAAAAACTGCGCATACCCCGCATTAACCTCACATCATTTGATCCAGCAGTTTTTTTTTTTTTTTTTAACGCCTCGTCGACGTCATTAACGGCGGGAAAGGGCAGAGGGCAAGGAACGGGAAAGAATTCTGCCATGCCCTTTTGAAGGAAGCATCCCGGCATTCACCTGGAGTGATTTTGGGAAACCATGGAAATGCCAAATTTGGATGCCCGGTCGGGGATTCGAATCCGCGTCCTCCCGAATGAGAGGCCAGAGCGTTAACCGCTCACCCACCACGCTTGGTGGATCCATCCGTACTTTTCCAAACGATAAGAAAACAACCTAATAAACGTATACTTCTCTATGACCTTTAATAAAGTACAAGGTCAGATGTTTCAAAGGGCAGGATTGTATTTACCAGAACCTGTTTTTTCGCACGCAGAGTTATACACTGCTTTTTCGTTAGTTCGTAGATTCAGTGATATTTATGTTTGTGTTAAAGACATATACGGTCAAAAAGTAAACGATGTTCGCATTATGACTGCTAACATCGTTTTTAAAGAAGTTTGAAAAAAAATCACATCTGACAAAGCCAGTATCTGTTTTTTAAATATCTACTTTTTAAAAGTTTTACAATTAAACATTATAATGGTAACGACGAGACTGAAATTTCTTAGTACTCATCAAAATAAAATACCTTCATTAACAAATGTTTACTATTTCCACATTATTATACTACCATTCAGTGACTGATCACGATACTGTGAAAAATATTCGTACGGGTCAGCTGGTAATATTTATTTTCACACATTTTCTCTTGGTAATGTTGATAATTTTGAAATGATGCAGATTGAAACTATAATTTATGAAATTAATAATTTTGTTCGTTTGCCTTGCTTGGTTTCGTTTACTCAGGAATAGTTGGGTACTCTGGTAATTAATTCATTTGAAAAATAATCCCTTTTACATAAATCAATGGACGTAGTGAATACAGTATAATGGATGGAAGGGATGATGTTGCGTTTTATGGATTAAAACACCAAATGAGGTTGACAGATTCAGTGAGACTTAAGGATGTTTAATTTAAAATTGAGTGAATTTATGAAACGTGTAGTTAATAACAGATAATTATCAACTGATACATTTAAAATATACGAAAAAAATAGCCTAAAACGAAAGTGATATAATCAATTGATACATTTAAAGTAACGTAATAACGTAAAATGAAAGTAATACTCAAACAACAACTAGCAGATCAATGAACAAAATAAAATAGCAACATCACCAATACGATTAGATAAAACGGTTAATATACCAGAGTGATAAGACTTTACATTTTGGTAATAAATAGCTAAACAATAAGAAACTAAACCTCAAAATATCCCTTTAGCTCGTGTAAGCAATTGGCAGAATATGAGATTCTATCACCTGATTTACATCGGCAAAGCGTTCAATTGTTGAAGGATTAATAAGTGCAAGGTCGCTTTCTTGCGTAGTCAGCTTGAAGCCGATGTCGCTGCCAACCATGACGCTCACGGGCGCATCACTTGACAGGAATGGACGCAACGATGCTGTGCCGACTACGTATAGAAACCTTGCCCCGACATGGCGGTCACAAATACACTGAGTTTAATTTTTTTTAACTGTGATGGATTCATTATTATTATTATTATTACTATTACTAGCTGTACCGGCCAAGCGTTGCTGTGGCTCAATCTGCTTAAATGGAAAACAATAGAACACACACATCTGTAATATGTTTAATTTCACAATACTCGTGGGTATACAACATTTTTTGTTGTTTTATTGTCTGTGCAGATGTAGAGATTGTCTCTAGACCACGCAACATATAACTGTCCACGTGAGAAGCAATAAACCACACAATTCAAACGATTGGCCCTGAGCTTCGTTGATGGTGATTGCAAACGCCAATCGAACTGGAAATTGCGATCTCTTAAATTGAAATGGCATATCCGTTGGAATCATAGGAATGCGAGGAATGAGGACATCTTCACCTTTGAAAGGTCCTGTCAAGACTGTTGCTTCTACGACACTGCTCATTATTATTATTATTATTATTAACCAGATGCCACGTGCCGTCGCAAAGCTTCGGCTGGTTGATATTTCGCAACTTGATGATTGGAACGCTGATTTTCAGTTTCAGTACGTGTGGAGGCATCTTTAGAAGATCAAGTGAATTCAAAAATTTTGTTGGATAACTAATCGCTTTATCTGCTTCCACAGCAGTGTTGACTGTTAAACAACACAGCCTAATTCCAACGCAATGTTACATTAAATAATTAAATCAAAACGAAATTATCAGAAAAAATCAATCCAAATCGCTTAAAAAAAGAAAATATCAAACAATTGAAAAAAATGAAGAAAAGAAAAGAACGATATAATTGACGTGGGTATATAAAATCACGCGCCAATTCGAATGCAATATTGTGCAACAATTTTCTGAGATTTTAAACAAATAAATACTTGCATTTTTATTTATATAGATTATATTATATACATTAAGTGTTAATCTTCTCCACAAATCTAGTCTTGCCATTTACGAATTCAACAACCCAAGAGTAAGTGAAATAAAAGACCACAAAGAAAAATTGCAACATTAAAATCAATACCTGAGTGAAAAAAGATTGTTTACAGAATCAGGAAAAGCCCCAAGGGACGTACCTGAGAGATAATTACCATATCTTCAAAGTATCAAGAGGCACCGTGGAAGAGATGTGGCATCGATTTATATCTACTCAGGGAAGATATGGACGCACATATACCGAAACCGACAATCAGGGAAAGGGATAATCCTCCTGGCATACAATTTGTGACACCTTTATTCAGTTTTTTTTCAGCGTGGCGCAATGTCAGATTTCACGCCCAGGGTATATTGTTGCAACAGGCGTGTTCCATTCATGAACTATACCTCAAAAACGCGCCGAGGAATTGCTCAAGAGCCAGAAGATATAAATGGGACGCGGAGTTAGATCAAGGATAGTTATCATCATAGGGGTGCACTCGCTTGGTAGAACAAGTTTTTATCGATATCAGCATTGAAAATTTGTCATTTTTAGAAGTTGTCGAGAGTAAGTTTTTGTCTTTCGCAGTGAGGACTTTATATAGTCGCTCCAAGGTCAGGGTTATTTATTTCGTCGAGGCAAAGTAATGTGCCAAGTTTATTAAAGTGTATCCAGAATGATATGTTATACGGAGTAAACACTTCCGAGAATCTATTACAAATAGATTCCCCACAGCTTTCAGACGATGTTTCATGATGACTCTATCAGTGAGTTCTACATCAGTCCGAATCTCGCCACTTGCTTCGTGTCGCAGCAGCTCTCTTCCATCTTCTCTGCATCTACGTCATCATAGGCCGAAAAGAGAAACAAATATTAACAATAATTAATAATAATATAGTTCTGCCTTCCAATTCGTTGTTCAAAACTCGTGCGCTCATGACTGCTATTCACAGCATTCCATTGGTTGATTTATTTCACGTGACAGAAGGTTTTTTGGAAAAGATTTCCGCAACTTTGCCTTTGATTTTTTTAAAACATCTTTTCCCAGCTCCAGATTCTCGTGAATGGTTCTAGAAATACAGAATATACCCCTAAAGATTTGGGTTCTATTCACATTGTCAGTCAAGATTATCACCTCATTGTTCCTCTGAGGCTACATGTACTGTCTTACACCTTACACACGCTCACCGTCGACTATCTACTGTACCATAGCGCTATTCGCAAACATGATTTTGATCAAGTCACTTATTTAGTGTATCAGCTGTGGACTGTCAGAGTAAACTTGAATATTTCTCTGCATAGGTACTACCAGCACGCAAAGTCAGAAAAAATTAAAACAATTGTTTGCTAGCCGAATACTAATAATATTATCAATGTATAATGATATTATCAATTATACAGTAATGTAATTGACAGTATTAATAAGTGTATGTACTGTTCCACATCCCCGAGATTATTCTCACATGGGATCAAAGTGAACATATCTATCTATCTATCTACTTACAGTTTTGGAAACTGATAATTTGATTTAATTGTGGTGAAAATGCGACAAGCTCTATATAAGATTCTGTTGTTTTAAATTAGATGTCTTATTTGTTTTAATGTTTTAGGTTTGTCTTCCCGACAGATAACAATATAAGCGTAGTTATCATTTGCAATAGCCTCGAATGAAATTTACGTTGCAGCGGTAAGATTTTTAAGTTGTGACTCTCAACATAACCGTTACAGAGTGCCAACTCAGTTGTCTGTGTTATGGCAAAGCCATGTCCTCGCATTAGAATTAATATCTAGTATGGTCCTGAGCGAGTAACCGTACTATATACGGTCGTGGGTGTCTCATCAATGGAGGACACACGCGAAACTACAGTATTTTGGGTTAAGTCGGCAGCCGCGCCACCTTTTTAGACAACGCTTGAAGCACGTTACTAAATAAGGTTATGCTTAAAGGTACACGGCGGGTATATGGGCTAACCAAGTCAGTTAGTGAATCAGTTATTCCATCATTCAGGTATATCTGTTCCGGTCGAGTTTGCCGGGGAGACGGGAGTCATGGGGGTGGGATAGAGCGTGCCGTGAGCATACCATCCAGTTCTAATGGGCCGTAGTTTACTATTTTTGCTTCTGGCTTACGTCAAAGTAACTGGAGGCGGGAAATGACAGGAACGAGGAACGGGATGGAATTCGGCCATGGCCTTTTGAAGGAAACATCCCGGCATTCACCTGGAGCGATTTGGAGAAATCATGGAAAAGGCAAGTCTGGGTGACCGGACGGGTATTCTAAACCGCAACCTCCGGAATGCAAGGCCGCTCACCCACCACACGCGGTCGTTAGTTTATTGTAAGATCTATCATGTAACCTATCTGTTCATGCACGATTACTCTCTGTGAGAGTACATTGTAAATGTTATTCCTGAAGCCAATCCTTGCGTCATTACCAATTCTACCGTAAGCTCTGCCCACTCTCTGTGTGTTACTGCTAACTCTCTGAATGTTAGCCCATATTACAGTAATCCAGTCTGATTATTCCACCCACCATCCCGCCCTCTTGTGGCTGAGGATTTGCGGTAACCGTGCAGCTCAGTGGTTCCCAGCGGGGGCGGTACCTCCCACTGGTGGCTCTTCTGGTCCAAGGCTCATTTAGAGGGCATTGAGGACAAACCTCTCCTCCCCCCCTGCTTCCCAGTATTATATTCGGGTGTAGGGCTGCATCAAAGAAGTTTTTAATTGCATGTTTTTCATGATACTATGTAGCTAAGAAAGGATTTAATATAATCAGCATTTTTTAGCTGCAAAGAAAAAAAACAGATTTTCAGTAGTGTAACACTGTTGTTTAAGTATGAAGAATAAGGCACCAGAAAAAATTAGTGTCATTACACCGAGCTCAGCCGTCTAATTAATCATATATTTCATAATATGTGTTTTTAATTAGACTGTAAACAATTCACCAATATCGTAAATATCTTTAAATAAATTTTTTTTAGAAATCTGTCCCTGATTTTCTATGTATAATATCGCACACATCACCTAAGACGAGCGCCATCGAATCACTGTTTCGGAAAGTGGGTTACAAGCCATAAAAGCTGGAGCACTACAGGTTACATTATTTTTTACAAGAATGAGAGTTACTATGTTTTTTTCTGAAAAAGGGGGCGGTGAAATTTTTTTCTCTAAAAGGTGGCAGTGAGTAATTTTGTATCTCGGAATGGGGGCGTTAGACCAAAAAAGGTTGTGAACCCTATGGTCTAGCTTCTAATCTAAGGACGTTAGGCACGTCTTGCAGGACTATGTCTCCATGGTTACCATACCGCCAGCGGGTGAGTGCTAAGGCAAATCCGTAAGTCACAGTGCGTCGAGGTGCCATGAGCTCATCCAGAGAAACAGCATCGCAACATTTGCTTCACCTGTCTTCTTCTTTCTGCGACTTCTTCCACAAATATCTTTCTTACCCGTCATTTCTAAAACATGTTAATTTCGAATAGATTGGTTTTGACTATTCTTCCGCAGTTCTTTGCTGAATGTTTATAAATCAAACACTGTATCTCAATAACTTTTTAAAAAAAAAACATTATTTTACCTCAGACTCGTTTCGGCCTGAATGCGTGAAACCACACAATTGTGACAACTTCAACCAGTACAAAAATAAATAAATTGAAATGGTGATATTCGCAAAAATATAAGTCGCAATGTAAAACCATAGCATCAATCAAGTAGAGCCAATTGTACCAAGTTCATAAGTGGAATGTATTTCGATAATAGTTAGGTATATATACAATTTGTGCAATGTACATTTACAGTCACTGACCAGGCCTCATTCCACAAGGGCGAAACGCGTCTAATGTTAAATACTTTAAAAAACAGCTGTTAACATACTGCGTTCCGATTATAAACATGTTAATTCGAATTTTACAAATTCACTTTAGTTAAAAGATCTTTTAATTTTCCTTCTTTCTGGCGCTCACGAAGATTCTCTTCCAAGCACTGGTTCCCTTATACATATATTTCTAGAAAGTTCTGAGTACTAGGTCAATGTTTGAAACCAAAACATTTCACTTTCTGAAGAAGGCCAATTTCGCTGCTCCTATTCTTCTTCCGAGTTTGTTCATTACTGAGAACGTCAGTTCAAATATAAAACAACTGCATGCTAACTACATTCTTCACTATCGTTCACATCTAATGGAATCACCTTTCCCACTTTCATGGAAAACTGATGGGTTGGGAGACTAACTCGGGGCAATTAATCTGCCCCTTCGCTATGGTGCGCTGTGGAGAGGAGGTTTTTGTAGTTCGTGGGAGGCGCCTCTAAGAAGCACCCTCCTGGGTCTGAAAGGACGACTAATGGCGTTATCAGAATCACATTAGCGCTCTGGTCTGCCTACCTGGCTAGGGGCACATCCCACAGTCTACCTCAGTTGTACAGCGGCCGGCCGCGATTTGTTAAGCTCTTAAAAATTCACAATGTTCAAGGCTGGGTTCAGAACCGATTCACCAATTTCTGTGCCCCATCCTCTTGATAGAGAATATTCTGTGTGTTGGTTCTCTGGAAGCTGTTGAGGGCATTGTTTTGTGAACAGTTTGTGTTTGATGTAACGGTGTGATTATGTTTGCTTTGTTAACTAAGTTTGTTCAGCGCGAGGGAGAAACGGGCAGGGACGCTTTAGCAATATTGGCATGCAAGTAGATAAGAAAACAGAGTACATCCCACACTGCAACGTAGTGGAAAGTGCACCGACACTGCAAACGTAGATAAATACAGTCTTAACGCTGTTTAATGGGGTAACTTAAACGTTTCGCCTTTAATCAAAAGCATCAAGTATTGTACAATGTTTTAAAGTGACTCTGACTTATGCGGAACTTTCTTGGTATTAAAAGGAATATCGCGTTTTGAGCGAATTATTGCACATTCTGAAAAACACACGGACTATACCATCGGCCTTTGAATTATTAAAAATACAATTTTTTATTGCTATTCTTATATATTATAAAAATCAACTTCCCCTTATATCTGCGATAATATGCATGTAATTAGAGAACCATTCATGCAATCAACCTTTTTTAAAAAAATTTAAGGTTCATTATCCGTTGAGTTTTTAGTATGCAATTAATTGCGCTAAGTTTATAATTCCTATTTAGAACACCAAAGCGTGTCTTGGGCATGTATACCTCATATTTCCGTAGCTTTTATTTTACGATTGCGTTGATGTCCTTTCCAAGAGTACATAGGGTTTCAACCAAATTAGCCAGAGTATAAATGATATCTGTACCACATTTGTTAAGAAATCTGTGGCGGAATCGTGTTAAAGACGAAATTTTTAACACCACATTTCTATTTGATTTCATGTGTGTCCAACGTTTTTACTCATCCTTTTATCTTATCTTCACATAGAACTCGTAAACCTATAAGAGTATACGTGTAGTTTCATTTTCTGTAAGATGCTCTATATAATAAATGTTGCAATACATTATGATTGTATGCCCTTACAACCAACGTATGTTACAGGCTCAGTTACCATACACACACACACCGATTTGCTTTAATTATTTATTTTCCATGTATAATTATTGTTAATAATTGATATAACATTGGACTTTTAGCATAAATATACTAAATCAATAACTTTCACATCACAACCTGCCTTTCACTGTATATGAAATGTGTAATTCTTTTTAAATTATGTAAGCTTTATCAAAATAACTGCTTCGAAATCAGAGTTTATGTGACTGATGGATTCCCAGAAATATTGTAAATCCCAAAGATATGATAATCTGGACGTATCTACCCTGCATCGGTGACAAAGATAAGACACTATTTTTTAATCGCACATATTTTGAAATTTTCTTCTTGGAATTGTCTGACTCAGAAAATATTCAGTTCTATATTTTCCATCATCAAAGAGCTCAATCTGCGATACACAGTCATGTTGTCATTATTTCTGATGCAGCAAAAACCATGACAGGCGGTTGATGTCCTGACTTCCTCGAACTCCACTGTGTTATTCGCTAACATGTTCTGGCAAGCATAATTTTGAGCGTATATCATATAATGACAATCGTATCGAAGAACAGTTCCCAATCTCTGTCTTAAGAAAGACCAACCAGACGAAGTTTTACACAGAGATAAAAGCGAATTATCAGCAACAAATGTTTGCTGAAGTTTCAGTGTTACCGAGGAGAATAACATCCGTTTTGAAGGAGAGGCGAGAAAACGTATTTAGAAGATGTAGAGTAATAGGGTATTTTACTATTTGTGAGAAAAAAATCTAAAAATGCATAAATGAGGTACTCATCATCGTAAGTAATCGAAATATATTAATTTTAATTCATATAAATACAAAACATAAAAATTATTTCATTTAAAAGATTCGATACTTTTCGTCTGTCGCAAAAAGGCGTCCACCATAATGGATTCCTACGTGACGTCATCTCATAGTAAATAGTAAGTCCCTCCTCACACTGCTCAACACCGAGAAGAGGCGGCTCGTGTTTGAGTATCGTCAATTTGAGTTGTCGGCAAATATGATACCTTGAGGTAACCTAACGACACACACACTGAATCTGATTGATTACTACAAAAATGATTGCTGTTGGTTAATATTGCTTATTAATTATTTAAACTATGTGATAAATATTGATGGTACCCCAATCCCTACAGTCTGATCAGAATAATATTGCGCTTCTCCGAAAGGTATATATATATATATATATATAAAACAAAAACTCACGGATACCACGTCTAAAGTGAAATTTATGGGAGAAACATCAGAACCATTCAAAATTTGCACGGGTGTCGGGCAAGGAGATGGATTATCACCGATTTTATTCAACATGGTATTGGACAAAGTTATAAAACAATTGGAAACGCAGGTCAAAGGAATACAGCTAGGAAGAACACGACATACCAAAACAATCATCAGATGCCTGGCATTTGCGGATGACCTGGCAATTCTCAGCAACAATAGGCAGGAAGCACAAGATGCATTGGAACAGCTACATCAAATTGCCGCCAAAACAGGGCTACAAATTTCGTATGAAAAAAACGCAGTACATGGAGAAACAAAACAACAATGTACAAAAAATATACACAAAATTTGGAAACATAAAATGAGTTGAGAAATTCAAATATCTAGGGGAATACATACAAGTAGGAGGATCTAACAAGCTATCAAAAAGATCAGAAAAGCTTCAGAAGGCTTATAGACTCACATGGTCATATTATAACAAAAGAAATATATCAAGAAAGGCCAAATTCAGACATTACAAAACAGTGGTACTGTCAGAAGCATTATATGCATCAGAAACAATCATGTTTGGGGCTTCAGGCATAACAGAAGCGGAAAAAGTTGAACGCAAAACTCTTAGAAAATTTTTTGGAGCAATATATAAAGACGGTATATGGATAAAAAGACCAACGAAAGAACTATACGAACATACAGATCGACTGAAAGACATGATCAGAAGACGTAGATTAAAATTCTATGGATATTTACAGCGAATGAACAGCACTAGACTCACAAAGAGGATCTTTGATGTGGTAAATGGTTCACTCAGGAAAACCAATTGGTTCCAGGAAATAGAAGAGGATTTGAATCACGCAGGGATCAGCAAGGAAATAACACGGGAAAGGGGACAATTCATGAACAAAATTATGAACACAAAATTTAAAATACAGAAGAAAACAGGAACAAAATGGACTGAACAAAGGAAACATGAACACAGTGAGCGTATGAAGAGGTGTTGGGAAGAGAAGAGGAAGAAGACAAATACCAACAAAAACTGAATAATTATGAATAATTTGAGTTTAAACACTGTCCTCAAGGGCAATAATGATTAATAATAATATATAGAAAACGAAGAAAAAAATAATCAGGATCGAGAAATAAGTGCTGATGGTATTAACTCAGATATGGAAGAATAACAGCCTCTAAATGCTACGAAGTCAGCAGTTGATGGAATTCTTGTTGATTTTTAAAATTACAAAATACTTAGATTAGTCCTTTTTTAAAAACGCCCTCGTTTCCACTCTTGAAGTTGTCTTACGGTTGACAGTTGTTGCTGTTGAATATCTAATGAAGTCACGAACCAAAGCAGCATGGCGGCTAACTTTTCACGCGGGAGTTGAAAACGTAAGATTCAAATACTCTTTTAAGGCACTTATCGATTTCAGAAAATTGAAACAAAAATTCTAGTGGCTTATTATTACAAAAAGATTAAGTTAAGACACTTTATTTTATTTTTTTAAAATGGTATAATACCCTGTTGTTCCTTTTAGTTTTCCTTGTTATGTTTTCAGATGAACTGCCTGAAATATAAGTTAATGACGGTTGGCCTTACAGTCAATGTCTTTGGTTTTATGCCTGAAATTCCTGCAAAAAACCTTGAATTATTTTTTTTTTTTCTATAGAGAATTATGTGACTGAAATTAGTTCGAAAAGAGATCCAGTGTCTTTTAAACTACTGAATCAGTTTCAAGGTTTATGCCATTCCTTTCTTATGCTATTTGAATGTGACTATCTGTTAAAACAATTTGCTTGTGTACTTCTGCTTCATGCGTTCAAGCGCAGGGATCCGTGCGATTCCACACAATATTTCCTCCGCTGCTCTCGATATCCTATAAAATGTTTATCAACCGTCCATCACATTTATCCTTACATTTATCACGCCTTAATCGATCCATCCGTCTTATCTTAGGTTTTGCAGGAGACTCGCTATTGCTGAGTGCACAGCTCCGGATTGTTCTTGGCCAACGTCTTTATTCAGGACTAGCATATCCCACAAAGTCGCTCGCACTGGTTTAGGATAGATGTTTGTATTTTCGAGCCGTAATATTAGCAGAGGCTGTAGATATGTTTGGACGTAGTCTAGACCAAAATTATTTGTTAAATATCAGCTTAAGCCTCACATTCAGCAGGTATAAAGACAAAACCACATTCTCGTCCAGTGGGGCCCGCCGTCAGTCCGGGATCCTTTAATATTTTGTGATAACGAGTTTTGTAATGTTCTCATCGTCAAATGTATAATTTTGGAGTGAAAATTTTTGACTATCATTTGCCTGTAAAATGCTGTCTAAATCTGAAAATATAACAGTCTTCTTACACACAACAAAATATTTAATCTAATAAATTTTTGTAAAACTAATTTTGTTTTGTCAGAGAGCACGAATAAAAGGAGTAAAAAAACTTTTAAAATGTTTTCAAGAAATTTTTCGCTTACTGACGGGTTGAACTTTGATGCAGTGGACCGATTTAAGTTTTTTTTTGTGTATTTTAACTATTCTTCACAAAACTTAAGCAATAAATATTCCAAGTTACGTTGTCAGCCACAATATTAACAGAATACAAAGATTTAAGTGTTTATTTGCGATACAGTGTAATCTTTGGTGGATATCTTTTAAGGTTAGGGAAGGTGTATTCACCCTTGATGTTGTGTGATCTTTGGTACCAATGTGTTCATATTAGGAACAGATTATCATTTCTTGCTTCGTTCCCCGGTAAATGTAGATTGGTAATACATAACGCAGATTGTCACAAATAAATGGCTACTACATAACCGGCTGCAGTTTTATATATAGTAGTAGATTTCAACTGAAAGCGCCTATTAATTAGCACTGAAAAAACTATCCTTCGGTGCTAATAGTTCTGAAAAAGGGAATTTTTTCGAAGATTCATCGTTGGTGCCAAGATAAAATTTTTCACAGTATGAGATGACGAAATGAAATTTTACACTCAGGTTTCAGTTTCTCACCATGTGTCCAACAAATGATGAATTAAACGCAGAACACCAGAACAACAGAGCAGAGCATGTGTTTGATAATATATTAAAAACTTATCTTAGAAGCCGAACATCAGTTTACGAAAACACGTAAATTCCCACCCTCTCCCTTTTTTTCGATCCGACCACCTGAGGACCACGTGCCACCGGCCACTGTTATACACAGGTGGTCAGTGTGAATCATGAGAGGGGACCTGTGTCGGGCCCGAGTTCAAACAGGGTTTGTTCGAACTGACATACTTACACTGTGGGAGAAACGATTGTATGTCCATCCTCTGCGAAACATGTAACTTTTGTATTCTGTATGGCAAGTGTATTTTTGTTTGTGAAATGTATAGTTGATGAGGAGGAGATTGGGTACTGTGACAGCATTCGCCTAGATCAAGGCTGCTCAACCCTAAGAGTCCCGCCAGCGCATTTGAATTAGCCCGCCAACAACAGCGGTCTAGATTATCTAGATCAAAAACCACTGAAAGGTCTCCTTGATGTTTTATACTTTTTGATTATAATTAAAAAAAAAAAAAAATCTGCAAAGGTCTCACTGATGGTTTTTACTTTTGATTGTTAGTGTAACTGTGTTACTTATATCTTTGTTATATTTAAATATATATTGTTTCTAAAGTCAAGTATTATGTGGCCCGTAGGCTAACTGAGAATCTAAATTGTGGCCCATTTCCAAGATTGGTTGAGTAGCCTGAATGCTGTCAGGAGGGGCGGAACCCTGTTGCAAGTGCCTCCCCGATGCAGTGTGCTGGCGTTACGACGCAATGAGCCTATTTTAGGCATTTTACTGAAACGATGCTTATTCTTTACGCGCAATTTAAAGTTTCAGTTTAAATTGGTTTACTGTTCGAGATATACTGTTCACACTTTATTCGTTAACCAAGTGAGGTCCACGAATCGGTTACAAACAAAGGGAAATTTTCACACTTCCTTTTGGTGTAAAAAAAGTGTTAGCTTACTGCGTTAGTCCTATCCCATTCCACAGATTTTTTCTAATTCTTCACACAACATCGATACAGGTCTGATAACCAAGGTATACCTATCTTTTCTGACGTTGAAGAGTAAGATGGCAGGTGTGGTACATCTGGGCACTAGATCATGGCCTTCTGGAAGGTAAACAAGCCTATATCACATAATGTTTCCTTCTTACGAAAACTATCTAACGAATTTTAGTTAAAAAGATGAAAAAACGAACAAATGATCTACAATCTAAACTGTCTGGTACATATAATTCTTTACAGCGATCTTCTTCTTGAGGTTATTGTTATACTAGATTATTACGATGAGAGGAAGACGAAAAGAAGTAAATAATTTTTTTTTTTGTTTCAGCAGTCTTAGAAATTTTTTTATAGAAGTTTTCTTTGCACATTTCATCCGCGATGTTTAAAGTGACTGTTATATCGTTGGGTTTGTGTTAAGTCGTGCTGAGTGTACTTTGTCTATTCGTCACTATTTCTCCCTGAGAGAATTCGAGATGTCTGGTGAGCGCCTTTTTAGAATCGTCAGATAAACGAACTGTGCTCTGTTCAGCTGTCTGGCTGAGCGTCCCGTGGGGAAATGAGCGCGGATCAACAGGTGTCTCGACCTCATCGGCTGCCATGCCTCACACATCATCTGATTCTATTCGTTCCGGGTAGCAGATGATAATTAAAAAGTCTTTTAGTACATCGCTTCCAGAGCAATAACAATACAAAAGACGAATTTAAATTAAGTTATTAAAACATCAGACGGTATGAAAGAGTAGAGACTTTCCCGGTGTGTCAACTGTATAACATACTTTCGGGCCTCCTACCCCACCACCTCTGCAGCGATAGCCTGGGCGCACGTGACTGTGTCGTCACCAGCATCCGTGGCCATCGCAAACCGGTCTAATAAGGACGGACTCTCCGGGAGCTTGCCATAAACATGAACGGGAAATCTCAAATGTCGTGAAATTCTTTGATACGCACTATAGTCAGTTACGATCACAACCACAGATTTAAGCTCGGACGGCCGAAAATATTGTTCAACAGTTAGGCGAAAACTTATACATAAACAAGTAAGAAATCTGTCGACTGCATCACGGGCCACTGGGGTTAGTGTCCCATTCCCTTATCAGCCTGCACAGTGATTACTGGGCTAAGGAAGAGGTCACGGTGCGATCGCAGGTGCAGAAGACAGCCACACACAACAGGAAAATGGCTCCACAAACAACACTAGAATAGCATCCAGCGGGGGTGCTGGCAAGCGAAGCAGCCTAGCGCGATGCATCCTGGAAAGGCCATGGTGGGGTTGTCTTACCCGGCGGCGAATACACATGCTGGTGGAGGTGGACATGGCGGTGGTGTCCGTCATCGTCCTAAATCCCGGGCATGTCGGGGGTGGTCATCTAGCAGCACTGTGGCTGTCGCTGCCGGCGAATCCCTTACCGTGAGCTCCCGTGTGTACGAAAGACCCTGCGCGTAGCTGTTGTTGCGCCCTGGCGCCCCGATCATGTGAACGCAAACAACACATGTTACACACAGCTGTTAATGATTATAACGAATTCGACCATCTCAACGGTAGCGACGGACCCAATTTGGTGGGTGAGCGGTTAACGTTCTGGCCTCGCATTCGGGAGGACGTCGGTTCGAATCCCCGTCCGGGCATCCAGATTTGGGTTTTCCATGGTTTCACCAAATCACTCTAGGCGAATGCCGGGATGCTTCCTTGAAAAGGCCATGGCTGAATTCCTTCCCGTTCCTTGTTCACAGTTACATCCCGCCTCTAATGACCTCGACGTCGGCGATGCGTAAACCCATAAGTAAAAAAAAATAGTGACGGTGCGTGGAACTAGCTTGTATGATACGATTTACTAACAAACTAACAAATCCCACACACATCCCAGCCTCGTAGTGTGTAATCTGTCGTGGTATTGGCAGTATCTTAGGCTAGTTACTAATATTTCCTCTCCTAACTATCACAGAGGGTTTTTTTTAACGGAGCGCCGCGGCGGGAGTGGAGGGGATGGGTCGAAGGCTATAAATACCGCCCCAGCAGGTCCAACTAGCAGAGACCAAGGCCTTCATCACTTATTAGCTGCTTTCTTCTTATTGGTCAACTGCAGAACCGATCGCAGCATGTGGAGGAAACAGCGGCGATCAGCTACGACCCACTCTCCGCCGCGCAGCGACGGAGAGAGGATACCCTCAGTATCACAGATGCTCCGTCAAGCAGAAGACTTGAGGAGGAAAGTCCAGGACCCAAACTGGCTTGTTAACGAGGTGAAGAGTCTTCTTGGTGTACAAGTCGAAGAGAAGCTACAAGACCCTCCAACTACGTCTCAGCCTTCACTGCCAGCAGTACCTGGGAGCAAGAACATCTCGCCCCCTCCTGAAGATATGGCCATCAACACAGAAGTCGATGAACTACAGGAAGAGGAAGATGAAGAAGAAAAAGGACCAGTCCTTCCACTAACCGCCTTCTACGAAGGCAGTTATACAACTCTGGCTGGCGAACTAATGCTGGAAGTCAGCGACTACATCTTATGCTTCCGTGTATAGGATGGGTTGCGGCTCCTACCGCAGCATCCTTCACAGTTACGACGCCTAACGGCCTATTTGGATGGACGTGGCACCCGCCACACCCCTAAAATCCCTAGACGACCTACCAAGAAGGTCGTTCGGGGCCTGCCTGCTGATGTTCCGGAGGAGGTGGTAGCTGCTGAGCTCTCCAGCGGCGGCATCGTCGCCTCCGCAGTTCATCAAATGCGCCACGCAGGCACTGATGAGCGCCTCCCACTGTATACTTACCAGCCTGTGGATCGCGCTAGAACTATGCTAGGACGCAAGGTCCGCCTCGAATTGAAGAAGAGACCTCCACTAGCCCTGGTGCAGTGTTTTCGCTGCCAGGGCCATGGGCACATGGCTCGTGACTGCACCACTGAGGAGCGCTGCGTCAGGTGTGCCGGACATCACAGAGTTGCCGAATGCAGCGTCCCACGAGATGGGACGCCAACCTGCACCAATTGTTCGGGCCCACACCCAGCATGCTACAGCGGCTGCCCAATTAAGCAGAACCTACGCGCCAATGGGAAAGCGTCACGCGCAAACGAGCTGGGGCGTTCATCTTCCACAGATCCGCCCAGCCTACATCAAGCTGTAACTGGATCTAAGCGACACGCGGCGGTGAAGATGCAGTCCGCTACCCATCATCTGCGTCATCAGGCGGACTGCAACCAACATGACAACCTCAACGTCATCATCCAGCTGCTACACCAGCAATCCTTGCTAATGACGCAAGTCTTAGCAAATGCAGCCAACCCGGGAACGATACACCCGAAGATGCCACACAGAAAATGATGACAACCCAAATGAACTGGAAGGAGATGCGACCAACGTTGCAAGAACTTCCCCACACTCTGGGCGAAAAGCTGTCCCAGATGATTTAGTGTCAGGCCAGCCCAGCAGTCGCGTCCTGGACTGCGCTCCTCACGGCGGTCAGCAGACGCAACCCGAAGATGATGTCACGTTACGCGGTCAAATATTCGTAGTACTACGAGTAATTGATTTGGCCGCATGCCCGAGAAATCTTCAAGCATCAGATTCGCCAGGAAAAATCACGATCACAAGAGTTCTCGTTTTCGACAATAAACTGAGCTCGTGATTTTTTTTTAAAGCCGCTAGGTAATTTTTAATTGTGTCCAGGTAGGATAGACAAACTTTGTGTGTCTCTATCACCACATTTGTTGGGAAAAGTAAATATACCCTGGTGCCAGGGACGGATCCAGGTTTTTGGTTTGGGAGGAGTTTGAGCGAACTTTGGGTAGTCTTTATAGTCTCCTCGGCCCTAGGATTAGCAGAGTTAAAAAAAAATGTTTGTTTGTTTGTTTAATTTTGGCAATTGTAAGATGAGAAATTGCTTGGTATATGAGTTGTGATTCCATGAATTAATATTAAAATTAAATACGCCTCAGTCTGTACGCCTTCACGAGAACCAAATAAATAAGTAGCATATGGCTTTTCTTATAAATGATAAAAAGGAATAGAAAGTTTTCACCCATTCGTTCCTCGCAACAAATTCCTTGTTACAATGCTTTCAAAAGTTAGTTTGTGCTATCACTACTTCATCATCTCTATATCTTGTAAATGTGCATTATATTTTTTTCACACATTTTTCAAACGGATTGTTACTGGTGGTCTACTGTTTTCCGTCGGTCGCAAACCTCTAGTACTTAAACCCAACACTTTAGGAACAAATTTGCAAATGTTGTGAGTTTTGTTGATTTAAAAGCGTTTGAGATTTAGGATCTTTACAACTTGAAAGATAATTCTCAGCCTTGTTAGTTCTTTAGTGGCAAGGGTAGTTCCTGTTGAACTCCTTATTTTATTTCCATAAAAGTTTCTAGTTTGCCACCGAACTCTTAAAAGCTTAAAATACGTTCGCCCGCAGAACAATGAATGAAGATTTCTGTAATTTTACTTAATTTCTTCAACTCAACAAATAAATAATTGTTTTACAAGCTAAAAACAGTTTTCGTATTGTTTTCGTTAGGGCCGAGTACACATTGCGTCTCCTTCGCGAGCGGGCCATTGCCATCCATCCAGCTGATCAGAAAATGTCGCCCCTGCGTGACTTCCACTCGCCCCCCTGACTGCTGTCACAGCCAGCTGAGGAACCTCGGAAACAACTATACAGGGTTATTCCGTGATGGTGTTACCAACTTGCAGGATGATGAAAAAGGTGAAATGTATCAATTTGAGGTAACGGACCTTGGTCCGGAAACGACCGAGACGAAAGTTATAGACGAAAATCGTTCTGATACCTCTGACAGCGAAATACATGTACTGGTATTGTTGCTGCTAAGATTGTTGCAAGACCAGGTTTCCAGAACATATCCCACTTGTTATTCGCCAACGGATGTTGTTCCAGCATGATGGAGCCCCAGCTAACTTTGGACTCAGGGTTCGTGAACACCTGGGTCAGACGTAATCGTAGGCTTCCGCGGCCAGAGTCAGTTGATTCTTGGCTGTCCGGGTGACGCCGAGTCATGATTTGTGCAGCCCTGGAAGAAGACCACAGAAGGTTGGTCGAAACGTCGGCTATATGACGCGGCGTCACCTGGGCAGCCAAGAATCACCTGGATCAGACATTCCCTGAGAAGTGGATAGGAAGTTGAGATTCTGCTCCGGGGCCAGCACGTTCACTTGATCTCACCCCACTTGATTTATTCGTGTGGGGTCATGTGAAACATCCTTTGTACGAGACGCCTGTCGAGACTAAAGAGGATCTCCTAACAAGAATTCTCGTTGCCTATGATACCGTTCAAACGACAATGGGGATATCAGAACGGGAACGACAGAACTTTTTGCTACGACGTCATACCTGTATTGACACTGGCGGACGCCATTTTGAACAACTTCTGTAAATGTAGCTGCTTGCAGGAGCAGGTAAATGGAATTCATTATTATTGTACCGTAAACTCAAGATTTTCGGAGTCTCTGTCGTCAAGTCACGTGCATCGTTACTAATTCATCAACGGGGGAAATTTTCTGAGGGTATTGGGGAATATTCTGTACGTCATATTCATGGTAATGGGGCCTTTAGTCTGAGCACTGCACAAGGCCAAGGCTGAATTTGAGTAGATTTTCGCTTGTAACTTTCGACTCGGTCGTTTGCGGACCAGGGTCCCTTACCCCCAATTGATACATTCACCCTTCTCCGCCATTCCTGAAAGTTTGTAACACCATCACGGAATCACTCTGCTTACTTGATGTCTTTTAAGATAATTAGAGTACAGAACTCTGAATGCAGGCTATTTTGTATCTTCTGGGAACAATTTAAGAATGTCTTGTTTGCAATTTGATGTTATTGTGATCCATTGTCGCAGGATCCACCCATCTTCTCAGGACTGGTGTTGCACGCATTCCTAATGTGTTGAGATCTGCACTCAGCCTTGGTCACTCACAAGCTTTTACGGCTATTGGTAACTAGGTTGCTGACATGTGTGCTACATTTGCCGTGATCATAACCTGTTATACTTCCTTAACTTTGTACGCTCGCCTGTCCTCAATGCCAATAAGGAGAATTACGAGATTTTTTAAGGTGATACCACAATTCGTTCTTTAGACCTTCTGGTAATAATTTAGAAAAATCTATTTCGTAATTTTCTGTTATTATTTTGATCTCTGGTCGCGGTACCCCCAGTGGTGCAGGCTGCTGCGTACTCTACCTGTGGCTTAACGCTAAGTCTGGTGGTTGGTTCGAGGAGAACATATCTGGAGACGGCGGCGCCTAGCCTACTGGATCACTGAGTTTGAACGAGGTCTTATAATAGGACTACGAGTGATATATATTTCTTTCTATCAATCTTCTCCTCGTGATGATTACTCGTAAGATAAAGAAAGAAGGTTGACTTCAAGTTTTTCCCATAAAAAGATGTAAACGAAAAAAATGTTATTTTAGTATCTTTGCAAAAAAGTCTTTACATCAATTTTATCTGTTTTACCCACAAGATTACTACATTTTTTTAAAACTGCTTTACGTCTCTCAACAGCGAGGTCTTTAGAGACGGGAAAATTATTATAGTCTCTCGGGAGTATGTTAAGTGGTGTTGTATGTACTTTGTCTGTTCGGTACCGAAAGTTGCCTGACGCTGTGTCACTATTTCCCCGTGAGAAAGAGCAGAAATTTTGTGTTTGGTGAGCGTATTCTACTTTTTTTTATTTTTTATTTTTGCAGTCATCAGATTATTATTTATGTATTGTATAATTATTCAACAAGGTACACAATATGAGATGTACATATCACAAGCTTGTACTTTTTTATATCTCTAGATCCAATGTTTTAATCCAGTCAACTGCACTGATCGACGCATCATGTATTTCCGCTATTGTTCCCTTGTAGGCCCGAAGAGGACAGTCAGAAACGATGTGATTGATTGTCTGTAAGGTTGCTCCACAGTCACAATTTGCAGAATCTGCCCAGCCCCATTTGTGTAATAAGTAGCCGCATCTGCCTTGTCCTGTTCGAATGATTCTCCACTGCCGCCTGGGGAGATCGAAACCTTGTAACCGTACTGAGGGGTTCCCAACTAGATTTTTATTGGCTACTGAGGTACTGTACTCTGTTCAGATGTCTGCGTGAGCGTCCCCTGGGGAAATAGCGGGAATCAACAGGTGCGTCGCCCTCATCGGCTCAAACGAAACCTCAGAGTCACGCGTCTAATGCCTCACACCACCTGATTCTGTAATAATACTTTAAGAACATTTTATTGCATGGCTTTCAGGGCAATGTCTTTACAAAATACATGTCGAAATTAAGTTATAAAAATATCAGACGGTATGTTGCAAACTGCTGACATGTAGATTTCTAGTTTGAAATGTCTGATTATTATTATTTTATTTATTTAAAAGGCTTATTTCAGTTGTGAAAAACCACACACTGGACGCCATTGAAATGTCTCTTGACTTCGTGCGATGGGTAAACTTTTAGTTCGATTTGACTGCTCGTCGAAATTTGGTGTTTGGAGCCTGAAGAAGCTTAGAGCCAAAAAACTAGAAAGAATTAAATCTTTAATTCATAGCACATCACTTTGACAATGAAAACTTTATGAGAGTACTACTCCTTTCCTCTGAATATGATTTACTATCTGAATAGTACATTAACTTTCAATATCTTCTTTAGAAAAACACATATTAACGGTATCACTGAATGTATGTGAGTGAGAGAGTATTGTCTTATTGACTGAATGCCAGGGTGGTCGTCATGGTGTGGTTTCGGCACTGAATAACCGAGCTAACACATTGAGACGATACTACACTGAGATGGCACTGCACACCACTGAGAGGGATTACACGTGGCTTAGGCCTTTTATCACGCACGTCTAAAGGGATTCTAAAGGCCAGCCAATGATAAGGTTTCACTTTAGTTGGGGTCTAGACAGAGCTACCACCCCAACCTGAGGGGGCTCAACATACCACCTCTGGCTTATGGACACTGCCACACAAAAACCAGAGAGGTAAACCTTCCACTCAACTAGCATGACACCAAGACCGCCACATTAATTGGTGATGACAGTGTATTTTTTGATGATTCTGGCCAATCTATCATCTCTCAGCACATGATAGCCGTAAGCTCCGATATTTTAATTACTATAGTTAATGGTATATAAGCATTAAACGCGGGACGTATTCTTCTGAAGTCTAAAAATGAAAACGACACTGTTGTGATCAAAATAGAATTTGATTTAATTCACTCCGTTACTTGAATCACGTTTTCTTAGATACTCAAGTTGCATTTTTACATGTCATCAATACATTTAAGAGTTTAATAGCTTCCAAACATTCCATACTAATATTATAAATGCGAAAGTAACTCTGTTTGTTAGGTTTTCAGGGCTAAGTGGCTAATCTGATCTTGATGAAATTTGTCAGGGAGATACTATTTGCCATTGGGAAGGACATCGCATACTTTTTTCTGCGTATTTTGTCATGGAATTTTGAAAACTAACTGAACTGTGACAGGGAGACGCAGAGCATGTGTCGGCTTCTGTAATGTTCTGCTCAGAACTGGCTGGTGACTCAGTGGGTAATGCGCTTGGTTTCAAAAGTTCCGAGTTCGGTCACGGGTTCAAATCACGTGGGGGGAGGAATTTTTAAGAGGTTTTTTTTTTTTTTTTTTTTTTTTTTTTTTTTTTTTTTTTTTTTTTTTTTTTTTTTTATTAGGAACCTTCGGATTCCACGTTAAACTGCCAGGACAGAGGCGGCATGTCATGGAGGCGATTGAAAAAAAAAACTCGGGGTCCAACAATGGCATACGTGCTATATCGGTCACTCAGGCTTTGTTTGTACTAATAATATTTTAAATGCGAAAGTAAGTCTGACTCTCTGTGTGTTTGTTACGTTTTGACGACTAAGCAGCTACACGGATATTGACGAAATTTCACAACGAAATACTTTGTATCATTAGGAAGGATACTTTTATTTGGGATAAATAACATTTTTCGCCATTAAATTTTTAACTACCAACTGAATGGTTCCAAACAGACGGATAACGTGTGTAAGCCTGTATTGTTATATCGGTCGCTCACGCTGTTAGTGTCTGCTCTGTTCATAAATTTCGTTTATAGACAAAACATATTATATAGTACAAATGTTAATTTTCGCTGCACCACACTATTGTTTTGTGTTTTACTAAAAGTCCTGTCATCAGTATATTTTGTCTTCTTTTTCGACATGTCTTGCACGCGTAAATCCGACCTAAGGCTTAGCTCTAGCAGAGCACGAGCACCTTTTGTTATTAGAAATGAAGAATCTGATGCTCATGCTGAAGCAAGAAGACAAGATCAAGCTGAAGGACAGGATTCCCTCAGTTAACCCCTTAGATTTTTGCTAGTTTTAAATATGTTTCAAATTGATTCTCGTCACGAGACATGTTCGATTGTGGCATGGTATGGTGATATCATCTACGTCAAATCATCCTGACTCAGCTATTTTTTAAATACTTTTTTACCTAACTTACATCTTTCTATATCCAATTCAAGCAATAAAATTCTAAGTCCACGCGTACTAAGTATTTCTCTAAAAACCTAATTCGGACTACTACGAAAATTTAAAAAAAATAGCCATATTGGTCCCTAGGAAAAGGTACGGTTATTCTAGAGTTTTTCGTATTTTTGTGTAACTTTTCACATTTTTCGTCCTCTAAAAACTTAATTCGGACTATTACGATAATTTAAAAAACTAACAGAATGTCCATAGAGAAAAATATTTTCAGTCTTTCCTGAATTTTCCAATTTTCTGGGCAACTTTTATTTCTTTAAAAACCTTATTCGGATTATTATCAGTCATTTAAAAAAAATAACAATATCGGTCCATAAAAAGGTACTTAAAGTGTTACCGAATTTTCCAATTTTCCAGACAACTTTTCCAAATTTTCTTTGTGAATACTTTATTCGAACTATTATGAACATCTTTTTAAAAAATAGCCAAATTGGTTCATATAAAAAATACTTTCAGTTTTTCCTGAATTTTCCGGCAACTTTTCATATTTTTCTTTCTCTAAAACGAACATTAGAGAAATTAGCAACATTGGTGTAGCGGTTCTCCAGTGATGCGATTACCAATAAATAGCATTTCATTTTTATTTATATAGATTAAAGCTAATACAAAGGACGTGATTTTTCATTCTGGTCCAAGGTGCAAATCAATCTATCCAGCTATGTCGTCCTATGTGGGCATTTGGAAACGCAGAACGAGATGACTAGTGGAACGTATTACAACAGCAGCTGCTCATGTATATCTCACGCTTAAGTTCCAAACTTTAGGGAACGTTTCGAAGCGCTTTTATTAGATTTTTTGATGAACGATACATTCTATTTTGTTACTACCTGCTATTGTTGCTAGCTACGAGTGAAATTTCCAAAAATAAATATGCCATTCATATTAATTCAGTCTGGTGAGATTCCAGTTTAGAGTAGAATAATAGGAAATTTACAAATGTAAATGAAATATGCCTCCATAGCTTCAATAATAAGAAGAATGTGAGGTTATAGAAAGATATCTTTTCTCAATTGTCCTCAGTGTGGAAGAAAATTGCGTTTTAAATGTTTTTATTGCGTCTTTCATCAGAAAAAACTTGCTAATCCTTCAAAAAAAAAAAAAAAACCCTTACTATTTCGGTGAATTTTCGTAAAAATGAATCTGTAATGCTACAAACAGCAAATAGAAGCGAATCTTTCGCAAACGGACACAATTCTAAACGTCACGGCTTCTTAGCCGTTTATTCTTTACTATTTCTTTACAGTCACAGATCTACCATTTAAAATTTCACAGTTTTTAACTCTGAATTTCTCGTAAACGACTGCCTACAGGACGAACTCTAATAAGATGAAATATTTGAAGTGTAATGCTATAATTCCACATTGATCGTGCTTTGATTCCTTTTTTCACATCGAACACCTCTCATTGTATGGTTAGTATCTCTTCGAGCGCAAAGAAGTTTATACAGAATTAAATATTACTTATGCTTATTACGTTTCACACGCGCATTCAGTTTATTTTAATGTAATAATTCAAGAAAACTGAAGAACTAATAACCAAAGCCAGAAAATAAAACAGAATCCAAAGAGTAATATTATTTATTGAAGGGAGTTTTCATCTCAAATAAAGAGCTATAGCTCATATTCCTCTCGTCTCGAAATGATTATAATTTATTGCTACTTTCGCGTATTTTAATTGGACAATACTCTCTCAAAATTTTGAAACCACCAACCAAATTGCTGCGGTGGATTATGCGGGAAGCCGTTTAAAACTCTCAGACACACGCAATTCGCTTACAGATTTATAGTAGTATAGATTTGGACTGAGACATTAGTTCAAATAATGACTATGGCCGCGGAAACCTACGATTACATAATGGGCGCGTATTGTTGCAGGTGGCAGGAGCGCGTATACTACGGAGCGAGGACCTAAGCTTTTGGTAACGGTGTTCTCCGCGCCCAACATCACCGACATTAGGCCCGTTTACACGTACGCGCCAAACTGCCGGTCCGGACGGAACGTGAGGTTGGAGCGTCGCTCCGGGAGCGTGCGACGAAAAATGGTCAACACTCCAGTCGCGCGCGCCAGGACTGCGGGTTGGAGCGTACGCGCCAAAAATGACCGTTATCCCGTGGCGCGTGGACTTTCCGCCGGGTTGGAAAGTTTTGTAGACGGTCCAGCTTGCAACATTCGGTTTCCAGGTCGTTGTTGTTTTTGTTAGTTGTGCTTGTGTTTATAAGTATTTAAAATATCCTCCAAAAGAAATGACATAAACTGAGCAATATGAGCTGCTTTACATTTTTTTTTTTTGGTACTGAAAGAATTAAATAAACAAAGTGTATATGGACGGAAAGATGGCATGAAACTAGAGATCTATGTGAACACATTCCTCTTTAGTGAGAGCAACGGGAAAATAAATGACCCAGATGATTTATAAAATTGTCTACGAAACGACAATTCCATATATAACTACATTTTAATAATACAGTAGAACTCCAATTATCCGAATCAATTGGGACCGGACCCCATTCGGATAAAAAAATTCAGATAATTGGATTTTTTCCGAAAAAGAGTCTACTTTAATTAATTACTGTATGTATTTTGAAAATGAGAGAAAAACTATTTTTAAAGAAAAAGAGCTTTTAATTAATTAAATGAAAAGGCTAAACTTTTACATGTTAGGCGTACTTACAAGTGCTGCACATTAGTACAGTATGTACGAACCGCACTGTAAATGAAAGTCTTTGCTTGCTGAACATCTCCGTCTTAATTAAAAAAGCGATTCGGATAATCAGCGATTCGGATAGTCGGAGTTCGGATAATTGGAGTTCTACTGTAATAATATTTAATTAAATTGCAATGGAGCGCACGCTCCTGTGGCAATTTCCCTGTGCACCCATCTTCCCCCTTTCCTGCACCCACCTACATTTGCCCTCTACAAATTTTAACTTTAAATTCTTTCAACGTTTTTGGTACATTGTTCATCATTTCCCTTTATAGCTTATTCCAATTCCTGACACCCTTACCTAAAAAGGTGAAGTTAAAGTTAGTATCTCCACAAATATCAAAACAAGACACAGTCATGAGGAAGAGCATAACTGCAGAGTAATGTTGCCTCCTACTCTTCGTTTTTTGGCAACTGGAATATCCCTCCGAGATTTGAAATTGCTTGCATATATTTTTCTCAGTTCTTTTCGTATGCCGCCGAGTTTCTTGAATCCTTCCAGTGACGAAATATTTGTTTTCACTTTCACATACTGTACATTTGCCCTGCTGAATTCTACTAACTAATCATATTTACGATTTTTTAAATTTTTATTTTTGTAGTCTTTTGATTTAACCTTCCACAAACATAAAATTCTATAAATCCTTCCAAATTATCTCTTGACCACATTTTTCAAGATTTAGATTTTTATCTGTTAAAGCAGGGTAAGTTAAATAAAGTCACCCAGAAATTCGCGCCAACAACGAACTTGTACTGACGCATCAAGACTGCAGACCGACAATGCACGTGTAAACAAGGCCCCGTTAGACCTGCGCGCCAGATGTGCGCATTCGGAGCGCGCGCCAGGCCTCTCTGACCACCGAGCATTTACACGTAAAGGATTGATGCGCGCGCCTGGAGCGTACGCTCCAAAACCGTCGGAAAACGTGCGTGTAAACGGGCCTTATCAGGAGACGATCCGCGCCACGTGGGGCGGCGGTGGGGCGGCGACCTGCGCGTGCTATTCCTACTGGGGGCGGTGGGGGGCGGCGAGAGGCAGGCCAGGCTCGAAGCCGAGAACTTTCAGCACGGCGACCTGGTGCAGGGCAGCTTCACGGACTCGTACCGCAATATGACGTACAAGCACGTGATGGCGCTCAAGTGGGCCGCCTACCACTGCCAGAGTGCGCGCTACCTGCTCAAGACGGACGACGACGTCTTCGTGAACGCCCCCGCCCTGCTGCGGTGGCTGTCGCCGTGAGGCGCATACTGTGCGCGCCCTCACACTTAGAGCCAGTGGAACGAAACTGGTATGTGTCGGAGCGCGAGTTTGGGGGTCACGTGTACCCGCCGTAGTGCTGTACTCACAGGACGTCGTCTTCGTGCTGAACGAGCAGGCGCAGTCCAGACGTACACGTGACGGGCACTCACGCACACGCCGCTCGGCACACACGTCCTCAACAATAGCCTGGTGCAGTCCCTCAACCATTCATATCCCTTGCCCCCAAATTGTAAAACGGCCTAATCATTTATATAAAAAATTTTTTTTTTTTTTTTTTTTTTTTTTTTTTTTTTTTTTTTTTTAGGAATATTGCACTAACATATATTATTGATTAGGCTTGGGAGGAGAACAAAATGTAAGCATATGAAGCGTATTACCAACAACAGACCCTGGTGACATAGAACTTTAACTTTATCAGAGGATTTTGAGTAGCTTAGAAAAAGTGGGTCCAGCGCTGATTATTTGTGAATTGCCAGTGTTTTAGACTTTAATAGCAGTGAGATCGCAGCAGACAAAGTATTTTCAGTATAAATGTTTACACAAAATTGTCTGCACCGATGTGGTGCAAATAGTCTTTTATTCACCACATTTTAAATGAGGTTTACGACCAGAAGATATGGCGGGTCCCCTCACAACCCTCAATACTTATGAGTTGCCGTTTACGACCACACGTTACCTTGGGAACCCACCCGGTAATTTTTGGCTTTTTAATCACTGCCATTTTTATAAATCATATCTAACGCGAACAAAAAATGGCTTTTCCCGGAATTTCACACAGATTAACTGTTTCTGGCTTTTAAATACTCGCATAATTACATGTTGGTATTATATGATTGTGCATTTTTCACCGCTATCGGTCAATAACTTCAGTCGAACGATTGCATACTATTTTTTAATTAGAGAAGCGTATCACCACCGCTGGATGTTTACTGTGTAGGTTTCTCCAAATTCTTCCCGCCCATGGTCAACGACCTAACGTAACGCACGGACTTTTGCCCTCCAAATAATGTCAAGATTTTAATTTATTTCATCCGTGATATGTGATATTAATGGCAGACACACTGTTTCGCGCATATTACAGGAAATAATTACCATTTGAAAGGAGAAAAGGGCGTCATTATTTTGATGCATCTGCGAACCAACCCGCTATCACAACCAGTTTGCAGTGCTTATTGTTTCACGTCCTGACGGATACTGCTTTGATTTCCTGCAGCGGAATCTCAATATTTGAACCCTCTTCTTGATTCGTGTTTGAACTGCAGGTCCTCCAGCAGTATCTTGACAGGCGCTTGGAAGCGTTGGGTTCAATGCGTGGTAGAGGTACCAAGATCGACTAATTCTATCATCGCTGAAGGATTTTATGTTCCAAAAAACGGACGTCTCTCGCAGGTCAAGCCACCGTTTCCTAGCACTGGCCGTTCTTCCCTTTTCACATCAGCGCTTCCGCAGCTCGAAGTTTGCTATATTTTTTTTAAACTGCTTTACGTCTCTCAACAGCGAGGTCTTTAGAGACGGGAAAGGATAGGGGAAAGGAATGGGAAGGAATTCAGCCATGGCCTTTTTAAGGAAGCATCCCGGCATTTGCCTGGAGTGATTTGGGAAACCGTGGAAAACCCAAATCTGGATGCCCGGACGGTGATTCGAACCGCCGTCCTCCCGAATGCGAGGCCAGAACGCTTTCCGTTACACCACCACGCTCGGTTGCTATATTTTATTCAAGCTCCGGACTTCTGGTGAGTTTTTGATTAAAATTTTGGATCAACTATATATTTTCTGACTCTTTCCATATATATTCAATTTTTCATAATGTTTTCCCCAAAACTTCTTAACGACTGCAAAATGTTTCCGGTTATGTCAACAATCGCTTATTTTTTAGGTTGGTTATATAGCTGCATATACGAGGGGCAGTCAAAAAGTTTCCGGAATTGGGTCGTAGTGTTGGCATTTCTGATGCAATTGTTATGAGTTTGACAGGTCTGAACAGGTCATAACAGGCAGTGTGACTGCAGTGTAGCTGAAGGTAGGTCTGTGTGGTAACCAGTTAGCGCGCTGTCGCAGTTTGAGCAAAGGGCGAACATCAAGTTCATGTGCAGATTAGGGAAATCTGCTTCAGAGAATTTGTTAGCCTTACAAACAGTTTACGGTGACGATTCGTTAAAGAAACAGCCGTTTACGAGTGGTTTTTAAGATTTAATGGTGGACAGGAATCGCTGGAAGACGAGAGTCGCAGTGGGAGACCTTCAACCTCCAGAAACGAAGCAATGGTCGAGCAACTGAAACAGTTTATCAAATCAGACCGAAAAATGACCATCGATGAGCTGGCACAAGAAGTGAGATTCCACATGGACGAGCGACGGCTGTACTTCGGAAGATATCAAAACAGGATTTCCATCGTTAATTCCAGCAATGGCAGGAGCGGTGGAGCAAGTGTATGTGTTCAGAAGGAGCCAACTTTGAAGGAGATTAAGTAAATGTGTACTTATGTTTTGTTAATAAAGAGTTATAATGAAATTCCGGAAACTTTTTGACTACCCCTCGTATTTTGGGTTTTATTAATTACGTGAACAATGTTCTGAAATTTTAAAAATGTTCAAGAATTTTGGATTTGAGCTATCACTATATTTCTGAATCATGTTTGGTTTTTCTGAATACTCTCACCAATTCTCTTCAGTTTACACTAACATATTTTCGGAATCGGCAAAATTCATTTCTTTTTGAAGTTAGATATATGCTTTTATAAATGTTTTGGTTTCTCCCACTACAGAGATCAGTTTACAAATAAAGATTCAAATACAGACGTTCTGAATCAGTTCTCTCTCTCTCTCTCTCTGTGTTCGTTCAATGAAAAGAAATAAAATAAAAATGACGATGAATACTATTGTAATTTTATAGTTGGATTCTACTTCCCCCATCTCAGACTATAATTATTAGATTCCCGAAATATATGATCTGCTGAGTGGAAATATTTGCCGTACAACTCATAGGAATGTTTATTGCTTGTCATGTCCGGAATCGCGGCTTGATTTAATAGTTTTGTTATAACCTGGTTTGTCTGCGTGCACAATGTGGTTTTGCATTCTACTTATATGACCGGTGTCTATTGTTATGAACGAACACTGTTCTATTAGGCAGTTAATTTTTTTACTATTAACGGAGATAATAGTTCTCTGACCTCGTAAAGTCCCGACCATGTTGTTTCCTCAAAAGTGGTTTACTAAGCATGACATATCTCAATATCTTGAGATTCTGTGATCTTGTTATATTGTTTCGCATGTGACAAGAAAGCTCGGCGGTTTTTTTTCCCTGCATTCCTCTGCCCATATATATATATATATATATATATAAGTTTATAAGCAAGATCATGTAAATTCGAATTACAAATATCTTTGGAGACTCTGAACATTTCTGATGGTGAAATCATCTTATAAGATTTCGGGAGACGAGTTTTTTATGATGTTGTGGATTTTGGAGTTGTAAGCTGGGACTACGAATGGTAGTAATTATTCCCAGTTATCATACGTTTCATTAGCATATTAACTCAAGCTTTTAATAGAAGTTCTGTGTGTTATTTCGACTTTTCAATTCGTTTAGGGATGATAATTACTTGTTCTCAATTTTTCAATCCCTAATAATTTGGAAACCTTTGTAGATAGTGACGACTGAAATTAGAACCATTGTCTAAATTATCGATTGAGGCATATCAAAACGTAGAATCCAATTAATTAAAAAGACTTCCACACTAATTCTGTTGTCTTATCAGCTAAATTACCATCGTGAGATAACTGGAAAAAGTATCGGAAATGGTAAAACTATTGCCTTCTCTATTTTGTCTGAAAGGACCCCTAATATCTAGACCAGTTCTGCTGTCTCCGGTAGTAACTGCAAGGGTTCTCCGGCTTTTCAAGAACCACACGTCTCATTGCATTTGAAACAACTACTCACATATTTGTGAAAGTAGAATATTCTGTAGCGGTTCGCTGATATGAAACCACAATAACCTGATAGGAAAGAACCGTGATACACTTTTATGATTGGTTCTCTCAATGTTTTAGCTTACTGAAATTCTATGACCGTGCTTGATAATTCGGTGCAGGATGTTACCGCGAAGCAAGAATTATTTTTGCATTCTCCATTTGCTACATTCCTCATCTCCAATAGGTAAGTCTGTTAATGAGGGTGGTTCTTAGGCATTTACTACTGTGATTTTACTATTTAAACCACCAGCGTTGGGCGGCTGCGTAGCTCAGGAGGTAGAGACTCTTACTAGGACCTAGATGACCGGGGTTTGATCCCCTATGAAGCCCAAGTTTTTAATTCGAAGTTGAATAGCTGGAACGTCTCCCTAATCTCACTAGGCGTCTGATGCAAGACTTAGTACAATCTTGAAATGTAACACAATCAAGTTACATCATGTAATTAATAGCAATAAAATGTTTCAGATACCACCAAACGTAGTAGTAACAATAAACAACATTTTGTGTAGTAATCAGGTACATTTATGTACGTCTTGTGAAAGTATGAACGAACATTTTGAATAAACGGAAGAGGTTAAATTAATTTTATGTGAATCGTCACTAGTGCAGTAAAAACCTGTTCCTAACTAAGAAGTTAAAATTATTTGCTGTACAGGAAAGTTATCTACAGCAGTCGATGGAAAATATCGATTCATATTAGGCATGCGTGGAGACAGCTCACAAATTGGACACCTAATAGAATAATTGATTAATTCTCTATGTTAATTAGAACATTATATTTGGCTATCTTAAGAATATCTTTAAATATTAAATGCCTTAATTAGCTCGCAGTTGGGTCCTTATTGATAGTTATATGTTTGCAACTATTAGATAGTGATTTCTGTATTTGTGTGACCTCTTATTGGAACAGAAGTTTTTGCAAAGTACGTTATTATTGTCACAGTTGGGAGATATCTTTTCGGGTTGTCTCTGCGCCTCCCGATTTCCTGTTTGGGCCACACGACATGTCCCAGTCAGACATCCCATGCCTGTGGAACGTAGTTCATCCAGACTGCTCCATCACGCCACCATCGTGCAACATGTGCCTTCAACGACGCTACATGAGTCCATTATTTTTAGTCATTTGTTGTCTGTTCAGTGTTTTCCCAGACGTTCCTTTATGGACTGCTATGCTCAACTAATGATGTAATTTAGCCTCATATTTCATGATAAAAAAATCAGAGATGATGCAAACGGTTTCATTTAAGTTGACTTTGAAAATACCTCAAACTTTGTGTAATAATCTGTAGTTTTAAATTAGATGACATTTTTATTTTAATGTTTCATCTTCTTCTACCTGACAAAATTTTATTTGCTGTGGGATGGTATGTTATGAGAAGAGGATCAGTATAACGAGAAATAAATCCACAAAAGACTAGAATTTAAGTTTACTTATTGTGTGTAGTCCCACCAGCACCCTGATTTTCCCATTGTTACCTTCTACTGATGCTGCGTGTAAAAAATTTAAATAAAACTGTACTAAACTCCGCAGAAATCAATAATTTAAATAGCGTAACGCCTCTATTTTTCGTTCCATTTATCTACGAATAAATATATTTGTGTTACTGCCAGAGCGATTCAGGGGACGCACCGGATGTCACAGAGGGGCGTCTTTTCTTACCAGGTGGGTCGATCGGCCACCTTCACAATAAGGAAAGGCAATACGGCCTTCGATATCTCTAAAATAACCCAGAAAACTTTGCAGCGCGTAAGGGAAAGTTACTTGTATATTTAATTGAAAAACTACTAGAACAAATGAAAATCCCATTTCGTCGTTCTGTGGAGGAACTGAATGAGATAGTTAAGAACTCGGTGGTATTTAGTGACTTTTAGAAAACAAAGAAATAATTATATCCCAAACTATTTATTTCGTGTCCAGTACCTTTGCCATAGAACGGGAGTTATCTTACATGCCGACCGAACAGGATTATTAAATGGATGAGACCCTGGATCACAGATTATCTTAAAGATGAATACTAATAGTATGATAAGATAGAAAAGGTTTTGTTACCTCAGTCAAATGTAATCTTGCTGCGCTGATATTTGCCTGCACAATCTAGATAGAAGTCTTTGTAAATTTCTTTGAGAAAAGAAATGTTTTTCTCTAGTCTTAATGTATCAGTGTCTGGGAAATGGACGCTTGTGTGGACGAGAGGTTTATCAGAGTCAAGTTTGGTTTCTGGGAATTTGAGGTGTGAGTGACAAAAGGGTTGACTGAGGATGTGGATATGAGGGGAAGGGGGGTACTGCTGTGTGTTTGGGTGTGTAGTGAGGCAGGGAAGCAGGTAGACTGCCATAGGTGTTTCTGTCCACATGTAGTCATTGATTTCAATAGAGTCATTGGCATGCTTTCGGTAGGGTTAGGGGAGGATATCTGGAGCTTACTGTTACATTACAACCTAACCGAAAAGAAACTGCGCGAGGAGTGGTGTCAACACGATCCATTAGGGAGAAATTAACCAAACCTTCTTATGGAGAGTGTTGGCAGCTGTGAAACAACTGCGCAAATATGACTACAAGATTCGTATTAAAACGTCGCCGCTGAAACCTTTGGTATGAAATTATATTTTATACATAATGGTCCAGGGTGCATTACATCGTAAGCACAGAGACCTTCAGTATGTAATTATGTTTCATTGCGTATGTGACTGGTTAGGCACAGCAGATTATTTCTTTTTTTGTGTCTTTATTATAACAATAAAAAGTTTCTGTATACCCTCTGCAAATCTACATTGAATTATGGCCTTTTTTTTACCGTAAATTGTACGAAAGGGAGCCTCCATTAATGACGTAAGGTGTTTTTACGGAATTCCGGACCCCCCCCCCCCTCATTTCACCTCACGCCGTTAATGATGGACGCCCCTAACCTGAACCAGTGGACGCCAAAGATTCTTAATAGAACCCTGGCCAGAGATTGTGCACTTTGATGTGATTTTAGTCTTTGAATTTGAATAAGTCTTAAAATCTGTTCAGGTAATTTCGTTCATTAATTTTGAAAATTTCATTTTTTTTACCTACGTTAACTGTTGCTAAGATATTACATGCCTCAAATAAATTTACACAAAGGATTTGAATTTTCATTTAAAATTTTAAGCACAAGTCATATGTGCAAGTTACGGAATGAGCAAAGATCTACATTCGAAACTGTCTGATATGTATTTCTTTAGAACCATCTTCTCCTCGAGATGATTGTAAAATGAAGAAATACGATAGTCTTCATGTCTTTATCTGCGTTAAGATGTAAACGAAAAAAACAAATAAAAAGAAACAGTTGGCAGTGATTGTGGATTGCCGACAGAAGTGAAAACTTAAAACCTTGAATATCATATTCACAACACGTCATACTTATAGCTACAGATATACTAAATAATAATGATTATGTGTGGTCGTACTGGTGACAGCGTTTCCATGGGCTGCACATTCCACCCCTGTCTTAATCTAATCTAGTAGTCCTACCAGGTACAGGAGATCTGCAGTTTAACATGTAATCCGAACTACGGAAGCGTTCTGGCATTCTTCACATTACACATCAAGCTATGCCAGAGGTAAAAGTCAGGTTGAGAGTTTATGAAAATCCCCGCCGAGACATGGATTCCCCTGTCAGACGCCTCAACCATTGAGCCACCAGACCGCTGTTAACATTAGCATGTCGGTGACGCGAACTCATAAGATTTTACCCATCCAAAAATCGTCTAACATGCCTAAAGAAGTTTTCACTTCAAAAATTAAAAATCTATCGTAGTCCACAAACCGAAGGTTGGTCGAATCGTTCCGAATGAGGTGTGCCAAACTATTGTGTCAGTGGTAGGAAGGTCAATTCCTTTTCTCAGTGGCCTTTAATTTAACGTGGAATCAGAACCACGGAAAATCTCGGCGTAGCTCATATAATGAAATACAACATCTAAAAATTGATGCCCACCACGGGATTTGTACTCGCGATCGGAGAGAGAAAATTCCAGAAGTAAGCTCATTAACCGCCGGGCTACAAGACTGCCTTGTTTTTTAAGTATGCATGTGCTAGGTACTATGAAAATCGGATTAAAATTGAATGAAAAACGTTGATAGAATTGTGGTGAAGGATAAAGGAGGAGAGGGTTTAAGTTTTTGTAAATCAAACGTATACACTATTTTTTTTTCTTCTTATGCAAAGTTTTTTCGAAATCAGACAAAGTGTGTGTTCCAAAAAGCGCGTATATCATACGCGCGACACGGCATAGAATGTCGGTGACGCGAATTCATTGATTGACCCTCAGCCTACAACCCGGCTATAGAAGTTTTCACTTCAAAAATGTGTTTAACATTCTTACAAAAAAAGTCTTTATAGCTAGTTTGTACGTTGTGTTTCCGATACCTATAAGTTAATGTCATTTCGTTAAGTCGTGTTGTGTGTACTTCGTTTATTCGATACAGACCGTTGGCTCATGTTTTGTCATGATTTTTCCCGAGAGAGACTTCTAGAGACGTCAGATAAACGAACTGCACTCAGCTCAGCTCAGCTGGCTGCCGGAGCGTCCCCTGGGGAAATGAACTGAGATCAACAGGTGCCCCGCCTGATTCTGTAATCGCTCCGGGCTGTAGACAGTACTTTAAAAATCTTTCACAGCAATAGATTTATAAAAGACGAGTTGAAATTAACTTATAAAAACATCGAAAGGTATGTTAAACTGCTGACCTGTGGAAGATTTCTAGTTTCATTTCAATTTGGAAAACTTCGAGAAATGGATAAATCCCAAGTTGGATTTAACGTCTCATAGACGTTTATGTGTTTAAAAATGGAATAGTATTAGAGCCAAGGATCCGGAAGGATTTCAGGCATGGCCTGGACGGATTTATGGAAAACTGAAATCAGGATTGCCGAAAAAAGGATCGAATCCACGTGCTCCCGAATGTTGCTTCTCAGGCGGGAGGCCGACAATGACCAGGAAGCCGATCCATGGAAACGTATTTCGTGTAGCGATGTTGGAGGATTCGATGCATTGGAAGGGAGCATGTTACGGTAGTCTGCCCCGGTGTAACGTGCTTCGCAATTTTTCATTCAGTTTTCGGCGGCGCTGCAGAAATTCCGTACGACGGAACGGCTCTAGGTACAGAATTACAGAAACCTTTCAAGTTTTCCACTCAATATTTTTTTTTAAATGCACACCATATACGATAGTTATATCTGGCCTGGAATAAGTAGAAATGCTTGAAAGTGGACATTCTTGTTTTTTCCGCACCTAATAACTATCCAGTGTACCTCGCTTCCTCTTGGTGCTTTGTTTGTATGTATACATGTTTGGCATATTTGTTGTTTTTAGACACAATCGCGGAATGTTACCAGCACTGCAAAAAAATGCCACAAAAAATTATGAGTCTTAACAGGTTCGTTTTGTCATAGTGGTCGTGGTTAGGTTGACATTCGGCCTGGACCAAGAGAAAAAACTTTCTGAGGCATCCATCTCAGAAATGGCGGTAGTTCTACTGTATTATTACCGTGGCGCCACAATATGATGATGAATTCCAGAAAAGAGAAAAATCAGTTATAGATTTAGTTCTTAGTGATTTTGGTGTCGTTTCTTCTGGTCCAGGCCGTATTTCAACCTAACAGCAAGCACTAGAAGGAAAATAAAACACCTATAGCGCATTTACACTGTGTAGATATAGTGGTTTTGGTGAATTTTTTTTTCTGATCCAGGCCAGATCTAAACCTAACCTCCTCACTTTTTCGAGAACTCAGCGAGATATCAAAACAATTTATTCTTTATTTTTATTTGTCTCTTCGAGTTACATACGAATTCATCATCAACTTTGGTATGGCGAAATTTTACTTCTGGTCCAGGTCGCATTTCAACCTAACCACGTCAATTTTGAGACATAATATCCCGAGAACTATGCGAGATATCAGATAACTTTGTTCTTTACTTTCAATTTGTCTTGTCGAGTTACATAAGAATACATCATCAATTACAAGGCCGAATGATAAAGAGGCCAAAGATTAAAATATTTCTTGTAACATAATTAATCAGAGAATAAGGAAGGTTAACTGAAGTTATACTGTTGTTATTTCATCACTCACAGGTGGTGCGAACCTGAACAAATGTTGAATGCATAGCTCTTGTTGACACTGTCTGCAGAGTTGCAGAAGGAGAGCATTGGACGTCCTGAGGATCGAGCAAGGATTTTTGTCTCTTCAACTCATCGCTGAGTCCTATCAGTAGAATCAAACTTAGCGTTACCGCTGCAAATAGAATCATGTTTGCACGGAGCTACTTGGCATCTTCAAGGAACAATTTAAGAAAGTTCGTTTGATTACGTTTTCTGTTATTATAATCGATAGTCGTGGGACCCCAATTGCGCAGGACGACATGCGGCTGGCTACTGTGGCTGCTGGTTACAGGAGGTCCTCGTTGGTGGCGGCGGCGCCTGACGAGTTTGGAGAGGCGGTTGGCGCTGGGGTGGGGGTTGGTGGCTGCGACCATCTTGTTGTCGCTGTACGGCCTGGCCGGCTTCCCTCCGTGGCTGGAAGACGCGGCTGAGAGCTCCTTCGTGGTGCTACTCCCGAGCAAGGCCGCCTCCTCGCCGCCTCCCTACCAGATGGAGCGCCTGCCCGACGGAGACGCCGACAGGCTCATCGATCTCCGCGACTTCCGGTACCTCATCAACAGCAAACCCTGCGGTAAGCCCTCCGGTGAGTACCTGAAAGTCGATGGTGGAATTAGTACAAGTAGACTTCTGAGTAATCCCCCTTTACCACGGCGCAAGATTCAAAGTACTGTGTGGAGTATCCCTAACCCACTTACCATTTTGTTATTATTATTATCATTGAATTATTTTACTTTGATTAATTATAAGTAACCTGACTAATTATGTGTGTTATTATCGGATTTACACACATAGTTTTTTGTATGATAAAGGTGGTAGCATGGTATAATTCATTATCTTTAAGAAGTAGTGTGACAATCTTTGGCATCGGCTAACACAGCTGGGCGCGAACAGAAGTGTTCATTGGGAGCAAACACGTCATGGCACGGCATGTGTTAACTGTACACATTGTCTGGGCGCGACTTAGAATGTTGTGAAACCTTTATTTTGTTATGAAGTGTATCGCGGACGTGTAAATGTTTGTACAAGTAATTGAATAAATATAGTGGTATTTAGTTCGGAGGCACTTTTATCATTTCTTCAACTGACTGTAAAAGGCCTACCTCCAAATTGTTTTGTGATGATAAGTTATTTATTATTATCTTCAATTAAACTAAATAAGGTTTGCAGCCGGCATGTGCTGAGAGGTGATAACGGGCCCTAATCACGCTGTTTCATCTGATCAGTGTGTAAGTGTAAACAAGTTACGTGTTTCGTTTGTGGCTGTCTATAGGTTAACGGCAGCTATTTAATCCGTACTTTTTCTCTTCTCCACTCGTTGGGCTAAACCCACTCAATCGATGTTGTGTAATTTTTTTAGTCCAATTGGTTTGTTGTCTTCTGATGACCTTCATATATTATTTTGGTACTTTTACCACTGGGCCATCTTTCATAGCGTCAGGTGTCATGTATGTCGGGAAAAACGCGGAAGTTTTCACTCGGGCTACGTGAAATAAGCGACTCGAGATTCAGTCGTTCTGTTATCACTGCTATGCATCAAACGCCACTCGATACAGTTGACCAAACCGGTCGAGGAGCCAGATCGATTCTGTTACGCAAACGAGAGATGCGACTCGGAAACGCTGTATGACTCTGTAATAAATCTTCTATTAAACTCACATCAGCACAAAGAATACACGCGACAAATGATCCTACTCAACTGACTGATAATCTTCGTGTGCTACGACCACTTAATAATGAAGCCGTAAAAATAAAAAGAACCATTTGTATAAATATTTACGCTAATGAAAACAGTCTTTAAGATTCATGTTGATTTAAATATCACTCCTAGGTATTTTTCTTTTTAGGTGAGTGGAGAATCTTTGGCCTAGCATTTGGGAGAACGCGGGTTCGCATCTTGTCCTGCCCTCCAAATAGATTTGGGTTTTCCCAAATCACTCCAGGCGAATGAAAACAAAATTGTTCATAACAATATTGAAATGAAACCACCGTTCCTGCCGGGGAATGAACCAGGTACCTCGAACTTCTGACTAAATACCTTATCGCTTATGCTTACAAAGACTATTTGCTGCAGGTTCTCCGTTCCAGGCGATAATGGGAAATTTCAATTAAGGTATATTTTTTCTTCTACAGCGTATCTATTGTGTGGCTTCACAGTGAATTTTTTACTGTTAGCATTTAACATTCGTTAATCACATGTCCGACACACTACCTGTCAGTTGTAAGATCCACAGGTGGTATTTTATATGTAACACAACTGAGGTCATACTAATATTCACGAGCAAGAAACAATCTCTTTGCGGATTGTAATGTACCACATTTTAATTATTATTCTGATATGCTAATATTAATATTTGTCATTTCTGCTTTGATTTATTGTCATAAATTTTAAGTCGGTTGCCAGAAAACAATTCCAAAATTTGAAAAACATCTTTTAAATGCAAAATATTATGGAATCAATAACTTAAAATGATAGGAAAAATCGAATGAAAAAAACTCGAAATCCCAACTGAAGTTAAAACAATAGTGAAGCAAAGAGAAATTATTCAATTTATTATAAAAATAAACACGAATGCAAAATTATCGATACTATGTTGAAGATTGCTTAACAAGAAACTTTAGCGTACCATGCACAATTTGATACCAAACTCAGCGCATTTGACACAGTAAAGAGAATCCCATCTAATGAACTTATTCATCAGGGCTGCCATTATTTATTTTGCACTGATTGGTGGATCAATCGATGTATTGGTAACCATTAATAAAAACAATGTGATAGGCAGTGAATTATTTGCATTTTTTGTGTGTCGAGAAATTTCCACAGTGGACAACCTTATTCGGGTCAACTACCCGCAAGCTAGCAGAACGGTCCTTCCAGGAACCACCTAGGCAAGTATGACGCGTGGTCACCACGTGGACGATACCCGCTAGAAATCCCTCGGGAGACGACAGGAAACATCCGTCTTGAACCGTCAGACGTGGAGTCTTAAGCCCAGCTTGTTTTCCACACTCAATGGAAGAGAGAGATAAATAAGTGCGACAGAGATGAAGCTATTACCCAAACTGCGATGGTTGACGAAACCATTCGATTATAGTAACCAATTATAATACTACGAATACTGGGAAACTTCTGAACGCCGGAGAGAGGGTGTATGAATGAGCGAATAAGGGAATCAATGTTACTATCTGTTTATTTTTTTGTTCCATGATGGAGCCAATGAGAAAACGAAGTCATTCCTTGATTTGGGAGAAACTCGAAATCGTGGATAAGAGACGAGGAGCCTCGAGGAGCGACAAGGTCTGAATCCTCGGAGGGGACGGTCCGTACACAAACTGGCAGCTTGAGTAGCGACCATTATTTTAAGTTTGTTTTGAAGTGATGAACTTAGGTTTGGTCCTGCAGTACCTGGAATGATAGATTCCAGGTAGCTGAATGTCTCTTCTACTGCCACGGTAAAGTAACTAACTGCATCTGCTTATAAGCTGTTTGCACTTATAGAACTCTCAGAAACCCAGATAACGTCCTGAGCGGAGCGATCCGCATGACAACAATCTCTCTAACCTTTTTTTTTGCGGCTTTACGCCTCGTGGACGGCTAAGGCCATTATAGGCGGGTTGGGACTGGGGACAAGGAACGGGAAGGAATTCTGCCATGGCCTTTTTAAAGGTAGCATCCCGGCCTCTCTAACCATTTGAGCAAAGTCGCGTGTCGTTGTTATAGACTTTAAAATTATCAAAAGGTCTTAAATTTAAAAGAAGTGTGAGACATTCCGTATGTCTCTATGATTATTTTTTCATGAATATTTTGTAATTTTAGATTAAGTTAATTCCAATGATTCAATTATTAAATACTGCTTGATAATTTATCGACCGTTTATGTAGGACGAAGGTCTAGTTTTTTTCTTTTGATTGTTTATACATTTAAAGGTAAATGTGCCTACCTTCCGTCGGTCATGCGGTTTTGTGTAATAAACAGCCAGGTTATGGCATCCTTTTTCATGTACCTATGCTTTTAATATAAATATTAGAGAACACTTTCATCTATAAACTATTAAATTCTTCATTATTAAAAGTAATACTAGAGCCCTGCAAGAAACCGTCTCTTACAGGATGGCACCACAGAAAATTCTAAATCTCATTCATGGAAAATCAGTCCCCACAACAGATTGAAGATTTCTCTGCATTTGATCAAAATGTCTGAGCGCTTGAAACCAAACTAAATGCTACTCCAATACAGAGGAGATACAGAGTAGAATGTATCATACACTGTTGGTAGGCACGAAGACTTTCCTTGCTGATTAGTTTATAACACATTTTTCACAGCGCACACTCTGGGTCCCTTATTCCAGGGTCGATAAAATTAGATATCATGCGAGATAAATGACTCGTGTCACAAAAACGGCATTTTAGAAATATTGACATTTTTGCCCTTTAAGGGTTAAATTCTGAAAAATTCCTTTCCCAAAATATGATGTGATAAAAGTGGAGACCTTACGTTTTAAAATGATACGTCATTCAGACACTTCGGTTAGTTATCTAGGGAGACAATGGTTTGTGACAAAAAAAAACACCTTATAGAAATAATATACCAACTGGATCAACTTGCAGGTGTTACGAGCGCGTGTACTCCGGAGCGATGCCCGAAGTTACTGGTAATGGTGCCCTCCGCTCCGAACAACATCGACCAGCGCGCTGTTATCCGCGCCACGTGGGGCGGCGGTGGAGGCGGCGACCTGCGCGTGCTGTTCCTGCTGGGGGCGGTGGGGAGCGGCGAGAGGCAGGCCAGGCTGGAGGCCGAGTCCCGCCAGCACGGCGACCTGGTGCAGGGCAGCTTCACGGACTCGTACCGCAACATGACGTACAAGCACGTGATGGCGCTCAAGTGGGCCGCCTACCACTGCCAGAGCGCGCGCTACGTGCTCAAGACGGACGACGACGTCTTCGTGAACGCCCCCGCCCTGCTGCGGTGGCTGTCGCCGTGGGGCGCCCGCAGACTCATACTGTGCGAGATCTTCCCCACCCCGAAGGTGCAGCGGAACCGGCAGAGCAAGTGGCGCGTGTCGGAGCGCGAGTACCCGGGGCGCACGTACCCGCCGTACTGCGCGGGCTACGCCGTGCTGTACTCGCCAGACGTCGTCTTCCTGCTGTACCAGCAGGCGCAGGCCACGCGCTTCTTCTGGGTGGACGACGTGCACGTGACGGGCACGCTGGCGCAGAGGGCCAAACTCAAGCACACGCCGCTCGGCAAGCTCGCCATCAACGAGACTCAGGTACGGCCTCTCAACCGCTCAACCACGCTCATTCTCCTTTTCCGACAAATTGCAAAATAGTCAAATTAAATTATGAAGACTTACTGCATTGATATACAGGGTCTCCAGGAATGAAAGGCTAATCCTGCAACCGCAGATATGTCGCATCGTGTCCTTCTTGTAATGTACCTCTAAACAACAGAGAGTGGAACACGTGTGTGCGTGCCTCTGTCTCGCGGGAGGCCGCAGTTCTGTGTTGCGTCAGCCCTTGAGAGCACATGCTACATCAGCTGGTCACCCGTACGCGCGATGAACTGTCGAACAGACGGGTGACAGACCACAGCTGAGGACGGAGCCGAGTGTCTGAATACGTCTTCAGTAGAAAGGGAATACAACTAAATCTGTACCCAAGAATAAAGCATGAGGCGTAGCCAGAAGAGTACAGTCAGTAGGGACCATTTTTAATACTGTTATTAAATGAGAACGGTATGTTTCAAGACTGGGAGCCAACCAGCGGGCGCTTCCTCCTAATACGGAGATTGGGAGACAACAGAAAACAGGTGGGGGACAGGAGGCTGCTTCGTGGCGACGACAAGCACCGAGGGGAACTTGATGGTTGAGCTACCAGCAGCGGTCAGCCACGGCGCATGGAGAGCGGGCAGCCCACAGACTGGACAACTAGATTCGTCTACCACGGTAATAACAATTCAGGAAAGAGAAACTTTCGCATCAACTAGGGTAGTGAACGCCCTGAGATAGTCAGTCGTGCTTTACCGAGAAACTTTACGTCCTTTTGTGTTTTTTTTTTTTAATTTTTTTGTTAAATTTTATAAATTAAAGATGTTGAAGTGCTTAATTAAATACCAAAGTCAGATTGTGAATCTTGTTTCACTACGTCCCATCCACTCACATAATACGTCACTTGGTTAAGAATTCTATTTATTAAATAATTCATGTTAACCTCGCTTCGTGCTTAATAGGGAACACTTCATACTACGTGACAAAATTTTATTTTGGTAAAGTCTCACCATGGACGAGATACTGTGGAGCGACGAGTCTTCGTGCAGAAAGGACGGCTACAATCTGCCACTAGAAAACCCCCAGACAGTTCTCAAACACAACTTTTGGACTGGGATATTAAACGGGCATGTGATGGGCCCCTATGAGCTGCCACAAACTTTAACAGGAGAAATCTATCTCGACTTTTTACATCAGCTGCCGAGTGTTTTGGAGGATGTGACGCTCGCAACAAGGGAAGAAATGTGGATGCAAAAAGATGGCTGCCCAGCACACTACGCCCGAGAGGTACCCAAGAAGGTGGATCGGGCGCCTGGGCCCTATATTATGGCCACCAAGATCGCCGGACCTGAATCCCTTGGATTCAGCTGCGCGGTAAAAAAAAAAAATCAGCTGCGGAACACATTGACCGCAAAGGTTATGCACGCGAATAAAAATATCATGGAATTTATAACGGAAAAAATACAGCACCAATTTGGAAGGTGTTTTAAAATTTTTAGAGCTAATGGTCCGGATAAAAATCTGCGGAAACAGCTAATGACTTACATGTACCGAGGGACGGAGCAAGTAAATGAAGTCATTTCAACAGAAAAAATTATAGGCCACTGATGGCACTGTAGTTGAGATATTCACTCCTTTCGGGAAAACTGACACTTTTAAAATTATGTTTCGTTTTTTTGATTTCGACTATTTATCTAATCAGTTCTCCGATATTTAAAACATTAAAATTAACGGAATATTGAATCAAATGTAATAAGCGTGAGTAATATATAATTTACTGTAAGCACAATCACCGAGATTATTAATATCTTTGACAGTTACATAATTTATCTCTTGTATGAAATGTTTGTAATAGACGCTGAATATTGTACAATGTTAATTAAAAACGTTAATGTGTAGTAATTCTCCCTTAAATATCATATGGATGAGTAATTCAGTTTTTTCTCGAAGAAAGATGCCTACAAACATCAACAGATAACAATACGTATTTCTTATATTCTGGAATAATATCGCTCAAATTTAGGCTGCTGTTCAAACTACTGCCAATAGAATAATCTTATCTTTTTATTAATTAACACTCATAACCCTACTTATGTACTGTTTGTTTGCGGTTGTAACTTTTATCGCCATAAAGTTGGAACTTCTCACGTGTTATTGAGTTTATCACGTCAGAAACAGGCAACCAATGAAATTAAAAAGTAACTAGGACTTATGCTACAACGAGTAAATTTCAAAACTAAATCCATCGTGCCTTACGCTTGTAATATTCTCTTTAGGTGGGGGTGGCTCTACCTTTTAGACACCCTGTATGGCGTCAGCAATTGAAACTTTTCCTATCTTTCTCTATCAACATATCAATATTAAGCCTCGCACATGACATGTCTCAGGGGTTACAAGAATATGAAAGATGGGTAACAAAAGACATGAATTTATTCTACAAATTAAAATACATCCAATTTTGACATGTGAAGTTTTACGGAGGGTTAGCTCAGTTGAATATTTTAAACAAGTATCCAGCTACTCAGGGTAGCTTCTCAGGGGTATTTTCCGGGCTCTTGATATGTTGCACTAAGTCTCACTTTTATAGGCACATACCGTGTCCGCGCACTGCTCACTGCCGGCGACGGGAAATAAACCTCAGGCCCATCAGAGGATGGCGGTGGTCTCGCAGTCCCTCTTCTCACCTCGACATACAGTCCAGAAGTGTCGTCTCCACTCCCATGTAACAGGATACAAGAATATCCGAGTGGCGGGTCACTATTGTCTGTAGGTTGGCTGTCCCTGCTGTTATTGTCAACAGCGCAGCGGGTGGCTTGACGAACAGGCTCGCGGCTTCCGCTCCGCCGAAAAATAGCCCTCGCTTTATCTGTGCACACTGCGTCGCTTTGGAAACGCGACTTATTACACGCTTTAACAAAACGTGTCAGGTGTCATTCTGGTACAGGCTGCATTTCAACCTAACCACAACTTCGTTAATGTTTCCGGTAGAAATATCATAGCTTATGTCACAGGCGCATTAATCCATTAATTGTAGCGCGATCGAATCTTACATGCGGCTGAAACAGTGACATCAGTAATACGGCGTCAGTGAAAGAAAAGGAAATTAAAGGAATCTAAACAAGCATAAAGGTGCTGGTGTTGATAATATTACTACAGATGTTTTAAAGATAGTAGGATGGGACATTGTACCTTACCTTGAAACATTATTTAAATTGAGTCTCGATACTTGTTGTTTACCAGGTGACTGGAAAATTGTGATAATGGTAGCGGTCCATAAAGGAGGGGTGACAAACAGGATTGAAAACTAACTAAAGGCCAATCAGTTTGACACCAGTGGTAGGTAAATTAATGAAGAGATTAATATGCAGCCATATTAGAGGTGTCTGTGAGGAAAGTAAATGGTTTTCAAGTCGGCAACATGGCTTTAGACAAGGATATTCGTGTGAATCTCAGTTAGTAGGATATATGCAAGATATTTCTGATGAAATGGACAGGGGAGGTCAAGTTGATAGTGTGGCACTAGATCTTTCAAAGGCCTTTGATAGAGTGAGCCATAAAATGGTGCTAAATGAGGTAAAAACTATTGGAGCTGACGAAAAGGTGATTTGCTGGGTGGAAGAATTCCTAAAAGGTAGAAAGCAAAACGTTTGGGTAGGAAATGCAATATCAAAAGAAGTAGAAGTGAACATGGGAGTCCCATAGGATAGTGTATTGGGACCATTGTTATTCGTTATTCTAATGAATGATTGTGTTAATGGTTTACTGTCAGAGACTAGATTGTTTGCAGGTGACATAATGTTATATAAAAGGATCAAAACAATAGAAGACTGTAAACAACTGCAGGGTGATCTAGATAGGATAACTAGCTGGGTGAGTCAACATGGGATGAAGATAAATGCAAAGAAGAGTCAGCTTATTAGGTACACAGATAAAAAGCTAAAGGTTGATTACAATTATAAAGTGGGGAAGGAGCTACTAAAGACTCGAAATGTAATTACCTTGGCATTGATAGCAAACTTTACTGGGCAGGACACATTGGACAGTTGGTAGGGGAAGGGTTCAAAATCCTTCACCTGTTGGAAAGAGTGATGAGGGGATGCAATAGAGAAGTAAGGGAATTGGGATACAAAACTTTAGTCAGACCACTGCTGGAATATGATGGTGTAGTATGGGATCCACATTTTGAGTATAAAATACAGGAGTTGGAGGGGGTGCAGAGGAGGGCTGCCAGGTTTGTCTCTGGAAACTACCGCAGAAACACAATCTGTAACTAATATGATAAAGGAGCTGGAGTGGGATTCATTGGAGGATAGGAAGAGGGTGAAGAGAGTCACGGCAATGTACAAAGCCTATACTGGTGATAAAACATGGAAAGATATTGGTGGGAAAATTAAGAGAGGTGCTTAGAAGGGTACGGTTGACCATGACCAGAAGCTGGCACTTGATTTCAGGCATAAGGGGATGGGAATATTTTCTTCCATAAGAAAGGGAATGAGGGACTGCAATAAATTGCCAAGAGAAGTAGTGAATAACTTACCGGAAACACTTAAAGAATTTAAAGCAAAAATTAGTAGAGGGCAAAAGTAGGTTGGAAGGGGAAAAGGAGGGGGTGTAGGTAGATAGCCACCGGAGCGGGCGCTCCATCGCAATTTTATCAATTATTATTATTATTAATTTGTTAGCGTTACCCATTAAGAGTTACACCGCTACTTTCTGCGCATGAGTATCACGTGACGACGTCAGAAAGAATACTAACATCCAGAGGAATCGCCGTATTAAGCCAAGAGACATGCACCTGTATTTTTAATAGCGTTTTTTTGTTTATAAGTTGCTTTTTGTTTATTAGTTAGTTTTGTATATTTATATTCGTTAAATTTTTAGCAACTTTTAGCAGTTATTCAACTAATATCTAAACCATGTCTCGTTAACTCTGCCTCTCCACCAGACTTCTATTATGTCTGTTCGATATTCAATCAATAGATTGACATGTTGTAGTTTACGCAACAAATACGCAGCCAGTTCAGTAATTATTGTTTATAAAGGCTATCGGAATTAACCTCACACATCGCACTGTCAACTGTATTGCATTCGATCATAAGTGATCAATAAATGGGATTATTAAGCTGATAATCGCCTACCATCACATATTAGGTAGATTCTCAGCTAGGCATCAATATGACCTGACCTTTTATTGCCTAACGTTCCCCAATGTACCAGTGAAAAGTTGTCAACTCTAACAAACAACATCCTTCTGTAACCCACATGATATTGCTTAGATTCGCATGATCAAGACGTCTTGAAATCAGAAAGTATCTTCAAGAAAGAAGAGATAGCTAATAACCAGAAAGTTAGTAAGACCTCTTCAACCCAAACTCACACAAAATTAGCTCCCCCCCCCCCCCGCCTCCCCCCCGCCCCCTCCCCGCCCAAACGCTCAGGCTAACTGGTAATATAGGGTTCGGCACTGGAGATACAAGCTGGTTTCTTACACCTGTATGAAAGATACACTCAAACATAAATGAGAATTAAAGGGGAATGGGGAGGGGAAGATACTGACCGTTATTTAAGACCAACCTCAGATTTCCCCCCTTTCTTGGAGCAACGGTTGTGATAATAGGCCCACACTATCAGCTGTCCAAGAGAGCAGACTGGTGGCTCAGTGGTTAAGGCGTCTTACTGGAAATCGGAAGGTCTCCCGTTCGAATCCTGGTCTCGGCTGGGATTTTCAAAGGTCCTTAACTCGATCTTCTTCTCTAGCACAGCTTGCTGAGTAACGTGAAGTTCGCCTGACCTCCATCCACCTCAATTTTGAGATACGATATCTCCAGAACTAAGCGAGATATCAAAAAAATTATTCGTTCTTTACTTTCAATTTGACTCATCGAGTTACATAGGATTCCATCATCAAATTGCGGCTCCACGGTTATCGTGGAATCCCCAAGAAACTTACCTTTTTTATGAGCTTCAATATTCGCTGTGTGTGCAAATCAATCTAGATCAGTGTTTCCCAACCTTTTTTGGGTAATGTCCCACTTTCAACATTTTTTTGCCCCCCATACATAATTTTTAATAAAAAAATTATTTGTTATTAAAGATACTAATATAGGATGGTTTTTGAAAGAAAACACTTTAATATTATCATAAAACACAGTAATTAAAATTAAAAAACATATAATGAAATACTAAAATTCAAATCCAAAAGATTTATAATAAACATTTATTATGGCAATTTAGTGTGATCCTTTTAAGAATTTGCTTTTTCACTATATTTTGTAAACATATCTGGCATTGCGTTTAAATAACCCATAGAGAAAGCGGAAAAGTCGCATCAAGTCAATTTCTAAATTACCCCCCTAAAAAAACCAAATTGCCCCCCTGTGGGGCGTGGGCCCCACGTTGGGAAACACTGATCTAGATCATACCGGGCAACGCCGGGAGCTCTGCTAGTATTAACTATAAATGTTCCAAAATCTAGTACAGTAAACTGAAATTTGTTCAAATATTTCTAGGTTTTTCACTAGTAATATCTTGTTTTATCTTTTTGAAACGATTTTTACTATTAAGTAGCGATTTATAAGTGCCATTAAAAGATATCTTATTGTAACAGAAGTTTTAATTAAGTACATTATTTTTGTCACAGGTGTATGATATTATTTCTGGTACCTCTGCGCCTCCTGATTTCCTGTTTGGGCCACACAAGATGTCAGAGTCAAAGATGAGACGCCTGTGGGACATAGTTCGGCGTGTCAACACCACTGTACCATCACCGTAAGTCAAGTACCTTCAACGACGCCTCCAGAGTCCACTTCCTGTCTGTACAGCGTGATGCCAGAGGCTCCTTTATGGACTGCTAAACCTAACCAGCGATGCAGTTCAGCCTCATCTTTCATAATAAAAAAAGGTCCTTATGACAGGAAACAGAAAGTTCACAGTGAAAATACCACAAGCTCTTTCTAATATTCTGTAGTTTTAAATTAGATAACTTATTCATTTTAAAGTTTCATGCTCTTCTTCAGGCCAAAATTCTATCTCCTGTGATATACCATTTTATGAGAAGTCCATCGAATTGAATTCACAAAAAGACCAGAATTACGGATCCTCTTGTTCGTCTGTGATTGTGTCCAGAACGACATCATTAATCAAGATTTTACAATTCTCAAAGTGTAAATGTGTTCTGTTATAACGTGATAAGGTATAAAAGTTTTTGAGACAAAAGAAACCTCCCTATATTTTGTCCTACAGAACCTGATAAATTGTTAGAAAGAAGATTTTATTAAAAGAAAAATGTTCTGAAATGAATGTAGGAATGTTTACGAGATTTCTCATTTCTGGGTAATAGATTTCGCTGGAAGATAACCGTACTTAAGATTGCAGATCTGCGTACTGCCTAAAATGGAGGATGTAAGTGATGATACTGTACTGAAAATACGTATCAAAAATTCAGTACACTACAACTGTGATTTATATGTTTTACAGATCTTGTGAGCTTTAATAATCCTAGTAAATGTAATTTCCGCTAATTAGTGTGGTAAAATTAGGTCAGCTCCCGAAGAATTACATAAGTTAATAACATTTCCACACGATAGGGAAACACAGCGTGTTATGGACTAGAAGCCGCATCTCTTCACGAACACATGCAAGCTTAGTATTACATTAAAATGCTGTTGTTAATTTAGATCCGCCAAACTGATAGGAATTACTGTTACAATCGAAATGAAAATCACTTCCAAAAGAAAGAACCATTCGATTTATTTAAACTGTATCTGCTACCAAAAATCAACATTTGAACAACGTAACAACACTTCTTCATGTGCTCCAAACACAAATGCTACAGTCATCATACAACGGAGCTGTGACGCTCACCCGTGCATTCGGCAATATGGAGCCATCTTACACACTGTTACAGGCGCGGCCGCCAAAGATTCTTAACATTAGCTAATGATATTAAGCTTATGATATTCCAAAGACTATACATAGGCCTACTAAGGCTTGTGGAAATCCTATGATATACAGGTTAATTTACAGGCATTACAAACATTCATAAACATATAATTAAATAAAGAATAACATTATAATAATAGTAGAAAAATGATTGGTGGGGTTTATATTGTCACAGTCTTTAAATGAATTCTATATAGATTTATCATATTATAGTAAAACTGTGTATTAAAGCCAAGGAAGGTGTATAATGATCAGCGTATGAGTTATCAAATTGTTTACCAGGTGCAGCTGCCTTAAAGATAAAGAACCAACCAGCTTTTGAATATTGTTGCTTATTTCTTGAATTAACCTATTATCAACTGAAATAACACTAAACAGGCAGTTATATTTTGAAAACATTTCAGTTTAATGCTATTGTAATTTTAATGTGACTGATTTGCTTCTTCCACTCACCGCCAAGCACTGCTGTTTTGGTGACTGCTAGGATAAACAGAAGAATTACATATCTCCTGGTTACCACTACGATCACTTCCCCAACCATGAACCAACGCCAGCGACTACGCAGAACAAAACTGGAACTGTTTTCCTACAATGACACGTTCGTAAGAAATTTAACTAAAATCTCTTTGAAAATAAACGTCAACATGTTTCCCAGATGTTACGATTTCATTTCTATAAAATAATTTCTAAATCAGTTAAAATGTTTCACTACTTTCAAGGAAACGGTCACTAATGGGTTTGGATTAGAGGTAACAGTGATGTTTTCTTGAATTATTGATTTACACTATTATTTAGTGAATATTTGATCTCATTGTCGATCTAAATTTTAAGTGTAAAATTGAAACAAAATACGACTACAAGTTAGTATACTTCAGGAGGAACAGGTAGATCAGGGTGCCCAAAGTAAGCAGCACTAATTGATTTAAAATACTACAATATTTAAATTTCAGCTATAGCTTCTGTACAGTATACTTAGGAACCTAACACACTTTTTGGTCCTACCACACACCATTCAGGAAATTAGAGAAAATAGGTGCAAATGTTTCGTTTGTACATTGTATTTCTGCAAATCTGATTCTGTCAAGAGGACTTTAGCAAATGACTCTTTATTATTAGGTTAGTTCGACGATTCAGCTTCGTGTTGTTCTGTGTGGGCAACCTGGCTGATTGCTAGAAAGGTATGCTTTAACAGCCACCTTCCCCAAGAAATAGCGTGATGTAGATATGGTATCAACTGTATCCCGGTATAGACGATAATGTTCTTTGTAGGAACTTGTGGAACAGGGATATGGCTTTGTCGTACCAGTGGATGAACAAACATGCGCAGAGGATGAAAGTACAATTAAAATACGCCATATACGCTGGGGCGGGACTTCGTAGCTAAGCGGCAATGAAGTAATAAGTCTAAACAAAAAATGAAAACTGACGACTTTGCAGCGATGTGGAGAGAAACAAAACGTAGCCTGGAGGCAGGCTGGGATGTAATGAGAAACAAGCCGCCATGCCAGCTCGTCAACTTCAACTCGACAGAGAACATCGCCCCGGGGAATCCAACAGCAGGCGTTATACACACCACAGAACTACCAGGGACAGCAATGGAAACACTAGCAGGACAAAATGTGCTAAGCAATTATAATTGATTGCATTTTAATTAGTTGATGAAAAATTTGTGTGTGTGTAGTTTTAGTTTACATCGAGGGGAACGTTTAATAAAGACTTTGATGCCATTTGGTTGATATTTCATACACAACAAATGACTTTAGAAAGAGTTAATAAATCCATTTAACCTGTAAATTTTTAGTATTCAATATTTATATGTCTTTTTCCGGAATTTCTTATTTGTTTATTATAGAACTAGTGGTAACCCGTGACTGTTTTATTGCATATCGTCATGATTTTGAACAGTTCCATTTGACCTGTGTTTCCGCCTTGGTGTGAATAAAATATCTTGAGCTTGAAAAACTCAGAAGTATTAATAGACGTAGGTGTTAAATACGGACAGGGTCGATCGCACTATCGTATTAATAGACGTAGGTGTTAAATACGGACAGGGTCGATCGCACTATCGTATTTCGATTCAAAGGTCCTAGACTCGAACTTGCTGAAATACAAACTAAAGTTTGCAAAATGTGAAGAATTACTGTTTTATTGAGACTGGGTATTCGTAATGTAATCTATCTTCATAGTGTCTGTAAGGGCCAGAGAACTTAATACAGATTCCAGATTATTAAACAGTTGAGCAACTCGGATGAAATCAATTGCCAGAATACTCGATTCGGTAGCATATTTCGTCTGATATCCACTTTAAACAACCTGATAACTCATGAACAAAGAGCGTTAACGAAACTGGTTAGTAAAATACTAAAAAGTCAATAAATCGTAATATATAAACTTTGGTCAAGCAACATCATTAGCGAAAGTTTTTAATTAAATTGAAATTTAGCCTAGACCGGAATGACAATTGGCATTCTTGGTTACAACAGAAACCATGAGTAACTTAAATTTTTTAAGGTATTTTTATCTTTCATTAGCAATATGTTAATGAAAAGCAGTTCCACGTTTTTTCAGCTGTAAAATTTATTAATATTTTTTTAAATATGAAATGCTACGAAAATCAAACTTAATGATGTATTATGGCAATTAATTTGGTAGCAGTTGGTTAGCTATTAAATTGTGGATATAACCACGAATTTCTTCTAATGATATCTCTGGTAGCTGTTAATTTGCGAGCGATGGCTGACACGTGAATAGCTACCGAGGTGATTGAGTGAGTGAGCTTAGTATCTTATCTCACCAGCACTATATAAAATAGTCAATAAGGAGAAGTTTAATTTAAAAAAAAAAATTTACATGTTGCGAAAGCGGACTTATGTGGTCATTTCACAAACGATTTCCTTACAATTTCTCAGCCATCATTTATATTCTATCAGATTGAGTGACCGCTTCTGCTCTTACGGTGCTATATCCACAGGTCTACAGTCTGTGACTTACCAGATGCTACAAAGTTTTCAACATTCCTTTGCCACGGTTGCTATTCCAACAAAAGATATTGAACGCCTTAAGACTTTTAAGATTAATTCGTTAGATATTATTAAATATATCCGATAAAAAGTTGGTGTTTCGGAAACTGAGTAGGATCCACATTGTTACACAGTGTATTTTGGAACTTTTATTACATGTTTTACCATTTTACCAAAAAATATTTTTGTAATTAATTACTATTTACAGTAGAAGTAACGGTAAACTTACAAACTTCTATTCCTCACACATTTATCAAGCAAGGCCACTGAATCCAATCCAATTTATTTCGCACTTTACGAACCACGCTTTCAACTGAAGTTTACTGAAGATGTAGTATTAATCGGTTTTTAAATAACGTCAATTCCTATTGCTGATTTTGAAAACGTAACGTATGTTGGGTGCAAAGAAACGTAGTGTGGTAGAATGATAGTATGGTGTGATTTGTTTGCTTCCTATTTAGCCCTAATGCAGTTCCTAAAACTTTATGATCAGAAACCATTAGATAAAAAGGGGATGCGTTGTGGTTTATTTACAGTATTTTTAGTCGCTCAGTGAGCAACACGTATACCAAGTTTTACTAAATCCATCTTGTCGTTTCCGGAAAGTAGTAAAACGTTGACTCAGCTCCATCCTATCCAGAATGTTGTGGGTTGTGGTTGAATTGTCCTTACCGTATTTTTAGTCAGACAGTATACCTAGTTTCGTCAAAATCGTCCAAGTCGTTCGGACATAATGCTGCAACAAACAAACATACATGAACATGTTTACTTTTATATATATACACACACACACACACACACACACACACACACACACACACACACACACACACACATATATATATATATATATATATATATATATATATATATATATATAGATCAATTTGTTAGAGATTACGCAAATTGATGAAGCGTAGGTGACTCATGCATAACAGGCTCAGCCGCATAAATTCGAAACAAACCGCAATAAAATGTTCGAGTGTAAAAGAATGTAAAAGAACACACAACAGTGACGCATGTAGAATTTTGTTTTATTTACGACCTCTCTTCCGTTGCAGTTAGCTTCTGCCAGCAGCGAACAAGATTTGTCTGATGTACGAGATATCGAATTGGCGCCGAGACCGCCGAAAACTTTGCGCTCCAACTGGGTCGCGGTCTTCAGGAAGCAGTTACAGAGAAGTGCCAACTGTCTGCATGCGATAAGTGCCAGGGCCTTACTGCCAGCATTTGCCAGTGAAATTTTGGATGCATAACTAGCGCTCCACAGTGCAAGTTACTGCTATAAGTAAGAACGATTATTGTTGACACGTTTTAACTTTCACTGTAAGTGCATTTTACTGCTAAACTACATAAAATATTCTTACGTCTATCAAAGTTTTATTCCAATACACAGCAAACTTTTCCCTAGGAAAAAAAAAAAAAAAAAAAAAAACGCAACGTGGCATGTTAAGTAAATTTTCGTTAAAATTGTAGAAGAGTTTTAAAGCAAGTGATTTCAAAGAATACTTGTCCAGGAACAGACTAAATGGAGAGGGTTCGAATCATGAGGGCTATTAGTTCAAAACTGAGTGGAAATGGATGGACACAGAGGAGTTATAAAAAATATATTTCGTGGTTTTTTACGTTTCGTGTAAACTTTTCCTGAGTTTTTAATAATATTCCCTGTTTTTTATCGTCTGTTAAAAATTCTTAGTTTATGTTGTAATCTGGATCTAGCCACTGTTGCAGAGATATCGTAAACATCGGATGCACCTCTCCTTACATGAATTTAGCATTTAGTCGTCGAAAATAAACAAACAGCAACATACACATTTTAGCGAACGTCTCATGTAATGTAGCCTTGCTTTATAACTTATCTCTGATCTGCGTATTTGTATCGCAGATACACTTCCTTTTAATAATATAAGTGGAAATAAAATCAAGTTCATTTATTTATTTGAAAATTCCCGCTTAGCCAAGCAGCGCCGCCGAAGGTTGCTGTACTATCAAGTTCACCTCCATTCTCCAGGCAGAATTCATTTTATTAAAGGGAATAGTGAAACAACAGAACACATTAAATTTTACAACTGCACAATCAAAGCTGACAGCAACTGTACGATCCTAATAAAGTCGTGCCCAACAAGGACTTAGCAGTTTTATTACATTAACTATGCATTATTCGATATCTGACTAGTAGTTTTGAGTGAACGATACAAACAACATACACACAGATAAACAGACACTTTTTTCTTTATTTATCAAGTTCAAAACTTCGCATGAACATGAAACATACCTCATTCTATTTCTGGACCCGTGGGTTGCACAGTTTTCAAATCCCATGAAAATAGAATGGGGTAGTATTTGCATCAATCGTGGTGAACTATACTTAAGTTGCTTCTCTCACTCATTGCGTTTACGGCCTAGAATATAAATAAGGACAAGTAGCGCCTGATTTCTGCTATATTATAAATTTACCAAGTGACCAGTGCTAAAATTTTGCGAAAGATATACTATGAATATCAAGCTTAGTGGTTTCTAGGAGCATAAAAGAAGAACCTGTTAATTTTTAGCAATTTTTTATTTAATTTTGGGTTGATATTACAAGCAACAACCAGTCACAGTTTGTTGTTATTATATTTATTAACCATTACCGGTTTCGAACAAATTGTTTATCATGAGATAGTTTGCATTTATATTTATAATGTATTCAAATATGCAGCTGAAATAGGTACATAACAAAACACTTACAACCTCTTACGAAACAATTACAAATGATTAAATGCCAACCTTGCAGAAACAAAAATATCAGAAAATCTATAGGAAACACAGACAGTTTATGAATATCTCTGTGACACGTGGTGCTGCTATGTAGTGGTAATGCGAACACTCCTTACCGACGCCAGCGAAGCCTAGGAGCTAGACTCTGAACTATCGCTTACTCGTGTATAAGGAAACACATTGTATAAATTGTCATTGGTTGTGAAAAAGTCTTCCTTGCACAAAATTCATTGTAATCAAATAGTATATCGTTGGACCAGAGATTAATATTGCCAGCGTCAACTCTGGAGCAGACTCTTTGGTTGTGTGAGTATCATAAAAGCCATAGCAAAGTACGGTTACATAAATCTGATTTAAGAGTTTTGTGTTGTATAAAAACAAGAAGAAATGTTAAACAGAATGTGTAAGAGAGAAATAAATAATTAATAACTAAATGATTAAAATGTTAAAGGGAATATGAATAAAAATAAGCGAGTATTTTATTTTCAACGATAAATCTCTATGATTTAAAGTTACGTCAGTACAATTTGTTTTGAATAAAATGTGATAGAAGTCTTACACGGTGGCCTTGATTATTCATCATTTTGCCATTTTCGGGTTGAATTTCGAAAAATTCCTGTCTTAATTAATGATGTTACAAAAGCAGAGAACTTAATCTTTTAAATGATACCTTAGTTATAGATTTTGGTTAAGTGTTGAAGAGAAAGATGGTTTGACACAAAAAAGAACAACTTTTAGAAATAATATTTATGATAGTATATTTGGGGAAAAAACTATTTAACATGTTATTTCGCTTCGTAGAATGTTGTTTCAAGACGACCTTACTACAAATATAAAAGAAGTTTAACACTCACTTAACTGAGGATGTAAAATGTATATCGTTCTCAATTCACTTTCGTATAATTTGGCGTCTGGTTTGGCGCGTTGTGACGCGGAGTGGCGCCGCGACGCCTGGTCCAGACGTCCCTGCTGGCTCCTGTCCCCGGATCGATACCCGCCCGCGGCACACCGCCACACACACACACATACACACACACACATACACACACACACACACACACACACACACACACACATAGCCTCTACTCTCACTCGGGTTCCAAAAGAAAAGCAAACAATTCGTATCGTTTGTCGCTCAATATTTGCCACTTATCGTTTACATTCACGGAAAAAGAAGTAGCGCTATTTCACAATGTTGTCTCTATTTTTAAACGACGATATTAAGGTGAAACTTCTATTGATGATACATTTGATTTATCAGTGTGTAGTAAATACGTAATGGAAGCGACGGTACCGAGCTATCAAGCTTGTTACACAATAGAGCGAGTTATACACATTATGAAGTGCGTCTGTCACGAATGATGTGAAGAGATTGACGACAAATATCTTCTGGAAGCCTAAATAACTGTAAAAGCACCTGATTAGTTTTCTCACGGTTCTGACAGTTTGAAAGCTTATGATCTGACGTGTATGCTACCGTAAAGGCAGTCGGATTGTAATATTAATGTGTGAGTGGATAGTTTCCCGGCGTAATGATTCAATGTGTTCAGCCGGATAGCGTCATAAAAACACAACGCTTCCACAGCTGGCTCTGTTGTCTTCATCAGGTGCACAAAGTTTTCAGGGGTTGTAGGAGTCACCACCTAGACTGGCTTAGTAGAAGTCCGTTACTTACAAAAGTAGTAACTTACAAAAAGCAGTAACGGCTGAACTCCCGTGAAGCTTACATTGTAATATTAATATCTAATCAAAACAATAATAAAGAAATGTGTTATTAATAACGCAATCTATCGAGTATTTCTATGAGCATCTGGTATTTAGCTTTTAAACCCAGTAGATTATCATAGTGTAGAGAAGCCAGCAAGTTAGATTGATAATGAAAAATTTGTCATGGAAAATTTGACATAACGCGAAATTAATATAAAGTTCCCGGGTGACTTGGCGCTTCTCCATTCTTTTTACTCCACATTCGAAAATAGTAATATACGCTCTCCCATCTTGGAAAACCCTTTGGTAACATCCTCCACTGACAACAACTTTTCAAGACATATAGTACTCCACAAAATACCTCATACAAATCAAGTTTTCTTGGTTTTGTTTTCTGCTTGCTACTCTCCAAAATTGGCTAGCCACGTGAACAAGGTGTTTACACAAAGAATTTCGGTGATCGAATAATCTGTCGGCTTCTTCTGGTGAAGACAGCAACAGCGGATTAGATCATCGAAACATCGTGTGTAAACTCCTTGTTCACTCGGCTAGACCCCCGAGAATTTGATAAAACTTTGTTCTTATATAACGTGAAATGTTAAGAACAAATTTGTTGCTGGACGCAGAACATTTTTCTAAGGACAGTGGTTAGCGCTGTAATAACGAAACTACGTGTGAAAAATAACTTACGGTGTTGATTCATCACCTATTTCGTGTCAAATATCAATAAATTGTCCACAAGTTTGGCTCAGTTGGTTGCGCCCTGATTATGTTCTCCGACACCTGAGCACGGGGTATGCAACTTCGGCTCCTGTTGTGGAAGATGAGCACTTGGCTGGCGGGGTAGGAAAGGTGGTGGTGCACAGTTCCTAATCAACAGATTGTGCTTCAGAAGTCCTGTGTCAAATCTGAAACCTCTCCTAATGCGTGTGGAGTTGGGGAACGCAACACTGTTGATGGTGGTTAGTCCGTACTTAAGTTTGGTGCCCCTTGGATGTCTTTCGGATGAGCAGACCTGAAAAGTTCAGCGCCGATTTTCACCCTCTCACTTTCTTCATCTTTCATTCATTCATAAAAACAAACAACACAATGCACTGCATACACACACGTCACAGACACCCAGATACATGCGCCTCCCGCGCTACAGAAGACAAGGGGATCGCTGTCAAGCCTGGGCACTGGGTAATGTAAATAATTATCATAATTAATAAATTGATGTTGATAATTTAGTAGTCAACGAAAAAACTAAGTGAACTTTCTTTCGTTATTGCGGGGAAATAAACTACTGGTTAATGATTCATGAAATCCCTCGTCTTCCTAACCTCGAAACAATCTAACACGGTGCTTGGTGAGTCAGGAGCAACGCTCTGCTTGCATCCGGGAGGATGCGGGTTCGATTCCCCGTCAAATCATCCAGATATAGGTTTTTCCAAAATCGCTCTAGGTGAACGACGGGATAGCCCTTCAAAAGGACGTGGCAGAATCCCTTACCGTTCCTTGCTCTGAGTCCAGTCACTTGGCAGAATGTTGCTCCAAGGTAACCTCAGCCTCAACACATAGGAAATCTCACAATCACACCATGAAGCTAATCTACAAGGAGAGATTTTGATATAAACTTTGAAAGAAAACTACTAATATTTCAAAATATCCTTTCTAACCGTAAACGAAGACATTGAAATGAAGCTTCTTTAGGCATTTTACATTGGGAGTGAATATATTTAACACATTTTAACGGAAATGCACGTAGGAACTGGGGACTGTCTGTAACACGATCCAAGGAGGCTACAACGAGATAAGAGATGCAGTGTTCGCTAGATTAATTAGATCACATGTGTTTAAATCTTACATTAATTTCCTAGTAATGATTGATTAGTTTTTCAAATATGAACAGATTGTAACAGAATTAATTAAGCTGCTATAAAAAAAATCAAAATTTTTAACCTGTCCTGATCCTCTCTGGAACTTTCGAGCACCGTGTAAAACAGTTTCGCTTCATAAAGTAAGACATCAGAATCGTGGAAGCAGGCAATTGAGGATGTAGACTGCAGTGGGTATGACGAGATGAAAATGATATATATGACAGCAAAAAGTTGAATCGAAAAACTAACAACAACAAAAAATATACCGATTCAGAATAAGGAACAACTCTACTGTACACCCCATTAACATCCTGTTTACTGAACGGGGTTTAGTTTGACTTTTTTTCCAGGAAAGTTGAGTTATCCTTTATTTAACTGCTGGTGGCAGTTCAATCTATAGAATAAGAACTAGACATTTGGGTTTCAAACTGCGCTGCACTCGATGATTTTTCTTTTGAACACACGGATTTGCTCTCCAAGTCCGTTCATCCAACTGGCAAAATGTCAGTAGCATCATACACTTTCACCGAGACACAGAGTTTTCAATGGGAATTCGGAACTTTATCTACCCCAATGCCCTCTGAAATGGGACGTAGTGGCGATTAGTTGCGCGGAGCCGTATTGTGAACACGTCATTTAGAAGGTGATGGAATTGCGTTACGTACTTTAAAGAATTACCTGTCTAATATTCGCGAACCAGTATGAAAACATAAATTTCCGAGTTGTTTAACAAGTTATGCCCACTAAGACCTAAGATTTACCTGTTCAGAATACATTTCCTCATTCCATATTTCTTGGAGATTGGAACTGCCGCCTGACATGTGTGCGTGACCTGTCGTCGTATGCACACTCCATATCGCGCCTAATAAGTGCTGGCCACAGCTTTTTATCTTTCCAAACGCAACCAAGACGCACGCTGAATTAAGTACTTCATAACAATAAATTACTGGCACGGAATGGAGTTTAATGGGGATCATACAAAGCAGCCATACTTAAAGTGTGATCCGCCCAAATAATGTCAAACAAAAGAACGAGCCGCATGTCACCGTCAGATTGTCACATAGTAATAATTTCCGAAATTTACCTACCTATTACCCGTGTTTGTATGATTTTCATTAAAATTAAACATAAAACCGAGTTTTTGCTTATTTTAGGGTTCCATAAAATATTTTGTTCTTAAAAAGAGTTCCGTCGCCGAAAACGTTTGAGGACCGTTGCCGTAAAGCATTAATTGCATGCAGTCGACTGGAATTAGCGAAAATTTTTAAGATTACGCAAATCAGACAAACCTTATTTATATATTACTCTTGTTCCATAGATCCCCGCTGAGGAAGTAGTTTTAGGATGTGAAACGACTTCTTCTTCCTATGCAGTGTTAGGCCAGCGAAACATGTCATGGTTGATATACAAGATAAACAATAATCGCAATGAAAAAAATATTTGTTACAAACAATGATTAAAAATAAAAAAATAAAAAATAAAAAATAAATATTAATTTTCACAACTGAATTTTGCAAAATACATATTAGATGCAATGATTCTTTTATGCAAATTTTGATTGGAGTAAAATGAGTTGCCAATGAGATAATCCCTCAATGTTTCTTTAAATACAACTCTTTAACTACAAAGTGTTTTATACTTTTACGAAGTATTTAGACATGGCGTCATCTACAAAGTTCAGAAATATTTTAAAAGTCCTTGGCTGTATTGTGAGGATGATAGAAAATTCTTCTGACTGAAAGTGATCGACAAACAAGCTCTGCCGGCACCGCAGCACGTGCCTACCAAGTTGTCCCGATGCATAACTTAACTGAATCTGAATATTCAATAATAATAATAATAATAAAGTTGATTACGATCTTTACAGTACTTTAACCCATAGCAAACACTGGGGGAACTTGTGAGTAACTATGAAAATAAGGGACTTTGGCAGAAAATTATGTAGTGTTGTCGATACTCAGCGGGAGATGATGGCTTGAATGTCGCGGAACATGAGTTAAAGGAGAGAGGTTTTATCCTAAAGGAAGGCGTGTTGAGCCACAGTGACGGTCAGTCAGTATCACGTGACTGTGGCGTGGGCACTGCTATGGTCCATGAAGATGCAACAGGTGATCCGCAGGCAGAATATTAAAAATTTAAATCTGTAAGATTTAAAGATATCACACCAAAAGTAATAATAATAAATATTGTACTAGTAGTGTGTAATCCCAGAAGCGAGTATAACCTGTAATACAAATTTTGTAAAAGCCATGGTATTTCCAGGATATGAGGACACGACTGCATTGTTAGTAAGAAGCTGGGGTAGTCAACACGTTCATACCTACCACCCACTTTTGTATCTCTGTCAGTAGTAAAATTTTCTAACCACCGTTTCACAGTTATTGTGGTTTAATAGTAGGGAAGTAACTTTTAAAAAAATTGTAAAATAGAGCTACAACAAGTTAAAGCATAATTTCCTAAGCTCACTCAATCACTCACCTCGATAGCTATTGGCTGGAGAACGGTGACGTCACGAACAAGCCGTCGCTCGCAAATTAACAGCGACCATAGATATCATTAGAAGAAATTCTAGGTTATGTCCACAATTTAATAGCTAAGCATCTGCTATGAAATTAATTACCATAAGTTTGCTTTTCGTAGCATTTCATAGTTAAAAAGTATATACAAATTTTAGTGCTGAAAAAACGTGAAGCTTCTTTTCAGTAACAAGTCGCTAAAAAAAAAGCAACATGAAAATTCAAATTACTTTTTTTTTTGTAACTGCTTTACGTCTCTTTTTAACATCGAGGTCTTTAGAGACGGGAAAGGATGGGGGGCAAGGATGGGGGCAAGGAATGGGAAGGAATTCGGCCATGGCCTTTTGAAGGAAGCATCCCGGCATTTGCCTGGAGTGATTTGGGGAAACCATGGAAAACCCAAATCTGGATGCCCGGACGAGGATTCGAACCGCCGTCCTCCCGAATGCGAGGCGAGAACGCTAACCGTTACACCACCCCGCTCGGTTTAAATTACTCATGGTCTCTGCTGTAATCACGAAATGCCAATTGCGCCTAGACTGAATTTCAATTTAATTAAAACTTTCGCTAATTTTGCTGCTGTTGTTGCTTTTTACGCATTTTACTGACCACTTTCGTTAATGGTCTTTATTCATGTTCGCTGTACGTTATTTATTAGACTATTTAAAGTGGACACCAGACCAAACATGTTACCGAATCGAGAATTTTGGCAGTTCATTTCTTCGGTTGATCAGCTGTTTAATAATCTGGAATCTGTATTAAATATCTGGCCGTCACAGACCATATGACCAAAGATTACATTATGAATGTTTTCCCAGCCTCAATAATAATAATACAACAACGTGAAGCTTTCGATGCAATTTCGCACTCTCTTTAAACAGAAATTCTTCAAATTTTTAGAGTGAACTTTTATGGTCAAATACAAGTCAAAAATAGGATCGGAAGCAATAGGAGGAGTAAGTGAATTCTGCTGCTCGGGAAGCAAAATTATAACTGATGCTCGAAGCAGGAATGATGTTAAAAGTAGCATAGCACTACCAAAAAGAGCCTTCATGAAAAAGAGAAATCTTTTAATTCAAATATTGATCTAGGACTTAAAAAGAAACTTTTTAAAACGCTATGTATGGAGCATAGCACTTTATGGTAGCGAAGCATGGACTTTAGGAATACCCCTTCATGAAAAAGATAAATCTTTTAATTTCAAATATTGATCTAGGACTTAAAAAGAACTTTTTAAAACGCTATGTATGGAGCATAGCACTTTATGGTAGCGAAGCATGGACTTTAGGAATACCAGAAAGAAAGAAAATTGAAGCATTTGAAATGTGGTGCTACAGAAGAATGCTGAAAATTAAGTGGACAGACAATGTACGAAATGAATGAGTATTGCAAATGATGGGTGAGGAAAGAAGTTTGTGGGAGAAGCTTGCAGAAAGAAGAGACAGGCTGGTAGGTCATATTTTGAGACATGCTGGATTGGTTAATTTGTTAGTGGAGGGAACATTCGAAAGTAAGAACTGTAGAGGAAGACAGAGATTAGAATATATGAAGCAGATAATTGAGGACTTGGATTGTAAGGGGTATGTAGGGATGAAGAGGTTAGCAGAAGATAGGAAGGGGTGGAGGATTGCATCAAACCAGTTGAAAGACTGATGACATAAAAAAAATGTTAAATTTGTATTTCAACAAGTTCGAGTTCACCAACCATGACCTTTAAAACAATTATACGATAACGCGATTGTCTCTGTGCGTGTTTTAGACCTCTGTTCATACTTCTGAGTTCTTTTAGCTCAAGAGATTTTATTTACCCTAAGGGTGAATTACAGATCAAGTTCGTATTTGGACCGATCACGTCGATCTGTCATAATTTTTTACTTTAAAATGTACAACTATTCTAGACCAGTGACGATACGCAAAAACGGTCACGGGCTTATACTAGAATAATAATTATTGCTTACCAAAAACTTTATGTCAAACTTTTGATAAGTTTGGCAGAATAAATCTTTATATAACAACTTACTGTAGTTAAATCTAACTTTTTATTTGTACTTTTTAAGCATAGGAGTATGAAGTCTGATGAAATTACATTGAATGAAATAAATTATTGATGAGATCGCTGAGGCTGATAATGCGCAACTAAATACTTGGTATCTTTCGGAAATATTCAGGCGGTTTCTTTCTTTGGTCATAACATGTTTAACAGCACTAGAGCCTGACTCCACGAATATAAGGTGAGGAAAGGTATTAATAAACTGAATTTCATTTTCCTCATATCAGGATATAAAACATGCATTTTTTTATTTTGCCATAGATTTTCATTAAATTTACTTTCTTCATAATATCTAATTTCTAACAATTCTTTCTGACAAGTTGTTTCAGTTTCTTCAATATTTGCTGTAAAAGAATTTCGAGGTTTCACTTGTAATTCCTGCAACTTTTGTTTAATATCCCCCGCTAAGCATTTTGGGTTAAAACAAACCGTTATCTTGTAAAACTTCATCCATTACAAAATAAATAAATCTACTCTCGTTTTTTCCTATACTGTGCATTTTTTACACACTTAGCATTAACACTTTTACAAACTTAAAATATTTAATCAAACGATCTGCAAGTCGACATTCTTCTATAGCAATCAGTACACAATCTCTTAGATACAGTCAGCGATAACCATTGCATTACTGTTTTGTCTTACAGGTCAGCCAACTTAACCATCTAATGCTCTAATGCTGAATCCGTTCCACCATATTATTTTAGTATTATTAGCACATCTCAATTCATGATTCGCTATCTCTATGGTTGTTAACTTACAGGATTCTTCATCCAGTCATACACCTTCAATTTCAAAATATCTTCACTGTCTAATCCCTTGAAGTTTCTTACATTACTCATATCTGAACGTTAATCAACTGCACTTCGTTTTACAGAGTAGAGACTTTGAGTTAATGCTGTCGTGAAGTTTTTGATTGCTAACCGCCACGACAAGGCTCACATTAATTAATTACATTTATTGCTTACGTATTTTGTCTGGAAAATTCTTTGCCTTTTCGTAGGCTAACTTTTTTTTATACATTCTAGTAATTAAAAATTACTCACTGTCACACGAAGTTCACATCATTTAAAGAGTAATAATCACAAAATTGTTGGGAAATTTCATTTTTGGAGGGAATAACAAATACATTAACATAGAGTTATAAAGGCCTAAAATTTTCAACCCATCCTCGTTGTATAGTGTTTTAGTAACAGACATACTAAGATATTTGTCTTCCTCTGCAATCGAAGGATACATATAAGCAGACGAAATAAAAATATTTTGTACCAGCAGAAAGAAATAAGAAAAATTTTACTGAGCGGGAAAGGAGGAATATAGAATTGACGTGAAAGCGTGGTCGGCAAAAAGCTTCCCTACACAGAGCTTCAGCAAGGGCGGTCAGCCGCGGCGTGCACCATTGACAAATCGCCCTAAAAGCAATTTGCTGTGCGAGTTGGAACGGAATGAATCGGCCGATCGAGAGAAGCCCGCTTGTTACCCCAGTCCGCCGCGACACAAAAAGAGAATCCTCGCCTTAACTACACAAAACGTTTGCAGTCGTAGTTGATATATATACGAAATATTCGGGTTTCATTTTAGATAAATCGAACATTTCTCAAATTAATTTAGCTTATTGGAATTCTGTTGCAGTGGCCTTCGATAGCCCTGTCTCCTAAGCAATGTCTGAGTTTTGTGGTCTGGAGGTTTTAGCGTTTGTGTTTTGACCACGTTGCTCGCATTCTTCTGTCCTGGCGTATTATTGGTGGTAATTACAGTGGGAAGTTATTGTTAGGTATACAAACTATCATAGAAAATTCCTAATTGAAGTGTAAAATCAAACCAACATGAGTGTAAAAGGCCAGTGTTGCCATCTGCTGGCTATTACGTGATCTATTTCTATATACACTGATCAGCCAAAACATTATGACCTCCTGCTTATTAGTTTGTTGGTCCATCTTTGGAACATACATTTCATTAAATCCCATACACTACTTCGAGGTAGTGGATTTTTTGGGTTACTGTGTAACTTATCGGGATAAAAGGTATCCAGTATGACATGCAATGACATAAGCTATCATTACTATAAGTTAATTTGAAATCCATTCTTTAGTTTTTGCTTGTTCCATGTGCACACAGACAGAAATCATAAAATGTTGGCCTGTGTATGATAAGGACTCGTGTAACGTATTGGGACAGAGGACGGTAGTTATCAAAGTAGAACCCGTTCTCTAGTTTTTGCCTCATACGTGCACAAATAGACAGACAGGCGGACAGACAAAAATTCCAAATTTTATGGTTTCGACATCTCTATCCCCAGTAGTGTTCTTTGAAGTTACCCTTATTTAACTAAATTTCATTTACAGACACGACTATTTTTACGATTTTATAACATACATAGACTATAGAATTGTTACACGATTAACGTAATACATAACTAAAACCACCCATCTCTAAGACGAGAGTCGAAACCGGAAAAATACAACCTGCAATCTTCTTCAAAATCGAATGAAACCACGTAACAAGGAACCAGATTTATTCTGGGTACGGAACACAGCGCTCGATTGAAATTAATCTTGGACTTTCGGTGTGTCAGAATTAAGCTAACGGGTTGCTTGACTTCTACTGAGGGTAGCATATTAAGCCTCATATAAGAGGCAGGACGGTCAGTTCCTTTCCTAAGCTAACTTCGTAATCCTACCGGGTAAAGAGAACTTACAGTTTAAGGTGGGATATGAACCACGGAAGCGTTCTGGCGTACTTCACATTACCCAGCAAGCTGTGCCAGTGGTGAAGGTCAGTTTAAGTGCCTTTCAAGTTCCTGCCGAGACAGGGATTCGAACCGGAGATCTCCATTCAGCCGCTTAACCACTGAGCCACCAAGCCACTCCATATCAGAACTAAGAAATATTAAATGCATTCGAAATTGCTGCTTCAGAAAATTAAGTGGATAGATAAATTACGAATCGAACGATTTGTGGAAAGCATGAACGAAGAATCTTACGAAAAGAAGCGGCAGGATGACAGGTCACGTTATTATCTAACTTGTTAGCAACGGAACATTTCAGGGCAATAAAAAAAAACAGGAAGCAGAGTTTAAGAAACTTAAATCCATTCGCCTTGGGCATTAACCTCCTGTCGTGGCCGGTTCTACACTTTAAACTGCAGCCCGGGACACCGAACCATCATATCTTCCTTCACATACACCAAGCACGGTTTCACACAGGTTAAGGTGAGGCTAAGTGCCCAAAAAATATTCCAGGCTGGATGGTGATTCAAACTAGAAATATTCAATGTTGGTATTTTAGAGCTACCAGCCCAGACTATGAAGGAGCTTACTAAGACCGTATGGTGAGATAAAAATATAGCTCACCTTATAAGAATTGTAGTATAACATAAAGATAATTAAAAGGGGATCTGCGGCAAACACGAATTACGACAGCGTTATTATTTTTTATTTACTTCCTTTTTATCTGCCATTTGAAAAATACAAAAAGAGAGAGGCAAAGTATTTTCTCCCTCAAGAAATCTTCCCCTGCAAGCAAGTTTTCCATATCTTGCAAAATGCTTAGTAGAAGAAGAGCATCCACTCCTCTCTACTAGCAAAGACGATGTTTTCATTTTCTGCTGCTATAAATAATAGCAGCTTCAGCCCGCATCGATCTACAAAGCAAGCAAGCTGCCTCGCGGAGACGAGCGTCAGAAAGAGGAAGATGGAGTGCTGATGGCACAGTCGAGTAAAGAGGCGAGCCAGCAATGTTACAACTAAGTATACCGCTCGTGCGACCTTTCATAGTTTAGCAAAGATTAAACCGAGCGGAAGAAACAAGTAAAGGATATTCGCTCCAATAACTTTTGCTGTTTCACGGTATATTAAGTTAGAGATACAAGTTTAGGTACAAATCTTATCCGCTCTGATACCTCAGCAATAATTTACTCTGCAAACGAATGAACGGCAACTAGCCAAGAATTTAAGTTGCAGATAATAAGTTTTTCGGAGAGGTAGATTTTCGCGCAGTAAAAGCGGCTGAAGATTCATGCATCGTCTTCTCGTTTTGCCCAGAAACTAATTCACCAATCTTCTTAGTTTAGTGTCGACACTGGAAATTTAGCCAGCAGAACTTACCTTCTGGAAGATGCCATGGCAGAAATAAAAAACAGCGGACTGCAGGATAATGTTCCAATGCCATTGGTCCTCTCATCTTTATAATACACCTAAATGACTTATATTAAATTTTACATAGTAGCAAAAATAGGGTGTAATTTTGTGTCAAGGTTAGAAAATCTGGATGGTGTACAAATGATACTCCAAAGAAGATAAAGAGGAGGCTGAGTGTAAGTAAATTGATACTTAACGCATGAAATTCACAGTTAATTCAATTAATCGAAAAACAAATAAATGTATAAAAACAAAGACAGTTACAAGCGATCAATGAAAACAGCTGCACTAGATTTTAAAAGGGGGTATTTAAGGATTACTTAACACCACCTTTTGAAGAAAATGTTGAAGCTGTAAACAGTGCAGTATCTTCAAACTGCCAGGGAACGATCTGTACTGATAAAGATATCGTCGAAACCATTGACACGCTCTTTACAAGGCGAACCGTCAGCTTCCAAGGGACCGTGGTTTCATTATACTCTGGAGCCTCCTACTTAAGTCAGAAGATCATGAATATCTGGAAATGAAACAAACTCCACACAAAACTGTAAAATTTGAAACGTTCAAATTACCCAAAAAATACAAAGTTCCATAGAAAGGAAAAAAAAAGCGGCGAAGATTCGTTATCGGTATCTGATGGGACTATCGAAGGCGTTAGTGGTTGATAATGGAATTCTGATTCGCTCTTTGTTTTCTCGGGACATAAACAACTGTCAAGAGTCACGAAAGGCCTGTTGCACGAAACCTGGCTGCGCACGCGATTTCAACTCTCCGCTTAAATGTCTGATAAATATCTCAACAAACGATTCCTTTTCAGACCGTATCGAAGTGAGATACACAATTAAATATGATTGAAAGCCTGTACAATGCTCGCTAATGCGTTTTTGTTATCAATTGCACTGCAATAATTGTATCTGTGTTGTTGAATTATAGCGATTGTCATCAAACTTTATTGAAGTGTAGATTACGGCCGTAAGGGAAGTGATTGTTCCATATCTTGATACACCAAGCTGTGAATTCACTGCTCACTGGGTACAATCCTTCACTACTCCTCTTTTCCAATGCTGTGATCAATTGAAAGAATACGACACAGCCACGAGTCAAAAACTTCGTGGCAGTATCATTTGACTTAGATCATGGAGAAGTTACATTAAAAATTGTCAGTCTTCATGGTTCGTTGGGCACAGGATCATTAAAGAGAGACCTTAAAATATTTTTTCCATTTTCACCAAGAATAAAACGGAAATTACAATATTACTGAAACATTTCGACATTCAAGAAATTATGAAAATTATGTAAAGCAAATTCTTGCTGTCTGAAAGTGCATGTGTTGAGATCGTTATGAAAACATTTTTTTTCTTTTTTCACCGATATATCGATGTTTTGATACAACTCTCCACATCCTCCTATCTTTTGCTAATCTCTTCATTTCATCATACGCATTACAAACTACGTCTTTTATATTGATATCACAAGTTCTTATCTTTGTCTTCCTCTACAATTCTTTTTCTCGACTATTCCCCCCACTAACAAGGTAACTAATCCTGCATTACTTAAATTTAGCCCACCCTTTATGTGAGACTGTTTCACAAACTTCTTTCTTGACCCATCAATTCAAAACCACCTTAATAATGTACCTATTACGTTCACATAGTTTTAAGCGTGATTCTACAACTCCAAATTTCAAATGCTTCAATTTTTCTTTTTCTGGTATTCCTGAAGGCCACTTTTACTCCCATAAAGTGCTGTGCTTACAGTTTTAGGAACCTCTTTCTGAATTCTGGTTCAGCATTCAAACTAAAAGATTTCTTCTTTTCGAGAAGGCTCTTTTTTTTTTGCTGGTGTTATTCTGCTTTTGGAATCAGTCAGCAGTTACAGCTTTACTTCCTTAATAAAAGAATTCTATTTTGGAACTTCTTTTATTTTGTCTGATCCTCTTTTTAAATTTACTGTTATTACTATCTATCCTTTACATTATATGACTTTTGTATTCATTTGCTTTATATTTAGTCCTAATATTCTACTAGTATTTTTCTCACAACGGACTTTAAACTTACACAGCTGACTGTAAACCCTTTATCTCTTTCTTTTGCTTTATTAGCAGATATGTTAAAACAATCACTGATTCCTATATTGAAACCACCCATTCTTCCAAACTGAGGAAGCCATCCTGTCTTAGTTGTTCTGTAATCATAGCTTCTTTTGCTCCATGTCTCTATATTACTCTCGATTTGCACCTCATTCATGGAAGAGGTCACCAATTTTATATTCTTGTTGCTCATCTCGTTTCGAAAATTCGTCTGCGATGTTTCCTTAATAAACGAAAAAAAAGTTCCAATTTCTAGTGTCTAAAGCAAATCTAAAACCAATTTATGCATCTGGAACAACTATGTCAGCAATAGCCTTTGGAAATACCGGACTGAAAAATATAGATGTTATGATGGTTTGATAGCTAAAAGCTGATTACTGTAAATTAAATGTTAACGTTAGCATATTTGAAATGAAGTGGTGTAGCTCTTACACGTGTGAGGTCAGCCTCTACTCGTCGATATCGTAACAGATGGACCTGTCACCGACAGAGAGTGCTGAGCTGAGACCCCTGCTCTCCTAGCAGTCCTCCTTCTTCTGCAGCTGTTACAAAAGAAATTCATCTCACAGCAGAGGCTGGCCGCTTTGTTGGCACCGAGTGACAAAGTTTCAGGTGTTCACGCTTTGTCGTGGCTAGATCTAGAGGAAGAGTTTCTTGATTTATCCCCATAATAACAATGCACAGCCAATAAAACTTGCGGGCCTACACGGCACTCGATAAGTAAGCGGCTTGAAACGGCCCCTACACGATCAAAATCACTGTCAATAGTATTGCGCAGTGTTATTAACGTTCTCCCTAGACTGCTCAATAATTATTGCACAATAATTTAGATGACTTCGAATTGATGGGCGACCGGAACGTAGCAGCTGTTGCTATTGTTTTACTATTCTGTGTGGAAAAAACAGAAAAAAAAAAGAAAAAGCGGATAAAGAACTGGTATATGAAGCGGGAATATCCACACATGAGGGAACTGCCTTCGAACTGTTTTGGTGCTACAGACGGGAACCATGTAGCTGTCAAGAAGCCACCTGGCTCTGAATTCCTTTATTATAAGTATAAACACTTTTTCAGTATTGTTTTGAATGGAGTAATAAACGCGAATTGCAAGTTTCTAATGGTTGCCGTCGGCTTGAATGTTATTTTTATTGTGTGTATGACGGTGGCCTTCTTAACTATTAAAAATTTGGAGATATGCTTACCAATTTTCTCTCAAGAAGTTTTACCAAATAGTAATAAGTTTTCACCGTTTATTTTTGTCTCTGACGATGCGTTTGCAACTGTGACTATTTTAAAAGTGAGGGAAAATTTAGTTGGAAAATATCAGTATTGTTAGCATTGCTTGGTAAATTTTCCTTTGTATTCGTATCTAATTAATCCTTTATAAGGTTAAAGGTATGTTAACTGAACGTTTGAATAATAATAAAATTGAAACAATGACAACTTAAATCATTCAGTGATTCCCTCTGCTCTTCGGGGGTTTCATCAACGTATAGAGCTCACCACATCCCGGTGTCCAAGAAAACTCATCTGTTCGAAGTACCATAATATAGCCTAAACTACTTCATCACTGGCTGCAACTCTCTTTTTTTTTGAATCATTAATTCGCTTCAGTTCTTTTCTGTAGTTGGTCCTCAAAGAACTTTGTAACATATTCCCTCGTAGCAGTAGAGATGGGTTGGGTAGGTCCTGATGGATACTGTTCCGCTGACCCGTATGAGTTGCGCTAGGGATGGATGTACCCTACCAAGAGGCATTATTCGTGTCTGGGAGTGTATTTATGATTGAAGGTCTTTTGCCTCGGAATTGGCTAATTGATTCAATTGATTCATCACCTTTTTAAAACATGCGAAAAACGACATACATTGGAGGAAGTGATCTAGGGTTCACATCTTTTACATTTTGTACTACACATTAAACAAAAAATACTACTTTGATATTTTATACAGGTATAATCTGAGGTTGCGGGGAAAAAATATAATTTTGACCTTATATCACACCTGGGCGTCAGATAAGGTCAAATAGTCAAAACCAGTTTTTTGATGAGATGAAAAAGAAACGACAAATAGATGGAATTAAAATTTTGCATATTGCCTATGCAAGTTATTCCTCAACTTTTACCCTCAATAACCTATGGAATCAGCAGATGGATTGAAACTAAAATTTTTGAATCAATTTGTACAGAAAGTTTTAGAAAACGCTTAGGGCGGACATCTCGAAATATTGTGCAAGAGCCTTCAAATAGATCCCAAGTTGGGTACGCAGACTTCCGCGGTCGCTGTCAATGTTATCTTGGTTCTACGGGTTGAATCGCGTCAATTTATCGAAACCTAACGTTCCGGCCATCAGTTTGTGACCTTCTTCAGAGGACTGTCATGGCTGGAACTGCAGCCGCCTTTATACAGCTCCCGAAGTGAGCGCTAACCGTTCTGAGTGACGTCACTCAAGCTACCGCCGCCAGCGTGGCCGGTCCGATGGGGGCCTGCGTCTGGCGTTTTCCTAAGCAAGCATGACCATATTTGGTCAAGTTGTAGCCCGCTGTCCGCGTTTATATTATTTGGTCTCTTTTTAATTTCCAGCGCTTCTCTGATACGCCTGGGCCACCATCTGCTTTCATGAACAAGTACACTAGTGTCACTAATTAAAATTGCGTGCCCGCTGTCGGCCGAATGTTGTGTTACAGCTGATTTGCTGACGTCGTTATTTTTAAGATGTCTTATGCGTTCACACAACCTTTCCTTGTCCGTCCGACCCGTCTCGCCGATATACACTTGGCCACGGTTACAGGGTATTTGGTACACGCCCACTGTCTGCAGTTTCTCCCTCTGGTCTTTAACCTTTACAAGCACATCAGAAATCATCCTAGGTGCTCTGTATATTGGACGGATATTTTTCTTATTTAAAAGACGGCCGATTTTATCCGTCACCCCGTGGACGTAGGGTAATACTGACATGGGTCCGCCTGTATGTCTTCTGGCATACGAACAGTTACGACAGAGCAATTAACGGTTTGGATTACGACCACGAACACACCCCCGCCCATTGAGACAGTTCTGTCCTTCCGATAAACACTGAAATGACGGCCAAATACTTCGCTAGATTCTACCTCTGGTGTCAACCAGTTCTCGGTTCCTAGTATTATATCGACATCATTAGTCGCAACTGCGGATTGAAAATCTGCTACTTTACCTCTAATGCTCTGACAATTTAGGACCAGTATCCTTAGCTGCTTCGTATTGGTATTTAGGAAGTCTAAATTCTGCCATGGTCTGTCAGAAACAAGGTTAAAAACCAAAACCGCTTTTTTGAGGGTATGGAAAAAACTATCAAATAGATTGACTTTAAATTTTGCATAGTGATTAAGCACGTTATTTCTCAACTTTGAACCTGAATCTCCTTTTACAGGGGCAGAAAGTCCAAAACTGAAAATGTTTAACGGCAATTTTTTTTAAAAACGGTAAAGAGGAACAAATATTGTGCAAAAGGCTTTGAATACAGATCCACAGGTGTTGCGAAAAATACTGTTATGTTACAAAATTGCCCTTTGAGTTGTATTCAATAAAAATTGTTTTGGATGGTTGACGAATACCTTCATATTCCTCTCTACTTAATTGATTACCAATAAAACTAGACGCGCACTCTCAAAAGATATCACTCTGCAATAAAGGTATAAGCAGAAACAATTTTTAAAATAAAAGTAAAGTATGGTTTTCTAACATGCATATTTTTTTTAAATAAACCTTGTATTTTGTTGTTGAGTTCTAGTATCGTATAACGGATGGATCCATTTTTTGAAGAAAATAATATTCCTCAGCGAGATCGAAACTAAGATCGCCTCGCAGGTCAGCAGCAAGGTGGAGGTTGCAATCCCTCCGCTGGCTGCGATTTCCAGGGAAAATACGAAGGGTGGATATTTAATCAGCAAAATCATAGAAAAATGACATTACACATAGCCAGAATTCCGACAGCAAAGTGGCTTCTAGAAGTGTCTGTTGCTAAGGGGCTTGATTCTATTCCTATGCCTGCAACGAGTGTCTCGTAATACCAAAAAATAATCTTTGGACAATGAACGACTTGCTGAACGGAGTATTTGGAATGGTGTATTCAAAAAATTTAAAACCGTTCGTAATATTGGTTCAATTTAACAATTACTCCGTGTCGACGATCAACGGCTTAGTTCCTGTTTAGCAGGTCGTAGCTATAAATTTATGATTAGATTACAGTCATGCACTAGGATGTAATTTCCGACTTAAGTTGCATTTGTGTCCAGTATACACAAGCCTCATGGATTGACTTTCCATAAAGTTCTTTTCAGTGGGCAACAATTCAATTCAGGACTCTATTTCGAGATCTAAAACATAGGAGGGATCCATTCTTGCACATGAATTCGAGTGGTGCAGGCTTGAGATAATTAAACTGCATGCTGATTTTGAGCACAAGAGAAGGTTTTTTCCGTTCGGCACAAGAAAGTTCCATACCTTGATTTCCTTCTCAGCATCTTTTTGAATTTTGAGACACTATATACATCATTTATTTTAAACTGATTGAAATTTAAATAGAACTTTCCAATAATATTTTAACAATAAACGAAAATCACTTAAATCTGTAGGGTAACATAAAATTTTATATTTTAGTAAATTCAATGGCAAATTTAAAAAACTCAAAACATTGTTTTCAGCTAGTATGAATTAGGAATATTCCGTCGACCTCTTGCAAGGACACACCTAGATAGAAGGATGTGTTACTTAAGACTGGATTAATAGTTTCAGAACTGAGTGGTCTGGTTGCTCAGTGATTGAGTCTGACTGGAGATTGAAAGGTCTCCGGTCTCTGTTGCGATTTGCACAGGTCTTTAACATGGCCATCACCTCTCTTGCATAGTGTGAAGTACGCCAGAAAGCTTCCGTGGATCGGATTCCAGTGTAGGTTCCCTATACCCGCGCAGGATTACCGTATTAGGCTAGAGGAAACGTGATAAGAGGCGCATGCGCGGTAAATCGAAATATCTACTCACTCGGCGGCCTAAAGCTTTGGGGATATCACAGGCCAAGGCTGTCCAACCCCAGGCCCGCCAACAGCAACGGTCTAGAACGTGCTAGCTCAAAAACCGCTGCAAAGGTATCATTGATGTTTTTTACTTTTTGATTATAATTTTAAAAACCACTTCAAAGGTCTCATTGATAGTTTTTACTTTCTAACTGTAATTAAACTGTGTTACTTAAATCTTTGTTATATTTAAGTATAGGAAAGTATTATGTGACGCACAGACTAATCGAAACTGTGGCCCATCTTCAAACTGGTTGGGCAGCCTTCCCATATGCATTTATATTAAATAACTAACTGGTAGCTTGTTTGTATTTGTCAAGAATTTTAAAAGCTTTTATGTTTTTTGCAAGGAACCTTAAATACTTTCAGGATAAAAATAGCCTATATTACTCCCCACTAAATCTGGAACCCTCTCATTTGTGAGATTTATGTTTCCCATGGTTTCCCCAAATCACTCCAGCTGAATGCCGGGATGCTTCCTTCAAAAGGTCATCGCCGAATTCCTTCCCATTCTTTGCTCCCCATCCTTTCACGGTTTTAATGACCTCGACGTCGACGAGGCGTAAAGCCATAAGCAAAAAAAAATAATAAAAAATATAAACAAACAAACAGCAATACGCCGGTGGAAGGTAGGATATAATTATATTATTTATATTTAACACCTGAAAAAGTGTCGTATTATTCAAGAACATTACAGAACATTCTAGACGATTTCAAAGCTTTTTGAAAACACTTATGTCGACCACTTTCAACCATCATATCTCCTACACCCCCACAGTTACTGACGTGCAACCAACCGATGGGAGACTCGAGGCTACTGCCATTCACAAACAGGGTAGTTGTGGCTGCAAACTGAAATACTGGTAATGGGACACACACATTTTTAGTCGAAATACGAAAATGCCCTATGTCGGCCACTTTCAATCACCATGTCTCCCACACCCCTACAACAAGCGACATGCAACCATCATTGTGGCTGCAAAGTGAAATATAGCGCCTATTTTATATATATATAAGAGTTGCAGAAACGATTGATAGCTTAAAAGTATACGACAATTCTTCATTTGATTGTACTGCGAAGAATGATACAGATTAAAAGTAATATTTATGCAGTGCTCTCCAATATTACCTCTTCGCAGGCATGAACAGTGATAAACAAGGGCTGTACAAATGAGATAACCAAACGATTCTATTAGTGTAGAACCGCGGGGACTGGCCACTGCTGTTTGCATCTGGTGTGGACAGCGACATTAATAATGCAAATGAGGTGCGGTGTACTGCCGGACCCAGGATAATGCAGGTCACGGGATCAGCCACTACGCTGAAGTAACCAACAGTAGTCAAAACTATTCGTATTTCAATACCCTTACGCATGCCTAAATTAGAACATGGCAAACTGAACTCCAGTTTGTTAATATCACCTTTTCTCTGTTGAGATACTTTCATTGAACCTTTGCTAAAAATAAATAAAAGTCATACTTAATTTTCAGTCATCTCTCATTGCTAACACAACAAGGATTACAAAATATGCTTTTCAAATAATGGTTCCCAAGGAAATGTACAATAAATCATTTAGGATTCACTAGCACGATGAAATTATTTTGTCTACGGTAGGTTCTCATCATATCATGGAAAGTATTTTTACTATCGTCTACATCCTCTACTAATTTGTTATTTTAGCCAAAAAACTAAGTTTTCTCCTGTTCTATGATAATTCGTAGTGATTCGTGGCAACTTAAATAATGTGACTTACATTGAAGCATTTCCTTCTCAGCAGTATACATTTCATGCTATTATTCCGCCAAGCTGAGTTTTCTCGAGCAGATACATTAGCTTTTCTGCAGCTATTCTGACTAACCATTATCATTTTTCTTCTACTGATCTTTCATCTGTACTTGCTGCTTGATCTCATCTGGAAGTTACCTTACTTTTTTCTTTGTAATTAAATTTCGTAACCTGAATCTCTTTTCGCGGTCAATTATTAATTTTTTCTACCTGTTAAATCTTAAATTACCCAAAAGGATCCTTTGATCATCTCCTGGAGGTATGCTTGGAATGATTTCATATCTAAGTTCCGCCGTGCAGTTATTAACGATCTAAATTGTTCCTTAGTCCCCATAAAGGTGAACTCTATCTGTGCCATCAAGTCACCAATTCGATTTCTTCCACTGTGACCAAAACATTCAGAAAGTCTTAAAGGCCGAAATATTTGGTCTCATCTTTGGATGATATTGATGTTCTGACGTTTCTTTGACTTATTTAATTAATTTTGTCAGATTTTTTTTTTTTTTTTTTTTTTTTTTTTTTGCTGCAATAGTCTCTCTACTGGTATGATGCAGTCCTCCATATCTTCCTATCTTGTGCTAACGTTTTCATCTCAACATATCCCTTACAGCCAAGTCCTCAATTATCTGCATAATATATTCTAATCTTTGTCTTTCTCTGCAGTTCTTACCTTCGACTGTTCCCTCCATTAACAAGTTAACCAATCCGCATGTCTCAAAATACGACCTACCATCCTGTCTCTTTCTTCTGTAAGACTCTTCCTCAAAGTTTTTTCCTAGCCCCTCATTTCAAAAACTCATTCAATTCGTATTTTATCTCTCCACCGAATTTTCAGCATCCTTCTATAGCACCACATTTCAAATTCTTCAATTTTTTCTTCTTTCTGGTGCTCCTAAAGTCCATGCTTCGCTGCCATAAAGTGCTGTGCTCCACACATAGAGTTTCAAAAAGTTCTTTGTGACTCCTACATTAATATTTGAAACTGAAAGGTTTCTCTTTTTCATGAATGGTCTTTTTGAACAGAGCTATTCTGCTTTTAACATCATTCCTGCTTCGGCCATCGGTTGTAATTTTACTTTCTAAATAGCAAAACTCACTACCTTCTCCTATCGCATCCGACCCTGTTTTTGTGTTTAATTTACTATTATTGGTATCATTTCTGCTACATTTCATCGCTTATTATAGGCTCTTTTATATTATGATCTGTAATCATACCTTTCCCACAAACCAATGTTTCCTGTTGAATAATATTTGTAGAAATCTTCTTTAAATTGAAATTTGTGGTTCCTTTATGCAAACTTAAAGCCCAGAATGAGACAAACTGCCACTAAATATCTCTGCATGAGAGGCATGATTTCTTTTTCAAAATTCTTATTTAGTTTTTGATATCCACATTCAAGGCAATTACCTAAAAGGATTATTAAGTTGTATACATCACGTGGAATACTCGCAAGCGTCTGACGGATACGGATACTTTGCAAGACAGTACAGTTTATTCATGGGAAGCTCTTAGTTCCAAGGGAAGCCTTGCCTGCTAACATATTTATTGGTCGTAATTACCCGGAGTGCTACGACAGTGGCACAAAGAACTCATTTCGAATGCCGTCTGCCTCCCGTACTGCGAACGAATCTGGTTACGGGTGCCACAGTGTGAAAGACAAGTGGAATCTAAAATCAGTTCGGTCTATAAAAAATGTATTAGATCTGCTACGGCAGTAAGACATTACCGTGATATTAACGATCAGATTGAATTTCTACGATTCGTTTCTGGGTGAACGATATGGTATACTAAAATTATATTGCTTCTGTTCATATTTTAAGATTTCAATATTCTTAATTCAAATTTCCTTGGCTAAATGCCAGGTTGTTTACTCTTAGAGAGGAGTTTCCGTTGTAACATGATATATACAATGCTAATTTCCTTGGCTGCAAGCTGGTCTTTGGTTAGAATGATCACTCGCTTAAATATTTAAAATAACCGCGAAAAGGATACTCATAGAATTTCAATGATTGTGTCTAGCTTGAATGAATGTATGAACAGAAGTATAAAGGAATTATATCTGTTTGTTTCTAGAGAAGTTTACATTGCGATACATAACGTCACAACGTGACATAACTAACATGGCGCTCATGAAGTCATCTTAAATTACTGATAATAACTAAACTCCTATTGCATTGTGTTGTAACAAGAAGTTTCAGTTGTGTGCTTTGACGACCAGGACATTGTGCCAACATTCAAGCTAAGGAAAGATACAAGAAAACGCTTTAAAAATGCTATAAATTGTATTGTATTTTGCGTTAGGAAATATGTGTGAACGAAGCAGGTAAAAGATGCCATGAAAGTGAATAAGAAAACAGAAAAATCAATGTTGTACGAAAACGTTTAATAGACTGATTGCGTGTGAGAGTTGAGATTTCCATTCTGACACACAATGAAGTGATTATGAGAGAACGTTTACCCTATTTTTATCAGTCCCACGCCGCGCAAACCGTATCTCGATTGTGTTTGTGGAAACTCCCTGCTTATTGCTGCAGTGTGTAATATCGTGTATCGAACCGGAAGTTGTCGTGAAAACACAACGTTTCATCGCCGGTATATGCCTAACATAAGACATTCTCAGCAATCTATAGAACTCCACCCGTCTCCTTATGTTCAATTAATACCAACCCAGCTCCATTATCACATCAGTTACTGATTGGATTCTGCAATATTTGCGCAAACAAATCTAGCCACTGTTTAAATTCACGTAACTTAATGGTTTCTTTCCTGAAACACATAAAAATTAACCTATTTTTCCAAGTTTCTTATGTTCATTACATAGTTTAACTTCTACAAATCTATTGAAAATTCTTTTTAACAGCTAAAATTATTACAAGTTGTCGAATAACTTTCCACGATTTTTGAACACTCGACTGTAATTCTGTGTTGTTATAAATATAACTTCAATTGGACGAGTGTAAACGTTGAGCTGTAATTTAATTGCAGTCAAATTCGTGATTCAAAAAGAAACAATCGATACTGTCATCATTGCATGTTTTAGTGAAGGAGTAAAGCTTACAACTTCTGAGATTATCGCTTGTTTCATATTCGCTTAATATTAGTACTCGGAAATTTGAGGTGAGAATGAAAGAAATGGTTTAACATATCACGAAAATGCTTGAGGTAATGTGGTTGGTTTGCGTCATACGTCTTTTCCTGGCGAGGTAATCTTTCAGAAATGCATGCGACACGATGCTAATCATTTTCGGTTTCCGAGCAGGTCGTGCTGCTCCGTTGCATAGCAACGCTGTGTCCTCGTAATTGGAGGGGTCTGCCGTATCGACAATGGACGCCGCCTCTTGTTTAAAAGCTGCCTCTGCATAAAAGCAATTAATACTTCCAGCCTCGCGTAGCAGGAGGAGAGAAGGTGTGTTGCGACGCCTGGAATTTGCTTCTATAAAGAAAGACAGTAATAACAACGACACAGGGACTCCGAGTTACAGAAAACATCGTGGGTGCTCATGCCAAATTGATGTCACATTTATTTTTCCTTTGAACCGGCAAAGAGTGTGAACTAGTTTCGACGAGACTATCACTGGCGGGTTGCTGATTTCGCATGAAATAACGTACGCTACTTTTATCCATAAAAAAATTAGGGTTTCATGCAAATTAAATAAAAACCTTCAAAATCCTTGACAAACATGAACGAAGTCGCAGGCACCAAACAGTATTAATAGGGAAAATCGCATCTAAATCCATCCTGTAGAGTTCAAGTAATAAGGGAACAGACACGCAGAGTAGAAAAGAAAGATTTTGAATTTTCTAAATTCTGTTCCAGGCCAAAAAATACACCAAATTTCGTTAAAATGGGTTCGGCATTTTTAACGTGATTGAGTTACAAAGTTATAGATTTTCAACTTCATAAAAGTAATAGATAGATAACCAATAATTTGTGTCTTCCTATTAGAAATCAGGATTTATTATTGCATTTGATTTGTGTCCGTAAGGATCGCTACGTGAATGAAGTCGCAGGTACAGCTAGTTATTAATATACAGAGGAGATCGAAAAAAAAGATGCGTAGAAAATACTAGATTGAACAATAAGGAACGGATACCTATCATAATAATAAAAATGAAATTATTACATTAACAGTGCATAGCATAATTTTTATTAGCTGGATATATGTATTAGCACATACCTATTTCATGTACACAGTTTTACTAAGAATTGTATGATCAACAAATCAACATTAATAAAACATTTTAAGAAGCTACATTTTTAATTTATATAATATCATTGTTTTTCAATGCAAACTTTTTTTTTTCAAACTACATCTCTGTTTATAAATGTATCAGCTAAATCTTGTAAGTCCATATCATCCGCTATTTCTCGGTCTACATGCACTACCATGTGATCGTTCAATCTTTGCTGAGCCATAGTAAATAAGAAAATTAATAAATGAATGTAATCTTTCTCGGCGTTGTTTATTTATAAACGTTTCTCGGGCAACAAACCGAGTGATGTTGTTATTAATACACAATATTTCGGCGACTTTATCCTCCGTCGCCATCTTCAGGTGCAGTTGCAAGTCTTGAAGTCTGCCTTGAAGTTAGCCTTGAGCGTGTTATTTGTAAACTGGTATGGCAACGACAGATGTTGTTATGTTGCCTAACAGCATCTCAGATGTCATTAGACGCCCGCGGAACACAAAAAGCAGAGCGTTGGTGATGAGCAGCCTCAATTACAGGAATCCATGCATCACTTATCTGGAATCCACAATCCCTGTTTACCAAATCAGACGCGAGGCGAATTTCAAATGCTTCTTTAATGACGCTGTCCCAGAAGCCTCTCGCATGTGTCAACACCTTAGTCGCTTCGAAATCGAAACCATGTCCTTCTGTCAAACTATGTTCCGCCACTGCTGATTTATGCTGTTCACTTGATGAATCGTCTATATGTGTATTTATCCTCATTATTATTGGAGTTATTAATATTGGTTTGTTGATCATCCAATATAAAAACCGAGTCAACATTCGATTTCCAAGGGTTTTTGTAAGACATAAATCTGCATTGGGGCGAGTGCAAACTTTCAGTCTCAGCTTTAACCGTGATCGTGCCTAGGATTACTTCAGTTCGTGCTTTGCCACTTAGCTTGATAAAAACCCAAACTAAGAAAGGTAGTAGATAATAAAAGTTACAAGTCTATTCTGGTAGATAATCATTATATTCTTCAAATTTTAGCAAAGTCACAAAACTAAAATTGGCCTCAGACAATGATTCCAAAGGAAAAATTCAAAATTCGACTAACACATTTGAGACAGACCAACCTCACGACCCCTAGCTGATTTCATAGCTACATGAGGTGTTCTATTTTCGCCACACGCTCGCCTCAAAGTTACATATGCTTGCTCGCGATCAGCATCTGCCACACTACGCGCCTAATTTGCACCACAGAGATGCGTAGTAGCGTTCTAACTGGATCTTGAAGACTGGTGGGAGGAGAAACCTGGGCTGGTATTTATACAAATATCCGTGGGAACGTGAGACTTCCGGGTTTTCCACGGGAATAGTCCGATTAACTGATAAGATATCAGTTCCTAAGCTTGAGATTTCATCAGATTTCTTGACCTTTATGACTAAAAGTATTCCAGTCACTCTGAAATTTTGATAGTAGCTAGATCTTCTAACACGTGTTGATTTTAATCCTTAAGAAAAATTTTCTAGGTTTAATAGATTAGCCGTACAAAATCTTTTTTCTATTATTCCCTAAACCTGTTCATAAATTTTACCATTTTGCAGTTATGAACTTGAAATAACTTTTATTTTATTCCTAATTAAATTCCCTTTCATCTGACATCAAACAAGGCATGTTTTAAAAGGGTAAAATAAAATTCGTAAACCAATAACAGAATCTGAGTAATTTATATTCTCTAAATTCTTAAAGTTATTAATCTGAAAGTATAACAAATCTACGAATCCAAAAATGATTCCTGAATAAAGTCTCTAACTGCTTTCTTCGAATTATTATTAATTTTTCTTGTAAACTACTCCAGGCGAATGCTTTCTGACCGACTCAACCAATATTGCCATTTTAACCGTTTCGTTGGAGCCAAAATTGATTTTCTTCTATCTCAACAGGGGCATAGCTACTATGGGGCTAGGCGGTGCAGTGCACCGGGGTCCTTACGCTCAGGGGGCCCCCAAGCGCAGTTCACGGGCAAACTGGTGACCTTCAGCAACACAAAAAAAAAAAAAGTTCGCTCATCTGGCCTGAGGGCTGCACTGGGGCCCTTGTTGACCTTGCTACGCCACCGTATCTCAATCCAATAACTTCGCGAATTCAAATGAAACTTATTTGAAATCCTTTGCATTTAATTAAACTTTATTTTAAATACAATTCCTTTCCTTTAATTTAGGTATATAACTGAAACGATTAACTTTTGTTTAAGCATGTGTCTGCCTTTACCATACAATATTTAAAACAACAAACTTTAGATTATACTAAGCTTTCCAAAATTTTAGTATGTTGTTTCAGCAAAAATGACGTTACTTTCTTTCTACAAGTTGATTCCCTATATATTTCCTAACATCTGAATTTTCGAATTTTAATGTGGAAAATTAAATGATAAATTTTTATACCGGCATTTTACTTTTAATGTACTCAAACTTTATAGTAGGATTCTCTAGCTACAGGATTTATTGTCTTTAGACAGTTAATTATTCCAAATATCTTTTAAAATGAATGAAAAATACTGATTTTAGCGAAATTATATCAGAACCAAATATTTCGTATCCAGATTTTCCTACAGCTGTTTACGAGTAGATAGATTTATAACTTGAATTTGCTATTTAAACTTAGATTCCTGCCTACATTAGCCATCTCGTTTGCATTATCTCCTGAATTATCTACAAAAAAATGACTTTATAGCGGTGGTATCATGTGCTACAGCTAATCCCGCTATTATGTAAACCAATTTCGTTTTGCAAAATTACGAAATTCTAAGGTATGTTACATTTGAAATTTTTCGCCAGTTCGTTGGGATGATACAACGTGCTTGACAGTATTATCTACAGATTTTTGCAGATAGAAAGAGATCTTATGTAAATTTGCGTTTAAAGCTTCGAAACGAACGAGAATTTCTATCAGAAATGATAGTAAAAAGAGATCCAAAAGACCGAAGACTTTTTAAAAACCATTTTGCTTACGCGCAGGTAATATCTTCCTGACTTCTTGTGTCGTTCAAAAAACATAGCAGCACACTATAATTGTTTAGAATAGTTTTTTAAGGAAGATATACGACAACACTAGCTTGTTGGTCAAAAAGGCCACAAAGAGATGTTCATCGCTAGCTGCCTGTAGTGATTCACAACAAGCCTGGTGTTTCGATGATCCACGCACGAAAACAACACGGTAAAAATCTTCTATAGTCTCTTGAATAACCAGGTTTAACGAGTCGAATGCACATGAATTGCCCTTGTTTCGGTAGCTTTAATCCACAATTGAAGGTCAGTATGCGTTTCAACATCAGAAGCACCATCTGTATATAGACCCCTACACATCTGGATGTTTACGTTGAATCTTCTTAGTACCGTAGCGATTCAAAATTTCAAACAAATTTTGTCGGATATTTATTGTTGATATCGTTTCACTGAGGCTGATGAAAGTTTCGTTTATATTACACTTTGCGTCCACGTAAGAAAGAAGAGTGTGACTTGTTAATTACTAGAAATATCACTAGTTTTACCAACCATAACTGAATAGCAGATCACAGTTTGCACTGCTTTTATTATTTTATGCAGTATTTCGTCACTCAAATTGCACACGCTTCGTTAGTGATATCGTTTGACAACCGCCCATATTTGTCGCCACGTGTTTACCTCGAAAATATCCTGTGCTCACAGCTTCAACATCGAATACAATTTAAATATTCATCCTCGTGGTATCTTATGGCTAGGCGCCCAGTCACTAAAAACGATTTGATTTCAAATCATACAGTATACTTTTTGATAGCATTCAGTGGACATTGACGCTGCGTTCTAAATTTGCTTTATGCAGTACACAATTTACTTTGTTTGTGACATGATAAATAAATAAACCAACGAATTTGGGTTATCTAGAAAAATATTATCTGCTGCTGCTGCATTAGTCATTGTTCTAGTGGGGAAATAAATTGCCCCGAGTTTGATTGTATGGGCTGACTAATGTTTCTGGCATAACTTTTTTATTTATTGGCCTTCGGTAACAGAGACCATACAGCCATCTTATGTTACAGTCTTCTTATTAATTGCAACATACATAAAATTCAATAGCCCCATTCTTTAAATATGCGATGATACATCCATATACCCCTTTAACATCGCTGGCTAGGAGTGAGATTAAATTTGTGGGTATTGGGATTCCCATTCTGCTAATTCACTTATCATTTTATCATGATGATGTTTAATTTTTTTTGCATGAGAATATTATATTATTTACGACTCCAATAGCATGGTGTTGACAACCGCAAAGAGGAGAATCTTGAATCCCGATCCTGTACAGGTGATTTGGGAAATTCCCGTGATGGAAACGAGCTCTGGAAATAGTGGTAATAAGGCATCTGCTGATATTCCACTTGTAAAACCATGGTTTGTTGGTGTTTTTGGTTGGGCACTTCTGTAGTGTGAGCCTTTAATGGTTTTTGATTTATTCCACTCTTCTTGCCAAGTTTTCATTGCTCTTTCTTTGATGCTTGGAATAATGTCTGTGATCAAATGTTTCTTGTCATCTTTATGTCCAGCATGTATAGCTTGTTTAGCCAACATGTCCACCTGTTCATTGTGCTTTATTTCCACTGTGGGATGGAATCCATTGTAGATATGTCATAATAATAATTGTACTTCAGGTGTTTCATGATTTCCATTATTAGTACGGATAAGTGGATTGTCCCAGGGTGTTTTTCCAGACTCTTAAGTACACTGAGGGAGTCTGTCAGAATCACTACCCTATTATGGCCACATTGGTGCGTATATTTAACTGCCTCAAGAATAGCTCCTCACCTCAGCTGAGAAGATGGATGTTGCTTCAAGGAGAAAATACTGGGCAGAAAATCCTGTGCTGGGACAGAAAAAGGAGCATCCTACTCTATTTTGTGTGTTATCTTCAATCCATCTGTATAAATATTAAATACGTTGTCACCTAATGCTCAATGTAATTGATTATTTTCTGATTAATGTTTGGATTTCTGTCTACTTCCAAAAAATATACACGATTTGTTTCTAGACATAGTTTATAGGGTTCAAGATATACAGGATGATTCATGAAGATATGCAAATATTTTAATATGTTATTCTACAAGTAAAACGGTCATATAAACATAGGTCTGCAAATGTTTAGTTATGGAGGTACGGCTAGTAAAAGATTTTGCCTGAAATTTAGCAACTTCACTAATATGAAATTATCGCAAAACTGTACGAGGTTACAGTAAAGCACGATTTCCATTTATTTTGTTGTTATTGATTCTGGTGGATGTAATAAAACAAGTCCCAGATGTGTATCTGCAAGTAGTTTTCTAGAAATTCCAGAGAAGCAAAGTAATAATTTGGGAAAATCCATTTATTTTGTTGTTATTGATCTGGTGAATGTAATAAAACAAGTCCGAGACGTGTATCCACAGTAGTTTTCCAGAAATTCCAGAGAAGAAAGAAATAATTTGGGAAGGAAAACTACTGCAGATACACGTCTGGAACTTGATTTATTACATTCACCAGATCAATAACAACAAAATAAATAGAAATCACACTTTGCTGTAACCTCGTACAGTTTTGTGATGGCTTTATATTAGCAGCTTGTTTAATTTCAGGCAAAATCTTTTATTAGCCATAACACCGTAACTAACCATTTGTGGGTCTTTAGTTTTACTTGTAGAATAACATATTAAAATATTTGCATGTGTTTGTGAATCATCCTGTATAGGGTTTATTTTGAAGGATACAAACTTATCTTCTATTTTTCCAGAATGAGTAGGCATTAAGAAGTGGGAGCATAGCACTATTCTTCTCATTGTTGGTTAGCATTTCCATCACTTTAAAACGTTCATGTAGTGGGTGCTCACTGTACACTAGTTTTTCAAATAGAAACTTTTCTGCCGGATATGAAGAGGTAATTCCCCTGATTTAACAAGCAAGGCGTTGGTAGGAGTGGTGTGCATAGCTCCCACGCAGGTTATAAGACAGCATGACTGAAGCCTATCTAATTTTTGAAGCACGTCTTTTCTGGCATTGAGGTAGAACATGCTACCATAATCCAGTAGCAACCTGATCAGTGGTCAATACAGGAGCAGCAGCATTTTGGGGTTGGAGCACCACCAAGTACCAGCAACCAGGTGGTCTATGTCACGATTCCAACTGAGCCGGCTACGTAGGGTCATCCCAAGGATCGACCTTGTCTCCTTAATGAGAGGCTGAAAGTTCCTAATTGGAGGTTGTCATGGTTATACAGAATATTTCTTTTTGAAAAGAATATAACTATTGACTTTTCACAGGATAGTTCTAAGCCATTGTTCAGTAACCACTGAATAATGACTATTGTTGCTTCGCTCAAAATATTCTGAACTTCCGTCTGTGATTCATTGATGATGTAAATGATGACATCATCTGCGAATTGGAGTGTCTCTACTCTAGACGATAATTTATTATTTATCATATTCAGAAATCTACATTAAAAGACTATGTTAGCTGCTTTTCTGTTTAATGATGTTAATAAGAGCTCAAAGTGCTTTGTGTAGCGAACAATGTTTCCAGAAAGTACTTTGTGCACTGTCACTATTAAAAAAAAAATCATTATTGAAATTTAGCCGTGTAGAAAAATATTGATTAAAACAACATTTCTTACATTTATGTCAGTAAAACTATAAACATTTTTAATATAAGTGGCAAATTCTCCTTTCGACAAGTTAGACCTATAGTAATGAAGTGAAATCTGTATTTAAACACTTGAAAAACTCAAATAAATATTTGTTCTTTGTTTTCTTTGCCCTACTATCATTTTTATTAGTTGCTGTAGGATACATATAGGTATAGTATTTACATAATTAAATATTTATATTAAAACTATCTCCAGAATCTCAACTGCAATTGGCATTTGTCAGAGTGATCCATGAAACAATAGTAATTAAGATAAAAACCATTGGAGTGGTGTTGAAAAATTAATTGCAATGAAGGAATCCTTAAAAGGTATAAAATAAGGAGGTAGAGTAGGAAGTTCATCAAAAGAGGTGGAAGCAAAAATGGAAGGGCCACAGAGTAGTGTATTGGAATAATTGACATTCTTTATTTTAGTGGATGATTGCCTCAGTAGTTTATATTTTGTTTGCTGATAAAATAATGTTATACAATATGAGAGAGCTGTGAACAGCTACAGAGAGATCTGGTAAGGATATTTATCCAGGTAGGTCAACATGGAATAAAAAAGAATCAGCTTATTAGGTAAAAAGTTAAAGGTTGTAATGTAACCATCGCGAGTTCACTGCTGGATTGTATTGCGAAAGACAAGCTTTCGGCAACAAACTCTGCCATCATCTTCAGGCCAGTGCTCATGCTGTGACAACCAGAGCTGCAATGCCAGTCTCTGGTGCCGGTGCATGACGCCCAGAGACTGGCATTGCAGCTTTTGCACATACAATCAGGCAGTGAACCCGCAAAGATTACATTGCAGCGACACGCCGGGACAGCCTTCGTTCATACAACAAAGTTAAAGGTTTATTGCTTATTCAAACTTTAAGTACAAATATCTTGGCATAAAATTTGATAGTAAATTCATTTGGGCAGGTGTTATAAAGAGATTTTGAAATCCATCACTAATTGGGGTGGGTGCTGAAGGGATGTTTCAGAGGAATAAGGGAATTTGGATGCAAATCCTTGGCCTGATCATAGCTTCATTATGGTGGTATATTGTGGACTGACATTTTGAGTGTCAAATATGGAAGGAGGAGGAGGAGGGGTATTTGGTATAGAGAGAAGAGCTGAAGTCTTTCCTTGTGAAAATTACCCCAGAACTCAATTAGTAATGATGTGATACAAGAAATAGATTGGGATTCATTTGTGGGATGGGTGAAAAGAGTGCTGGGATTGTAAGTCGGGTGATGAGGAATGGATGGATATTGGTAGAAGAATTATGGATAGTAGATGGAACAGAAGAGAAGATCATGACCACAAGATGGCACTTGATTTCAGGCAGAAGGGAATTGTTAATGGAATCAGGGACTGGAATAAATTACAAAGGGAGATGATGAAAAATGACCATAATCCTTTATAGATACATCTAAGGTAAAATTAGGTGTAATGCAATATTAAATTCAAAGAATCTTAAGATTAAAAAGAAACACAATCCTGAAATGTGACCATGCAAATAAGATAAGAGAAATCAGGGCCAGAACCGATTCATTTCCGTACTCATTTTTTCACGAGCGATTAGGAAGTGGAATAGAAAGGATTTACCGGGCGAGTAAACATAAAATCCAACAGGAGTAGCTTTCGATAAAGCACTTCGGCCATCCTGATCTGGGTATTCTATGGTTTCCCCAGATCACTCCAGGCAAATGCTGGGATGGTTCCTCACAATAGCCCATGGGCACCTCCTACCATATACCGTATATCCCTTCCAAACCATTACCTTTCCGGATAGGTGCAATGCACCCTCCGCCACACACTTTTAGTGATTCGCAGAGTAATAGTAGCATGTGTGTAGAGAAATTGATCTATTACAATTAAATGAAATTTTCCGGGAAGTTTCCTCTGATAATTCAGGTTTTATATTCTTAAAGATTTTTACTAACCTCTCCAGTATAATACTTGAAAACCATTTATTATCTTCAAATAGCTTCTTATTGCATTTGTATTTTTTAATAGTATTGTAGATATCTAATGTGCTACATTGATAATGGTGATACTGAAACTGCTGTTAGGCAGTGTAAACTTGGAAGGATAGGGAAAATAAGCCATCACTTACCAAAGCTGGAGGACCCGGATTATCGCAAACACACACTAGAATATTTCAGTAAAAAGCCTTAGTCAGGTTCCACCTTCCACATGAGTATTTTCCAAAATGTTGTTGTGTGAGTTCATTTTTTGTTTTCTTCGGTCCTTCTGGGTACATATGTGGTAAGTGAAGGCTTATTTTACCTATCTTCCTTGTTTACACTTGTAATTTTTTCTAAATTAAAATTTTAATTTGTTGATTTTTGAGTCTATAACAAGCCAATTGTTCTTAAATAACATCCTCAGTGCAAGTACAAAGGATTTAGTATACAAGTGATTATATAAGAGGGCAGATGTAGATATAATTAATAAGGAATTATTCCAAAATTAACAAGATATTTCAGGAGCAATTTCAGTAGGTGCATAGAAAGCTTTAGTCCAATGGAGAAGTAGTAGGTACAGTTTAAACAAATAATAAGAGTGGGGGATGATATGTTTATTTCATGGCAAAGAATACAGAAAAAATATAGACCTATGTACTACAGCAAAAAGTTGAGGAGGCTAAAACAGTTGGCAAGAAGAAAGAATAGAAGTGTAATGAATCAGAAAGGTAGTAGCAGACATATGGAACAACCAAACAAAGAACTAACAGCATTCAAGAGGGGAACAGAGATTTGCAAATACGTTAATAAGGGAAGAAGGTTTTACACAAGTGGTAGAGCAAAATACGAGGGGACCATACATGTTGAAAATCTTTCTAATAAAACCTTAAAACAATCTTGTAGGATGTCAAGTAACTGAAGGATAAAGTGATCACTGTGTGGTACTGATGGATATTAGGGGATTCAGTAAATCAGTGGCCAAAACAGAAGGGAGAAACGGTATAATAACAAAAGGCACAGACTTTAGAATTGAAGAGATATTTCAGGGAAAGGTTCAGCAAATGGAAGGATTGCACAAGTACAACGGAGGCAAAATGGAAAGAGTTTAAGGAGATAATAAAAAATGGCAAGGAAATGTTTATTAAAAGCAGAAAATTACGATAAGTACAGAACCTAAATATTACAAAATAGAGGTGAGAAGGTTAAAGAGGCTAGTTATTATTCTCGTATCAAAAACATCAAAATACACAGTTAAATACATTGTGCAAATCAACAACTTTAAACACACTTAGCCCAGTACTTCGCAACCGCAATCGCATTGTGTGTTGCTTGAAACAGGTCTTCGTTGTTGCAGATGATGGGCACATAGGGCACTCGAGCATATGATTCATAGTTTGGTCTTCACCACATTCGCACTTAATACTGGTAGTATCAGTATAACCCATCTCATTAGTTTTCCTTGGACCTGCCCACTCCTGTTCGCAATCGATATAAGGACCGCCAGACGTTCCAGTCTCTCATGACCAGGTGGCAGCGCTCTGCAACTGTCAGTGGTCCCGAGATGTTGGAAACCCTCATTTTCATAACTGTACTCTTGCCTTTTCAGGTGACCCAATTAGTTCCCGTGATGTTCTGAGAAAGCTTTCCTGGATTTGAGTCTCTGGGCTGGTGGTATATGGCCGTGCAGTGGATGAGCGCTTTCCCGTTCTACTTTGGTCCTCTCCTTGTTCGCAGCCACTTCTCTCCGGATACTGGGTGGTGCAATGCCGAAAGCTGGTAAAGCCTATCAACTGGGGTAGGCTTTAAGCAACCTGTCACTAGCCTACAGGTGTTATTGAGGGCTACATCCACCTGTTTGGTATGAGATGATGAGTACCAAACTGGGCATGCATATTCTGCAACAGTAACAAAGGGCCATTGCCGATGTACGTATAGTTTGTGGTTGACTGCCCACTGTGATCCAACTAATTTGCGCAGTAAGTTGTTTTGTAGAGATCTTCATTTTGCAATTCATGCAGTGCTTCTTATATGTGAGGGTTCTGTCGAGTGTCACTCCCAGATATTTTGGGGTGTTACATGTCTGCAGTTCGATACCTGACCACATTACTTTTAACTTACGCTGAGCTTTCCTATTTTTTAGGTGAAAGGCACACACTTCAGTTTTGAAGGGTTAGGTCTTAAGTGATTTTCCTATAATAGCTTGATAGCCTTCAAGAGCAGCAACAAATTTCTTCTACAACTTCAAGTTTTGTGCTCTGTGAGGCATACAGCTATGGTGTAGTGTATTCTAATGAATGGTTGTGTTAATGATTTACTGTCAGAAGTTAGGGTGTTTGCAGATGCCGTAACATTATAAAGTAGGGTCAAAATGGGAGATAACTGTTAACAGCTGCTGGATGATATGGACATGATATTTAACTGGGTAGGTCAACATGGGATGAAGATAAATGCTAAGAAGAGTCAACTTATTAGATAAACAGATAAAAACTAAAGTTGATTATGATTATAAGGATGGAAAGGTATTGCTTCTTGAATACTTGAAATGTAAATACTTTAGCATAACATTTGATAGTAAACTCAAATGGACAGGACACATTGAACAGAGGGTAGGAAATTATTTTAAAATCCTTCTTTTATTAGAGACAGTGATGAGGAATTGGGTTACAAAACTTTAGTAAGGCCATTGTACCCACATTTTGTCTATCAAATACAGGAGATGGATAATATGCAGTGTATAGCAGATACATTTGTCTCTGGAAATTACCACAGAACACAATCAGTAACTGATATGAAGGAGTTGGAATGGAATTCATTGGAAGACAGGAGGAGGGTGAAGAGAACAGTGGAAAAGCATAAGGCATATATTGAAAGATACTATTGGAGAGTGGATGGAAGGGAAAAGATGATCATGACCACAAGCTAGCACTCAATTTCAGATGTAAGGATGTGTGAAAATTTTCTTTCATTGGTAAGGGGTTCAGCGATTGGAATAAATTACCAAGAGAAAATGGGCGTTATCCATGTACTGCTCCTGAATCTTTACAATCAGATCTAATCACAAATGTAAGTTTAATACACTCTCTCACTCTCCTAATTTTGTCTTCCAGTGAATCCCATTCCAGCAGTACTGGATTAACCATGCCGCATAGGATTCTGGGGAGCCTCCGTTTTTTTTTTTTTTTTTTTTCTACTGCCCCGGATGGCGAAAACCAAGGGCCCCTTCTTCACATTTGCTACGGGCCCCACGCTGTTTTAATCCAGCCCTGCATTCCATCTCCTTTCAGTTACTGACCGTATTCTGCGGCAATTACAGCAAGCAAATCTAGCAACCATCTATTGCATGTCTCCAACTCCTGTCTTTGACACCCAAAATGTGAGTCCCATACTACACCACCATATTCAAGCAATGGTCTACCCAAAGTTTGAAAACTCATTTCAATCAATCTCACCAATAACCATTTCCAACCACTAACCAATGAGTTCTGCATAAGATATATACACTTCAAACAATTCCTTCCCTACTCCTTAATCATAAACAACCTTTAGTTTTATCTGTGTACCTAATATTTAATTTAATTGTGATGGAGCGCATGCTCTAGTGGCAATTTTCTTACACATCCTTTTTTCCACTTTCCTGTAGGCACCAATTTTTCCATCTACAATTTTCATCTTTAAGTTGTTTCAGCATTTTATGGTAAATTATTCATAAGTTTTCTTGGTACCTTATTCCAATCCCTGACTCCCTTACCAATGAAAGAAAATCTTCCCACACCTTTGTGCCTGAAATCGAGTGTCAGCTTGTGGTCATGGTTATATTTTCCCTTCCATTCATAACTTTAATTCTTACACTAATATATTTATATGCATCGTCACCAATATACACCTTGCTCACTCCCATGACCCTTTTCACTCTCCTCCTGTCTTGTAATGATTCTCAATCCAACTTTTTCATCATATCTGTTACTGATTGCATTCTGCAGTAGTTTACAGAAACAAATCTAGCAGCCCTTTTTTGCTCCCTCTCCAACTCCTGTATTTGATACTCAAAATTTTGGCCCCATACTACACTACCATATTCAAGGAATGGTCTGACCAAAGTTTTGTAACCCAATTCATTTACTTCTCTCGTACATCCTTTCATCACTCTTTCCAACAAGTGTCGGATTTTGAAATCTTTTCCTACTATCTGACCAATGTATCCAGCCTAGTTGACTAGGTTATCAAAAGTTATGCTAAGGTATTTACATTTCAAGCCTTCAGCAAGCAATTCTTTCCACTCCTTGTAGTCATAATCAACCTTTAGTTTTTTTTTATCTGTTTACCTAATAAGTTGACTCTTCTTTGCATTTATCCCATGTTGACCTACCCAGCTAGATATCCTGTCCAGATCACACTGCAGCTGTTAAACGTCTTCTACAATTTTTATACTGTTGTAAAACAATATGTCATTTTCAAAAATCTAACTTCTGATAGTAGACTATCAACACAATCATCCATTAGAATGATGAATAGCAATAGTCCCAATATGCTACCCTGTGGTATTCCCATTTTCACACCCACTTCTTTTGATACTGCATTTCCTACCCTGAATTTTTGCTTTCTACTTTTTAAGATTTTTTCTACCCAGGAAATCACTTTTATATCCACTGCAATAGTTTTTACCTTTTATACCAACATTTTATGGCTCACTCTGTCAAATGCCTTAGAAAGATTTAGTGCTAGAATATCCTCTTGGCCTCCCTTGTCTATCTGATCTGCAGTATCTTGCATATATCCT